>OX336379.1:49353734-50003734 GCA_946902895.1 Fragum fragum
TCAATAAAAGCCCTGTCACACTACACGGCGATTGCACCGCGATTGCTCGGCGCTCTAGAATTTTCAAAGCGCCATGGGATCGCCGGAAAACATCAGTTTTTTGGGGGGGAAAATAGAGAAACACGGCGATGCTACGTTCTCCCACGGCGTTCCTTCGAAGATTCTACGGCGATGTATCGCGTTCCTACGGCGACAGACTGCACTTCTAAAGCGCTTCTAACGCGCTCGTGGAGATGTAACGGCGCGTGCTCTAGGCTCTCACGACGATTGCACTGTGCTGCCGGTGCGCTTGAGATAGTGTAGGAGTGCAGTAGAGACGCATAGAACGTGGTATAGTTTCCGTGCAAGAGCCATTGCCTGCCATGGCGCTCTGATTGCGATCACTTCGCGGTGTCGCGGCGCTCTTATGGCGTTGTAGGAGACCTCGTGGCGCTGCTAAGGCAACAGCACGCCGTTCCTACTGCGCACTTATCACACCGCGCTCACAAGGCGATTGTTTTGTGCATGTTCAAAGTGCGCGCCGTCCCTGGCCCCTCTACGCGACTCCACGGCGCTCCCACTGCTATCCGCAGCGATCATGGCGATGTCACGACGTCCTCACAGCGCTCTGGAAATTTTTGGATCGCCGTTGGAGCGGCTTGGGATCGCCAACCTAGTGTGACAGGGGTTTAAATCAACAAGTAGATGTTGTATCTGGTGAGAAACGATATTCATTTCTTATGATGACTTATCTACAACTCACTTTCATCTAGAAAATCAAGCGATCTTTCAACTCCGACATCACGACGGTCGTCCGTCGGCCCATCTGTCCACCCGTCCAGGAATTAGCATGTGAGCCTGTGCGCGACATTTCCAACCATTACACATGTGCCCTAAGTAAAGACTCAGATCAGCCTGTGCATCCGGAGTTCAATGTTTACTATCTGTCTATATGACTGATATAATTGCTCAATCGATCTTTGATTGACGGGGAGATACACCAAAATTGAATCAGTTGTAATGAAACGTTTAACCCATTCAAACTCAATCCCTCCTTTTTACGCCCCTCAAGAAAAATGCTTTGGAAAACATTGTGGAAAATGAAGAAATTGCTTGTATCAAGCAATTTCTTCATTATCCACAATGTTTTCTATCCAAAAAGACAAAAAAAATTCAAAATTCCATTAACTTGAAATTGTCGTCTGCAGCTTCTTTCAATTTGGACCAGTCTAAAATTTTGCTGTGTTGGAATGGGTTAATACTATACCCGGTTGATCGGGATACAGCCTTTGTTGAATTCGGAATGTGTTTTATTGCTTTGAGTCGGTATTCATTGTTGCACATGTTTGTACAAGAATCAACCTTTTCTTCCATGAAATACAGTGATTTGGCGGTGATCGGAAATCGATATTGATGACTGTTTGTCTGATCTCAGCACTTAAGCTCGGTTGGTTGGGAGCCACCTCGTGGTGGTGCCATAGTTATGACGTCATCGTAATGAAGTCGTTTGCTACGTTAAAATAGATTGAACAATCACTAGCCCCGCACAATTACTCCGCTGGCCACGCCCATTGACTCCAACAGGAAGTCCCGCTTCAATTTTAAGCGCGTTAATTGTTTAGCAAAACTTTTGGCCAATAGCATGTAACAAAGAGTAGAATGGTCGGTTGGCGACTTAAACGTCATAACTACAGCTTGAAAAATGTTTCACACAAATGGCTGCCAATGTCGGAGCTCAAATCTCAATTCCGGACTGAATGCAGTATTTGATTGGTCGAACTATTCCTTAATTGACAGACGCGATTGGTAAATTGAAGGTTTTGAGGGACGTAAGACCCAGAGATTGGACGGGAAAGGGCTATTAGTATTTACGTCGATGTTGTCGGCTGCTATCAGAAAGGCGAAGTACTTGTGAACTTCATGCAGAAGCAATACAGGGCATGGTACTGAATTTTCGATAAGTTTTTTTTTTTTTGCCATATTTAACGCAGGTGTGCCATTCTTTCCAAGCTATTATTTTTGAAACTTCTAGCGGAAATGTTTGTTTGTTTGATTGGGGTTAACGCCAGTTAACTTTTTTTTCAGTTATATCGCGACGGCTGAAGTACCTAACAATGGACTCATGGTATATCTCGCACCAGTACCACTTGTACATCGTTTCCTAGCCTCCAGCTGCTATCCCACTAAGGTTTACGATTATCCACCCTATGGTGAGAGACAAATGTCGGAAAGGGTACATTCCGCCACCGGGGATCGAATCAATGACATCCAGTGATTGAAGATTGGGAGTCAGACCAAGGAACCGTATCGAAAAACGTTTGATATAATTGGGCTATCGATTGGTTGCTTGACAGCCGCGAATTATCAAATTTGGAAGGAGACATAAATGAAGTTTCACGATGAACAGCTTTTATGATAATAATTCGGATGCTGAAAGCTATTAGTCGACTATCTAAACGATCTTTAAGGGTAAACAGCCTAATACATTAACTGCGTCATAAAGATAAACTTTTTGTATTGTATCGTCTTACGCCTTCCGGCCAATCGAAAAAATGGTGACGAAAATAGCTGAAATACATATAATGTTGGTTTTAAAAAAAATAGTTGCTGTAAACGATTTTAGCTGATATTACTTTGAACATTTTTTTTGGGGGGGGGGTAGAAACCATTGTGGACAATGAAGAAATTGCTTGTAATAAGCAATTTCTTCATTTTTCCTAAATGTTTTCCAAAGGTCTTTCTTTTAGGGCGAAAAAAAAAAACTATTATACACTTAGATGGAGAGGAGCAACGTGGAGGTAGTAACTATTCTTTGCCAAGAAAAAGTTCACGGTACGAGCAGGGAACGAACCCGAGACCTATCGGTCCAGAGGTCCGCGTATCAAACCTCTGAGCCAAAGACTTCACAAACCATAATATCACAATATTGAATAAAACGTAAGTTTGTTGGTGATACCGTTGATTATTGACCAATCGAAGCTGTCTTTCAAGGAATCTACCGACCAATCAAATAAGCCATTCAGCACGGAATTGAGCTTTGAACTCCAGCTTTGGTCGCCATTTTTGGTAAGCTTTTTTGTTGGTTTGGTGACTTAAACGTCGTAACCACAGCTTATTTAAGCTGTAGTTACGACGTTAAAGTCGCCAACCAATCACATCATTTTTTTGTTACATGCTAATAGTTATGCATTTTGTAAAATAACGCCGCTTAAAATCGAAGCAAGACCTCTTGTCGGAGTCAGTGGGCGTGGCTAAAGGAGTAAGCGGGCGGGGCCACTGGTCGGTCAGTTTGGGCAAATGGTCTAAGTCAATGGCGATGTATTTTGAAATATAAACTGATGCAGCATACATGTGAATGGAAATTGAAGTTAAAGTTTCATTACATTCCTTCCTTCATTATCAGACTCGATTTTTGTTGAACTATACACGTCTCATTGATCGTCATCGGACATTCGAGCGTCTTTCTGTTCTGCTAATATATACCTGACCCTACAGGCGAAAGGGGACCTCTTGGATGGTGCGAAAGGTATCGATCCTGGTCAGAATGCGCGGACTTCACAGGCTGAAAAGGGTCGAAACGTTGTTGTTGTTGTTTTTTTTTAATTTCTCAGTCTAGAATAACTATTTTACCTTACTTTATAATTATTTCAGAAATACAACTAGTGCTTAACTACTGCTAGATCCGATATGTTTGTTGCGTATATATGTATTTCTTTTACGGAACACCCCAGATGCTCCTTTGGCTTAACGGAAGTCACTTATCAATTCATAGATTGTGAGTTTCCACAGAATATCGATAACCGTGTAGTAAGGGTGCATGGCCTGTGATCTGAAAGTCACGGGTTCTAGCCCCAACGTAACCAGGATGGGTTGATGGGAAAACCCCTAACAACCAGTCCCAGTCTATGGAGCTGTTTATCACAGACATACACAACCAAATTTTAGACTGGTCCAAATTCAAAGACATTGCAGACGGCAATTTCAAGTTGATGGAATTTTAAATGTCTTTTCGTCTTTTTGGATAGAAAACATTGTGGATAATCAAGAAATTGCTTGATACAAGCTATTTCTTAATTTTCCACAATGTTTTCGAAAGCTAGTTTCTTGATGAGCTTTAAAAGGAATGGGGTTAATCAAGTACACATTAACCAGCTTTCCAAAACAATCCCGCCTTTTTACGCCCCTAAAAAAGAAGCTTTGGGAAACATTGTAAAAACGAAAAAATTGCTTGTATCAATAAATTTCTCTATTATCCACAATGTTTTCTATAAAAAAAAAGAAAGAAAAAGAAATTCCATCAACTTGAAATTGTCGTCTGCAGCTTTTGTACCGGCCTAAGATTGTAATGTGTTTGAAAAGGTTAAAACTTTCTTTATCGAATTAAAGACAAATTCATATAAACTACAATAGGGCCTGAATAAGGTCAACCAGAATATACCAAGAAATTTCAATTTCCTTTCTGAGAGACCATAATTTGTAGGACAATAACGAAAAAGTAATGAGAAAATCGGAGTTCACGCTGTTGAGTCCGTCTAAATGGAATTACAGGGCCGTATGTAAATGCGGGGAATTTCCTAATTGATCTATAATTGAGATGGCTTTACATGAACAATTCGTATTGGCAGCCCGAGAGAGGAGGATCGATTGTCTTTTATAAAAGACATTTTCTCCTTATTCAAGATGGTAGTAGTTTAAAGTTTGCTCCTTCTGTTCGGACAAATATTTTACACACATCGGCAAAGCGTTTTAAAGGCGGCCCCTGCTAAGTAAATGCCCTTTTCGGATTTGATGATATATGTCTAATACGAAGTCGGTCTATTGCTTAATTTACCAATCGCCGCTGTCAATCAAATAACCAATAGACCAAAGAAATATTTCATTTAGACCCGAAATGATTTTTGAACTCCGACATTAGCCGCCATTTTTAACCTTTTTTGTTGAGTTGGCGACTTATACGTGGTAACCACAGCTAATTCAATCTTTTTCAAGCTGTAGTTACGACGTTTTTAAAAGTCGTCAAACAACTAATCAACCTTTTTGTTCGTGCTGCTTGCCATATTTTTTTGCAAAAGAAAATCTAAGCCGTTTAAAATCTAAGCGGAACTTCCTGTCGGGGTCGGAAGATTCGAATCCCATGCCTAGGATATGTACCAGACCTTCGTTTCAGTTGTATACTTCGCCAATTAACGATATTTTATTTCTGGTTTATAATGTCAATCCCTGATGGGGATCAACCTCTAGAAATTGTTTACTGTATTTTCAGAAAAAAAATAAACAAGCGATAACAACAACAACTAAAAAATGACCAACTCAACGAACCACTGTTTTGATGTTTTTGGATTGTTTGTTTTATTTATCTATTTATTTGTGTTTTTTTGTTTGTTTTTTTGTTTTTTTGCTTCCGTTTGTACCTAGCTTGATTTATTTTCAAAACCTCGTTTTCCTTTTCTCTACGACAGAAATTAACTGCTCTCTGGCGGCCATATTGATTTTTGGGTCCGGTCTAAAACCACTGGTTTATAATGGGAGATCGTAATTGGGCAATAAATTTTCACTTATCATGCGGCTTCCTTATTTTAGGGGAATTTCTGATCGAGGAAGTGCGAACAATGTCTGTTACCTAATGGACCGATATTTACATTTTCAGGAGCCGCCATGTTCCTTTTCCGTCATTAAATTCACAGTTAATTTACCAGTAATGTGTTGAAGTAACCAAAACTATTCGAACATCATCTAATTTAAATCTCCTCTTCTTCTTCTATCTTTTATTTACAGATGATATTTTAACCGGCACAATCCCTTGTTTTTACGTCCCAATGATTTTGTACTTGAGAATATTTTGAGGGAAAAGACGAAATTGTTTGTAACAAGCAATTTCTTCATTTCCCACAATATTTTCTCATCTGTAGGTTGGCTACTTTTCAAATGGGAGCCACTTTAAGTTGTCATCTGCAACTTCTTTCTAATTGGACTAGTCTAAAAGTTTGAAGTTCGGGAAAGGATTAAGAGAATAGTTAAGTTTTTCATCGACAAAAGAAAATATGAGTATCAATCCGCTTTTCGTGTTCATTTAGTTTTATCATTACTTTTCGCGCTTCAATGAATGCAAGAAAAAGCATGTTTCTCATCAGTTCTTATGATTTATCATCATCAAAGAATTTATCAGAAAATTAAAAAAAAGGTTTCAGATATCTTTATGGTACTTCTTTGTGCTAAATTATTCTTTGCGCTGAATTAAAAACGAACGTTTAGTACTCATTTTCTTTTTTCGTAGAAGTATGAAACAAATTGTTCGACCAATCAGAATTCACTAATTTTGATAGACACAACTAACATTACTGACATATGAGTCTTCCTGACAAATGAGATCAGTTTGATGGTCATTCAATTATGTTTGACTTATCGAGGTAATTTTTTTCTAATTTTTTTTCTCAGATATTTGACTGTTTATTGTCTAGCCTTTCTCATACCATCAGTGAGCAAGCAATATATCGTAAATACAGCTTGAATAAAGCTGTATTTACGATACTATTTTGCACGCCCAACGACGATATAGTTTTCGCCATGCAAGTTCTTTAGGTTGTTGAATCCATATGGGAATATATTGGGTCGAAAGCTCGGGCAACTCCGCCGAAAGAACGAGTCCGACCCAATGAATATCCATTCAAATTCAATAACCTTTTATATTATAAATTTTGATATTGTAAAATGAGCGATCATGTAAAATGAACGTCTCGGTGGGTATTTAGCTTTGTTGATTTCCTTTTCTGGTCATCAATCGATTGTCCACGTCAATATCTTGAGTGTCACGCTTTTGTGGAGATTCAAACGGCTTTAATATATCCTCAAATTCTGTTGGGTTAATCCCTTAAGACATTGCACCAAACAGCGAAACCGACGACAACAAACCATTCTGTTGACCTTTTTTAATGGCGCGTTAGCAACATGAACGTAATTCCGTCGTGCACGTGTAAAGAAATCTTAGTACAATTTCAAAGTATACAATAACAAATAATATTGCATACTCTCCTCCCGTTCAAATACATGGGTATATAATAACGGTCCTTATTACTCGCAGTTATATTAAGTTTCATTGTGAAGTTTATAAAAGCCATTTGAAATTTAGGAACTAAATTTCTATGAATAAGCAACCAAAAAGTCGTCGCCTAAAAGGATGGTCGCTTAATACACTTTTTGGCGAAAAATGTGAAGGATTGGTTCTATTACATACATAAACTATTACAGAATGTTCAATTAATCCTATGTTGATGGAACTCATTAGAATCGCCTCATTGAGACGATTCTAATGAGTTCCAACAGCATAGGATTTAGTTATGATTTTACTTTATGGCGAAATACCTTCACTGCATAAGAGATCCTGTTTTTGTAAAGGAATTTCGACCATGGTCGCTTAATGGACTTGGTCGCTTTATAGACGTGGTCGCTGGAGCAAGATCGAGTGAATATAGATGTATAACAATAATTAATAAATAGAATAACATATAATTCTAAACAAAACCAAGAAGGATCGATTTCTCGGTAATGAAACATGTCTGAATAGCCGATACATTTAGTGATCGTTACGGTAATAAATCAAGCGGTCATAAAAAACCCTCGCACGAACATAATGTGGTGATAAGTTTATTGTCGTCTCTCTATTAACTGATGAATATTGATCCAAAATTAAACCTTGGCTATACTCTACAGTTCTTCCTTTTAAGGCGACACTGTTTCGATCTCTCTTCTATTAACATCATCTCGGTTTAATGGTTTGCAAGAATCTTTTCATTCCAACAATAAAACTGGAGATAGAAATAGCCCCCCCCCTGCTTGTTTAAGTTTAAAAAGAATGGACATCTAATAAACATATAGTAAAGCAGAATTAATAATAATCCCCTCAAAAAGATAAATAAATAAATAAATTTATTAATTAAAAATAAACAAAACTGAATAAAAAAAATTAAAACTATTAAACGAAAGACAATAACATGGAAGCCCATTATCCACAGATAAGGGGCAGTAACCTAGTCTAAAATCACTAGCAATTGTAAGGAATATTCGAATATTCCTGGATTCGTTATTCGACCTGATATTCGAATATGATTTTATCGTTAGAATATTCATTCTTATTTGACGAATCCAAGTGGTTTTACAATTTTGCGAACTCGTAAAGTGTTCAATTCACACGCAAAGGCAATGATTTGACAAAAATAAACAAACGAGGCAAATGACTTGCAATTTAAAATAAAGCTTTTCTGTAAAGACATTCTATAATCTAAACTATGATATTTACGCCTACGCAGATCAAAGTTAAACCCAAAATTTTACGTCACTGTGATTTTATTCTTTGGGAAACATTGCGGAAAAAGGAGACATTGCTTGCAACAAGCAATTTCTCCTTTTCCCACAATATTTTTACCACATAGGATGGTTTCATTTCAAATTGCATCCGGTTTTCATTGTCGTCTGCAACTTCTCTTAATTTTGACCAGTCTGATATCTTAAAAGACGGGAAAGTGTTGATGGTATAAATGTATTTAAAGTAAATTGTTGAATGTCAAGGGCAGTGTCAGCGCCGTTAGACCATGGTTGGTACATCACTCTATTTCAAACTAATGATCGTGGATTCGATCCCCGGGCTCACCAAACAAACAAACTAATTGTCTTTCGAATGAGTCATTCAACCGAGGCTCCTTGTGAAGGTGCTATCCATAGAGCACGCTAAGGACAGAGAGAGGCTCTGAGCGGTTTCGTCCTATCTCCTTACACCATCCCCTTTAACAACTAACCGTCATCTAGGGGCGTCGCTCATATGGGCATGTGCTACGGTAGTGACGATAAATTAGCGGAAAATACACATGATAAGTTAAACGCAAAATCAAATACCTGCACATGTAGTCAAAAGTCATTTCTCCATCCGTAAATTAAAGATAACGTGCTATTACAAATACATTTTTTTTTATTAATGAAGGTGCAAAGTCGAACATTAAGCTTTGAAATCTTTAAGCCTTTGTTAGAAAAAAAAAAAAGAAAAGAAAAAATCGATCATGGGACAAAATGTGATTTCCAGCCTCAAATGTGTAAATATTATCTCAATTAAAGGAAAAAGGTAATTTTGTTTATAAAAAGGAAAACATTGTGTACCTTGCTACATACTAGTTTTTGAAAAGTTTCGTTTTATGTTACATAGAAATACGGCTTTTGTAATACGCAATTCCGGACTTTCGACACATGGAAAATAACCACTAATGATATTCATTTGTTGTGTTGAATTTGAAATACTGCCCTTAATTGACCAATCGCGGTTGACAATCAAGGAATATATCGACCAATCAAATCAATTATCTATCCCGGAATTGAGATTTGAACTCCAACATTGACCGCCATTTTCGTGAATGAGTTCTGTTGGTTTGTCGACTTATACGTCGTAACTACAGCTTTTTCAAGGTCACCAACCATTCTACTTTTTTATTACATGCTACTGGCCATAAATATTGCAAAATAACGCCGTTTAAAATCGAAGCGGGACTTCCTGTCGGAGTCAATGAGCGTGGCAAAAGGAGTAAGGAGGCGGGTCCAGCGATTGGGCAGTTTTTAACTTATTTGACACAGGAACCATCGCTTGCTCTATCTGTACAAATAACTGCTTTTATGGTTGAACTAACGTAAATAATTTTTTTGTAACTAAGGTAGATCCTTTATAAACTAAAATACACTGGCACACAAAAATATAAATTCACTCAGAGACCGTTTTCTTCTCTATTTGAATTGATTTACTGTCAAGGCTTTAAAATTAATTACTTCATTTTGTAAAATTGAAAACAATTAAAGAATATTGTCGAAGGCGATGTTGTGACACCCCACTTGATTATTAACCAATAAAACAAACCATTTATCATTCCTGTGTTTCTAGGAGAAATTGAAATATTTTCGAAGACATGAACGAAGCTTTTCGGTCATTTTATCCTCTTTAATTTTGTTTAGGACGAATGGGAGAACGTTTTCTTCAAATAGAGCCCAATGGTGTAAACCCAATTTTAACAGTCTGAATACTCGTTATCGTTTGTTTTACATATAAAATGACTTTCATTAGTATTTCAGTAAAACCGCGGTTGGTAGGTACACCGAACCATGGCTTGCTGTTATTTTTCACACCAGTAACATGTACAAGTGCAACACTAAATTTAAGCCATTACATGTATAGCTGCTCAGCAAACTTAACAGGCAAATTACTTATCATCATTTTTCCAAATGACGCGTGTAACAATGGCATTTTCCCGAACTTGTGATCGTACTCAGGAATCTAGAAAAGAAACATCCTGTATTATACGTACCTATTAAACAGACCAGGCTAGGCGAGAGGTTAGGCTTAAAAATGATAATCTATATGAAAAAGCGAGTTTGTACTCCAAAACAGACCTATCACCCTACTAAGCGAACGCGGACATTTATCATCAGTACTTTCGGTGCTTTGATTTGATACAAGTATGTGAATAATGATTATCACTGTGAAGTATTTTGACATGATAGGAACCAGTTAAAATCCATTTAAACATTTCCCGGTTTATGACATCTTAGACTACTCTAATTTGAAAGAGGTTGCAGACGACAAATTTAAATGTGATTTATTCAAAACGCTACAGTCCTATATTATAGAAAATATTGTGGGAAAAATAGAAATTGCTTGCAACAAGCAATTCCGTCTTTTCCCACAATTTTTTTGACAGGTGTAAAATCATGGAGAAATAAAAAAGGAAAAGGGTTAAATGACTTCTATATGTGTTTGTTTATATTTTATCATATTATACTCTTAAAGCCGCGTTTAAAAAAATCGATGTCTTATCCATTTTCACGCAAAACGTTTAAGAAAAATACTTTTTTTCCTAGAGAGTTTATAAGCTCGCAATAGAGGAGATTAGAATATGTTATGTACAATGGGGGACATTCTTAGGTTATCTCTCTTGAAAACTCTTCAGAAATACATTGGTCAATATCAGTGTTTTACTTGGACTTTATCCTAGGTTTCTTTGCACTGTCTAGTTTTAAGATCAGCTGTACAATGCAAACTTTAAAGCTGGAAAATTTGGTTCATCTTGAAAATACATTTCTATGCTATTTCTGAACCATAAACTTACACCTTCGAGAGATTTGTATTTATAATAAAACTAGAAAAGGCAAATAAAAAATCGCAACTTCCCCATACTGAACAAGGATAAAAACAAAGGTAATGAAGCGAAAGGACAAATGTACATTTTGACACACCTTAGACTGGTGAACCTGTCCTATCTGCGTTGCTCTCCGATATCTTGTATCGTCAGACTAGGACAGGCTCGCCAGTCAAGGCACACCTCTGATTTAATGATCACAGGACAAAGGGAAGGTAACAGTGGAATGTTCCTCATTTATATGAAAATTCTCTAAAAATTGTCCGGGAAAACAACAACAACAAAATAGTACACGTAACTGTAACCTTGATCATAGGCCTACTCTAATAATTGTTTGAAAAGGCTCATGTAGTTATGATTGTTAATTATTTTCTTAATTGATATTTAAATCAATTTAAGTAAACACATGGTATTACATGTAACATGTTTTTGTTTTTAGTTAAGTTTGAACAAAAATTCTCAATCACACTAATGTATGAATCTGATTCGTGTATTTATACATTGTGATTAAGTTTTAAGGTCCATTGCTCAATGAAAAAAGTCTCTTCATTTCTTGTATATGATCGTATTTAAAGTTATTTCTCTGCTGCAAGCATTTGTTTCTGCCATCAATATTTTCTCATCAAAAGAGAACAGGATTTACGCACGCAGTTTGTCCTAGCATTCCACTAAGTGATTTTTCTTGTATAGACCAATTTTATTGACACATTCTCATCACGTTTGGTTTGCTTTAGGATGAGAGTAAACATTACATTATGGAGGACTTTCCGATGCCAAACACATTTATTCGTGTTTCCAGAGATTTTCTGTCAATCTTGAAAAAGATTAGATAATGATTACAGCAGCTACACGTGCATTGTAAATAATTGACCAATCGCGGCTGTCAATCAAGGAATCAACCGACCAATCAAATATTTCATTCAGCCCGATATTGAGCTTTGAACTCCGGCATTCGCCGCCAGTTTGTTAGGCTTTTTTGTTTGTCTAACGACTTGAACGTCGTAACTGCAGCTTATTCAAGCTGTAGTTACGACGTATAGGTCGCCAAAAAACAAATCTTTAGTTTGTTACATGCTACTGGCTATGTATTATGAAAAATAACGCCATGGAAAATCGAAACGGAACTTGCTGTCTGAGCCAATGGGCGTGGCCAACGTAGTAAGTGGACGGGGCCAGTGATTGGTCAGTTGTGATGTAAAAGTCTAAATATAGGGTACACTATGAGGTGTATATTCTTGTAGTATTTCAAGCATAACCAAAGATATTTAGGAGGAAAGATAGGGTCCCTGGTTAGATTTTCTTTGAAATAAGCTGGTCTGAATCGAGTCTAGAATAGTAAAAGTTTTTAAGCGAGTCTTAGCTTTTCTATTCTAAACAAATTTCGGACCAGTTTGTCCAAATAAAAGCAGATTTAGAATAACCCATTTCGTGCTGAATCCGGAATATGCCGGTTTTGGCAGGAGGTGTAGACCAAGATCAGCCTGCACATAAGTGCAGTCTAATCTTGGTATACACCTCCTGCTTGTTCTTTTCCTGCCAGAGTTGTTTATGAAATTTATTTCTAAAAGAAATATTGATTTTTTAAGCGCTTTAATTTTACAGCAATTCATTAAGGTTATTTATACAGCGTGACAATGTTTAACTTAACACAAAGCGTCAAAAACTTTCTTTTGATTTTAGGAATAAATCAATAACGCGAAAAGTTACGCGACCAAAATGACGTCATTTAAAAGTGGTTCTACGCAGGCGTAACACCAATCGGGATTCCTAATTCCATTTTTAGGATCAATTCTCGGATGTACATCGTAGGCTTATTCAAAAGCTTCACGTGACATTCTTCCAAAATGGCCCTATCCGTTATGCAAAGAATCAGTGGAAAAATGCATCTCATAAAGGTTTGCAAGAACTATCGTGTTATAGTCTTTAAAGGAAACTTGATTTCAGAGCAAGATAGGGCCAAACATGAAATAACAAAAGGATACTAAAGCTTTTCAGCGCTTTTGATGTTTTGAACCATTCGGTAGTACCGAGATTACGTTCTACGTTTTCTTACACTGTTTCCGGCAAACCCAATCCACCGATTCGTTAAATAATGCTCCGCCCCTACGTTTACGAGAATGATTATGTGCGTTCCGATCGGTGCAACACGACGATATCAGGGGTAGTTTATGTGAAAAGTCTACATATACAATGACATTACTTCGGTTAATTTCTGGTAGGCCGCTCAATTAACGCTGACCCCGCCCACTAACTCCGCAAGCCACACCGACTGACTCCACTTGGAAAGCCAGTAACATACGGAAAAAAGTTAAATGGTTGATTGGCGGCCTAGACGTCTAACCTTCAGCTTATTCAAAGGACAGAGCTCGTTTACCAAGGAACTTCAATTTCGTCTCCCAAATCAATCTAATTTTGTAGGTCAATAATCAAAAAGTAATGACAAAATCTGAGCTCCCGCTGTTTATTCGTTCTAAAGGGAATTAAAGAGCCGTATGTAAATGCGGGGAAACTCCTAATTGATCTATAATTGAGATGGCTTTTCATGAACAGTACATATTGACAGCCAGAGATAGGAGAATTGATTCTTCTTTTTGAGTCCATTTAGCCTTTATTTCCATTTTGTTGGACTGGTCCTATTTAAAAGAAGAGGAAAATGCTATTTTAAAGGGCAAATAAATCGAAAATAACCATCACGTGGGGGATAAAGACATTGTGAGAAAAATAGATATTGCTTATTGAGCCTAATCTCCTGAAAGCACAAAAATGCGGCATTAAGTGGTTCGGGGTTAATGAGGTTCCAATTAGTTGAGTTCGATTTCGCCCAAAGAAGACCCTATAGGTTGTGGCTATTTGGCATCGTGTTACCCCACCACAAAGTCTCGCTTCAATATACAGATCCATGCATTCGAATTATCGGCCCAGACAATAGAAACAAGTAAGAAGCTAAAAGAATAGCTGAAATTGTCCCTTTTCCACACTTTTTAAATTTATGTTGAATTATATATTATTTTCATCACGAATAACACTTTTGGAAAACGTTTGTTTATTGTTTGTTTATTTGTTTGTTTTTCTAAGTTTCATTTTTTTACCGTGGCCACTTAGAATATTTGAAGACTGGAAATGCATACTGCATCCTTAGACAGGTTCTGGAAGGAAAACTTAGAAATTCATTTTGGTTATTTTCAGTTGTTTAAAACTAAAAAACGGTCATGATATATGGGGTACATGTACACGCTTATGCTTTATTCTTCCACAGTTTTGAAAAATACAAACCAACTAAAATCCCTGTTTCTTATACATTTTATTTCTGGGATAAGTATTGTAGGGCCCCATTTCATTAGAAAAAATAAAGAAACAACAACAACAACGACAACAAAACAGAACCAGTCAATCTTTTATATCATTTGTCTATTGTACAAGTAATACAACTATTATCTTTAACTTCCCTCATACTCCGATACTGGTGAAATACAAAACGAATTGAGCAATCAAAGCTAACAATAAAAAAAAAAAAAAAAAAAAAATAGACCATGGCAATCAAATAATTTATTTCGAACGAAAGTAAACTTTGAACTCCATCGATTGCCGACATTTTTGTTAACTATTTTTTATTAGTTTTGCGACTTGTAAGTAGCTGAAGCCTGAATAAACTGTGGATACGACGTTTAATTAACCAAACAACTAGTTTGTTGCATATCCCGAGCCACAAACTTTGCAAAATAATGCCGTTTATATCGAAGTTGACTTTCCTGTAGGGGTCAGTGGGCGTGGCCATAGGAGTCGCTAGATGGGGCTAGCGATTGGTCAATTCTCAAACGCGTATTAATTTTTTATAAATGCAGGACATATTTCAATTGTTTAACAACATTTATCAAGAAATAGAAATTTATAAATGATCATAAAATACCAAAGTTATTAAACGAATCAACCATAAACAGATAATAACGAGTCCATGTATCTGTGTTAGATGACAAGTTTAATACAATCTGTATTTTATGACATGAATTTGATATTCTATTTATAACATGATATAAACTTTTAGATAAATCGAAAAATATTCTGAACTTGATCGGTATAAGATATTCAGCTTAAAATAACGTCTTTTTTTCAAAATGACGTCATTACATGCATTAGGTGACGTCATTTTCACGGTAACGAAAAGTCGTTATCATCATTTATTTCATTTGCATAGTTATTTCACTGGTGTGATAAACGTATCACTCATAAAATGTTAAAAATTTCAACGGGTTAATATAATGCCCAAGTCGTAGGTCATGCTATATAAACATATCTACAGTAGAAAGAAATATTTTGTTGAAAGGATATGTAAAGCTAACTGCTTTAACCCATTCCCAATGACGCTTTTGGACGCCCCGAAAAATAAGCAATTGGCGTTATCTTCCGAAAGGTGGCATTTTTCAAATACTGAACTATCTAATTTGAGATTTCTGGGTAATGTTATTCGTGACAACTCGGCCGATTCCGTCGAACTATATTCAAAAAGTCAGCTTTCATGAAATGCTCACACCATATTCTTGATGCCTCTTCTTAGAGCACAGGTAAGGCAAACATACTTTCGCAATTTAAAATGATTATTATTTTTTTTTAATTAATTTGGGGCGACAATTAAGTTTGATTTCGCCCAAAATGTAGTTTTAATTGCAATTCTTCACTTGCTACTTTTTGGCGATGTAGTATCGAGTTATGCGTACGACGTAGTAATTCTAATCCCAATCTGGATAGGTGATTCGGTCCCGAAGACAGGTCAATTTTCGGAGAATATGGCATGCGGAGACAACGAAGCAATTAGTTAAATATTATGTAAAATGGAGAAATTGCTTGTAACAAGCAATTTCTTCATTTCACACAATATTTTCTACCCAGAAAGTTGAAGAACTTTAAGATTTCATAATATCAAAATTGTTGACTGCAGCTCCTTTCAATTTGGACCAGTCTAAAATCTTGTCGTATGATGATGGGTTAATTCTAAATATATAATTTTCACTTTTGTTGAAAAGAAAACTTGAAGACGAGTTTTGGCGATATATAGTTCCTTGTATGAATATAGGATTCCATGTATAAGTACAGATTTAGAGGTGCTGATGTAAAACAAGCGACGTGGTCAAATTAGCAATAATTGGTGTAAATAAGAACGTCGATAAGAAAATCCCCAGTTTCGAAAACAAAACAACAACAGTATCAAAACAACACGGGTTAACCAATTACAGTAAAAAAAAACTTCATCTTCGTGCGAGTAAACGGGACAAACCGTTTCAGAACGTAAAGCCGATTTTCTCCGGGATTCGGAGAAATATGACAGTATGTTACAAATACTGAAGTGGTTACTTCCTGTGCATGCACTAGGATTGTATCGATACGTTCAAACATGTTCTAAGCATGAACAGACAGAAAAAGTTCATAGACTAAAATGACTCATACTTTATTTCATTGTAAATTTAGTGTTAGATAAAATATGCTGTTTATTTTCTTAACTTTGCACTTCGATAGTTTGAAGAAGACATCAGTCTGAGATTCCCGAATAATAGATCGAATTACAAGAACCGCGGGTAGTTTTAGACATCGTCAAAATCGTGCAGCGCAGCCTAAGGCTAATATAGATAAAATGCAGGTACCGTTAAGAACATCCTGAAATTGACAAAGTGAATGATTTGGATTGATTTTTGATTGGAATGGAATGAGCGGAAAGAGAGAGTTTTGAACGAAATTATCTTTCCGAATGAAATTATCGATATATATTTACGATCCCTCTAAATATTAATTTGTATATTATTCTATAAATTGATTTGACTGCTCAGTCGGATCAACGAACCAATCAGTTGCGTCCTAATCCAAATCAGCCATTGAAATCGCGGAATGTTTTGAGTGAAGTGGATAAAGTTGTTGCATGTTTGAATGATATGAATGGAACAGTGAACGAGCGATTTTGAACGAAAGTGAGAGGGATGAACGTCATTTTCATGATGCTCTGAACTGTACTATAAGATATCATATTAATTCATCTTTTCAATTTGTAACGATGGGTTATTTTGGAAGTTTAATAAAAAGAAATAGCAGCAAAACTAGTAATGAGTGCTTTGGTAAAAATCCCCTTGCCTATTTTCGCAAAAACCATCTAGTACTTCAAACATTTCTCTTTCAGGCAAGTTACCTTATCAATATCAAAGTATTAGAGGTACTGTTGGAGTGTTCTTGATATCTGATCAATTATTTGACCTTCCAAAATACCGACAATTGACGAATCGCTGACCCCGCCACGCTAACTGATTTCAATAGGAAGTTCAACTTTAATATCTTTAATAGCAGTTTTTGCATTTAATGACCAGAAACACAAAGAGCAAGTAAAGACGCTGGTTCGCGATTTAAGCGTCGTAAGTATAGCTTAAATAAGCTGTAGTTACGACAGTTAATGCGCCAAACCAACGGAAATGTTTCACATGCATGTCGGCTAATGTCAACGTTTAAAGTTCCGGTGTAAATAGATGGTTAGCCCATTGTTTATTTTTTATTATTTGATTGACAGCTACGATTGGTCAATAGAGGCAACTTTATTTATCAAAGCACTGCGCGCATCGATGGGAGAAGGGGCTACTAGTATATAACACCAGCCCATTTGTATTCAAATCGTTTCAAATACCAAGCACGGCATAAAGACAAATTATGTTCTAATAAATAAATTAACGTGAAGTCGAAAGACTTATGTAGAATTGCTTATTTCATGGAATCCACTTATAAAATTACTTTCAATCAAAAGGTTGCTTGTCACACCCTTGCCGAATATACTTTTGTTTCCTTGAAATACCATTCTGATCTAAACGTACTCTAGTGCATCAAGTCGACTAGTTTAAAATTACAAATACCTTCAGTGCGCGAACAAAATGAAATATCGTAACTAGAGCTTTATCAAATCTGAAGTTACGACATTTTTCTCGCCCATCGACGATATAGTTTATGTTTACAATACTAAGTTTGAGACAGGAAAGTGTCATTATTGTGTTACAGTTTTTAATGGGGGAGGGGGAGTTTATATTTTGCAAACGCAAAGGACTCAATAAACACAGTTATACTTTTAATCCCTACGACAATAGCATGACATGTTTTTGGTTACTTCATTTATCGATGGAAATAGTTCAGCCTTGTTTTTTATGTTTATTTCTTATTAGTATATTTTTATTTACTACCTTCATTGTTTACACATTTCAGAGGCTTCCTCATTTAGTAAGTAATATATCATCGTAGGGTGTGCAAAATGTCGTAACTTCATCTTTATTTATTAAGGTGTAATTACGGCATTTTGCATGCATGAAGATATACGTCCGTTTTCCATTGTAACCTCCACGATCTCATTCCGCTGTCTGTGTAGTAACTAGCACAGGTCTCTTAGATATATGGTGTACCATTTTGGTCAAAGTCCCCTCTAAGTCGTCTTAGCAAAAAGAATGTGTGCACGTATAGGTAAAACCCTTTTAATTTAAACGTGCGCGCTTATATTTTGAAAGTGCACGCGTTTAATAACGCGTGCACTTTCAAAAAATGAGCGTGCACGCGTAAAAGAAAACTACTCACATTGTGCGTTCACTTGTAACTCAGGCGTACTCGCACATTTATACCCTTGAACGGTCGGTAATTATGCGCGCACGCCTAAATTTTGTGAGTGCACCTGTATTACTTACGCGTGTACGCGTTCATCTTAGCGTGGACTTTTGACCGATTATGTGCGCCATATAGATATATGGGAATATCATGTTTCGATCGGGCTACAACATTTTGTATATGATTTGAGCAGCGGAGGAAAATGTGGATATTTCACGAGACCGAAGGTCGAGTTGAATATCAAATTTTCCTCCGCAGCTCTAAGCATATACAAGATGTTTCATCTCAATCGTAACGTAAATATTTCATTAATAATATACCATTTTTTTAATTCATAAATTCGGTATATGATAAAGAAAACTGTATTTCTACATTATTCCACCCTCCTTTACCATTCTGATAACGTTTACTTGCACTATGACGTCATACACATGCTGAAAATGACTTCATCTTAGACTACCTTTTAAGGAACCGTGTTCGACACTGTCAGATACGGATTTTCTTTTCTGACATGTCCGATTTTGCCAGTGAAAGAATGTTATATTCGCGCTAAGTGTGTGAAGTTGGCAGGACATTAGACATTAGACATTCGACCGAATGTCTAACTGGGAAATTAGACATTCAAATACCAATGTCTAACTGACTAATTAGACATTAGACATTCGATTAGACATTCGACCAAACTCGTTTTTGAATGCCTCATTACCCAATTAGACATTAGACATTCGATTAGACATTCGACCAAAACCGTTTTTGAATGTCTAACTGCCCAATTAGACATTAGACATTCGATTAGACATTCGACCAAACCCCTTTTTTTAAAGTCTGACTGCCCAATTAAACATTAGACATTCGATTAGACATTCGACCAAAACCGTTTTTGAATGTCTAACTGCCCCATTAGACATTAGACATTCGATTAGACATTCGACCAAACCCGTTTTTGAATGTCTAACTGCCCAATTAGACATTAGATATTCGATAAGACATTCGACCAAACCCGTTTTTGAATGTCTAACTGCCGAATTAGACATTAGACATTCGATTAGACATTTGACCAAACCCGTTTTTAATGTCTAACTGCTCAATTAGACATTAGACATTCGATAAGAAATTCGAAAATACCCGTTTCTGAATGTCTAAGTGCCGAATTAGACATTAGACATTCGATTAGACATTCGACCAAACCCGTTTTTGAATGTCTAACTGCCCAATTAGATTTTAGACATTCGATATGACATTCGGCCAAACCCGTTTTTTACTGTCTAACTGCCCAATTTGACATTAGACATTCAATTAGACATTCGACCAAACCCGTTTTTGAATGTCTAACTGCCGAATTAGACATTATACATTTGCTCAGAAATTCGACCAAACCCGTTTTTGAATGTCTAACTGCCGAACTAGACATTAGACATTCGATTAGACATTCAACCAAACCAGGTTTTTGAATGTCTAGCTGCCCAATTAGACATTAGACATTCGATAAGACATTCGACCAAACCCGTTTTTGAATATCCAACTGCCGAATTAGACATTAGACATTCAATTAGACATTCGACCAAACCCGTTTTTGAATATCTAACTGCCCAATTAGACATTAGACATTCGATAAGACATTCGACCAAACCCGTTTCTGAATGTCTAGCTGCCGAATTAGACATTAGACATTCGATAAGACAATCGACCAAACCCGTTTTTGAATGTCTAACTGCCCAATTAGACATTAGACATTCGATTAGACATTCGGCCAAACCCGTTTTTGAATGTCTAACTGCCCAATTAGACATTAGACATTCGATTAGACATTCGACCAAACCCCTTTTTTGAAAGTCTGACTGCCCAATTAGACATTAGACATTAGATTAGACATTCGACCAAAACATTTTTTTAATGTCTAACTGCCCAATTAGACATTAGACATTCGATTACACATTGGACCAAACCCATTTTTCAAATGTCTAACCGCCGAACTAGACATTAGACATTCGATTAGACATTCGACCAAACCCGTTTTCGAATGTCTAACTGCCGAATTAGACATTCGATTAGACATTCGGCCAAACCCGTTTTTTGAATGTCTAACTGCCGTTTTAGACATTAGACATTCGATAAGACATTCGACCAAACCCGTTTTTGAATGTCTAACTGCCCCATTAGACATTAGACATTCGATTTGAAATTCGACCAAACCCGTTTTTGAATGTCTAACTGCCCAATTAGACATTAGACATTCAATTAGACATTCTACCAAACCCGTTTTTGAGTGTCTAACTGCCCAATTAGACATTAGACATTCGATTAGACATTACACCAAACCAGTTTCTGAATGTCTAACTGCCATTCGACCAAACCCGATTTTGAATGTCTAACTGCCCAATTAGAGATAAGTCATTCGATTAGACATTCGACCAAACCAGGTTTTTGAATGTCTAGCTGCCCAAGTAGACATTTGACATTCGATTAGACATTCGACCGAACCCTTTTTTTGAACGTCTAGCTGCCCAAGTAGACATAAGACATTTGATTAGACATTCGACCAAACCCATTTTTGAATGTCTAACTGCCCAATTAGACATTAGACATTCGATTAGACATTCGACCAAACTCGTTTTTGAATGCCTCACTGCCCAATTAGACATTAGACATTCGATGAGACATTCGACCAAAACCGTTTTTGAATGTCTAACTGCCCAATTAGACATTAGACATTCGATTACACGTTGGACCAAACCCGTTTTTGAATGTCTAACCGCCGATTTAGAAATTAGACATTCGATTAGACATTTTACCAAACCCGTTTTCGAATTTCTTACTGCCGAATTAGACATTAGACATTCGATTAGACATTCGAACAAACCCGTTTTTGAATGTCTAACTGCCCAATTAGACATTAGACATTCGATTAGACATTCGACCAAACCCGTGTTTTGTTTGTTTAACTGCCCACTGAGACATTAGACATTCGATAAGACATTCGACCAAACCTGTTTTTGAATGTCTAACTGCCCAATTAGACATTAGACATTCGATTAGACATTCGACCAAACCCGTTTTTGAATGTTTAACTGCCGAATTAGACATTAGCCATTCGATTAGACATTCGACCAAACCCGTTTTTGAATGTCTAACTGCCCAATTAGTCATTAGACATTCGATTAGACATTTGGCCAAACCCGTTTTTGAGTGTCTAATGCCCAATAAGACATTCGACATTCGATTAGACATTCGACCAAACCCGTTTTTGAGTGTATTACTGCCCAATTAGACATTAGACATTCGATTAGAAATTCGACCAAACCCGTTTTTGAATGTCTAACTGCCGAATTAGACATTAGACATTCGATTAGACTTTAGACCATACCCGTTTTTGAATGTCTAACTGCCCAATTAGACAAAAGACTTTCGATTAGACATTCGACCATTCGACCAAACCCGTTTTTGAATGTCTAACTGCCCAATTAGACATTCGATTAGACATTCGATCAAACCCGTTTTTGAATATCTAACTGCCGAATTAGACATTCGATTAGACATTTGACCAAACCCGTTTTTAATGTCTTACTGCTCAATTAGACATTAGACATTCGGTCAAACCCGTTTTTTGAATGTCTAACTGCCGATTTAGACATTAGACATTCGATTAGACATTAGACCAAACGCGTTTTTGAATGTCTAACTGCCGAATTAGACATGAGACAATTCGATTAGAAATTCGACCAAACCCGTTCTTGAATGTCTTACTGCCCAATTAGACATTCGACATTCGATTAGACATTCGACCAAACCCGTTTTTTAATGCCTAACTGCCAAATTAGACATAAGACATTCGATAAGACATTCGACCAAACCCGTTTTTGAGTGTCTAACTGCCCAATTAGAGATTAGACATTCGATTAGACATTAGACCAAACCCGTTTTTGAATGTCTAACTGCCATTCGACCAAACCCGTATTTGAATGTCTAACTGCCCAAGTAGACATTAGACATTCAATAAGACATTCGACCAAACCAGGTTTTCGAATGTCTAGCTGCCCAATTAGACATTTGACATTCGATAAGACATTCGACAAAAACCGTTTTTGAACGTCTAGCTGCCCAATGAGACATTAGACATTCGATTAGATATTCGACCAAACCCGTTTTTGCATGTCTAACTGCCAAATAAGACATTAGACATTCGATTAGAAATTTGAACAAACCCGTTTTTGAATGTCTAACTGCCCAATTAGACATTAGACATTCGATTAGACATTGGACCAAACACGATTTTGAATGTCTAACTGCCATTCGACAAAACCCGTTTTTGAATGTCTTACTGCCGAATTAGACATTAGACATTCGATTAGACATTCGACATAACCAGGTTTTTGAATGTCTAACTGCCCAATTAGACATTTGACATTCGATTAGACATTCGACCAAACTCGTTTTTGAATGCCTGAATTCCCAATTAGACATTAGACATTTGATTAGACTTTCGACCAAACCCATTTTTGAATGTCTAACTGCCCAATTAGACATTAGACATTCGATTAGACATTCGACCAAACTCATTTTTGAATGCCTCATGGCCCAATTAGACATTAGACATTCGATTAGACATTCGACCAAAACCGTTTTTCGAATGTCTAACTGCCCAATTAGACATTAGACATTCGATTAGACATTCGACCAAACCCCTTTTTTGAAAGTCTGACTGCCCAATTAAACATTAGACATTCGATTAGACATTCGACCAAAACCGTTTTTGAATGTCTAACTGCCCAATTAGACATTAGACATTCGATTACACATTGGAGAAAACCCGTTTTTCGAATGTCTAACCGCCGAAATAGACATTAGACATTCGATTAGACATTCGACCAAACCCGTTTTCGAATTTCTAATTCCCGAATTAGACATTAGACATTCAATAAGACATTCGATCAAACCCGTTTTTGAATGTCTAACTGCCGAATTAGACATTAGACATTCGATTAGACATTCGACCAAACCCTTTTTTGAATGTCTAACTACCCAATTAGACATTAGACATTCGATAAGACATTCGACCAAACCCGTTTTTGAATGTCTAACAGCCCAATTAGACATTAGACATTCGATTAGACATTCGACCAAACCCGTTTTTGAATGTCTAACTGCCCAATTAGACATTAGACATTCGATTAGACATTCGACCAAACCCCTTTTTGAATGTCTAACTACCCAATTAGACATTAGACATTCGATTAGACATTCGACCAAACCCGTTTTTGAATGTCTAACTGCCGAATTAGACATTAGACATTCGATTAGACATTCGACCAAACCCGTTTATGAATGTCTAACTGCCCAATTAGACATTAGACATTCGATTAGACATTCGACCATTCGACCAAACCCGTTTATGAATGTCTAACTGCCCAATTAGACATTAGACATTCGATTAGACATTCGATCAAACCCGTTTTTGAATGTCTAACTGCCCAATTAGACATTAGACATTCGATAAGACATTCGATCGAAATCCCCTTCCTAATATTAACAGGGCGGACACCATCCCCTCGATCGGCTAACATTATCCCCTTCGTAAAATTGTACTAAGTTTCTTCGGGCCTAAGTAACGAAATGAACAATGAGCCCAGATTAATACAAATTTTACTATTTTTTATTGAATAATAAACCGGTGCTCATTTTTAACTGAATACTTTTGCACATTTCTATGCAAGCGACTCCATAAAATTTGTATTCTAGAAAACGTTATGGTAAAGGCAAAGAGGAGCTTGTCCCACTTTACCAGCATGTTTCTTTAAAATGAACCTCGTGTTAACTTTTTACTATTCGAAGCCATCTGGAAATATGTTGTCCTGACACTCGAAGATATAAATCCGACCTAACAAAATAGAACATGCTGAATATTAGCTATATCATTACCTTTTCCATATGATCTTATCTTTTTCTCTTTTGTATACATGGTGTTGGTATGAGACCGAAACATCGTAGCTACAATTTTGTATAAGTTTTTTTTACAACATATCAGTCGCCAGTAGAATCAGAGTATATCATTGATTATTATTATAATTTTTACAATCTTTGACAGGTTTTCATGTGAAATACCGGAATTATATCCAATCCAGAAACCGTGAACTGTCTGTGATATATTACAGAAAGGGGCTTTTGTCCGCAGTAGTAAAACGATGAAGGGGATAATATCCGCCTTGTTAATATGAGGAAGGGGATTTTGTCCGCCCTGTCAGAATGACGAAGGGGCTAATGTCTGCCCTGTTAAATTTAGGAAAGGGATAATATCCGCCATGTCAAAAAACATAGAAGGGGATATTGTCCGGAGGGGCTATTGTCCGGTTACCTAGACCATATCTTTGGCCTAGACATTGATCAGCTTACTTATCAGTTTTTTCGACGTGCAATGATAGATTTAAAAAGAATTATGAAGTCTTTGAATGAAACCGTTTGAAATTCTAATCATAAATTGTTCATCTTTGTCATCGGAAAACAATAACAATCAATCGGTAATTTGGATTAAATTATCGATTTTGGTCAAAATGTTCCGTTTGGCATAGGGTATGGCAAAATTTACAATCAATTTGTAGATGAAATCAGCGTCAAACTGACATCAGAACGAATGAGTTAAAAGACATCTAAAGTGTTGAAAGTCAATAATTTTATCTTTCAATCGCTTAAAAACATCTTTAAAAGAACGTTTATTTGATTAAAGAAACTTAAGTGTATTTAAAGCCATATGCAAAGGAATTTTGATATGTTATGTTTCAAAAGTGTTAAGTCTTCCATTTATCCAATGTCTAATTGGGCAGTTAGACATTCAAAAACGCGTTTGTCGAATGTCTAATCGAATGTCTAATGTCGAATTCGGCAGTTAGACATTCAAAAACGGGTTTGGTCTAATGTCTAATCGAATGTCTAATGTCTAATAGGGCAGTTAGACATTCAAAAACGGGTTTGGTCGAATGTCTAATCGAATGTCTAATGTCTAATTGGGCAGTTAGACATTCAAAAACGGGTTTGTTCGAATGTCTAATCGAATGTCTAATGTCTAATAGGGCAGTTAGACATTCAAAAACGGGTTTGGTCGAATGTCTAATCGAATGTCTAATGTCTAATTGGGCAGTTAGACATTCAAAAACGGGTTTGGTCGAATGTCTAATCGAATGTCTTTTGTCTAATTGGGCTGTTAGACATTCAAAAACGGTTTGGTCTAATGTCTAATCGAAAGTCTAATGCCTAATTCGGCAGTTAGACATTCAAAAACGGGTTTGGTCGAATGTCTAATCGAATGTCTAATGTCTAATTAGTCAGTTAGACATTGGTATTTGAATGTCTCATTTCCCAGTTAGACATTTGGTCGAATGTCTAATGTCTAATTTCTAATGTCCTGCCAATTTCACACACTTATTCGTGCTAGAAAATTCATTTATTTGCTCAACAATGCAGTATTCTCTGTCGATTATGACGCCGTGCGATATAACAAAACCAACAAAAACACACGCACGCTCTAAATATTTGGCAAATAAACTATCAAATTTCCTATTAACACTTTGCCAATTTACGATACTGCTTTAGATCTAAATTCATTTACTGATAAAAGTCTACTAGATTCAGCCAGACTTAACTATTTCTTATTCCGTTTTGAGAATGCAAAGGAACACCTATTGTTAGTTTAATTGCATTTACACTCAAATGTAATAAAGATAGACAAGAGCTTGATTCTTAAATAAAGATTAAAATTCCATGAACTGCGGGGTAACTTGGAACATCTTTGTAATCTTGTCGAGCACGTATCTATTAGATATTAATTTCAAGACGCATTTACTGCAACTCTACCTTCATATTGTATTTCGGTATATTTTCTTGTATTTTTACATTGGATATTTAAGATGCTTTGAACTCATGGTACGTATAAATAATGAAATAACATCTTGATATCAACGAAAAATAAGATACCAACAAAGAAATAATAGCACCATTGACCTATATTCTACTCTATCAGGGAATGCATTTTTATTGACTATATCTGTCGATTTCCCCCTTAAATGGGAGGCTCATTTTCAATATCTAATACACCAAAATACGTTTCTGTAATGTTGCAAATTGACACACTGTTAGCATTCTACTAGTATTATGGTATCTTTTTTCTACATTATTGTTAAATTATCCGTACATAACACGTTTGATGAGAATCTTTTGACTGGTCCAAATTCAAACCATCGATCTTATAGAACATTTCAATAGCAATAGTAAATAAAATAATAATAATAGAAAAAGATCTCCATCTGGCCACGTTCGGGCTTCCTCAACGTATCATTACATGGATGTGTCGAGGAAATCCGAGCAAACAGCTCTATCCCTAAATTTAATATAAGTTGTTAATGTTATACACCAGAAGTCCCTCTTTATAATCCTTATATTTGTTATAATGTATATTACCCTTATTGTATTTGTAAATACTTGGGTGATAATAAAGAATTGTTCTGTTCTGTTCTGTTCTGTTTAGTCACAGTTTTAGCTGCAATGAATTCGTTCGGGGACGCTACCATTTTCTTATGTTGTGATTGTGTGAAGGCACAAAAGTGTGCAAGACAACAAAATTTATCAATCTAAAAGTGTATGCTCTCCCATTTTCATTCTATATTTCATCTCCACCCCTGTATTAACATCAAGCCATAATCACACGACACGACAAAATTTTAGACAATTCCAAATTGAAATATGTTTCAGACGACAATTTAAAATTGATGAAATACAATAAATCGTTGTCTTTTAGAGTAGAAAAAATGTGGACATTGAAGAAATTGCTTGATACAAGCAATTTCTTCAATGTCCATATTTTTTCAAACTCTTTTCTTTGGGGCGTAAGAAAAAGAAGGATTGTCTGGGAATGGGATCAATAGCAACTTCAGCTGGACTCCTTATCTGCAAACCAGTTCTAGGTAAAATAATGATATTTTTGTTGATAAGTTTTTGACGTATATTAAGGTTGCCTGCATGCTGTGCTAATTAACTTTACAAAGGGGAGTAATGAAAAAACGACACTTGTTACTCGTTTATTTTTGTTCAAATAGATTGTAAAACATTTGGTTCGTGCCAGGTGGAGCCCATAATATCTTGCATGCTCGATTTATCTCCTTCTTATATTAGAGGAGATTTTGATAAATAATGGTACGATTGTTTCGGGGGAACAAAGAATGGGTAAGTGTGTATGCAAAACAGTTTTTCAAACTCGGGCCAGATTGTATGATTATAGGGTATGAAGGTACGCTCATTCTATGTATATAACAGACAAGAAGCGCAAACGTCACAATGTTATAATGTATATCTAAAATTCTAAGCATGGTCCAGTTACGGAATACGGTCATCCTCACGAATGAAGGATTACCGAGATCATAGTTTCTCGAATATTGTTTGATAAGTAAAACGTTCGCCGCCTTGGTACAAGATGGAAGACTGTATGAAGCGAAAAATCAAACCATACCGACACAATTGACCAATCGCTGGTCACGCCCACTGACTCCGTAGGCCCCTCCCATTAAACTCCGACAAGAAGTTCCGTTTCGATTTGAAACGGCGTTATTTTGCAAACTTCATAGCCAGTCGAATGTAACAAAAAAGGAAAGAGGTAGGTTTGCGACCTCAACCTATTTCTACTCAGTGACGCTTTTGATACTAAGGGTAAAAAAGCTTTGGAAAACATTTTGGAAAATGACGAAATTGCTTGTGACAAGCAATTTCTTCATTTTCCAAAATATTTTCTTCCCAAAAAGACGAACAAAAAATCATTAGCTTGAAATTGTCGTCTGCAGTTTTTTTTCAATTTGGACCAGCCTGACATTTTGTTGTGTAAGAATGGGTTAACGTCATAACTACAGCTCGAATGAGCCGCAGTTTCGACGTTTAAGTCGCCTAAATAACAAAAATCTTTCACAAAAATGGCGTCTTATGTCGTACGTCAAAGCTCAATTTTGACGAGCTGAATGATTGATATGATTGGTAGATCGATTCCTGGATTGACAATCGCGATTGCTCAATCGAAAGCAGTTCTGTTACAACGCAAAACTCCAGTACAGATTTTTTTATAAATCAAAGAGTGAGAATATGTTAGCTGGTAATTGATGATTCACTGGCTCAATCAACTAAGTCCGACAGGAAGTACCACTTCGATATTAAATGGCACTATTTAAGGCCAGTGATATGTGACAAAAATATTTGTCTAGTTAAGCTGTAGTTGAATAAGCTGTATTTTCGATGTTTAAGTCGCTAAAACTAAAAAAAAAAAAAAAAAAAAAAAAGAAACTTAATGCGGGAATTCAGTGTTTACTTCCGGTCTAAATGAATTATTTAATTGGTCGATTGCTTCTTTGATTAACAGCCGCGATTGGTCAATTAAATTTCGATTAATATACTAACAACTTATTGTCAATAAAACGTGGAATTTGGTTGAGAATTCGAAGTGCGTACAACAATATACATGATGTAGTATTGAAGTGAAATAAAAAGTGAAGAAATAACAGGAACTATATTTCCTGAAATATTTCACTTTTAATATTTCAAAAAGAAAAAGAAATGTTTTGTAATTTGTTCCATTTTATTAGTACAGCTTGTTTTAAGAAGTTTCCCTTTTGTAAATCAGTGTATTCTAATGCCGCGCATTTAAATACACGAAAACTTATTCAATAAACTACAAACGATTAACCCTCTCCTGTTTTGCATATTCTAATGCCGCGCATTTAAATACACGAAAACTTATTCAATAAACTACAAACGATTAACCCTCTCCTGTTTTGCAAAATTTTAGACTGGTCCAATTCAAAGGATTTGCAGGGGACAACCTAAGTCAATTTTATTTGAAATATAATCATTCAGCAGGGTAGAAAATATTGTGGAAAAAAAGAAATTGCTTGTCACAAGCAATTTCTTCTTTTTCCACAATATTTAATTAGGTATAAAAATACAGGGACGTAAAAAGCAGGGATAGAACAGGAAAGGGCTAAAATAATTCGTTCGTTTATTTGTATTTGTAGACGAGGGTATTTGCACGTCGTTCTAGAAGAGGTACCCTCTGTTAGAAACATTCGTAGAACCACTCTGTCCATTAAGCAATTACCCGACGACAAAAGACTTGTTTAAATTGAACGAAGTTGCAGACGATAATTCAAAGTTAATGAAATTTTAGATTTGTTAAACTGTCAGTTTAAAAACATTGTAGTAACTGAAGAAATTGAGTGTTACAAGCAATTTCTTCATTTTATACAATGTTGTCCCAGTCTTGAGTGGCGTCGAAAAGCGTCAATGTGTAGGAATGGGTTAATATTGAATTTTAACAACCAATGTCTTCATTTTACACAATGTTTTCCAAATTTGTTTCCGGGGGGGGGGGATGAAAAAGCGTCACTCTGTGGGAAACGGTTAGTTCAGACTTTAGAAGAGGAGCCGTCAGTTTGAAACATTCGTAGAAACATTTGATCCATTAAAACAGTTATGATACTGACGCCTATATAGATATCGGTAAAACATAACATCAGTTTTGCAGTAGATCAATACCGCTGTTGGATAATTTTCATTGATTTCTGATGCAATGCAATCTTAATTACAACATTAAAACACGTTAGCGTAATGAACCGGTGAAATAGAAAACCCCTATACCAACCCAATCACAGGATATAGATCATTTATTACTTTAGATGTAGATGTCAACACACATAGTGTTAATGACAATATCAGATAAAAATTACTAATAATTAGAAAGAAAAAAACAATATGTAGTAATTATGGTGTTACGTATATTTTAATTAAACCTATATCTAAGTCTAATGTTTAAAACGGTACTGTTCAGTTTTAGATTCTTAAGTCTCTTTAATAAGTCATTTATTATAACCTTTTTGAGAGAGAGAGAGACCCTTCTTAATTTCTCATTGAACACAATGTTTTTAACCTCCAAAATACATAGTGAAATAGTTGATTTTGTTTAATACACACTTACATGTGAAGGATGTGTTTTGCTTTGGTTACTCTCTGAAAATGAAGGTTCAGATTAAGAGTATAGAATGTAGGCTGGTCTACCATTATCGTTTTGAAGTAACTTCTACCTTAGGCAGGTCTACATTTATCATTTGAAGGCAACTTCTCCCTTAAGTAGGTTTACAATTATCATTTTAAAGACACCTTCTCCCGAAGGCTGGTCTACCATTATCGTTTTGAGGTGACTTCTCCCTTGGGCAAGTCTACAATTATCACTTGAAGACAACTTCTCCCGTGGGTAGGTCTACAATTATAATTTGAAGACACCTTCTCCCGAAGTGTTAGGTCTACCGATATCAGTTGAAGAGAACTTCTCCCGTAGGTACATGTAGGTCTACCGATATCAGTTGGAGACAACTTCTCCCGTGGGTAGGTCTACCGATATCAGTTGAAGGCAACTTCTCCCGTAGGTAGGTCTACCGATATCAGTTAAAGGCAACTTCTCCCGTAGGTCCATGTAGGTCTACCGATATCAGTTGAAGGCAACTTCTCCCGAAGTGTTAGGTCTACCGATTTCAGTTGAAGACAACTTCTCCCGTAGGTAGGTCTACCGATATCAGTTGAAGGCAAATTCTCCCGTAGGTCCATGTAGGTCTACCGATTTCAGTTGAAGACAAGACAACTTCTCCCGTAGATAGGTCTACCTATATCATTTGAAGGCAAATTCTTCCGTAATCAAGTCTACAGTTATTAGTTTGAGGCGATTTCTTTCGTGGCAGGTCCATCATTATCAGTTGGAGACAACTTTTCTGTTCATACTCGAGTCTTTCACCATTTCTGAATGAGATCCATTCTATCGGGTAAATCTATCTAAATCTAGCACGCTATATTCACCATTAAACCCAATGTTTTAATACATTTGCATGTGTGCTGTAATAAAAGTACACATTTTTTTTTTCAAAAAACGGTTTTTAGAAATAAAAATAGATCTGAATTCTTAATTTTCTAGCGGAGCAAGAATCTTCGGAAACAAATTTCTGTCAGCAAAGCCATTGTCATACAATCAACGTAGCGGACATTTCGGGGGAAAAGTCATTATAGACAAGGCATCACGTAATTGACAGAAAGTTAGAAATGTATAAATCTTGATCAGTATTATCAAATGCTGGCAGAAATAGAGGAATCATTATGCAATATCAACAAAAAACTTTATGAAAGTATTTTAACCCATTTCCACACAGGTGACGCATTTAAACGCCCCTTAATGTGAAAACTTCGGGAAACATTGCCGGAAATTAAGAAATTGCTTGTTGCAAGCAATTTCTCCATTATCCTCAATGCTTTCTACCACAATAGACACAGATTTTAAAGATTTCATCAACTTTAAATTGTCGTTTGCAGTTTCTTTGAATTTGGACCGATCTACAATTTAGGGTGGGACTTGGTTAATATAAACTCTGCGCAATTTCGCGTTAGGTTAAAGTTCTTAAATTGAAATTTCTAAATCATGAACAACATAAATCATATTAATCAATATTACGGAGGATTGAGCGAGCTTTATAAAACAAAGTTCTTCCTTAATCGGCAAAATCATTTGAAGTGCACCAGTAAAAGTTTGAATAAGCAATTACGTTTCCTAAAGTCGACAACTCGTCGTCGTTGAAATGCTTTCTAAAGTCTCAATCTATTCAAACCAAAGAATTTTGTCTCCCCTTGCAGTTGTATAATTACTATCATCTAATCTGTATTCCAAAATAATGTCATATGGCTTGAAAATCGAATATAAAGAGAGTCGGTTTTAAGCATTAAGAGGCTTATAGGAAAAGAAATAACACGAACAAAGGAAAAAATGAGACTCAGTACATGGTGTTCCGATTACGTTTCGATGTGGAATTTTTGATTTCATAAAATGTAGTTCTTGTTAAAGTAGATAAGATAACGTTTGTATATACCTGTTTTAGACAGGGTGTAAATTATACTTATGTACTTAGTATTTCTAATGAACTATAGTTTCTGATATTTGTGCGAAGAAACGTATCCTGAATTATTCTATCACCGTGATGCATTTATAACAAAACTTACAAACAAAACATTTATTAACCATAGATGAGTAACATGAAAAAAAAAACATCTGTTGTAATGATGTCCTCGGCCGAAGTTGCACTTTATCAATAATGGATATTTCCGTATTCTGATGCTGTCACAGGAATGTTTTATATCTATTACTGCCGATTTAACCATTGTCATGCCGAATTAGGTTCCTATACAGAATTACTTTAAAATCAAAGGACTGACAGCACTGAAAAGTCTTAATGAAGGTCAATATGTCTTTTGAAAATTAATTGTTTAAACGTTGCTTACAGAGGACAAACAGGAAATGAAGACCAAGATTTGACTGCCCTTATGTGCCGGTTGATCTTTGTCTATACCTCCTGCCAAAACAGGAATGTTTCGGTTCAGCACGGCAAGGGTTAATACAGAGATATAAATCATAAACAAGCCTATCCTGCTTCTAAGACGTTGAACAAAAAAGGTATTTTTTCTCGAAGCATCTATTTTTCATTACACGTCACGCACAGGAAATGACCAACAGCTGAATTCAATCATAATTTGTGTAAGTCAATATTGCTCAAGCGAACACCTCTATTAAGCAACCACTTTCATTAAGCGACCATCTTCAAACTTCCCTGTTTAAAAACAAATAAATCTTCATAATTGGACGATTTCCTTAGAAAAAAATTCAAAGCTTAATTCTATGTTGGTTGAACTCATTAGAATCATTAAGATGATTCTAATGAGTCCCATTAAGAAAGAATTAAGTGTTATCATGTGGTGTCGGATAAAATTGAAAGACTTCAAATTGATATTGTTTCATTTATCATGTGGTGTCGGACGTCATTTAAACACTTCGAATTGATATTGTTTTGTTTATCATGTGAGGTCGGACGTCATTACAAAACTTCAAATTGTTACTGTTTTGTCCATCATGTGGTGTGGACGTCAATGCATCACTTCAAATTGATATTGTTTGCTTTTCATGTGATGTCAGCCGTCATTACGACACTTCAAATTATTTTTTTTATTTTTATCATATGGTGTCGGACGTCATATCAACACTTCAAATTGATATTGTTTCGTTTTTCATGTGGTGTGGACGTTTTGTTTATCATTTGGTATCAGCCGGCATCTAAACACTTCAAATTGATATTGATTTATTCATCATATGGTGTCGGACGTCATTTCATCACTTCAAATTGATATTGTTGCGTTTATCATGTGATATGAACGTCATTACAACACTTCAAATTGATATTGTTTTGTTTATCATATGATGTCGGATGTCATTAAAACACTCCAAACTGATATTGTTTAGTTTATCATTTGGTGTCAGCTGTCATTACCACTCTTCAAATTGATATTGTTTTGTTCATCATATGGTGTCGGATGTCATTACAACACTTCAAATTGATATTGTTGCGTTTATCATATGTTGTCGGACGTCATTGCATCACTTTAAAATGTTGTTTTGTTTATCATGTGAAGTGGACGTCATTACAACACTTCAAATTTATATTGTTTTGTTCATCATACGGTGTCGGACGTCATTGCCAAACTTCAAATTTATATTTTTCTTGTTCATCATATGGTGTCGGACGTTATTTCAACACTTCAAATTGATATTGTTTTCTTTATCATGTGTTGTCAATCGTCATTACAACATTTCAAATTTATATTGTTTTGTTTATCATGTTGTGTTGGACGTAATTACAACACTTCAAATTGATATAATGATTTATAATAAGTATTAAATACCTTTGTTTACCAGATAATGTTTACGTACAATACAAACCAAATTGAATAATTCAAATCGAAAAATGGGACACGCGGATGTCAAGGTCACCGATTTATCAATGAACAGACACACAAGTGTTCAGAGAAAATATTATGTAACGATAGCGATACAATAACTTGAACCTGCTTTGAGCTGCGGAGGAAATGTTTGATATTTCACGAGACCGAATGTCGAGTGGAATATCAAATATTCCTTCGCAGCTAGAAGCAAATACAAGATGTTCAATCGCAAACGAAACGTAATATTCAATTTATCCTATATTGTTTATTAAATGTATACGATGGAATGATAAAAAATAAAAATAACGTCACCTACAGAATGAAAATGCCGTTAACATAGACTGTCTTATATGGATCCGTATTTGACACTATCAGATACGGATATCTTTTTCTGGCGTGTCCGGTTTTGTCTGTGTTGAATAAGTCTAACCTTAATCTAAAGTCCATTTTTGTTGCTACAAAAATGGAGTTTAAACAGATTCACTGAGTATACCCCGCTTTTCGAAACAAAATCGTCCTCATGCTTATTGTATATTGAATATGAGCGAATTTGGGATGTGCTGAAAACCAAACAATTAAAATAAGTCGAAAACGACGAGTTTAAATAAGTATTTGTAATTTTTGAAAACTGCGGTAATTAGTGTTTCAATTTGATAAAAGTATATTAGTATTGAAAATCTAAGCGGTTATAGTCCTTTGATCATTTTTTTTTCATTTATTTATTTACATAATTTTTTTGAGTACAAAACTAAATTATTATTGCGAATGGAATATGTTCATTGACTAAAATTTAGTCTGGCATATCAGTGAAATAAATAGATTTCACTCACAGAATTTGCAATTTTAAAAAATAATTTGACACTCAGAAACATTCAGTTTATTAGCTCACAGTGTAAAAATCTAGACTTTTTACTTTCGATCGATTGTTTGAGAAAATATCAGACAGAGCATCAAAAGCTGAGGATTACAATTACTATAGCATCAAATGCGAATCGATTGCTTTAGTTTACGATTGTTTGTGGAACAATAAAATATACTTCAAAGAGCACCAATTTGTGATACTTTATTGTCGTTCTACTTAATTAAGCCATTATTGTTGATCGTAAATTTTCGCCGGAATACAGTTTATGTCGTGTATTCACAGACTCTAAGAGAACAGTCTATGACTGTACGAAATATCACGATAGAGCGATATCATATAATATTGTTTTTAGGGGGCATGTTTTATTGCTTTTTTGATTTTCTTTTTATTTTAGTTTTAAATTCATATTTCACATTTTTGATTGCATGCCTCATATGATTTTTCATTCACCTAAACTTGTATTGTTTTATTGATCTCACAAAACAGATAGAATTTTGACATATAAGTGATTTGTAGATAGCCTTTTTATCCATAATCTACACTTGTATTGTTTTATTGATCGTTCTGAATAACATATAAGTAATTTTTAGGTAGCCATTCTGTATAAATGATCGTAGATAAAAAAGAATTATATTGTATGTCTTACTTTAATCAAACGCAAAGACTAGCATAACGGTATCCAGATATTTATACTTTTAACTAAAAACTGTCATGGTGACTAAGTTAGTTTACAATATCACCTCTTAATTTTAAGTGTTGGCTAATTCTTACAATTACACATCTATAAATTGCATTTTTTGTTATTATTTTTCTTTCTTTCTTGCTTAACGCCGATCGTAACACTTTTCAAACTTATCGCAGCGGCTGGAGCACCTAACAATGGATTCCTGGTATACCTCACACCAGTACTACCACTACATCCTTTCCTAGCCTTCTGCTGCTTACGATTATCAACCCATTGGTGAGAGACAATTAATGTACTTAAAGCCGACAGGTAGATCCAAAAACAACTTCATATTGAGATTGGCGAATGGGAATTTAATGACGTATACCTAAACATCGAATCTTATTGGCTGATCGATTGTCTCCTATATTCAAACATTGCACTCCAAAATAAATGATTCAGGATAGACTAGAATTTTATAGTACAAAGAATAATCCTCTCTTGAAAACGTAATATGTTTGTATTCTCCATACATGTGTTTCTTTTTGTTATTATGTACATCAGCTATGAATTTGTAATTTTATGCTGAATAAGATTGAGTTGAATTGAGTTGAAAAAGAAAAAAAAAATACATGAAAAGGATGGTATTCCAAGGTTTGTCTCGCACACAATTTCGATCGTTGATGTGAGAATTGTTTAACATTAAAACTGAGTACTTTAAAACTACAAAAGTAAGATTTTTATCGTATTTGATGGAAATCCTGCGGTGTGTCCAATTTTTTCAACAAAATTAGCTGCGCATGCCTAAGCCTCGTTTTCGATTTTAGTAAAGAAAAAACCTAACGGGCCAGGCTATCCGTGTATTTTCCGTAAATTGGTGCATACCTGTTGGCTTTGTTAAAGTTGACAGTGGTACCAGTCTTAAATAATAACTGTCTGAAATTAAATAAAAGGCTAGGCATAAAGCATTCAGGATATCTCTATGGAAAATTTATCTTAACCCTTGTCATGCTGAACCCAGAATATTCCGGTTTTTGCAGGAGTTGTAGACCAAGATCAGCCTGCACATAAGTGCAGTCTGATCTTGGTCTACAATTCCTGCTTGTCCTTTTCCCACAAGAGTTGTTTATGAAATTGATTTCTAAAAGAAATATTGATTTTGAACAACAAGTTCTATCAGTGCTTTCGGCGCTTTGATTTTATAGCAATTCAGTAAGGTAATTTATACAGCATGACAAGGGTTAATATTTTGTCCCCGTTTCATTGTGTATATATAAATGCAGCAATCATCACGAGGAGAAAGGATAAAAGCTTGGGTCTAAAGCAATCACAACAAAAATGCACAAGTCCTTTTCATCAAAAGTTAATTTCCGAGAGTCGACCGTTAACCAGCAATAAAACTACGTCCATTCACACAAAGTTTCCATCCAAGGAAACTCATTTCAGGAATTACAATGAATCATTGATTAAATGTTTCCTCGACTGAAGAGAACGTTTTTGTTCCATCCTTTGGTAATTTAGTTTAGACGATTGTATTTTTCCATAGTTAGACCAAGACTGAAAAGTACTGCAAATCAAAGAGAAATATTTTAAAGTGTGAGTCAAAGATACGACTTCGAGTGTTGTATACCTAGTTACACGACGGTAGTATAGTCGTCACGTGAATCCATGTAGTTTCCTTTTCAGAGTAATCTTATAAATGTATCTTACGAGAAATTAAGATGGGGTTTAAATGGGGTTTAACGCCATTTTTACAGTATTTCAGTCGTATCGCTGCGGCTGGAGCACCTAACAATTTATTCCTGGTATTTCTCACACAAGTACTACCACTTCATATTTTCCTAGCCTCCAGCTGCTATATCACTTAGGTTTACGATTATCCACCCATTTGTGAGAGACAACTGTCGGAAAGGATAAGTGCCGCTGCCGGGGATCGAACTCAGGATATCTCATAATTGAAGATGGGGAGTCTGATGCGCTTCCAACTGCGATATGACGGCGACTCAATATTGATCGAGATACAGACCATAGACTTATTATACCTAATGAGTGTGTGTGTGTGTTTACTATTTCAAAATATGTAAACATTTTTGTAGTTTCACGTGTAAAAAATGATTGTATACAAAGAAAAGCAAACAACTACAAACTCTGGAGGATTTTCCCGGGTAACATTATACTCAAATTGTGCTAATATTATCGAAAGTATACGAGAAAGTGTATGGGTGCTGCTATTTGTCAAGTAAAAATCACAGCGTTGAGAATTTCTGGCACATTAAATGTGTTTTGAAATAGTAAATCGATGTCATTGTATCATTTCTGCTGCTAGATTTATGTAATGATACAGTGAAGCTGTGAGAAACTATTTCAAACGAGAAAAAGTTACAAAAAACAACGGAAATATTTTGATATTTTTCTTGAACACAGAATGTACAGAAGGTACAAGAAATATAAGCAACCCTCTTTTTTAAACACATATTAGATAACATACTTGTCGAATCGTGTGTTTCTGTTTGACAAAATAGATAAGTCGGATTTATACAATGTATTGCATATAGTATTTATATGTGCTAGACGGAAAAAATGGCCTTATGTATTTATCTATTTATTTATATAGTTGCTATAATGATTATATATATGCGTGGATAGTAAGCTTCTTTTGAATTCGATTTTGTTTACCATTGAACAGAAATTTGAGTTATCAAAGCAAAGAAATCCAAACTAAATAAGAAATAGTCGTTCAATCGAGTCCTTTATCGATATATACTAAGGGAAAAAGTTTAGGAATTTCGTACGTTACAGCCAATTTCTCCGGTGCTAAGCTTTGGATTCAAACCATATTTTCACACATCGATCTATTATGTGTTAGCCACAGTATTTAAAAAAATCAGATGATTTCAAAGTCATACGTGTTTGTTGTACAGCGTCAAACATGGTAGGGATAGGGAATTAAAAGAAACACAAAGATTTAATATCTTGTGTGTCCACCGTTTGCGCCAATAACGGCATCACAGCGTCTTCTCATGCTGGAAATGAGCCTACGATTAATGGCCATAGGGGTACGACCCCATTCCTGACGCAGACCGGGTTCCAGGTCTCTAACGTTATTAACGTCAACCCATCAACATTATTAGTCTGTAAAAGGTCCAACGTGTGCCGAGCGACATGTGGGCGGGCATTATCTTGCTGAAAAATGGTAGCAAGCCCTTGACACAAGAACGCCAATACCACTGGCTGGACAATTTCGGTGTAGTATCGAACGGCATTTAAGTTTCCCTGAATAGCTACCAAGTCAGTCTTGCCATGGTATGATATACCACCCCAGATCATGACGCTGCCTCCTCCAAAACGGTCATGTTGAATTACTTTGGCGGGATCCATCCTTTCGCCATCACGCCTCCAAACACGTACCCAGCCATCCGCAAACATCAAATTAAAACGGGATTCGTCTGTGAATAGGAGCTGATTCCACATTCGTCTTGGCCATCGACGGTGTACCCTTCTCATATTCAATCTTGCATGTCTGTGTGAACGTGTCAAAAGAATGCCAACGTAAGGTCGACGTGCGCGCGAACGTGCCGAACGAAGTCTGTTTCTTACAGTACGAGCACAGACCCGTGTTCCCGTTGCATTTCTGACCAAACCGACTCTACGAGTGCTATTGAGGAAGCGATTACGCCGTGAACACGTCACGATGTAATTGTCCTCACGTTGTGTAGTCTTACGTGGCCTCCCTGAACGTGGCCTGTCTTTGACGGTGCCTAATTGACGATACTTTGTTCTAAGTCTTGAAATGGAACTTTGGCTCACGCCAAAATGTTGAGCCACCTCTTTTACCATCATACCACCAGCCAGCATACCGATGGCTACGTTCTGTTGGTCTAAGTTAAGCCCTGGGCGATGTCCCATTTGAATTTTTTAAAATGTTTTAATAATTTATCTTGTTATTGATGCTAACAAATTAACTGTGATAGATATTGTGGATATAGAGTTCACGTACATGTGGAAGCACGTGCAGAACGTGTTTAAGCAAAATTGCGTCAGACAGCCTTTAGAAGCGAAGAAAACGTGCTCTTAATGCATAATTAGTTAGTTAGCTTTTAAAAATTGCAAACGAGACAGATTTTTTAACGTTTATACATTTACGTTGAAAAGTATTGTAGGTCGAAAAAATTGCTAAACTTTTTTTCCCTTAGTATATATATATATATAATTTGATAGGGCGGTGGACTCACAATAGACAATGAGACGAAGAATGCGATTTCGAATACCGGCCGCGACACTGGTCATTTATGTATTTCAATCGGAAAAGGGTGCATAGTCCAGCCTAATACCGAAGATACCCAAATGAACAAGCACAAGTGACGTAACTGAAAATAATTCGTCTATCTAGAACGGGCGTTCTGATTGGTCGAAAAAATAGTCACGCCTCCATGACTAATTTTTTCAGCACAAAATAGTCCCATACAAACAAGTATCAAATGTGTAAATTTCGCAAGATTCTATTAAATCATAATAGATAAAAAGGGTATTTTTGTTTTCATTGAGGTATGAACCGAAAAATCTAATCACACTTATTTGCGTATTCATACAGTGTGATTTTTTTTGTTTTTGTTTTGTTTTTTTTTTTTTGTTATACCTCCATGAAAACAAAAATGTTCTCTTCATCTCTAAAAAAAAGATATTCAATAGACACTGCACAAAACCAACGGAATCGACATGAAAATGACTTTTTAATAACAGTCTCTTTTTTAATGAAATACTATTCCTAACAAAAATAAACCTTGCTCTAAAACTATACCGATCGATTTGCAATAACTTCTTATCGTACCGTAAAGATAATTCAGTCACGCACCATATAAGGTCGCTAGCAGGAAAATGATGCAATTTTACGGGCCTTGTAAATAACCTATTCTGTCTCCCATTTAGATGAGGAGATAGTTTCATGTTAGGAATAATAATTGCTGTTTCCTTGAAATCGATTACAAACAAAAACTTAACATCTTACCTTTCTTACGACTTGTTTTCTCAAAAGAGATTGTGTATTAAACAATATATTAACTTCCATCAAACGAGCTTTCTACACCAACGATCAAGCCATCTATCATTAACAGCCACGAATTGCGAATCGCTGGACCCTCCAAATTACTCTGTCGGCCCCGCAAATTGACTCTAACAGGAAGTTTAACGGCGTTAATCTTTATGGCTTATAGCATAAAACAAAATGTAGAATCATTGTTTTGCGAAAAAAAACGTCGTAACTACAGCTTGCCTAAGCTGTAGTTACCTGATTTAAGTCGCCAAGCCAACCAAAATGCTTAACAAAAATGGCAGTTAATGTCAGAGTTCAAAATTTACTGCTGGTATAAATTAATGATTTCATTTGTCGACTGATTATTTGATTGACATCCGCGATTGGTCAAGTGAGAAACTTACCCTGATACAGAATAAATAATTGTAATTGCATCTCTTTAGAGCAATTGGTTTTCTAGTGTTAAGTTGAAAAGGTCATAAATTCAAGACTCGGAGTTCAGTACGTTGAACAATTCATACGTATGTAATTTGGTAAAGCACAATTTCCAATATATATGCATGTATTTTGGTTAAAGAAATACCAAATGTATAATCATATAAAGAATCTACATGACTATCGTCACATTAGTAAATATTTGTTTCAAAGAAATTCACCGAAAAACCCGTGTGTCATTGTTGTCATCTGAGCATGCAGCATTCAACTTTGAATACCAATACTACAAACAAACAAATAAACTTATTCCCATGTAATAATACCATATAAAGGATAACCCTCCAAGTGACTTAATATTTGCTACAATACACCATTAGTCATTCATTTTCTGTTAATTTACTTTGTTCTTTTATAGAAGCCATATAAGGTGATCACAATATAGAATGACGGTTTTACCAAACCTAGTGAAGGTAATATAATTGACAAATCGCTGGCCCTGCCCACTTAATTCGTTGGCCACGCCCATCGTCTCCAACAGGAAGTCTGGCTTCAATATTTCACGGAGTTATTTTGCAATATTTATAGCCATCAGCATGTGACAAAAAAGGAAAATGGTTGGTTGGCGACCTTAACGTCGTAAGTAAAGCTTGTATAAGCTGTAGTTACGACGATTAAATCGCCAAACCAATAAAGAGGCTAAGAAAATGACGAATTTGGAAGTTTTGGTCCGGGCTGAATAAATGATGTGATTGGTCGGTTGATTCCTTGGTTGACAGCCGCGATTGGTCAATTTCCTCGTATATCCAGTAAAACGTTATGAGGGTAATTCAAGGGCGGGACTAACTAATTTTATGTAAATTCAAAAGTCACTGTACAGTCCATACAGCGAATGTCTTGTAGTCTTTATTTTCACATCGATTCTAAAAATTCGGACGTCAAACTATCTTCTATATTTAAAAGTTCAACGTTTCTCCTATCTTTAGCATTTCAATGCAAAATCAAATTTATCCTATCTTCGTTGGCGAACCAATGGTTTGATTTGCATCGTCTGGCAAACGAATAAAATTGGACAAACAATTTCATTTCTCTTCAATCACACAGCCAAATCTTTCGATTAATCACATTTCGTATATTGCTTCCTTCAATTTCCTCAATCAAATTGTTTGAATACGGTAGCTTTAGAGCTTTCAAAATGCTGATGGCCTAGAGAATTTCTGAGATCTTTTAATCCGAACATTACATTGCTAGATACAGATCTTGCGAAACCGAAATGTGTGATAAAGCATCTTTAAGAAATGAAAATATATATAACTTCAGTAAATTGAGAGATCTAATCGACCAAGTCTAGACATTTTACGTTCCCTTTGAAAATAGTTGTGGAAAACATTGCGGAAAATGAAGAAATTGCTTGTTACAAGCAGTTTCTTCATTTTCCTTATCGCTTTTTACCTAGAGATATAAATATTTTAGATTTTTCAACAATTTGAAATTATCATCTGCAGCTTCTTTGAAGATTCTGATCAGAGTCATTTTAAACACGATGTGCATAAGTGAGTTAAAAATACCTAGTAGATGAACTTGCAGTATTCTTAGACACTTAAAGACAAATTAGAGAATCGTTCTTGATATGAAATAATTGACTACTGAATGTAAAAAAAAAATAGATACACAACAACTCTAGTACATGTAATAAAAGGACAATATATGTATATATCTTTCGTTTGTTTCACAGTTTTTTTGTTTGTTTTTTTTTTATGTCTCGTTGAATTGGATTTCAGGATCGAATCCCATTACTTTAGTCGGTAAAGCGTGGTATTGTGATTTGGAAACCCGGCTGGGCCAACATTCTTTCCGACTTCTAAAATACTAAAACGATGACTTTAAACTGCCTAAAAACAAACGATGTTTTAAGTTATAACAGGGCGATTGCTAATCTTCGAATAATGTTTCAAAACGACAGTGTGTTTGACTTATCAACGGCATGTATTGAATTTCCAGTTCTGTTTTGGAAATATCTTCTCATAAATTTCCAACAACGCTCTCATGATGAAATTCCAGTAATTGTCGGCTTGGTACACATGGGGGAAGCAGACATAATTCTTATCAACAAATAAATCAATGCGTAGTTAACAAAAACAGAGAAAAAATGAAAAAGCTATCTTGTTTGTTGAACGAAGTTATTCAAATATTATTCAATTATATTTCCCATTGCTCAAAATGTAATAATCAGCTGATGACTAAGATTAAATTGTTTACGAAGCCCGACATAATTTAGATGCTGACGAATTTTACGTTGAAAACGATGCTTAAATCAACCAATTCAAACGTAATACTGGTTGGCAAAAAGAATCCCGAAATATTTATTTCCTAAGAAGTTTACTTTTAACTTTAGCTGTGATCTATGTTGGAATAAATGATAATAGTAAGACGGTGTTATAAAGATTTTTGATATTGTATTTCATTTTCAAAATAACACCGTTTCTGTACTTGATTGAAATAATTGTTGAATAATAATTAATATGAACCTTCAAAATTTAATTACAAGTTGAAATAAATATTGGTTTTTAGTTGGTCGTAGACCAATTTATATAACCATAAATGCGAGATTGTGTCGCTGCTATTTACCAAATCTGCCTTTAGCCCAACTGGACGTATATTCTGACGGGAAAATAGAAAAAAAAAACATTTCATTTTACAAGTTAAGAATTATCAAAAGGAGTAAAGGAATACTGGACGGTCACACGCTTTAAAGATGAATGCTTCAAGGATTTTCCGCTAGTGATTAACGCGTCTAACCAACCCTTTCTTTCAATAATATTGAGGTGTAAACAAAGATGAGACTGCCACTCAATTATTTTCCAGCCATAAGTTAAATAAAGTACTGAAAGTTCTTCTGGAGAGCACATTTGATTATTATGCTTTCAAGCTGTCAAAAGAATTCGCCCAAAGAATAGTATCAATAGTTTTTTCCTTTGTTTATAATCAGCGCTGTATAGGAACTTGTTAATTTCTGCTCAGAAAAAGAGAGGGTTTTGAAATTTCATTAACCTGCTGTCAGCATTTGCTCTTAAACTTAAGTTATCATATGTCCATAATTTTTCTGCTCTGACTTTATGAAAAAAGCTTGCAGGAATGATCTAACCATGACTCTTTGACAACCGAGAATTTTCAAAAATTAAGATTTAAAAAAAAGTTGCTTTTTTGTCGGTACCCATGTTGCATCAAGGTCTTACGTTCGTTTAAAAAAATATTAGTTCTAATTAACATTCACGGAAATATCATACTCTAGGATAGAACCTACGTGTTGCGAAAGTAATAGAAATTAAAGCTGTTTTACCCTAAAGTCGGAATGCAACGATATGTCCAATTTCTCAGTGACGACCAAATACAGTGCGTACGGCACTTTGATTAAGTTCTCTGTTCTTTGTTCTATTTCGCCGCCTTTAATCCTAATCTGTCTCCTGTATATTATACACCCATCACTGGATAAAATCGACCACCAAACGGTTTTATAACTAGAATTGTCTAGTATTCTGTTTTATCATATACCTATAACAGATACGGATTAAAACCTTGCTATCTTATACAATTCGACAGAAAAAGCAGAAGAAGAAAAAAACAAAACAAAAAAAAAAAACGTATTTGGCGTGTACCAAAAAACCGTATTCGTCGAGTAACGTTAAACACGGACTACTTTTTGTGTATAGACATTCGGGTTTTTTTCGTATAGTTGGTCATTTCTTAATCATTTAAGAGAACTTTTTAATGTGCTAAAAGTATATAATAAACGGAATATTACAACAGTGCGTTTTTCTATTTGTTGTTATCGTGTTTTCGGATCGTGTGTAGATATTTTTATTGGATTCGACCTACGGTCTCCTCCAATAAAAAAATACCTACACACGATATTCGAAGACGATAATAACAAATAGAAAAAATATGTATGTCTATTTGCAATGAAGGCATCTTGATTAGTTGTAGGTTTGTCGAGGAATAACATAAACGTTATCAGGAATCGACACCAAATTTGTGTAACAACAAAAAATGGAGATATAAAACGTCAGTGTATAGTGTTGGTTTTTTTTTTTTTATTTTTCAAATCCACCACTATAACCACCAGTCTAGTTATGTGAGACGTATATGAAAAGCAATCATATCTTAACAAGGCTTTAAAAGTGCACAGGAGTCAATTATAAGAATCATCTGCATCTATTGTTTTTACATAGGTTATAATGTATGTTCTTGTAATTTCCGTTTTTTTTGTGTGTGTGTGTGTTTTTTTGTTGTTGTTTTTTTAAAGGTGCTACGAGATTACGATATGTATTTGTACTTAACTCCACCATGGGGATTTACCAACATCATTTTGGTATGAGATTGGCTGACTATTGTTGTTGTCTGACCATTATTATTCATTCTATTGAACGTTGTCATAGTTTCAAGAAATAAAGGTACAAAAGCAATAAGATAAGGAGAATACGCCACATTTTCATATAGATGAGGTTTAATTTATCAGTTTGCAAATATATTAAAACCATAAATATAAGGGATTAAATTTGTGAAATCCACGCTTTTGGAAATTATTATTAATAAAATGGATTCACGTAGCTTATGTATATAACATGACTTGTTGGTTTATGGTATGGGGTTTAACACCACATTTGACATTAATTCAAACCGATCCCGGCGGCTGGAGCTTAAACCAACTTGTTCATGCCTCAAGCTGGTCACGCGAGTACGGTGATAATTCAGCCATTCTGGAAAAACAGTTCAAAGGAATTCTTTATTTAGCGATATAAAACGACGGCCCTTTACATAAAGTACTTTTCTAAGATTGATTGATTGATTGAATTGGGTTTAACGCCGCTTTTAACAGTATTTCAGTCATATCGCGGCGGCTGGAGCACCTAACAATGGATTCCTGGTATTTCTCACACCAGTACTACCACTACATCCTTTCCTAGCCTCCAGCTGCTATCCCACTTAGGTTTACGATTATCAACCCATTGGTGAGAGACAATTGTCGGAAAGAATATTTGCCGCCGCCGGGGATCGAACCCATGACACCTATGATTGAAGATTAGGAGTCTGGCGCGCTACCGACTGCGCTATGACGGCGGCCACTTTTCTAAGAAACACGACGAATAAAACATTTAGCATAACTTGATTAAGACCAATTTATGTATTGATTAATTGATTGAATGGGGTTTAATGTCACTTGTAACAGTATTTCAGTCATATCGCTTAGGCTGGAGCACCTAACAATGGATTCCTGGTATTTCTCACACCAGTACTACCACTACATCCGTTCCTAGTCCGCAGCTGCTATCCCACTTAGGTTTACGATTATCCACCCATTGATGAGAGACAAATGTTGGAAAGGATATGTGCCGCCTCCGAGGATTGAAGATTAGGAGTCTGATGTGCTACCGACTGCGCTATGACGGCCGCCTAATTTCTTACCATGAAAGCTACTTCAACAACAAACACTATCAATTACCAAAATGAAAGTAATACTTGAATAAGCACGCGATTAAATAAATAAATGAGACAGAAAAATCACAAAATTTAACTATCCTTTTGCCTCAGCCAATATTACTGATGTGCTTTTATCAAAAGAGGTATGCCTCGTATAATGTAACCATTGATATCATTTGTCAAGTGAAAATCACAGCGTTTAACATTTCTTTCACAGTTAATGTCTTTTAAAATTGCAAATCAATGTCATTGTATCATTTCCGTTGTTAGATTTATGTAATGATACAGTCAGAAAATCTTTCAAAAGACAAACACTTGGTAGAATTTTAAATCTGTCTCCGCTTGCGGTACATGGTAATTTACCAAAACTTGCTCTTACTTCATTTAAGTTCATGTATCTGATTTTTAATGTTTTCTTCAAATTACTAAAACATTCAGTACAAATATATCGCATCGAGGTAAGCCGACGCACGATACTGCCACCATATATTTTTTCTAAATAAAGGCAACGGTCAGCATAGGCAGCCAAGCAGTTTGATTAAGCATTAAGGTACGTTCCTATGGCGCAATAAAGGGGTCAAAAGTCCACTTTAGGTAGTACACGCTAAAATAAACGCGTGCACGCGTAAAAAATACAGGTTCACTCACAAAATTTAGGCGTGCGCGCATAAATACTGAGCGTTCAAGGGTATAAAATGTGCGCGTAGGCCTAAAATACAAGTACACGCATAATGTGAAGTAGTTCACTTTTTGCGCGTGCACGCTCATATTTGGAAAGTGTCCGCGTTATTTAAAGCGTGCACTTTCAAAAAATAAGCGCGCACGCTTAAGTTAAACGGGGTTTACAATTTTTACCCAATTATTTACGCGTGCACGCGTTCTTTGTGTTAAGATGACTTAAGGCGGACTTTTGACCCAAACGGTACACCGTACATTCCGGTTATGCATGGGTATAACTTTCTTACACGTCTGTCTTATATTCTAAGTGTTCTGCTTTTAGTTATAGTCAGTTTTTTTACTCATATCTTTCTTTGGAGTTGTATCGGTTCTTTTATATAACATACGAGGATATTTTCGTTTAACTTGTTTTCAGCATTATTTTAATTCAGAAAAATCTGATTGAACTATTACTTAAAGGACATAAAGATATGCAATGATAACAAAAAGAAAATAAAAAAAAAAAACTTTCAAAAATTTTGAATCTATTTTTTTCCATGAGGAAATCAAATGAATTTACAGTCAAATATTATCGTGAGAAGGTCACTCGTTAGACGGAAGACGTCGCAGGTAGAACCTAAAAGCTTTGCGTTTTGCCAGGCGTCATTGAGAACATCTCTTTCTTACCAGTACATGAGTAAAGTAAAGTATTTAAATCAACCTTAAGACACAATAAGTTTAGTTTGAGATTTAACCCAAAGTGGTCAAGTGTTTCATAGACAGTTCATTTTAATGTTTATTAAAACGATATCTGCACAATGTTATAAAACAGAGGTAAGGGATGATTGATTGATTGGATGGGGTTTAACGTCACTTTGAACAGTATTTCAGTCATATCGCGGCGGCTGGAGTACCTAGCAATGGATTCCTAGTATTTCTCAAACCAGTACTACCAATACATCATTTCCTAGCCTCCAGCTGCTATCCCACTTAGGCTACGATTATCCACCCAATGATGAGAGACAAATGTCAGAAAGGTAAGGAAGGAACAGACGAACAAACAAAAATGGCAGTAATTGACGGAAAAATTTGGAAAAAGTATCGCATACACATTTATTTAACCCCCTAAATGTTTTGAATTCAATGTAATAAAGATAAAGGATAATTTTCTGAATGGAATCCAATCCCGGAGTTGTTAATTAAATCGAGACCATTATGGATTCCACAGCAAATATGTTGATTAAATCTAAAGCATAACGCTCCTATAATACGAGATAACTCCATTGGGATCTGAGTTTTGTCCGAGAAAGTTTGCTTGTCAAAATTTTATTGAAATATCCATCTTCTAAATGTTATTGCTAGCCATAAATCAAAGGCTGGTTGAAATATGTATTCTTTTTATGAACCCCTGTCTATATGTTTGTTACAAACTCTGGAGGATTTTCCCGGGTAACATTATACTCAAATTGTGCTAATATTATCGAAAGTATACGAGAAAGAGTATCAGTGATGCTATTTGTCAAGTGAAAATCACAGTGTTGAGAATTTCTAGCACATTAAAAGTGTTTTAGAATAGTAAATCGATGTCATAAGCAACCCCCTCTTTAAACACATCTTAGGTTGCATACTTGTAGAATCGTGTTTTTTCAGTTTGACAAAATAGATGAGTTGGATTTATACAATGTATTGAATACAGTAGTTATATGTGCTAGACGGAAAAATGCCTTATGTATTTATCTATTTATTTATATATTTGCTATAATGATTATATATATGCGTGGATAGTAAGCTTCTTTTGAATTCGATTTGGTTTACCCTTAAATAGAAATTTGAATGTTATCAAAGCAAAGAAATCCAAACCATTTAAGAAATGGTCGTTCAATGGAGTCCTGTATCGATGATTTTTATGATGAAATTGGACCTTAAAACGCATATGAAAATATAATCAATACCACATTTCAGTCAAACTTGATAGGGCGTTGGGCTTACAATATACTATGAGACGAAGGCTGCGATTTGGAATACCGGCCGCGACACTGGTCACTTATGTATTTTAATCGGAAAAGCGTGCATAGTCCACCCTAGTACCGAAGATACCCAAATGAACATGCACAAGTGTTATAACAGAAAATAATTCGTCCATCTAAAGCGGGCGTTCTGATTGGTCGAAAAAAAATATTAATGCCTTCATGAACAAATTTTGCAGCACAAAATAGTCCCATACAAACAAGTATCAAATGTGTAAAGTTTATTTCTATTTTTTTTTTTCGCACGATTCTATTTAAATCATAGTAAATGAAAAGGATATTTATTGTTTTCATAGAGGTATGAACCGAAAAATCTAATCACACTTATTTGCGTATTCATACAGTGTTGATTTTCGGGTCATACCTCCACGAAAACAAAAATGTTTTCTTTATCTCTAAAGATATTCAATAGACACTGCACAAAACCAACGAAAACGACATGAAAACGACTTTTTAGTAACAGTCTCTTTTTTTTAATGAAATACTATTCCTAACAAAAATAAACCTTTCAAAAGATAAAACTATCCCGATCGATTTGCAATAACTTCTTATCGTACCGTAAAGATAATTCAGTCACGCACCATATTAGGTCGCTAGCAGTAAAATGACGCAATTTGACGGGCCCCGTAAATAACCTATTCTGTCTCCCATCTAGATAAGGAAAAAGTTACATGTTAGGAATGATAATTGCTGTTTCTCTGAAATCTATTACAAACAAAAACTTAACATCTCACCTTTCTTATGACTTGTGTTTTCAAAAAAGATCGTGTATTATACAATATATAAGCTTCTATCAAAAGTTATTTCTACACCTACGATCAAGCTATCTATCATTAACAGCCACAAAGTGACCAATGGCTGGACCCTCCAAATTACTCTGTCGGCCCCGCTAATTGACTCCAACAGGAAGTTTAACGGCGTTAATATTTATGGCTTATACCATGTAACAAAATGTAGATTGATTGTTTTTGCGACATAAACGTCGTAACTACAGCTTGCCTAAGCTGTAGTTACCACATTTAAGTCGCCAAGCCAACAAAAATGCTAAAGAAAAACGGCGGCCAATGTCAGAGTTCAAAATTTACTGCTGATATAGATTAATGATTTCATTGGTGGACTGATTATTTGATTGACACACGCGATTAGTCAAGTGAGAAACTTATCCTGATACAGAATAAATGATTGTAAATACATCTCTTTAGAGCAATTGGTTTTCTAGTATTAAGTTGAAAAGGTCATAAATTCACGACTCGGAGTTCAGTACGATGAACAATTCGCACGTATGTAATTTGGTAAAGCACAATTCCCAATATACATGCATGTATTTTGGTTAAAGAAATACCAACCGTATAATCATATAAAGGATCTACATGACTATCGTCACATTAGTAAAGATTTGTTTTAAAGAAAATCACCGAATAACCCGTTTGTCATTGCTGTCATCTGGGCATGCAGCATTTAACTTTGAATACCAATTCTTTTATGGAAGCCATATAAGGTGATCACAATATGGAATGCCGGTTTTACAAAACCTAGTGTAGGTAATATATTTGACAAATCGCTGGCCCTGCCCACTTAATTCGTTGGCCACGCCCATCGACTCCTACAGGAAGTCCCGCTTCAATATTTCACAGCGCTAATTTGCAACATTCATAGCAATCAGCATGTAACAAAAAAGAAAATGGTTGGTTGGTGACCTTAACGTCGTAACTACAGGTTGAATAAGCTGTAGTTACGACGTTTCAGTCGCCAAACCAACAAAAAGGTTAACAAAAATGGCGGCCTATTTTAGAGTTGTAAGCTCAGGTCCGGGCTGAATAAAATTAATGATGTGATTGGTCGATTGATTCCTTGGTTGACAGCCGCGATTGGTCAATCTCCTCGTATATTCAGTAAAACGGTATGACGGTAATTCAAGGGCGGGACTTACTAATTTTATGGAACTTTGAAAGTGACTGTACAGTCCAATTTTCATATAGTGAATGTTTTGTTATCTTTATTTTCTATCGATCCAAAGAACTCGGACGTCAAACAATCTTCTATATTCAAAAGCTCTACGTTTCTCCCATCTTTAGCGTTTCAATGCAAAATCAAATTTATCCTATCTTCGTTGACGAACCAATGGTTTGAATTGCATCGTCTGGCAAACGAATAAAATTGGACAAACAATTTCATTTCTCTTCAATCACACAGCCAAATCTTTCGATTAATCACATTTCGTATATTGCTTCCTTCAATTTCCTCAAACAAATTGTTGGAATACGGTGGCTTTAGAGCTTTCAAAATGCTGATAGCCTAGAGAATTTCTGAGATCTTTTAATCCGAACATTACATTGCTAGATACAGATCTTGCGAGACCGAAATGTGTGATAAAGCATTTTTAAGACATGAAAATATAACTTCAGTATATTCAAAGTTCTAATCGACCAAGTTTTTATTTTACGTATAACATAACATAAGGTTATAAGTATGAGCTAAACGTAATCGTCCATCTTCATAAGTTTACATACAATGGCGAAAATGCTGCAATAAAATGGGAGGGAGGACTTTAATTAACAGAAAATTAACACGGTAAAATATAGAAACCAGGAGCAGTTATTTGAAAAGTAAAATGTTTCCTTTAATGTGATAGATGAGTGATGATATGGCGTACGTTACGAACAGAAAGACTATCCGTCAATCAAGAGTACTATTTTTGTTTCTACTTATTTGCCGTGGTAGAAAGTCAACGCCAGATGAATTGCATTGCCGAATACTTGCAGACTAACCTTGAAAAGAAAGCAATGGTTCAGTTGTGGTTTTCTTTGGCTTCTTATCATTTGTGTTCTTAATTCTTCAATGTTGTTTTTGTTATTTATTTCATAACAATCAAAAATGGTATTTCTTATGCAGTTTTACATCGGTTTATATCTCAAATTGCAAAAAACAACAATGTGACTCTTATTTTGACTTTAAATTTGCATTCATACATGTACAAAACTTATCCCTTTTTCTGCAAACCGGATTTGATGTCAAATCCTCTAAAGTGTAAGCATATAAACAGGAACAAACGCATGAGTAAATAATTTAATTTTCAGTTTCGTCTATCAAAAACGGGCGTTCTGATTGGTCGAAAACAATTATTCGTAACACCATGAACAAAGTTTTGAGCACGCGGCGATTTCGTATGCTTCCGAACAAAATAGATCTAATATGTTTTTTTCGCTCGATGCTATTAAATTTTAAGAAATGGATATTTTTTTGTCATAGAGGTATGAACCGAAAAACCTTATCATACAAACCTAATCATCATAGTGTTATTAGTTTTTTCGGTTCATACTTCATGAAAAAAAAATCCTCATCATCTCTTAAGTAAACCTCTCAAGAAAATAGACATTTCTTTAGATTGCCTCTTGGATATATACTCCTCGATGTGTTTGTGTGTGTGTGATTCTTGATGTAATACTTAACAAATTAAAGGCTGTGTAAGTAATGACGCATGGGAATGAACTGTTAAGACTATTTGCCTGCTGTTGTAGTAGCATTCAGAGAAATGTCGGATCACGGGTCACGCCCACTACACTCCGACAACAAAAAAACCCAGCTAGGAACATATCAAATTGCTTAAAAGTAATGCTAGCTAGCAAAGCTTTGTTTAATCAGCAATCTTCTTTACTTAACGTTGTCATGATAAAGAAACGAGGTTAAAGTAACAAAGGAGTTCACCCATTCCCAAACAATCCCTCTTTTTTATGCGCCTTAAGAAAATAGTTGTGGAAAACATTGTGGAAACGAAGAAATTGCTTGTAACAAGCAATTTTTTCATTATCCTAATTGTTTTCTACCTAGAGAGATAAACATTTCAGATTTTTCAACAATTAGGAATTATCGTCTGCAACTTCCTTGAAGATTCTGATCAGGAAAAATTTGAACACGATGTGCTTAAATGAGCTAAAAATACCCAGTAGATGAACTTGCAGTATTCTTAAAGACACTTAAAGACAAATTAGGGCAATTATTGTTTTATGGTAGGGTCCGATAAATTCTTTTTGATACGATTGTTTCTATGATAGACCAATCCAAGTCGCAAACTTATTCCAACGAATTCCAAAGACTACGGTGGCTGCACTGTAACGTTCATTTTCTAAACTTTGATGATTTGTCTTGAAAGGCCAGCGATCTTTTCAATCGCGCCATAAAGCATATCATAGAAAAATATCAATGGTCAACAAAACGTTTCTTTTTTTTCTTCGAAACAAACGTGGACAAAAATAACAACTACAATTTTACTCATAGATTACGCCGATTTAAAATGCTAAAGAAAATTCGTTCTCGATATAACATAATTGAATATTTAATGTAAAAAGATATTTAGATACACAACAACTCTAGTACATGTAATAAAAGGACAATAAATGATTTTATTATATTCCTATAAATGATATGAATTAAAATCTGCCTATGGTCTAATCTAATAAAAAAAATACCTACACACGATTCTCGAACACGATAACAACAAATAGAAAAACACAATGTTGTAATATTCCCTATATATCTTTCGTTTGTTTCACAGTTTGTTTTTTATGCCTCGTTAAATTGGATTTCAGGATCGAACCCGATTACTTTAGTCTGTAAAGCGTGGGATTGTGATTTGGAAACCCGGCTGGGCCAACATTCTTTCCGGCTTCTGAAATACTAAAAAGATGACTTTAACTGCCTAAAAACAAACGATGTTTTAAGTTATAACAGGACAGATGCTAATCTTCGAATAATGTTTCAAAACGACAATGTGTTTGACTTATCCAAGGCATGTATTGAATTTCCAGTTCTGTTTTGAAAATATTTTCTCATCAATTTTCAACAACGCTCTCATGATGAAATTCCAGTAATTGTCGGCTTGGTACACATGGGGGAAGCAGACACAATTCTTATCAACAAATAAATCAATGCGTAGTTAACAAAAACAGAGAAAAATGAAAAAGCTATCTTGCTTGTTGAACGGAGTTATTCAAATATTATTCAATTATATTTCCCATTGCTCAAAATGTAATAATCAGCTGATGACTAAGATCAAATTGTTTACAAACCCCGACATAATTTACATGCTGATGAATTTTACTTTGAATACGATGCTTAAATCAACCAATTCAGTTATATTTTAAAAACGTTATACTGGTTGGCAAAAAGAATCCCGAAAGATTTATTTCTAATGAAGTTACCTTGATACTTTAGCTGTGATCTATGTTGGGATAAAACGATAATAATAACACGGTGTTATAAAGATTTTTGATATTGTATTTCATTTACAAAATAAAACCGTTTCTTTACTTGATTTGAGTTTTTGTTGAATAATAATTAACATGAACATTCAAAATTAAATTGCAGATTAAAATAAATATTGGTTTTAAGTTCTCTGTTCATTGATCTATTTCGCCACCTTAAATCCCAATCTGTTTTTGTATATTATACACCCATCACTGCATAAAATCGACCACCAAACGGTTTTATATCTATTGTGTTTTACTATATACCTATAACAGATATGGATTAAAATCTGGCTATCTAATACAACTCGACAGAAAAAAAAAACGTATTCGGCGTGTACCAAAAGCCGTATTCGTCGAGTAACGTTAAACACGGACTACTTTTTTGTGTATTGACACTTTTTCGGAAAGCAATCATATCTTAATAAGGTTTTAAAAGAGCACTGGGGTCAATCATAAGAATCATCTGCATCTATTGTTTTTTACATAGGTAATAATGTATGTTCTTGTAATTTCCGTTTGTTTTTGGTGCTACGAGATTTCGATATGTCTTTGTACTCAACTCCATCATGGGGATTTACCAACATCATTTTGGTATGAGACTGGCTGACTATTGTTGTTTTCTGACCATTATTAATCATTCTATTGAACGTTGGCATAGTTTCAAGAAATAAAAGTACAAAAGCAATAAGATAAGGAGAATACACCGAATTTTCATAAAGATAAGGTTTAACTTATCAGTTTACAAATATATTAAAACCATGAATATAAGGGATTAAATTTGTGAAATCCACGCTTTTGGAAATTATTATTAATAAAATCGATTCACGTAGCTTATGTATATCACATTACTTGTTGGTTTATTGTATGGGGTTACCCCGCTTTTGACATTAATTCAAACCGATCCCGGCGGCTAGTGCTTAAACCAACTTGTTCATGCCTCAAGCTGGTCACGCGAGTACGGTGATAATTCAGCCATTCTGGAGAAACAGTTCAAAGGAATTCTTTATTTAGCGATATAAAACGACGGCCCATTACATAAAGTACTTTTCTAAGAAACACGACGAATAAAACATTTAGCATAATTTGATTAAGACCAATTTATGTATTGATTGATTGATGAGGGTTAATGCCACTTGTAACAGTATTTCAGTCATATCGCTGAGGCCGGAGCACCTGACAATGGATTTCTGGTATTTCTCACACCAGTACTACCACTACGTCCTTTCCTAGTCTCCAACTGCTATCCCACTTAGGTTTACGATTAACCACCAATTCGTGAGAGACGAATGTTGGAAAGCATATGTGCCGCCGCCGGGGATCGATCCCATTACATCCCATGATTGAAGATTAGGAGTGTGATGCGCTACCGACTGCGCTAAGACGGCGGCCCAATTTATTCCGATGAAAGCTACTACTACAACAACCACTATCAATTACCAATATGATAATAATACTTGAATAAGCACGTAATTAAATAAATAAATGAGACAGAGAAATCACAAAATTTAACTGTCCTTTTGCCTCAGCCAATATTACTCAAGATGTGCTGTTATCAAAAGCGGTATGACTCGTATAATGTCACTATTGATGTTATTTAGCCAATTAGTGGTTTTAAACGACTTTGATATTTTTAATCGTTGTCTTTGAAAACAAGTGATCCTTGTACATGAAAAAAGTCTATACGGATTTCCACTTTTCAAACAAAATATGTGTCTTTGAATGCGCACACAACTCATTTCTGCAAATATAATTGTTATTTCATGATCAATAATACAATTTTCTCTATATAATAAACAGTCAATATATAGTTATTCACAGTCCTATGTTTATTACGCAATTGTTACCTCCCAAGCAAAAAATATTTTTATGACCAATCGTTAATGACCTCTTCTAAAACTTTGATAAGAACTTGAATTACCAGTGGTCCCTTTAAACCTTTTACCACACAACAACATTTTAGACTTTTCCAAATTGAAAGGAGTTGTAGAAGACAGTATAAAGTTCATGGAATTTTAGATTTCTTCAACTCTTTGGGTAGAAAACATAGTTGAAAATAAAGCAATATCTTCATTTTCCTCAATGTTTTCCAAATTGTTTTTCTTGGGGGGAGTCATTGTGTGGGAATTGGTTAACTCAAACTCGACAACGACATTAATGGCATCTAGACAAAACACACATAAACACAAGAACCCCCCCCCCGAGGAAAGAATAAAATACAAGAAAATGAAATAATACAGAAAATGAACATAAATAATTAGACATAAAATAAACAAACAAAGCAAACAACAACAAAAACAGTGTGATATAAAAGAATTTGCGGAAAGTTTAGGGAAAGGGTCAAATCGTTCAGATTTTCATTTATCCTGAAAATCCTTGAAATGAGTTTTCATTTTAAAGCAGATCCAAATGGTTTCCCGTTTTGAATACAAATTGTCTTTATCATGCGATAATATAAGACGGTCGGACCACGTTTGATTGTTCAACAAGACTCAGGGGTTCGAATTGAAATTGTGAAAAGATATTGACAAAAAATAGTATTCGGGAAAACGTGAAATAAAGGGGGTAAAATAGAGAGATAGAGAACTAAAAGAGTTACAGGCAAAGTCATGTTTAACTTGACCCTTGTCATGCTGAACCCGGTATATTCCGGTTTTGGCAGAAGGTGTAGACTATGATCAGACTGCACTTTTCGGAGTCGGTGGACGTGGTCAACTGAATCTGTGGACGGAGCCGGCGATTGGTTGATTATTTTCTCGTAGAAAAGATTATTTCCTTTGTTTGTTCAATTACAGGAGAATAAATGCATAACATGAATAACGAACACTTTTACAACTAATTGTCAAACGCGATACAAAATGACAAACGGACATAATACACCAAAAAGGTCACATCGGGTAAGAGAAAATATGTCAACAGTCAATTTGGATCAAGCGATCACCTGTATTAAGCGACAATTTCCTTTAAACGACCACAATCGAAATCACATATTTAAAAGGTCGGTCTCATAAAACAGTGGTAGTACTTGTTAAAACATATCATAATTAAATCAGTTGTTTTCGAAAGTCACTGTCCCGACAATATGGGATTTTGCCAGGGTTCTTTATTTTTTTCCGTATCGAATTAATTTATCGTATATTTCAATTAAAGGTTTTTTAAGCGACTAACCCTTTCGACAACCACTTTTTATCCGTCCCATAAGAGGTCGCGTAATGCAAGATTTAATGCATTCCAAATGTATGTATACGATATGACAAAGAACAAACACCATCACGACAACAACAACAGCAAAACAGATATAAAAAAAACAAAATGGATTCCAAGTTCGCGAAGTGAACCTTTCAGCATCATGTAAGACTTTCTCCTCATAAATCGACTATTATGAGGAACACCAATACAAACGTGACCCTAATAACTGGAGACTATGCTGTTGTATTGTGACTACTATGATTGGCTACATACACGGATTGAATTGACCAATTGCTGACCCGCCCACTGACTTGCTAGACCCCGCCGATTTCAGGAATTCCCGCTGCGATTTTAAACGGCGTTTTTTCGCGAAATTTATGGCAAGTAACATGTAACAGAAAGGTAGAATAGTTGGTTGGCGGCCAGTACGTCGTAACTACAGCTTAGAAAGCTGTAGCTACGACGCTTAAGTCGCCAAACCAACAAAAAAAGCTAACAGAAGTGGGGGTCAATGTAGGATATCAAAACTCATTTCTGGTATAAAATGAATGATTTCACTGGTCGACCGGTTATTTGATCGAGAGCCGCGGCTGGTCAATTGCCATGTTTAAATCACGCTGAAAGAAACTCTGCATCAACACACACTCGCGTCACCTATGGAATGATAATATATTTTTTATGATGAATACAAATAAATTCCTAAAACTGCGACTTTTTTGTATCAAATAGTAATACTCGCGATCTATTAAAGTTTTCATTGTAAATAAATCTTCGACAAATTTTGCCATGAATGTGTTAAGAGCCAGAGTAAGTAGTGGCTTATAAGAATACATTGAACTCCACATATAGAGATTTCAATAAATATTTTTCACCGTTTAAAACAATGAAATTCATTTTCAAGATAGTGTTATATAAGTAATCGCTTGTAACGAAATTCAGATATATTGTCCTCGAACCCTTCTCTATCGTTATCACTGATCTTTAAAGTATAAAATATTATGGAACAATAAAACAATATAGGACAGGGTCTTGGATTATATTAATTAATCGCTTGTATTGAATTTCTGATATATTGTCCTCGAGTCCTTATCACTGATCTTGGCAGTTTATTGTATTGATATTGGTTGATTGAATGGGGGTTTAACGCCGCTTTTAACAGTATTTCAGTCATATCGTGGCGGCTGGAGCACCTAACAATGGATTTCTGGTATTTCTCACACCAGTACTACCACTACATCCTTTCCTAGCATCCAGCTTATCCCACTTAGATTAACGATTATACACCCAGTGGTAAGAGACAAATGTCGAAAGAATATGTGCCGCAAATACAAAGTAGTTTTAAATAGTTGAGCGTATTCGGTCAGTAGTAAGCCGCTGTCATAGCGCAGTTGGTAGCGCGTCGGACTGTCAATCTAGAGGTCCCGGGTTCGATCCCTGGCGGCGGCACTCATCCTTTCCGACTATTTGTCTCTCACCAATGGGTCGATAATCGTAGACCTATGTGAGATAGCAGCTGAAGGCTAGGAAGGGATGTAGAAGGGATGTAATGGTAGGAAATACGGACGTTTTGTACCATAACCATTTCGTACCAGTCATTTCGTACGATGGTATTGGTCATTTCGTACCATGTATTGGTTGTTTCGTACCATTTTGTAATCATTTTGTACCATACCTCGAATGTTTCGTACCATGTTTAGAAAATAATCTTATATTATTTGAATAGTAAAATAACGCTTGCAACATTTCTAAAATATTTTTATTTTCTATTTGCTTTATCTAATTTATCGATCATTAAACAAGTGCAAATCAATTAAGACAGTACATTCAGGCAAACGGAGAGATGATGATACAGTATTAGCGTTTCAGCACATTGCCTTTTGCCTAATAGGGGGATTGTGTTCATTAGAAGAAAATTAGTAGGGAATCAGAATCAATATTCTAACACAGTCAATCTAATAATTTGACAAAGTAACCTATAGTCAACCGCCACTCAAAGATACTTAAGGCAGGTCTAAATATAAAGAAATTTACAGACCACAATTTCTTGAGGACGGAATTTTTTAAAATATTTGCCTTTTGGAGAAGAAAACACCATTGTGATAATTATTGCTTGTCTCAAGCAATGTTTTCCTAAGTATTTTTCTTGATTGGTGTAAAAAAGTGGGATAGTCAAATGAAAGGCAAATACCAATCTAATCATAATCAAGCAATCAACAATCGTTCAACTTCCACAATTAGATCTTAAATGATCTTACCTAACACGTCACAAACAATGACAAACAATCTTATTTTCAAATTCTCTGAACTTGATTGAGTTGTTTATTTGTGGTACGAGATGGTACGAAATGGCTACTAATTTGGTACGAAATGACCAACGAATGGTACGAAAATAACCATTGTATGGTACGTTATAACCATAGAAATTATGGTACGAAATGGTTATGGCACGAAATGACTGTTTACCTAATGGTAGTACTGGTGTGAGAAATACCAGGATTCCACTGTTAGGTGCTTCAGCCGCCGCGATATAACTGAAAGATTATTAAAAGCGGAGTAAACCCCCATTCAAACAAATCGGTTAGTAGTAAAATTGATAAGTCAATGTTCATGTAGTGTAACAGTATGAAATTCCATGTTTACGCCATGCAGTACCATTTAACCTATTCTCACACAGTGAAGCTTTCAGAGGCCTCTCTAGAAAAACAATAGCAAAGACATTGTGTAAAATGAAGAAATTGCTTGTTAAAAGCAATTTCTTCATTTACACAATATTTTCTATCAAGAAAATTAAAAAAAAAATCATAAAATTAAAATTGTCGTCTGCAACCACTTTTAATTTAGACTAGTCTTAAATTTTGATGTGTGGTAACGGGTTAAGGATCCCGGTTTATGTAAGTAATTGTGGATGGTTTTCAACTAGTTCGGAGTATAGACATTAGAAAAAGAGTGACTTATTATATAACTGTATGTGTCACACAATCAAATGTGTCAGATTCGCAAAGGTGACATATTAGATTCCAAAATAATAACTTCTGATAACTTCTTCTTAACTTTGGCACTATTTTCTGTGAAAAGAAAATAGACGCTTTCTCTACAATGAAAAAGAAAATAGATGCTTTCGCTAAAAAGCGATAGTTGTAATTGAAGCCAAATTTAAATAATTCAATTTTTAGTTACGTCTATTAAAATGGGGCGATCTGATTGGTCGAAAAAAAATATTCATAACTCCATGAACAAAATTTTGAGCACGCAGTGATTTTGTATGATTCCGCATAAAATAGTCCCATACAAAAAGGTATCAAAATTTGTAAAGTTTTTGCTTTTTTTCGCTCGATGCTATTAAATCATAAGAAATGAAGAGAATATTTTTGTTTCATGGAGGTATGAACCGAAAAAACTAATCACACAATGTATGAATCCGCTTCGCGTATTCATACAGTGTGACTAGGTTTTTCGGTTCATACCTCCATGAAAACAAAAAAAATATTTTCTTCATCTCTTAAGTAAACTTGTTTACACTTCTTGGAATGCACTTTGCAACAGAATGTTCATAAGATAAAGTTATAACCTCCACACACTGACATGTAATATAGCAATACGTTCCATATAGTTACTTAAACATTCTATTGTTTGAAAACTAATTAAATTGGGAAACAGGATTTAATTACTATCGTCGAAACATTGTTTGAACGTTAGGTAAATAAATTCGTCTCTCACAAAATATAAGGGTTGAATGTCCTATTATTTACATTTTAGCTAATGTGGGTAATATTTAGTAAGAGGTATTCAATCATTATTTTTATAACATTTTTGTATTAAAAACGAAAATTTCACATGATGTTGACAATTTTAGAGATGTGTCTCAATCTGTCTTTCAACTATCTAATCAATCTTTTTTATATACACTGAAAAAATGAACCAATTAGGATTGTTAAAGGGACATTATACCTTAAGTTGCAGATAATGCTTCATGCTAATAGTTCAACAAGGAAACACAATCGACGGTTCTTGGTCGTCGATTGAAATTTAATTCGACCATACATGTACGAAATTTGAGCTGCGAGATTGGCACACATTTATACATTTGCGAAGGAAATTTGTTAGTATCGTGACTTAAACGTCGTAACTATAGCTTATGAAAGCTGTAATAACGATGTTTATGTCGCCATCCAATCAGTTTTCTTTTTTGCTATATGTAGCTGACTATACATGTTGAAGGAAAAAATCGCCGTTTAATATCCTGTAGGGGTCAGTGGGCGTGGCTATTTGAATTAGGTGGGACCAAGGATTCGTCACTTTTTCGATCAATATATATCGTTAAATACAATTGGAAAATTATTCAAAACGTAAGCTCTTGCGCCAGATATCGAAGGGATTTTGGCATTTTCATTTATTTACAACAGTCTTTATCAAAGTTTACAAATTTATCTCCCGGTAAACGAAGGGAGACTACGCGTGTATTGTACGTGGAGTATTTCTTTTCTAACTACTTCCCATTATAATAGTAAATGTAGAAGATTGAAAATAGTCAAGGAAAATGCACTGTCTTTGAACAAAGACAAGTACTATTTTATTGTAAGTCTTCGTCACAGCTCAGTGTGTTTAGAGAGCAACAATTAATATTTCTGAAAGTATGAAAGAAACAAACAAATCAAATAATTAATACGGATTACTATTATACTTTATATAGAATTTATTTTTCATGTGTATGTACTAAGTTTACAAACGATGTCAATATGATTTAATTCAATATTTTTTTCAATCAGACTTTTGCAGTTGTTCAATTTTTGAACAATTGATTTTATCTTTAAAATCGAAAGTAGTATACATGTTTTGGTATCAGTTAGAAAAATAAAAATGTGAAAGTACTTCAGAAAATAAGGATGTGATGTACAATCTTCCACCTTTCAAATCAATAAAAAGTATACACCTGTACATAGAACAATAATGATTGAAAAGGGCAAAGGCAAATGTACTATAGATTCAAGAAACACAGGGTTACACACATACCTTCAAAAACATACGAACAATGCGAAAGAGGTCTGGATTGTCTTAATAAACTATGTTGTATGTCTTGTCTTGATAAATTATATTGTTAAGAAACTCGCTTTGAAACTACTCATAGTTTTCACCTATCATTCCTTGTTTAACAAGAGACCTTGACATTACTGTCCGACATTTTTCATTTAAGTTGCATGATAGTTAATTGTTCATTACTACGCTTATGATACATATGAATTGAAATAAAACATTTATATGAAATTGAAGTTTGTTTCTCAATTCTCTATTGATACGAAAACATTCTATACATCTTTGGCCCAGAATTCAGTCAATCATTTATACTATTTATCTTCGTCTTTCAAGGATCGAGCATTATGATTAGCTTTCACGCACAGTAATTCGTGCACGAAAGTATTTAATCCGACATCCTTTGAGCTAGAAATAAAAACTGGTGCAGACAAATTTGGTGCTTTTCACACTGGAAAAATACGCGAAGCGGATTCAAACACAAGTGTGATTAGGTTTTTCGTTTCATACCTCCATGACAACAAAAGTGTTCTTTCGATTTCTTATAATCAACCGATAGCGAGATAATATAACAAATTATTTCACAAATGTTGATGCTTTTTATGGAACTAATTCGTGCGTAAGCATACTAATAATTACTTGCTCAAAATTGTGTTCATGAATTTATGAATGATTTTTTTGGCCAATCAGAACTATAAAATCACAAACAACAGCAACAACAACAAATAAAACAAGAGCCGTCGGAGACGGATTATGCTCCCCGAATAAGGCTTTTGTCACAGAACTATATGCCATTATTGGACAAAAAACTTTTTATTGAATGCAACTATAGTTTGAGAGTTCAGTTCACAAGAAATGTGGAAGTTTGACAAACATTGAAGGAAGCTGTTTGGCTTCACAGGCCTGATTCTAGTAAAATTCAATATCATTCAATATTGTATATGGTAATTGGTTAAATATTTTACCTTCACTATCCAATTTATCAATGAAAAATGTCCCCATACAAAAAATGAAGACTCTAACTTGAGTAGTCTTGCAGAAACAATAGACTGATTTATTTTAGAATAGGATACATACAAAATGTAAAGTTACATGTCACTAAGTCCCCTTTTAGCATGGTAAGGTTCATTGGGTCAAAAATTGAAATAAAAAAAATACCTAGGGCTTTTAATGAACAACATTTATGTAAAGTAACAGGAAATTTTGGCAATTAGTGAAGGAGGAATATTTGAAAATTAATGACCTTGACGATTTGACCTTGACTTTGACCAATGACCTTGAACTTAGTACCAACAGAAAGTCAATGTCATAAGCAATGTACATGTAAAATATGAAGGCTATATCACTTACCATTGTTTACTTATGGGAGATGTCAAAGTTAGAAATTTCGAAATTTTGACATTGAAAAATGACCTTGACCTTGAAAGATGACCTTGTACCTAATACCAACAGAAAGGTCATGTCTTATGCAATGCACGTGTATAATATGAAGAGTGTGTCACTTACCATTGTAAACTTATAGGCAATGTTAAAGTTAAGCTTTCCAAAAAAATTGACCTTGAGCAATGACCTTGAACTTGACAGATGACCTTGAAATTAGTACCAACAGAAAGTCCATGTCATAGGCAATGCACATGTAAAATATGAAGGCTATATCACTTACCATTGTTTACTTATGGGAGATGTAAAGTTAAAATTTTCGAAATTATACAATGAGAAATGACCTTGACCTTGACAGATGATCTTAACTTAATTCCAACAGAAAGGTCATGTCATTAGCAATGCAAATGTGAAATATGAAGGCTATATCACTTACCATTGAAAACTTATAGACAATGTTAAAGTTAAAATTTTCAAATTTGACCTTGAGAAATGACCTTGGTCTTGACACATGCCCTTGAACTTAGTACCAACAGAAAGTCCATGTCAAAAGCAATGCACATGTGAAATATGAAGGTTATATCACTTAACATTGTAAACTTATAGACAATGTTTAAGTTAAGATTTTCTAAATTTTGATCTTCAGAAATGACCTTGACCATGAATGATGACCTTGAACTTGGTACCAACAGAAAGGGTTTGTCACAAGCAATGCACATGTGAAATATGAAGACTTCATCTGTAACCAATCAAAAGTTATTGCCAATTTTAGTTTTTGCGGGGAAAAAAGACAGTTAACGTAAAGGTAATTACATTAAGGCCCCTTTTCCCATGACGCATTTTTTTAAACGAAAATTCCAGTTAGTTTAAGGTCAAGGGGATCTGATTTGCTTCTCAAATGTGAATTTTCATGAAATTATAACAATTAGTCTTGGAGAAATTGGCAAAAAACTAGTTTTTACATTAAGGTCCCCTTTTTCCATGACGCAGCCTTGAAATAAGGAAAATAAAAAAACAGGTCTTGGAAAATTCCTAGTAAGATTATATATGAAGTTTCGTCCAAATAGGCCCAGGGGTTTGCTGAGATATGACTTCGGACGGACGGCCTGACGGACGGACGGACGGACGGAAGGACGGACGGACGGACGGACGCACAGACCGGCGACTATGTGCTTCCCCCGAAAATTTTTTCGGGGAGCATAACAAACAAGCAAGGGTTATATCTGAAATGTTAAAGCGTATCAACTTTGAAACTAAGTTAGTCTTCAACTAAAAAAAAAAAAAAAGGTGTAAGTCACTTTCAGTAATTTTTCAGTAATACCATGGTTGGTAGGTGAACTTAACAATTGTTTCAAGTTTTTTTCCATACCAGGACGCCATACATCATTATACTTTTCTCCAAATCCTATCTCGCTTTTGTGTATTGGTTCTGCCTTAGGTCTCATCACTGAAAATCATATTCTGTCATGCTGTATAAATTACCTTGCTGAATTGATGTTAAATCAAAGGGCTGAAAGCACTGATAGAACTTGTTTTTCAATAATTAATATTTCTTTTAGAAATCAATTTCATTATCAACTCTGACAGGGAAAGTACAAGCAGGAGGTGTAGACTAAGATCAGACTGCACTTATGTGCAGGCTGATCTTAGTCTACACCTCATGCTAAAACCGGAATATTCCGGGTTCAGCATGACAAGGGTTAACTGTACAGTGCATATTTTCTTTCTCCGTGAAACCATTCTTTTTCGGTTGGTAGTTGTAATTGAGAGGGTCTATCTTACCTTCCTCTTGGTTTATAAATGTAATTTACTTTTCGTTAAGGTACAAGTCTGCATGTCACCTCTTTCCCCAGCTACCAACCGCCTTTAACTGTGATATTGGTTTTCAGCACTTCATCTTGCAGAAATCTCGTTATAAACTTTGACACTCCTGACTGACTTACTCTCAATATTTTTGCAGTTTTACTTCAATTAAGAGATGAAGAGAAAACTTTTTGTTTTCATAGAGGTATGAACCGAAAAACCTAATTTGTGTGATTAGGTTTTTCGGTTCATACCTCCATGAAAACAAAAAAAATATTCTCTTCAGTTCTTATAATTTATTAGCATCGAGCGAAAAAACAAAAACTTTAATACATTTTGATACCTTTTTGTATGGGACTATTTTGTTCGGAAGCATACAAAATCGCTGCGTGCTCAAAATTTGATCATGGAGTTATGAATATTTTTTTCGATCAAATAGAACGCTCGTTTTTGATAGACGAAACTGAAAATTAAAATATTTTCCATTAAACTTAATTCCTTTGTATTGGCAGCCATGTTTGCTGATGACAATTTGCTTACCCTGTGAAGATCTTTTGTTTTTATGGAAAGGAAAAGGCATGACCCAAAAGGACAGAATTTAGAAAAAAAGGGAATTTTAAAAGGGAGATAACTAGTTCTTTACACTCCCATCTACACGAACAATAAGTTTCCGTTGAAAGCAGCCACTGTAATGACTAAATTATGGCCAATCTCTGTATGTACCTTTCTCATATACGTTTTATAACCATTTTAGCTAGCAAAGCGTCAGCTTGGATAGCTTAAGGTAACAGACAAGATTTTGAGGTCTTGTCAGAGTTGAGTGAGTGCAAACCGCCACTTGAGGCTTAACTACTAAATTCATTGAATGTCTACGCAGTAAAAAGTAGTTCTTCAAAAGCATGCTATTAAACCATTCCTACCCAATCCCGCTTTTTAAAAAAATCCCAAGAAAGGCTATGGGAAACATTACGGCTTGTAACAAGCAATTTCTTCAACGTCCACAGTGTTTTCTACCATACAAATACAAAGAAGATAACTTAACAAAGCCATGCTAGCTTACAGTTCTTTAAGTACTTTAATTAGTATTTCGCAAGAACAGTATTCGGCAACCAAAACTTTTCAGCTGTTGCATTGGAAGTCTCCCCCGAAGACTTTGACTGATCGGGTAACTGAAATGTTTCTGCTGAAGCAAATTTCTGTAGATCTTTACAATTGATTGATTGAATGAGGTTAAACGCTACATTTAACAGTATTTCAGTTATATCGCGGCGGCTGGAGCACCTAACAATGGATTCCTGGTGTTTCTCACACCATTACTACCACTACATCCTTTCCTAGCCCGCAGCTGCTATCCCACTTAGGTTAACGATTATCCACAAGGATATATGCCACCTCCGATCGAATCCATGACAACCCATGATTGAAGATTACGAGTCTGGCGCACCAACCACTGCGCTATGACAGCGGCTGTAAATCTTTACAAACACAATGAAAGCTATTATATTTGAAGAAAGAAGGCACGTTAGAAAGCTTTTCCTGTTTTAAACGCCGTATGTGTGTACATAACTTCTCACAGAAGTTTTTATCATGATTTTCTAGATTATTTATCTCTGATAGAAATGATGTTCATAGTTTGTTTGTATAATTGTCTGCATAAGCACATTTATTCTTGTTGGGGTATTGCAATATTTACAAAACTGAATAAATCTCTTGATAACGACCTTTATATTCTTATACAATAGACAATAGACTTTACATATATGTTTTGGTCTATATAGAGGGTATGAAGTTAAAATGCTGTAAAATATAATCTGGACAGAAAAGGAATACTAACGAAAAGAAGCATTTTAAAAAAAAAATGATTATTATGAAACAATAATTAAAACACAGTGTTGTACCTTACCCTAATTTGTACTTTGTTTAAATCTTCTATTTTCCTGTTACATTTGTCAAACTAAAATATTATCTTTTTGTAAATCGCGAAAATAGTGGCATATGGAAAATTGATAGAATTCAGAAAATTATTCTCACATAACAAAGGTTATTGTTCTTATTTTTTCCATTGTATTGTAATTATGGAATTTTTTGAATCTTTGTATATTTGATTTCAAATTATACCACTTGAACGGGATCTTAAAATAAATGCAGAAAAAGTAAAGCTAATTTAAAAAAGTTTGGTTTTTTTTTTCGCAGATATGATACGGAAAACTATCTTTATCACGTTGGGATATTGATAACTTTAATTGAACAAAATAACAAAAAACAAGAGAGACACAATGACCCTCAATTGTTCGCCTGAGTATACCGTGCAGACTAACAGTCCGTCAGATGTTCAGGTCACTTGAGTTGAAAATGTGGCTGCGATGCTTTCCCCAGACTTATTCTATTGCTTAATTTCGAATCAAGAGGGTTAACATAATTCTTAAATTTACTTTGTGACCTAGTTTATAACTTTAAAGTGACAACATTTCAACCTTGTTCAATATTCTACAAACGTCCCTCGGGGCTTTTCAGTGAATTGACCTAGGGACCTAGATTTTGACCAAAAATGACCAAAGTGACCTGGTTATGAACTTGTCTAAATATCGACAAGTTAAAGATCCTGGCCAAATTTTAGGTTGATTCAGCATGTAAGCTAGAAAGTCCATAGGACAGTTATTACGATGATTTAAAGAAAAGATTTAGCCTCTAGAGCGTTGACAAGACTTTTCTAAGATTTGAACGAGTGACCTTATTTCGACCCCAAGTGATTTGATTTCGAACTCGATCGAAATCTTATCAAGACAAACATCCTCACCGATTTTTAGCATGATTGAGCAAAACTAATGTGCTATCAAGTTGTTTTTTTTTTTTTTTCAAAACTAGACCTAGTGACCTAGCTTACGACCAGAAGTGACCCAATTTATGAATTGTCCGAGTTTTATTTAGATATACATTTTGACCAAATTTCAAATTGATTTGTTAAAAAGTGTATCCTCAAGAGTGTTAACAAGGAGGAGGTGGACTGAAGACAGACACAAAGACGCCGGACATCAGCTACCGCAAAAGCTCATCTTGAGCAAGTTGTAATAAGGTGAGCTAAAATACAAGCACAAATTTAATGTCATAAGCATTGCAAACATTTTCATTTTGCGGAAGTTATTTCTAAATGATGACCAGTAAACCTCTCTCAAGTTATGCAATAAGTAAACAGCATCAATACAAAAACAGTTATTCTTTCCATCGTACATTTTCGAAAGATGTGCCTTATGGACAAATATTTCTGATTAAGATATTTATGTACCAAACTGCGGAAATATTTCATACGATACTTTTATAAGTTCAGCAATATCTAGAAACCGCACGACAGACACCAGAACGCAAACAACAAACGTTCAAATTCATTAATAGTAAAATGTGTGCTCATTCTAGTTAAAAATCCTCTTCACTTTTAATTACCATTAAACAGTTCTCTGATAGATTGAAAATTCAATTGAATCAGCTACAAACATTAGTCCCCTCCAAGTAACGATGGTTGGTCGGATTTGTTGAGGCAGCGGAACTATAACTATCGCTGCCATTAACATATCTGAGCCCGGGAACCTGATTCACTGGTGCGCTGATACCGTTATTATGAGTGGTGATAGGGCTCTGTACTGTACTTGATGGTATCCTCTTTATCATGCTTTAAGGAAAGAGAAAAGGATTGGTTAGAAAAATATTAAACATATCAATAAACTGATAAGTAAATAATAATAACAAACCGAGACAAGAGTAAACAAGAACAATATCAGCATAAACATTGAGCCGAAATAATAAATTTTGTTTCTTTAATCGTTCTATATAAGTGGACTGAAATCAACCTAGAACTGGTTATACTATTTTACATATTTTGTTTGAAAAAAAAAACTATCTCGAAGATTTTGATACAACTGTATTGAGCAGAATGAAAATACAAGCCATTGAAGTCATTGTATCTTATGAAAACCTATTACAATGAGGAATATTTCAACTTAAGTTTCGTCGATCAATATTCAAGTTTTATGATTGGCTGAATTTTCTTTTTATACTTCCGTGAACAAACCTCTGAACATGCAACTTTTGGCATCAAGTAGATCCATAAATTCGTATCTAAAACTTACAAAATATTTGCTATATTTGCTTTATTTTGCTGGATAGCATTAAATCATAAGAAATGAAGAGAGTAGTTTTGATGCCATTTAGGTATGAACATAAAAACTTAATTTTACGAATGTATGGGTTCGCTTTAATATTTAGACAATGTGATAAAGTTTTTGGTTCATAACTTAATGCAAACAAGAACTATTCTTTTCATTTCTCGAACTATATTTAGTGAAATATCTTGAGCAGAAAGTTCTTATTTGGGCTTGTATTTACTTAAAAGTTGAACACCATGCCACATCCAGTAAGCTTTAATTACATCGTTTTACAAAAAGAGGTTTGCCGAAGTCACATATCTAATAGGTCAAATCTATTTCTAGAAGAACTGTAAGAAATGTTTGTAAAAATGAACCAGTAGAACGCATGAGAATTGGGCATAGTGTGAATGCAGGGCTTAGAACACAATATTACAAGGTCAATTATTTGGATGAAACATACAAAAATGATAAAAATATAAAGAAAATGAACGAATATATTATGTTAAAAGTTTGGAATCATTTCAGAGGAGATTTCAACAGGGGATAATGTAATTTGTTTCTAAACTAGTGTTTCTACGCAAATATGTTTAAGAAATAGAGATGTTTTAAAAGGTTTTCATTAAAAACGTAACCACACTGCCTGAATACGTGAAGCGGAATCATACATTTTAGTAATACAAAATTAGGTACATACCTAAATGAAAACAAAAATATTCTCACCATTTCTAACAATTTAAAGCCCCAGCGAAAAAAAAAAAGAAAAGATTTCTCAAACGTTGAGTATATTTCTATGGATATACTTTCTTCACAACATATTATTTTTGCACTAAAATTTTGTTCATGAAAAGAAGTCGAAACGCCTGAATCTTGATAGACGAATCTGAACTTAACTAATTATCATGTAACCGTTGAGTGGAATTACAAAATAGTTTGAAATATGCGTTGAGTTAGTGGAGGCGAACATTTTTCAATAATTTACTTTTTAGTTTCGTCCATCTCCACAAACAATATTCAGTGCATGCAGCTATTTTGTATGCTTGCGCACAAAATAGTTCAATAACAAATGTGTCCACATTTCTATCTTTGTTTTCGTTAGATAAAATTAAACTATATAAAAGAAATTAAGAGAACATTTTTTGTTTTTCATGGAGGTATGAAACGAAACGAAAGTCTCCATACTTATGTATGATGTTTCATGAACAAAAATATTCTCTTCATTTCTTTCATATCTTACCGAAGAAATAAAGCGAGGGATCATTGGGTTCGTATTTATAAACAAGCATTCTGATGTATTGCATGGCAATACCAAGTCCCCTACCGGCTTTATATATATCCGTAGAGCGATACTTTTTAGGGTGGTAAGGGGTTACTACCCCTCCAAAAAATTACAGTTGTATCAGATTTTATGAGCAATTCTTAAACACACACACATACACACAAACATAAACTTTTGTTGTTAGCTAAATTATACTTCATAAAGTCATCTGTACCAAGAGAATTAAGATTTAAGACTCTAAAGCCCAAGTTAACTTTGAACAAAAGCTTTCAAAAATCTGTCTAGGATTTTGAATGCTTTTCGGTTACCAAAATATTTTGCCTTGATCACTTCATGCAACCACAATTAACATTTTTTTCAGTCAACATAACAGTGGCTGGATTGATTGATTGAATGGTGTTTAACGCCGCTTTTAACAGTATTTCAATCATATCGCGGCGGCTGGATCACCTAACAATGGATTCCTGGTATTTCTAACACCCGTACTACCACTACATCCTTTCCTAGCCTCCAGCTGATATCCCACTTAGGTTAACGATTATCAACCCATTGGTGAGAGACAAATGTCGGAAAGGAAATGTGCCGCCGCCGGGAATCGAACCCATGACACCCCATGATAGAAGATTAGGAGTCTGACGCGCTACCGTCTGCGATATGACGGCGGCATAACAATGGCTGGAGCACCTTACAATGTGTTCCTGGTATCTCTCCCACAAGTACCACACTAACATCCTTTACAAGCCTTGGAAAGGCAATGGGCTGCAATTAAACTCAATATCATTAATATGAAACTTATTTTGCAAAAGCATCTATATCTTGCTAAAAGATCAATGGACTGGAACAGAACTTGAACTCGTTCTGTATCTCATCAGTGCTGACTCACTTATCAAAAATCAGCTCCATACCTGCAAGTGTTGAGAAAAAAGTCGGGAAAAACTGTAATTTCCCAAGTCTAGCATCCATATCTTTCTCAAAAATCAATGGACCTGAACAAAACTAACACTTGTTCTGTAACTTATCAATATTGTCTTACACAACAAAAAACACCTTCATATCACAAAGGGTACAGAAAAAAATCCGGAAAACTGAAATTTTCCGGTAATCCAGCATCCGTATCTTCCTCTTAAATCAATGGACCGGAATCCAACTTAAACTTGTTCTGTAACTCATTGATGTGGACTCACATATCAAAAATCAGCTCAATATCTCTGAGGGTTAGGAAAAAAAGCCGGATAACTGAAATTTCCTGGTAATTTTCTATGTTCAGCATCTGTATCTTCCAAAAAAATCAGTGGGCCGGAACCAAACTCAAATTTGATCTGTAACTCATTAATGCGGACTCACATACCAAAAATCAACTTAATATCTCTGAGGGTTTAGAAAAAAAAGTCCGGAAAACTGAAATTTCCTGGTAATTTCTAACTTAAAGTCACATCCTTATCTTCCTCAAAAATTAATTGACCGGAACCAAACTTAAACTTGATCTGGAACTAATTGATACGGACTCACATACCAAAAATCAGCTCAATATCTCTGAGGGTTAAGATAAAAGTCAGGAAAACTGAAATTTCCTGGTAATTTTCTATGTCCAGCATCCGTATCTTCAAAAAATATCAATGGACCCGAACCAAACTCAAACTTGTTTTGTAACTCATTAATGCGGACTCACAAACCAAAAATCAACTAAATGTCTCTGAGGGTTTAGAAAAAAGTCCGGAAAACTGAAATATCTTGGTAATTTTTAAGTCCAGCGTCCGTATCTTCCAAAAAATAAATGGACCGGAATCAAACTCGAACTTGTTCTGTAACTTATTGATGCGGACTCACATACCAAAAATCAGCTCAATATCTCTGAGGGTTAAGAAAAAGTCCGGAAAACTGAAATTTCCTGGTAATTTTTAAGTCCAGCGTCCGTATCTTCCAAAAAATAAATGGACCGGAACCAAACTCGAACTTGTTCTGTAACTTATTGATGCGGAGTCACATACCAAAAATCAGCTCAATATCTCCCAGGGTTAAGAAAAAAGTCCGGAAAACTGACATGTCCGGATTGACAGACGGACGGACAGACGGACGGAGCGCAAACCTATAGTCCCCTTCGGCTTCGCCGGTGGGGAACTAAAAATGGATTGTAGCTAATTGCACGGTTTTTCTTGTTCTTACCGCTTTCTCATGATAAACACTGAAATTGCAACGCCAACTAGAATTCCATATATAAGGGCAGCTACTATTCCACCATAAAGTATACCTGAAAAAAGACTCTTTCACTAAGATTAAGCTAGCGCTCTTTGGTCGAATCACTAAATCTTTGCTTCGTGTTATTGCATAAGTATTTTTTTGTGTTATTCAAAAATATGTTTAAAAAGGATTAAAATCAAATTCAACGAAAAGCTTCATAGATGTTGAAGGTCAAGGGATGATTTTAATAAGTTTTTTTTTAGCCATTGGTTAGTAGTGAGATGAACATATGATGACTTGGATAAAGTGCTGCTGATTATAATGTCATTTCATCAACCAGCTTTAAAAAATATTTTCTTTTATAAAACTATATTCATTAGTTGTAAGGAGAAATGTAGTAGTCGAAATGCCATAACTTACCCCTGTTTTCTTGTTCATTTAAGGGGAAGTTTAGTAGTCGAAATGCCGTAACTTACCCCTGTTTTCGTGTTCATTTAAGGGGAAGTTTAGTAGTCGAAATGCCGTAACTTCCCCCTGTTTTCTTGTTCATTTAAGGGGAAGTTTAGTAGTCGAAATGCCGTATCTTACCCCTGTTTTCTTGTTCATTTAAGGGGAAGTTTAGTAGTCGAAATGCCATAACTTACCCCTGTTTTCTTGTTCATTTAAGCCAGTAGTAGTGATACACCCTTTAGACTCTATGTATGAAAATAAAAACACAAAAGTAGACGATGGCTATTTTATCTATATTTACATTTTTTGAATTTGAACCTGACCATAGAAAACATTTGCCAATATGTTAAATCTAGCAAGATCTATTGTCTCGTAATATCTTTAAAATGATTCGAATCGAATTTGCATAGTTTTTTTTTTTTTTTTTTTTTGAGGTAATGTCTCAAATTCAACCAAGGATATATTTGTAGATAATACACTGGTTATGAAAGAGACATAAATTTTGTGAAAATAAATAAACAAATATATAAATTCATATTATGCATTCATTTTGCCACCTGTCTATCCAACATTTAAGCATAGTTTTTCACCAAATCAATAATTTGAAACATAGTTATGAAGAGACTCTCCACATAAATATTCCCGTAAAATTTGGTCCAATTAGCGAAGCTGTTAAAGAGATAAAGAGAAGTTGACGTTTAAAGTATTAAAGATGAAAAAATACAACCTGATTTCTACAGCCAAATCAACTGTCGCCGTAACTTTTAAGAGGATATCTCAAAGGGAACTTACAGGTTGGAGGATTGATAAGAAATCTTATAGAAAAAAGTGACCAACCTTGCCGAGCCAATATTTGTTTGCAAATCGAATTTCTCTCGGCAACTTTTGGAACGAGTCAAGAAACAATTCAGTAAAGTTTGAGTGGTAATGGCACGGCAATATAAGACAAAAATCTAAGTTAAAGTTCTACGGCCTGTCACACCAAAATTTATCAACATTTTACCTTTTTTTCTTGAAGGTGACCAAAAGAATATTTCTGCTAAGTTTGGTATAAAATGGTTAAATAGGTTAGGAGGAGATTCTGTTTAATAAATTTTGCGTGAAAGAGAGACTCGCCCTGACATGTACTTATCGACAGGCCGATCAAAGTTCAGCAGTATATAAAGTGCAAACCTAATGATTTTCCGGCAATATTTCATAAAAACTTGTCCTTAAGCGGTACTTCAAATTGCAGTTAAAGAGAGTCCCTCCCTGTCTCGCATATTTATAGACCAATGAAAATATTGTGAACACTTTTAAGAACGTCACACGTGGATTATATATCTGTCAAACTTTGCTTAATATCTTTTTTTTTGGGGGGGGGGGTTTAACAAAGAATGACGACGCATTCAAAGACAACGGACGACAGACACAATGATCCCCCCTTTGCAAAAAAATTTTAACGGTGTCTTAGAATTTTATAATAACTAACTTTAAGTTTAAGTTGGCTTAAGTTGTTCACTTCATGCTGATTTATCAGTAAGTTTTTTATGTATATTTTAAATTTAAAAAAAATGTAAAAGATACAAACTTATACAAAAGGGAATATATCCTGTCCAGTTTCCGCCATCGCTACAGGCTCTTCTATCATCTCCAACGATGAAAAATCCTGGATCACATTTGATCAAAGCTACAGCCTTGTAATATGTACCAGAACTGAATTCTACTGATCCATTCAACGGAGCGTCAAAATAGCCACAATCTGAATGTTATTAAAAACACATGTATGAATATTGAAACCGCGGTAGTTCGTAGCGCAAGGGATCGGGTCATATAATACGAACTAAGCATAGTATGAACGAAGGGGAGAGTAGATGGTCAGTTGTCCAAGATACTCTGAATCAGACCTAGTTCTGTTCTGTCCCCATTAGGTATTAATTCTAAATGGGCTATATCTTGAAAGAAGACTCGATATTAATTGAGGAAAATAAAATTGCATGTACATGTATTCTTAAGATGTTATCTCCATGTTAAAAAGAGCATTTTATTGAAAGATAAAGCGTGTATATCATACCTATATCAAATCCTTTCTACCTCTATCAGTGTGATCTTATTACTCAGAGTTTTCTATTATCTAATTACGGAATTACTTATCTACCATTATGGAGAAAGTAACTACAGATTAAATCTAAATGGTTAGATAATGTAAATGATGAAAACCATTTATATTTATCGAAGCGCGGCAATTTAAAGGAAAACTTCGGCGATTAGAATGGTAACCTTGATATCAATAATTCAGTGGATATAACAAATCAAACAGCCCTTTTTAATTAAATGTACATAATAACCAATTAATGTGGATCAACGATTGCAAAAATCAAGGTAACTGGCGATTTGTTTTACTTTGTTTGTTCATGAAAGAATAAATCATAGCTACGAATTAAACATAGGAGTTTGTGCTATGATAATACTTTCGGGACCTAAAATTGGCTACGAATTACGAACAGCTGAACGTCCAATTTAGAGAGTTTTCAAACTTAGATGAAGAAGGGTAAACATCCGGAGCAAGGAAAGTATACGAAGACACACATACCTAACAACCAATGGCGTTCCAATTAACAAGATACACTCTTTAATTTTTAAAAAGGCATTTTCTCTCTTGTTTAAGATAATATTTACCAATAATGGCAAACATGCATACTGTTCTTTTCAAATTAAGAACGTGCAGCTATCGGGGGATTGCTCACCGCTTCCGTCCTGACTAATATTTAATTGCACTCGCCCATTATATTGTATTGGCCAGATAGTTTGTCATCGTAATCTATTAAAAATGTAAAAAAATAGTAAAAAATTTGCGACACCATGTGTATAATTATGAAAAAATGGTATATTTCGCGCTTTATTTGTAATTGTATAAAGATTGGTGGAGGGGAGTAAAAGGCAATACCAGGGCGGATTTCACGTCATCTACGCGATGAATTTAATTTAAGCTTAAACGGTTTTAAGTGATAAGATATTCAAATTTTCTCAAAAAATGATGTAAAATCAGGCGAGTTCTTAGACCAACGCAACTCTAATCGTTGCGAGAGAAACAACTCTTTGTATTATAAAAACATGTGATCCTATATGTAAGCATATTTGCATAGCTGAATTTTTTATAATCGCTTGGTGAGTAAATGATTAACGATTATTTTTTCATTAACTTTTTCCGACCTCGTCGTAGGTACTGTCGATTCTGGCGTTAAATAAGATATAAAGTCAATGATAATCGGTTGAGACGCAAAGAATGTATTTCAAACGTGAATCAATGGATATATTCTGATGGCAATTCCTGATTCAAAATAATTTCGCATAAAGACATTTACAATGTATGTTAAAACATGTATTCATAACAGTTTCTTACTCCAGACAACGGAAACAAGCGAGCTTAAGAATCGAACAGACAATGCTGAGATCACAAAAAGATATTTAGAATGCGGCCATTCTCTTTAGAAGTCTGTAAAAAGTTGCAGTTGTATTCACATAAACAGTGGCTGATTAATTTCTTATGCTATTGAAAAGGTCTATGCGATTAAGATATGTTTTATTTATAAAGCTTACACCACGGGCTAATCGAATTCCAAAAAAATTATCATAGGCACAGGCAAGATATATCATGCCGCAACCAAGGACCATAAAACATCGTTGTCAAGCATGCCTTACGTACGAACTCTATTTTCTTGATGATGACGCAACATTACGTTTGCTGAAGTAATTCTTATTTCTTTCCATGTTTTCAGTACAAAACACCTGTTCTATAAATATTGACAATGGATAGGACATATTGAGCACTAATCAATTAATGAACTCGATGTTATTGTAAGAGATAATGATTTTGTACGGGCACAGTTAGATACAAAATAGACCATTTCCATGTAAATGGAAAACAATTATCTAACATCGAAACTCTCCACGAATATATATACTAAGGGAAAAAAGTTTAGCAATTTTTTTCGACCTACATTATTTTTCAACGTAAATGTATAAACCTTATAAAATCAGTCTCGTTTGCAATTTTTAAAAGCTAACTAACTAATTATGCATTAAGAGCACGTTTTCCTCGCTTATAAAGGCTGTCTGACGCAATTTTGCTGAAACACGTTCTGCACGTGCTTCCACATGTACATGAAGTCTAAATCCACAATATCTATCCCAGTTAATTGGTTAGCATCAATAACAAGATAACTCATTAAAACATTTAAAAATATTCAAATGGGACGTCGCCCAGGGCTTAACTTAGACCAACGGAACGTAGCCATCGGTATGCTGGCTGTTTAGGTATGATAGTAAAAGAGGTGGCTCAACATTTTGGCGTGAGCCAAAGTTCCATTTCAAGACTTAGAACAAAGTACCGTCAATTAGGCACCGTCAAAGAAAGGTCACGTTCAGGCAGGCCACGTAAGACTACCCAACGTGAGGACAATTACATCGTGACGTGTTCACGGCGTAATCGCTTCCTAAATAGCACTCGTATAGCCGGTTTGGTCCGAAATGCAACGGGCACACGGGTCTGTGCTCGTACTGTAAGAAACAGACTTCGTTCGGCACGTTTACGTGTATGTCGACCTAACATTGGCATTTCTTTGACACGTGCACACAGACATGCAAGATTGAATTGGACAAGGGTACACCGTCGATGGCCAAGACGAATGTGGATCAGGTCCTATTCACAGACGAATCCTGTTTTAATCTGATGTTTGCGGATGACAGGGTACGTGTTTGGAGGCGTGATGGCGAAAGGATGGATCCCGCCAACGTCATTCAACATGATCGTTTTGGAGGCGGCAGCGTCATGGTCTGCGGTGGTATATTATACCGCGGCAAGACTGACTTGGTAGCTATTCAGGGAAACTTCAATGCCGTTCGATACTGCACCGAAATTGTCCAGCCAGTGGTATTGCCGTTCTTGCGTCAAGGGCTTGCTACCATTTTTCAGCAAGATAATGCCCGCCCACATGTCGCTCGGCACACGTTGGACCTTTTACAGACTAATAATGTTGATGTGTTGGATTGGCCAGCCAAATCACCGTATCTTTCTCCGATCAAACACTTTTGGAAACATCTGGGTAGGGGAGTAAGAGACAGGGATGACTTTAATAACGATAGAGACCTGGAACGTGTTCTGCGTCAGGAATGGGGTCGTATCTCCATGGCCATTAATCGTAGGCTCATTTCCAGCATGAGAAGACGCTGTGATGCCGTTATTGGCGCAAACGGTGGACACACAAAATATTAAATCTTTGTGTTACTTTTACGTCCCTACCCCTACCATGCTTGACGCTGTACAACAAACACGTATGACCCTGAAATCATCTGTTTTTTTACATACTGTGGCTAACACATAAAAGATCGATGTGTGAAAATAAAGTTTGAATCCAAAGCTAGACACCGGAGAAATTGGCTGTAACGTACGAAATTGCTAAACTTTTTTCCCTCAGTATAATGTTTAATCGATCATTTCATAAATATTACAGGAATATTCAATAATGAGGAAAATTTGCTAGACAAATGCAGTATACAAATTTACGTCAGCAGATTTTCAGATTGGTTGATTAATACAACCATAGCAGGGGTTGTTGTGGTTGTATATGATAATCGTTATATCCAAAAGTATATACATTGTGTATATGTGAGATAATTGAATTTTAGATATCTTGCCGTTATCTATTTTCAAAAGATGGGAAACGAAATGATATATGTTTGTAAATGATATTAGGGTATACAGTAATATTTTTTTTTTCTTTATGGTAATTTCGTCCAGGATTGGATAAAACATAGGCGTCTAACTAATTACTGCTTCAACAATATTAGGGTTTATAATTTATAGTCCCTAAATGGGGTCTAATATGATGGTTCGTTTCATTAAAGGGACACATTTTCTGACAATTATTTTGAACCAATCGAATTTCGAAAAAGTGTCTCTTAGACTATTAATACAACTTTCACTTATCTTGGTGTTTGCTTAACTTTGAACTATCTTTCCCCAAGCGGTTGTTAGTCAAAGTTTTATATGTAACTAGTTTGCTTTTGCCCTTTTTTCATTATATTTACGTATACGCTCTACTGGAGCATCTCGTCATGTGTTTTCTTGCTTTTTTATAGCTTTGGATAAAAACAGCATACTTTTTCGAAGCGAAATATTGTCACATAATTTTACATTTTTGTCACAATTTACATAATATTTTTTGTATGTTTGTTTGTTTGTTTTGTGTGTGTGTTTTTATTCTTTTTTGGGGGGTGGGTTGTTCTGCGCCGAATCTTTAAACAATTTTTCAGTAAAAGCGGCGCCTGGACCACTTAACAATGGATTCCTTGTATATATCGCACCGCTACAATGTATATATCGCACTGGTACAACAACTACATTCTTTCCTAACATCTAACTGCTATCCCACTTAGGTTTACGATTATCCACCCATTGGTGAGAGACAAATGTTTGAAAGGATATGTTCCGCTGCCGGGGATCGAAACCACGACAGCCCCTGATTGAAGATTGGGAGACTGAAGAGCTACCAAGTGCACTATGATGTCGGTTTAAAAAATAACGCCGTTAAATATTTAAGTGGAACTCCCTATCGAACTCATTGGGCGTGACCAGAGATCTGTCGGTTATCAATATATTAAGTGACATATCATAGTGAGAGTGAATTACTGACTTCAGTTCTAATACTTGACCAATCGCTGCAGACCGCTTATTACGTTTTCCACGTCCATTGACTCCAACAGGAAGTCCCGCTTCAATTTTTAACGGCGTTTTTTTATCATGTTAAAAATAAACAGAATGGTTGGTTGGCGCCCTCAATTTCGTAATTACTGCTTGAAAAAGTTGTGTGTCTTTGTATTAAATGTTTTGAATATTATTTTATAATTCTACTTCTTTATAAAGTCACTTTTCACCTTTTATTTTACACGTCGGGTTATACCCATTCCATTCTCCATTTTCCATACAAGTTCTGTTCTGCACCCCTATCAAGTCAAATCCAGGGTTACAAGAAAATTTCACGGTTGCTTGAAACACCGACACGGGCGGTAAGAATACAGAACCATTTGTGGGTGCTATTAATCGGGTGCATCCTGAAAAGTAAATAACCAAAATTAAATGTCTTAAGAAAATACCCCAAATCCCAATTATCTGTGAAGTTATGATATTTCGGCCGACTGGCACTAATAAAACGCAGTGCCTTATGGAATGGACTTTGAATCGATTATCTTCCAACTCTCGACTACATGACTCATTCGATTGTAGAAAAAAAACTAAGGCATGTTTCCCGATGCACAAGCCGAAATTTGGAAAGTACTTCAATGAACGTCTTCAAATAATAACTTGTTTGTCCAGGTGAAATAATAGACACTTATAGAGAGCAAATTTGGTTTTTCAAAGACTTGACCTAATGACCGAGTTTTCCCCCCTGAAATAACGAATATGTAATCTTGACTTGTATTATGGAGATAATCATTGCGACGAAATATCATATCGTTTGAGCTTAAAATGCAGTCTCTAAAGTGCAAATATGGTATTTCTTACCTTGTGGCCTAGGATTTACCCCATGCATATTGAATATTGAGCCTGGACAAGAAATAAACCGCCGTCATAACGCAGATGGTAGCACGTCAGACTCCTAATCTTCAATAATTGGGTGACATGGGTTCGATCTCCGGCGGCGGCAAATATTCTTTCCGACATTTGTCTCTCACCAATGGGTGGATAATCGTAAACCTAAGTGGGATAGCAGCTGGAGGCTAGGAAAGGATGTAGTGGTAGAACTTGTGTGAGAAATACCAGGAATCTATTGTTAGGTGCTCCAGCCGCCGCGATATGACTGAAATACTGTTAAAAGCGGCGTTAAACCCCATTTAATCAATCAATAAATGGACAAGATACAGAAGAGAGAGTCATCCTCACTAATCTTCAAGTCATTAGGCAAAACAAATGGCCTCTTAAGTGCAAACACTCCATAGGACCATAATTCGAAATACGCATAAAGATAATGGAGGCATCATTCAGACAATTTTTGAAGACATTTGAGCAAAAAATATTTCTTCTAGAGGGAAAATAAGGGTTTTCTAAGATTTGACCTTGAGACCTAGGTTTTTACCCCATGGCCCTAAAATTCGAACTTCAGAGGGACACAAGAGACAATCATTTTGACAAAGATTTTAGACATTTGAGGAAAAAATGTGACGTCTAGTTTGCAAACAAGAGATTTATACACACATACGACCCACAACGGACAACAGGTTACGGACAAAGCATGATCACATAGCATGATCACATAGTTCACCTGAGGGTGAAACTTTGCCCAGATGAGTGAAAAAAAGTCAGTTTCATGCCGGAATCAATTACTCTCAGAATCACAATATATATATTTTTCAAATTTTAGGTTGCGGCAAATCTCCTTTTTAAGAAATTTGTCTCACACCAATTGGCGGATAAACGTAAACCTATGTGGGATGAGCAGCTTGAGGATCGGTAAGGATGTAGTGGTAGTACTGGTGTGAGAAATACCAGAAAGCCATGATTATACGCTCCGATATGACTGAAATACTGTAAAGAGTGGCTTTAACCCCCATTTAATCAATCAATCAAATCAAATCTTAAACCATAGAATCTACGAATACTATATATGTTTCACTAATTGTTATATTTTCGGCATATTTACAGAAGAATAAACCACAGCTTACCCTTTACACAATTTGCCTCGATGCCACTCCAAGTGTTATTAATCTGACAATATCGGAAGGAGGAACCGACTAATGTAAACCCAAGTTTACATTCAAATCGTGCAAAGTCGCCGTGAAATGTTCCAGATGAACTTTTTATTCCGTTGGCTGGTATCGGCAGGGAATCACAAGCTGAAAACGAACAAGAAGATCATGGTTGAAAAGTTAAAGTTTGATTTTATCTACGACAACAAATCATATGATCGATTAGGCCCGGGAAACAAAAGAGTACATAAAAGCATCAAGTAAGGTCCGTCAAATTACTTTATAATAATATCACACAGACATCACTATGGGTGTCTCTTATTCGAAAACATGTGCTCAGGTATCAGTGCAATATTAACATCTAATTGTATCAAATTGTACAAAGATGTTTAAGACTAGAATAGTCCTGGACCACATGCCTGAGTTCAAAGTGGTTAAGTGGTTTCAGCGGAGAATACGTGATAAATAAAACAGGTTCAGGAAAATGTTTCATAGGACATGCCTGTCAATTTCAATTAATCATTTTATCCGAGTACACTTATACCCAAACAAGAAAACATATGAAATACCAGATAAAAATTGATTAGCCAGACGCATCCACACGAAAACGATGTAATTACATGCGGCCATATAAAGAGGTAACGTAATTGTACGAATTGTAGTTTTGCAAAAGACGTTAAAATAGTTCAAAGGAAAATAGAGTCTGGCCTTCAAACCAAAATTTATGGAAAAACAAATACCGTTTGTTGAAGGTCAACAAAGGAAATGTTCTGCTATCATGTCTCTAAAATCGAAGGGTAACCAAGGGCATTTCTCCATCGTATACACAGGGAAACTTTAAAAAGTCCAGTTTGAAAAAGAACTCTAAGCAATGAAATGCTCGTTTTCTTTCATCGGTTTAATAAGGATCATCCATTAATATACCGGCCAAGTTGGCTAAAAATGACAAAGAGCTAATAGAAGAGAAAACGACTAAGAAGTTAAACTACGACAAGAGGATAAGTGACCCTGGTGCTCATCTGATGTAAGGCTTTTTTCCTTCAAGGCTCAATACTAACTGGGTCTGCAGAATACTTCTTTGAATTTCAGCAACAATTATACTTTTTTTGTCATGGAAACCAAATCTTTTAACAAATGTCACATCTCTCAGTAAATTTTAAAAGTGGACAGCCTACGGGTTTCCCTTCTGAATTTGGTTGAAAATGACCACGTATTGAGGGAGTAATTGCTACCTTTAATTCTGAATAGGCCATATCACCCTGAAAAGCTGTTCCAAAGGACTTCTTGGTAATGACTTGAGCAATTTTGAAATGTGCCAGTGCTTCATGCCGAATATCTTGGTCAGGAGGAGATGGAGATGATTGAAAAAAAAGTTATCTTGCCACGGAGTTTTCATTGGTTTTCAATTCTTTGGCGATTTAAAGGATCATGCCTGCCGAATTTAGTTGAATTGGCCAAGTACTTTTAGAGGAGCTGTCGTTTTAAAAAAAGCCTTCTTTATTTCTATGTCAACCCCATTCCCTGCGTAGTAATTTTAGCAATTCTGAATAAGGTAAGTATATTAATGCTTCATGTAAAATATCAAGGCTCTTTGTCAGGAGAAGATCATTTATTTTTTTTTATTCTTTTGTTGCTAATGCCTAAGCGACCAGACGTTTCACCATATTTCTTTTTTAACCTATTTGGAAAGTGGTAGAACCTAAGGAACATACCCGCTAATTTTTGTGGAAATTGGTCCAGTAGTTTGGGAGGAGATGTCGTTTTAAAAAAAATCATTTTTATTTCTTTTTCAGCGCCGCCCCTGGGGTTTCGCCCTTGGGGACGTAAGGATAATTATTTAAGAAATTCGGAAAGAGGTCAATGTTCTGATGCTTCGTGCAAATATCAAGGCTCTAAGCCTTTTTGGGGCAGGAGAAACAAATTGTAAATCTTTTCTCTTTAGATTTTACCTTTTTTCCTTGGAAACCAGAGTTTTAAACGGATTTCATTTCTTTTAGCGGTTTTAAATTCAAAAGCTTATATATATTTTAATTTGGTTAATTGTTAGCCTAGCAGTCTCGGAAAAGAAGATGTTTGAATAATGCAAATAAAATGCACATCCTACCACACCCTCTAATTTCACTGATGGTTAATTTCTAACAAGCGCAATGAAAAGTGGCCAAGTGGTCTCCGATGTTTTAAGAATGTCTTTGACGAACGATGAGCTTCGCCATGTAGAATCGTGGTGTACACAAAACCTTTATTCGAGATGATAAATCGTCTTATACACGTTTATTAGTTGAAATAGCAAGACATGATCAGATGTTTAAACTATGACAACAAATATGTCACTTAGTATTTTTGCCGTCTTTTGGTTTTAAAAACTAGGAAACATTTAGATGAGTAAGCCCTAGCTGGAGGCAAGTCACTCGTTATCTTGTGTTATGTGTTATGTTCGATATGCATTAAAATATGTATTAACATGAGATATGATTAAGAACAATAGAATAAGGATGTAAGATTTGTAATAAATAAAAATCATGATTTAGCAATTAGGCACTTAACATTTCTAGCTATAACTAGGATTCTTGTACTAGGGCATGTTTTCATTTATCATGAATAGGACAAAAAAGGAAATGATAATTTCATTGTTTCCATTGTGGTCCATTGTGTTATTGCAAAGACCTTTTAGAACTTTTCAACAAATTGAAAGTAGAAGATGCGAAATAAAGCAATTAAAACCAAACAATCGTACCTGTTTTGACACATCATATAATCATTTCATCTTATAACAATTTGGTTAAACTAGTATAGTATCAACAATTCGATACGTTATTGCTTTAAGGGCGTAATTGAATATACATATTACGACCTTAAACATCTTTTAGATAATGTGTTTATGTTTGTTTCTAGCCCTTTTTACTTACTTAACCTTGAGCGCTTACGCGAAAATAGAACGACACAAAATTCACCCGATTTACAGGTAAGTTAAGATTGATTTTTTTTAATGTTACTTAACGTGTTTTTTAGTGATGCCAGTCTAAAAAGCAAGCAATCTAATGAACAATTTTGATGTCTTAATTATCTAACAGTTTCATGAATATTTTATTTTTGATTTAAGGCAACATGAATGATACCTGGATTCGAATCAATGGTTAGTTCTGAAAGGAAAACAGTTTTTATATCTAATCATCTTACAAAATATCAGAAAATTTTATCAGTTGTTACACTTACCACTGCACGAAAGGAAAACATCATTTCCATGTGAGCAGGAATAATTTTTGTTGACTACTAAGCAGTTGTTGATGTTTGTTTCTTCTTCGTCACAATAGAATTGGTATGAAATAATTGGTTTAATGACGTCTTCTGCATTTTCACCAGACGAAAAAGATTTTCTGTATGTAAAGAAGGTGATATCTTTACTTAAATACGATTTTATCCCATATTCAGAGAAAATTGATCGATAAACTTTTCACTTTTTTGCTTTATATGCCACGTCAGTATATGTGTGAGAGTAGTAAACATCGTAAAATTGCTAGATTAAATACGTGTTAAAACGCTTCATCCAATTCATTGCTTATTAAGGTCACCATAATTATACAATACAATTAATCATTTATACAGGTATGATACATTTAGGTCAACAGAACCGTATTAGGAATGTTGATGTTTGTTTGCACAGTCATGTTATACATCAGCATAGACCCAAGTCACCCACTCAGAAAAGAGTAACACAATGATATAATTAAAGAGTATTACGGGTAAAAAACAAAAAGGTTAATATACAAATCGAAGTTATATTATAAGCAGTTATATTTTAACAACACTGATAAATGACTGTGAAATATAAGGCTAATATATTATCGTCCACTCATACACGTATAGTGTTAAAAAACCTCGCCACGTGGCCTGGTCATTCCGATGTCGTTCCCATTATATAAACTTCTTAACTTTCTAATCAAGAGATTATTCTATCCTGTTTTGGATTTGATTTGTATGCTTCTTTTTTCGATAAGATTTGCGTGCAATTTACTAAGCGCGTACGTTAAAGCTCTTTTATCGTGTGATGAATATAATAATTTGTTAATGTCTAAAAATATATCTTACTTTATTTCCGTGAAATATACAACAATGTAATTCAACACCGAACTTTGCAAATATTAGTTTGGACCGGTAATATTCACAAAACTAATGTAATTGTTAGAAATAGTTCAGTGGTGTTTAGACAATGTCTCTACGGTATTTATTACTTTACATTACAGACAAGGCTTGTGTAAATCTTTTTAATTTAGAAATCTTCAATATCTAGTATAGCTTATACCGGTTTGATGTTTTAATATTAGCTCTATCAGAAGGCGAAAGCTTATGTTATAAAGATTTTGAGTGACGTTGGTCGTGTACCAAGGGACTCGTCATCGCAAGGCTTGTTTTGCACTATGTATAAAATGTAATGTTACCATTAGAGCTTCAATAAGGTACCTACATAATTGTGGAAGAACAAGGGCTTATAATGATGATCGTTATTTGATCATCCATACTTAGTTGAAAACCAAATGAGTAAGAGTCCAAGCTAATACAATCACGATTGCAATAATATTTCTGACCTTTTATTTGTATCCTGACAGATTTTGATGCCGGTTTGTTTGTTTGTTTGAATTGGGTTTAACGCGACTTTGCATAGTATTTCATTCATATCGCGGCAGCTGGAACACCTAACAATGGACTATTGGTCTACGATTATCGACCCATTGGTTGGAGACAAACGTTGGAAAAGCTATTTGCCGCGACACAGAATAGAAGCGGGGGATTCATATTTGAGAGTACGACATGCTATCAACTGTTCTATTGGCGTCGGTTTTCTAAACTTAATTGTTGGGGATAGGGGGTATCCTTTATTATACATTAATGAGAAGAGGTACTGTTTGGACTTCGCGAACAGACAAGCAAGACAGAAAAATAGACAGGGGTAGTTTTCATGCAGCCAATATAGCTTAACGCTAGCAGTGTCCATGGTCAGTCGGAATGCAGAGACTAATCATTCCCTTGACAGAGCACGGAAATGAAAATCTCGACACCAAAGTAAGGTTGAATGCCCATGCTTTTACTGATTAGTTTATTTCATTGGACGTTTATACCCTCCAAATCGCTTAAAAGTACCTGTAAATAGTTGATACTAATCGTTTGGGCTGACTGTTTGTTAAAAATACAATTTTAATAAGGATATAATTTGCACAGAAAAATCTAAGATTTATCCTTCCAGAACCCCTAGATACTGTAGATTGTTCGTTTGGCGGAAAAATGCATACCGAGTTTCAGATACTTTATATTTGATAATATATATAAAGTCTGTGCGCAAGTAAAAAGGCTTCTGAAGCTACGAGGTCTTGCTAGCGTACCGACGATACCACAAAAAGCCAAAGATTTTACGCGCAGGAGATGACGACGACTCATATTTCAGCTTCTCCATGAAATTGATAGGAGGTAAACATACAGATAGTTTTATAAGGAAAGTCGTTTTAGTGTGATAAAACAACGAACAACCTGACATACAGATAGTGAAACCTTAATGCATTGTCAATTTTAATAAGCGTGACCCTAATATTTTCATTCAGTCATTACAATTGAAAGTTTTTAGAAAAAATCCACAATTTATCCCCAGACTTCAAATTGGCACTCATTCAACAACGCTTGTAAGGATCTTAAGCTTAATCCCTACAAATACTAATTTGGTGTTTTCTCATGTGAACGTGTGATTTGCAAAGAAGTTGGGTAACGGTATCTATTAGTTTTTTAAAGTATATCAAATTCAATTGACGAATCGCTGGCCCCGCCCACTGACTTCTAGGCCCCGCCAATCAACTCCGACGGATTACGGTTCGGATTTTAACGGCGTCTTTTTGCAAAATTTATTGCTAGTAGCATAAAACAAAAAAAGTAAAATGGTTGGTTGGTGACCTAAACCTGACCTTAAGTAGTTACGACGCTTAAGTCACCAAACAAACAATAAAGGTTAACAAAAATGGCGGCCAAAGTCGGAGTTGATAAGCCCAGGTCCGGGCTAAATAAATTATTTGATTGGTCGATTTATTCTTCGGTTGACAGCCGCGATTGATCAATTACCTCCAACCTTTCTGTCTACAGATTGTGTCAGCAGCTTCAGAACTGAGGCCTTTACTGCAGACAGTTTTCCATTCGCCATCATACATTTCTAATCTTCCTTCAGAAGTGTTATTGCCACCAACAAGGCGTACATCCGTGAATTCAAGAGCTAGGCATAGATAAAAGAAATAAAAAAAAATGCATAGGGAGTAATCCTAGCTCTATAGAAATTCCAAATTAAGGTTTCGAACTTTGAACTTAAAAGGAAAGTAAAAAACTCTTAAAAATATGCGTTCTTTGTTTTCTATCAGTTTAATCGCATGAATGATAGACAGGGCTCTTTCAATAGGTAAAGAGCATTTTATCTAAATTATTTTATCTTTAAATGTTCTATTTGACGGAAAGCATCTACTATTTTTCTCATCATTAACATCTTTTACGTCAACATATCGCCGGCTTAATGCAAAACGGTTGTAATTCACTAAACACTAAACACATACAGGAGAGGGTAAAAGGTGACTAAAATAAAAGTAAAAAGACATTTTTTAGAAATAGAGACATCTTTGAAATCACTTTATCTAGACATCAATTGAATCATTTTTTAAAAATTGTTTAAGATATTAATAACATTAGGCATTCTTTATGCAAAGGATTGTTACTCACTTTCACTTGTTTTTTCTTATTACCTAAAATATCGTGTATTGAACTCTTTTGTCTAAAGAAGTTTGTTAACAAACTTATATTATTTGGTGATCTGTTTCTTTGGTGAATGAAAATTACATTAGGATTACGTAAATTACAAGTAGTACAAAAGGCCAATGAACTACACGCTATGCTGAAAAAAATTAATAGATTGTTAGGCCTAATCGCATAGAAATTCATAGTGGTCGAAACAGCTTTTGGATATACAAGAAAAACTACCCAGATAGTATTTTTATACCTCCGCCAAATTATGGCGATTGTCATTTAGAATTGCCTGTCTGAGTGTGAGTGTGTGCATAGCTGTGTTTCAGTGTGTTTGTCAAATTCTTATACAGAGCATATATTCTACATTAATTGGTGGATAACAGTTTCCTCCTTGAAGAATATTAGTTTTGCGCTTAAAGTTTTGTTGGATACTTCAAAGTTCAAGGTCAAAACGGACGGTCGCGTGACAATCATATTTATTGGAGCACCCATCTCAGAGTGACGCAATTTGAAAATTAGTAAATTTATATGCTTAAATAAAAGAAATAATTATGATAATAACATCTTGAGGAAACTCTCCTGAAAAGTTAAGTTTAGCTTCATCATGATCTTCTGATTCTTTAATGAGCAACTTTGTAACAATTCATGGCAATTAAAATTAAACTTTTAAAACTTAAAAGTAAAATTCTCACAATCTTTCTTTACCTTAATGCATCTAGTAGTTCAGAACATTTTTTCATGTTCTTTTTTAATATTTGTTTACAAAGTATGACTACATGATCCTGAAAACTTCTGTTGAGCAGGATTTGTTAATATTAATGAAGCAGGTCATCAATTATTATTAATATTTTTTAGAATTTTACCAAGATGACAAACATGTCAAACAACTTTTCTTAAAAGTATGTAGGTCTCCATTCAATGAATATCAAGGAAGAAACTAGTTATATATGTACTTTATGGTTCTTCATAGTCAATGGCATACTTTCAAGCCTTTTATGCAGTTCAGTACAAAGAAAGCAACAGATGATCAATGGGTTTAGTTTAGAAATTCTTTAGTTTAGACAGACAAAAGAAAGACACTTATTTAGTTATCAATGAAATTCATATGAAGCTCATAATATTGTTGAAATGATATATCCCTGTCCAAGCAGGCCTTTTTTTTTCATTTCCAATGATTCAGATATTGGCACAGCATTAGAAACGTTGATACAAAGAGCAATTTATGCAATTGCTTGCATTGTAATTCATAAGAGTTTAAAATTAATGGAAAGATTCAGAAATTACGTAATAGCTTTAGAGAGTATCTTAATCCAAGTCATGGTTAGTAAATATAAGAATATGATTTTCGAAGATATCACGAAAGTAGTAAATAGCTTATATCTTAAAAACAGAATGATCTCAGGTATTGCTAATTTAGCATAGTTATTACCCAGTGATTGACAATAAGACTCATAGCTTTAATCAAACTTACCATGCAGTTATACAGATATTGTTGAAAAAAAGTAATTTCACATCAAGGTCCACGTTTTCATGACATTGTTATTGCTAAAGTATTGAAGTAAACAAATCTTTGGAAAGGGGTTAGGAATTATGCAGTTTCATCAACCTTGGGTGCTGGCTACTTCTGAGATACATGAACATACAGCAAGAAAACTATATCTCTTGACAGAAAGGATAATGATATATAAATTCTTGTTCTTTAGACCTTTTTTGATATATCCGGGTTGGTTTCCTAGAAAATCACTAGCTCACAGGAAATTTCTGTACACAAAGCCATTATAAGCTACTATAACTCATAATGAATTCGAATCATACTGAGTGTATATTTAACACAAAAATTATCATTACAAGTATTGTGAGAAGAATTCAGATATCTTCAAATAGTAAGATTCTGAGAAATTGTGGATATCTAATACTTTTTTATGGTGCCAATTGAAAGCTATTGCAATTTTATAAGTAAAGAAAAAACACAATATTATTACAATTACTACAATAATTACAATTAAATTGATATGTGCCAAAAAATTGATATTTTCATAGGGAAAAAAGACAAAATATCACAAGTCTTTTCCTATTGTACAAAGGCAAATGAATTTTTCACAATAACACTCCAATATATATGTCATAAATCAGACAAGTTGTTTAAATTTAGTACTCACTGCTACACTTTACAGAAATTCTTCCACTGTCCGTACAATTCACAAAAGAATATACTCTAGTATAACACGATTCAAAGTCATTGGCCTCGTAAGTTTTGTAAGAAGAATTCAGATATCTTCAAATAGTATGATTCTGAGAAATTGTTGATATCTAATGATTTTTTATGGTGCCAATTGAAGCTATTGCAATTTTATTAGTAAAGAAAAAACACAATAATATTACAATTACTACAATAATTACAATCAAATTGATAATTCATTAAATAAAAAGCTTCACAAAAGAAGAATTGATATCTTGTTGACTTATATAAAATAATAACTATTAGCAATATAATAGTATTGGTCCATAATTAACTTTTTCTAATTATTCTTTAATGCTAAACGGGTGTAAAGTATGAGTTACAACCGTTTTGCATAAACAATAAATATGGATTTCAGATATAACCTCTTGAACACTTCTCGATTTCTCTTTAAATAATAGGAACTTTCCTACAATATTTTATGGATTTGTGTTTTGGTATATGTAGGTAACAAATATGGAAAATAAAAATTGATAAAAAGTGAGTTACAACCATTTGTACTAGGTTATGTTCTGTTGGTTTTCATATTGATTAAAAGCGTTTATATTTTTTGATTGAATCCGATAATTTTTTTTTCAATCATTTCTGTCTGTGAATCGTAATATTTTGCAGAAAAAAGCATGACGTGTAAGTGTGTGGTTTTAGATCTTATCTGATGCTGTTTTAACTATCATTTTGTTGTTGTTGTTGTTTTGTGATGATTTTAAAACAGACTACATTTTAATTAATCACACTTGTTACGCTAGGGTTTGATTTATTCAATTAATTCTTATAAGAAGTTCAAGCAAATTTTTCCGCCAATTTTTTTTCTTTTCACATATGTTGCAGAGAAATGCCACCTTTCCACTCTTGTTGTGTGCAGGAATTGCCTGTCCTGGATTGTTTTATGCCCTAGGAGCGGCAAATATCCTTTCAAACATTGTCTCCCACCAATTGGTGGATAAACGTAAACTTTAGTGGGATAGCAGGTGGAGTCTCGGAAAGTATGAATTTGTTATCAATTGTGAAAGAAATACCAGGTTAGGTGTTCCAGTCACCGCGATATGACGCGTTAAAGCCGATTTCAATCAAGCACATTGACCGGTATAGGCTATTTTCAGTGAAAACCGGTATACAAGCTTTACGTTATTTTCAACGATTATCCGTAAAAATGATGCTTAATGGTGATACTTATTCTGATCATTCATTATGTTGAACAGGTTTTCATTTATACGCATTAAAACTATGATATGCCAAAGCTAGATAGTGCAAGAGGTTAATTGGACTTTAAAAGACTTATTTATTAAATGAAAGAAATTGAATTTCTCTTATTTTCTCTCGTTTATATACCTAATTTTTTCATGCTTAAAGTCAGGGAATTTTTAACGCAATTAAGGAAGGATTATCGCGTATCATCAAACACAAACAACCTTGAACATGCCCTACATCCGAAATGTCAAACTAGTTCTGCATTGTATCATTTTCTATTAGAGATCTTTTACTTTGATTCCTATCACATCAAACACAAAAAAGTTATGGTTTCTCAACAAATTCTTTATGCACAGTTTCATTTTAGAAACGAATTCCTGATGTTATAGGGAAAATTTTTGCATATCCGTTGATTCCCAAGTAGAATTGAAAAGAAAAATAACTTATTCAAACATTTTGCACTAATTATTCCAATGCTTTAACGTTAAAAAAGTAAAGTAGAGGCCCTGACATTGACGAATGCACAAAAATACATAGATACATATTGTGATGTCAATAAACCTTTAACAAGAAAGTCATTATGAGGTACTAACACCATTGCACCATTGCATCGTAGGAATTATCGAATCATTAGTTGGGAACCGTAAAATTAACCATTCTGAAAAAGTCTTTTGGTCTTTCACCTTTCTGACCAATTATTTATGAAATAATAGTATTTTTGGCGTTATGTGTGCTTGAATAATGCTTGGTGGGGAGAAGTTATATGCAAAAGGTAAAATCCGAGGGCGTTGCTTATTTTATTCTTTATCCTTAAAAATAATGAGCAGAGTAAAAGATTTTGACCTTGAAAGAATTTCACTGATTTCATGAATATAAATGAGATGTTGTATTGGAAATTCTGATTAAAAATGAGACGATCTTCACATGAAGTCATGAGATCATTACTATTTACACGGCCGATACATGATGTGTAATGGATAAGTTTTTTTCCTCGAATCATAAGATAAATCAAAAAGTTTCTCAGACTGCAAATTTCCCTTATCGATTAGTTTACACTGAAGATGTGTGATTCTATTTTTAAGCATATTTATAAGCATATTTGCATATATGAATATTGATGAGATCGAATCCACCCGTCTCGGAAACTTTTTCTCAATCTTGATCAATCTATATGGTTCATTTTATCTCGATTTCTGGACAACAAACGTATTTTGCGATTTTCTTATTGGTGTGGATCGATCTGTGAGTAAACGCTAAATATTTATTTTTTCAAAGTTTTTTTTCGACCCGTTCGACGACAGACTGTCGTTTCTGTCGTCTTAATGTTACTTCGGAGACATGCATATTTGAATGTCAAGTTACCGGCAGGGATTTTGAATTTTTGAATTCACTAGAAAGTTACGAGTTGAAAAATGAAAACATGTATATCGCAATACTGACCCTCATTTATGTATGTACACGCTTATGACATTGTATACGAAAGCATAAAGTGTGCATTTGTATTTCCTCATTAATATTCATGCTTGGAGAGGGGCGGATCTTTCTCACCAACATTATCTTTACACGCGGCATAGAACTTTTATCGCGAATAAAGTTCTATGTGATTTCTTCTTTGTTTATATATGCGTTTTATGCTATCGCGTTATAATGTTTAATATATCGTTGAAGACCGGTAAATGAAAATAAAGGATTTATTCATTGATTGTTTTATTCGTTTATTATTCATTGCAAATAAGGCCATGTATTACAACATCAATAATTACTCTTTCGTTTTAAATTGTAATGATTGTGGATAAATCATAGACGGCAAACGCCCGATAATTTGAGAAAGGGTGCTACATTGAATATTCACATTCAGATGATTGTTCTAAGGCAAATACTTATTTCTCATCCACCTCTTTCTATTATAAGATAACAAAAACTTATATTTCCGCTAGATTAAGATAACACTGTTTTATTTATAGATATATTTCGCTAAGAAAGAATTCGATATTATGATGACGTTAATGTTGTTACGTTTCATGATTTCATTATGAGCTTAAGCGAATCTGATTTTCAATTTAAAGTTTATTTCTAGTGCCATTTTTGTTTTGTTCATTTAACTCTCATTCTGATATACATCGTCGTTTAGCTAGATAAAGAGAACATATTGTTTGTTTTTGTTGCTTTGGTGGTTATTTTTATGTGCCAAAAATTGATATTATCATAGGGAAAAAAAGACAAAATATCACAAGTCTTTTCCTATTGTACTAAGGCAAATGAATTTTTCACAATAACACTCCAATATATATGTCATGAATCAGACAAGTTGTTTAAATTTAGTACTCACTGCTACACTTTACAGAAATCCTTCCACTGTCCGTACAATTCACAAAAGAATATACTCTGGTATAACACGATTCAAAGTCATTGGCATCGTTATAGCATTCATAGGTAAATGGGAGAACATCAATAACATGGCTTGTTGAAGACGTATCCTGGCCAAAGGATTCTACAACCCTAAAATATATAACACACTATAAATAAGTACGATTCTCTTATTTATAATTCTCCCTGTGTTTTCTTTATTATTTACTTTAATGATGCTTTTTAATAAGATGTGTTGGAAAATGTGACCCGTTAACTTATTACTGGCATTCTAAGCTCCAAATATTATAAAATAGCGCTTTTCACAAATAAATACTAAGGGCGGATATATGAAAAAAGTCACAAACAATTATGAGATACTGAACATTGGGCATATTGTACCGTTATGGAGGTCTAGGTTTGGGTGCATGTTTTTCTGTCTATTACTATTTCTCCAAAAATAAATCTGATTGAATGACAGGAGTTCCATTAGTGGACCTAAAAGCTTCATAAATTACGGGTCTGAAATTCGAGGGGACAAACAAAAAACAAAATAGTAAAACAATCAAACCAAAGAACAAGAATGAATAACGACAGTTTAACTCATCCATAGCTATCAAATATTGCATATAGAATTCCTATTATACTCAGTATATAAGGTATTCGCACCGAAAGCGATAGGTCTAGGGTTCGAAGTTTAACTTAGCCAAAATCAAAGATATGTGGGAGACGACAATCAAGCCAAGGATTACCCCGCTATGCACTGGTAATGAGACTATAGGTAAATAACATTTACTCTTATGCTTTGTCTCAACAGCGTTCAACAATAGTAAACTCATGCCTAAACGCGATAGCGTTACATACAAGAAGAATGTTCTAGGGTCGTGATCATTAGAAATGATGCAGTCATTCTATCTAAGAAAAAAATCTAAAACGTTATATGTCCTTATATGGAGGGAATCTTTAAAGGTTTGTTGCTGGCTTCTTCTTTCTAGTGATTCTTAGTTGGTAACACTTAACTCCCATAGTACTCCACTCAATTTACGTGTAGTTTGAAGTACCCCAAGGAACTTTTGAATCCACAGTGTCTTAATAGGTAGGGGGAGTTGGTTGCAGTTTCGAGTAGCCGCTCTCTAGTAGCCTTGGTATGTTTTTGGACTAGACGGATCCGACTGTTTTTTAAACTTCCACGAAATATGTGTATGATATGTATTAGTCTATTGTCTCGTTGATTCCCGACAGAATTTATTGTGGACACCCATCAAAAGTTTAACTTTCCTTTTGATAATCATTGTCGTTGGTTAGTAGTGAAGAGCTTAAAGTTACATGTATCTCTGAATGCGATTAACACTCAAAAATGACTCTTTGTCACCGGAAATACAGTTGCTCACTGGTTTGATACCATTTTAAATTTACAGGCTTTCCGAAACAATAAATAAAACAGCTTCATTGGAATGCCATGGGCCATATTCAAAACATTATACGAACATTAACCCTTGTCATGCTGAATAAATCCATTTGGAATGACACATAAATAAAAGAGATGATAGCACTAGTAGCACTTGTTTTTCAATCCGCAACATCTTTTATGAAATTTAATTTCATAAACAACTCTGGCATGAAAAAGACAAACAAGAGGTTATATGCAGCCTGATCTATGTTTATACCTCCTGCGAAAACCGGTTAAGGTTTTGTAATGAACGAGTCCTACTGTGAGGTGTGACAAGCTGTCATGAAGTCGGTATTGAGAAAATGGTCTGACAAGATTATCTTTTGTTTATCAAATAGCTATCTGTCACTATTAAGAATTAAAGGTAAAAGTTTATGATCAAATATACCGGAATTTTGAAACTGGCAGAAATTTCAATCAACCGTGTCGAGCTTAAGTTAATAAATTATCTCGATGCCTTGGGGTTTATCAGCTTTGTGGCAATGATTGGAATATCTTTTTCAAAACATTCTCTGACCGCTCGAGAGAGACGTTTCGCAATGAAATAAGGTTAAATTTGATTTGAATTGTAGGGCTCATCATAGATCTCTTCAAGACGATAACGGGATCCATATGGGGTAAAATCAGTTTAATTGGACATTTAGAGTATTATAATATAGCGTAAGAACAGAGAGATGGGTAAGCCACTAGGCACTAAACTTTATTTAGACTCAAAAGACGGACTGAATGTTGCGAACAAATTTCGTCAAAAAATTTGGTTGGGTAGTCTCTATTATTTCAATTCAGGAAGAAATAGCGGCGTGGGGCCAACTTGATGAAATAAGGAAAAATTTATTTAGAAATCTCCTTAAATTGGCAAAAGTTGGCGAGTATGTAACATGGCTGCCCTTACTCGAAACTTGCTCACTAAATTCTGATTCACTAAGGTACTGTGGCCAGGCAATGCAATGATATCGGACTTGTTTTCGAGTTACAGTTCAGATGGAAATGTTACAGACGAACTTTTTTCGACAATCAAGCTGTATGTCAATCAATCTCTATATCTTTTAAACCTGCAATCCTGAGCTATCACATAGGATTACTTTGGTCCGGTGCGGAGTCTTCCAACTCCAGTCTAAGGGAATCTTGAGACATTAAACAGTGGTCCCGCCTCTAATATGACCTTGGCCGCCGTCATAGCGGAGTTGGTAGCGCGTCGGACTGTCAATCTAAAGGTCCCGGGTTCGATCCCCGACGGCGGCACTCATCCTTTCCGACTATTTGTCTCTCATCAATGGGTCGATAATCGTAGACCTATGTGGGATAGCAGCTGGGGGCTAGGAAAGGGTGTAATGGTAGTACTGGTGTGAGAAATACCAGGATTCCATTGTTAGGTGCTCCAGCCGCCGCGATATAACTGAAAGATTGTTGAAAGCGGCGTAAAACCCCATTCAAACAAACATCTAATATGACCTTGGATCGGAAAGAATCGTGCAACCAATCATCTGAACCATTTTACAGTCCCTCCAAAAAAAGGTAAGCAGGAGTCTGTTATAATTCTGTCTACCTGACAGAAATAAACCCAGATTACTCATATCATCACTAAATTGCAATTTGACCCTCTTGCAGTTGTGTTCATTGTCATCAGGAAATTTCCCCGACCCCCTTAAATTCATATATGCCGGCAATTTGTTAGGTAGGCGTGACCATGCACATATTTCCTATTCGATAATTCAATAAATAAGTTCGTAACGAATAAATGAATTACGTGGTTATAGTAAAACGCATTTATGTATACTGAGACAATTTTCACAAGGATTTGTTAAATAACTGACCAATCGACAAATAACATAATTTATATTTGATACATGTTTGATGGTTCGGCGACTTAAAGGTCGTAACCACAGCTCATCAAACAATATTACGTTTTTTATACACTTGCCTGGCAATAAATTTTGCAAAGTATCGAAATATTAGTATCGAAGAGAAGATTTCTGTTGGAGTAAGTGACCGTAGCCAGCTGAGTAATCGGACGAAACCAGTGTTCCGTCAATTTTGCACCATTTCTACGCAACCTGAAAGAATCTATATTATTCCAAAATTTATAACAATTCCCTTGCGTGCTTCCAATGTTTTCATTTTAACTTGCCCAGATCGCTTGCCCCGCACACTGACTTCAAAAGAGGTATTAAGCGACGTCATCATCAGAAATCCATGGCCAGTTACAAGTAACAAAAAATAAATATGGAAGACCTTAAAGTTTTTAGGTCACCGAAGCCACAAACATGTTTAACATAAATTGTTGCCAATGTGGGAGTTAAAACTTCACATCCGGCCAAAATGAATGATATAATAGGCCGATTGATTCATTAGTCAGTGTATACATGTTCTTTTGTCCCCACAGGATGCAAAATCACATGACTCCATATCTTACCTATATCCTAGTTGTTTACATGCCACATTATAAACATCGAAATCAAGAGTGTCTTCGCACAAACCTTTCCATTGGCCTTCAAATAAAAACTGTACTTTACCTTCCGAAACATCATTACCGCCGTGCAGTCGTATGTTCGAAGAATTGAATTCTAAAATGGAATACTCGTTCTGAGTATTATGAAATTTGACATATGCATAAAACGTCCCTTATAAATGAATGAATGCTAGATAATGTACATGATGAAAATGTCTACATTACATTAAATCAAAATTTTGACACAATTTAAGTCAATCACACAAAGTCACGTGACTATAAGGCAAGGCATTTCAGGTCCTAAGGCTAGTCAGTCATTTAAACTTAAAATCTATTTCGGTATCAATGAAAGATTGAATCGTAAGCACAATAAAAATAAAAGTACTGAAAGTACTGTGAGCTAGGCATTCGATGGATTTAGTGGTTAAGCCTCCAGTGGCAGTTTGCACTCGCCGAACTCTGAGAAGGCCTCAAAATTTGTCTGTTAACTTAAGCTATCAAAGATGACGCTTTGCTAGCTACAAAAAGATTGAAATGATAATCTCACCCGAAACTAGCGCTTGAGTGTGCTTTTTGAAACAATGTAATACAATGTTATCCCTGACCTTATTTTGATAATATGTGCTCACCCTATTGCTACAAAAATTCCTGTTCATAGCGATATGGTATAATAGTAATGTAATCTATAACCATGGAACATGTTTTGTGTGTGTAAAGCCATGACTAGTTAATCGATAGTATCTTAAATACAGTGAAAATTACAATTCTGCTAAAATTAAACCCCAAATACTCATGTTAATGGGGTATTCAATGGAAAAAATATAGTTGGTTATTTATTATCGAGTTCTATTGCAAAAATATCGATAGTGACCAACTTAAAAAACTTGACTCATTTATGCCATAGTGTTGTTTCTTGTATTTTTACATACCCTTACATAAAATTCCTGCTCCATACGAATTGTATTTCACCGTCGGACGTAAAGAATATCTGCAGTTCGTGATATTTGTTTCGTCTTCGTCGCAATAAAGGCCGTAAAATATCCTCGGGGAAAGCGTGGTTACATAGTAACTGTCAATCTCAAATCCTTGATTATCCCTAGAATTAGACATGTGTTTGTCTATATAAGGGCATCTTTGTTAAATTGAATATTCCTTTTAAGGTTTATTGCCTCAAGATCGAATTCACTACTGCAAAGTGTTGTGTGCATGATGAGTCCTTACGCAAATGTGATTTAACCCATTCCCAAACAACAGAGTTATAGACAGGTCCAAATTGAAAGAGATTGCAGACGACGATATAAGCTGGTTTTAAATTGAAATTAAGGGCCATATGGGTAAGAATACTTTGTGCAAAGGGAAGAAATTTCGTCTCCTCTCACAATGTTTGCAAAAGCTGTCTTTCTTAAGATCGTCATAATGCGGGATTGTGTGAAAATGGGCTAAACATCTATCCAAAAAGCAATATGTGCATATATATTAATTTCAAATATACTGACACTAAGAAATGTATTACTTATTCTTTACAAAACATCCATAAGTAAAAAAGGGAACGTAAAGATTGTTTGTCTAGATAAACATTTTAATTTTTTCTTGGGTCTATAGATAGAAAATGTCACTGCTGCAGTTTCCATAGATTTTCATTCTTTTGACATTATTTCCAGTTTCAGCATATATACTGTAATTACTGAGTGACCTGGGGTTGATCTCTTTAGATTTCATTTGTTGTCAATAAACTTGTTAAATTTATTATTTCCTTATTGTAAGAATAATGATATATATATAAAATATAGTCTACAGAATCTAGGTTTTTATAAATGATTGAGAAATCTATAGCCTCCTTTTACCCTGATTGAGTTACCCAAGTTCAACCCTATGAAAGAGTGTTCCGGACAAACATTCTTAGAAATTGCGAGGTTGCTTAGGATAGAATGTGCAAAGTATGTGGCCTCAAGAGTTAACGCATTTTTTTCCAAAGATTTGACTCAGTGATCTCGTTTGAACTGTAAGTAATATGTCAGAGATTTATCAATACGACTTTCTTTTATCTGTTAAAGGCTGGTTGATTAAAATATACGGCTTCCAAACTGTCCAAAATTTTAGAGTTGACTTAGAATTGACACAGTTTCTATCTCAAGCGATCGGAGGATGATGACCAAGGTGTACACCCATTATCATACGACTTAAATGTCAATATCAACACGCTGTGGTGAGATAAGATAAAGTAGAACCATACAACAGCATATCACTCAGGAACGCATGATAAACACAAAAGAAATTTGAAAAGTGTCATTTTTAGCCTGAGATTGCGTAAGCAATCTGAGGTTAAAGTTACCATGCTAAAAATTCAAACCCATGCAGAGTTTAATGTGAAAACGTAATGTAAAACATCTACCGCATTCAATGTGATCTTCTGTCGCATGAAAAAAAGATCGGATCTGACCATAGATTAATACGCCCGATTGAGGCGAGAAGGACGAAGGCGAGATATGACTCATTGAAAGCTGTCGACTTGATGTACAGTACTTTCGTGTGAGTGTTCTGAATTTGGCAAAATTATTAAAACTTATTAAAACGAGTGAATTGAAAGAAAGAAAGGAGATATATGATATATTGGAAATTATTAAACATGTATAATCATATCATATTGTTAAGAAAAACTAAGGTGTTTGTTTCATACCAAATTAATATTACTTTTCTGGAGTAACAATGTTAAAACGGTCCGGTTAGACGAGGTTGCTGTATAAAGCTGATAAGCGAAGCTGTCGGTTTTACGCACGATTGGAACGTTTTGTTTAACAAATTAATTGGACATTCATAGGATCATATTCACACTGTCTGAAAACAGTTTGGTCGTGCTCGGACTTTGTGTCTATATATTTTTACCCCCGAATTCTACCTAAAGGGTGCAACGTCTACATACCGCTTTTGAGAGAAGTACATAATCATGTTAACTTGGTAAACGACCGCCCGCCCTCTCTCGCTCAATACCTCAACGGGATGAAAATTATTGTGGGTAGGTTGTGTCCCCTAGCGCACAAAATGGCAGATCTGCGCATAATCAACAGTAGATTTTGGTAGAAAGTGGCTCCTCCGATAATCCGACCATCAAACTTTTTCTGCCCAGATTATATATCTCCTGTATACATATCTCAGGCTTTCATCGCTTTCAGCGCTTTGATTTCAATAAGATAGAAACTATAAAACATTTTATTAAATCTGGACCGGTTATAACAGTCCGGCGCCACCGGCATGGTTACAATCAAAATAAATATATAAAATCCAAATATTGAATTGTCTTCGTAAACGCTTCCGAATATATCCACAGAGACAGAAAACAAAGTTTATGCCATGCCCATGTTCAAGTTCCCTATAGCATCGTGCATCATTTGAAGTCCTCGCACTTTATTTTCTTTTTTCAACACTATCTAATCAAGTAGTGACGGTAAATGTAATGTTCTGCGAAGTCTGATACTGGCTATGGGTCGATACGTGCAGTATTAATTTAACTTACAATAAGAGGCCACCAACTTTTGCCAAGAATTCGGCTACTGTAGGTGATATGACTGGCTTTTAGTGTAGATCGCTCAAGACGTGGGCAAGAACAAATGTAGTTTAGTGATTATTGCTAAATATATCCAACTAGGCAGTGTAATGTGAAATAGCTGTAATCAGACTTGAAAAGAACGCGGGACATCATTCTTTCGGGTGAATAAATATGATTTTATGTATCTTGTTTTAATAGATGCACAAGTCAAAAGCCTGTGGCACAAATGCAGAAGGTGCCATGGTGATTTAAAAATAGATTAATATATATGTGTGTATATATATATATAAATATATATATATATATATATATATATATATATATATATATATATATATATATATATATATATATATATATATAGAGAGAGAGAGAGAGAGAGAGAGAGAGAGAGAGAGAGAGAGAGAGAGATTTCTTATGGACTTTCCTCCTTTGTATCATAATTGCTCACTTATTCCGATTCCAATGTGAACACACAACAATAAAAAACATGCATGTCTTCTTTTTACAACAATATTACATTTTCTTATTTTTTTCCCAGGTTCATGCATGAAATGTTCTCCATGGCAAACTATGTTGGGCTACCTAGAAAAGGCATATTAAGAAATATAGTTAAAAATTGTCCCATCAGTTTTATATGAAGCTCAGGTAAATTTTTCAGTTGTTACTTATTGATCAAGTGGCATGGTCGATTAAGAGATTGTTGGCGTAAGTTTGAGAAATGTACGAGCGAAAACCATCAGAACGGTTCACAACGTCGCTTGCTAATGGCAGATCCTCAAATGCATGAAAATATTTCCACTTCCATAGCTGCCTTTAAAAGTTGTTCGATGGTACCGCTGATAGAGTAAAAACCGGAGGTTGTATTTCTTTGCTTGCTTGAAACAATAATATTAGTTATTCAAACGATTACAGGTTGTATTGACAGATATTACCATAGCTTCCCGTAAGAAGGATAATTAACAATCAAGATAAAGCAGCCTCTAACACCGCTGTCGAACTGTTAGGTATTCAGACTTCGAAACAAGCCTGTAAAGCCGATTTAGATTCGAACGCTAGCTCCGGGAATTAAAATTTGATTCAATTGAAGACTTTAACGTCAGAGTATCCAGAGAATTTCGTCCTTATTTTCTAAAGATTGGTACAAGAGTATACACGACTAGTAAGTCTTCCATCACGAGAAACGTGTAACAGCGGGGATATATTGAAAAACAATACAACTTGCCATACAGGTGACCGAAAGTAGGTTTTGACAATTCCTGATGATATCATTTTACGTCGTTTACGTACGTGACGTGCCCTTGATTGCGAAAGTGTTGTTATTTAGAAAGTATGAGCATTAAAGTTTTGTAATAAAAAAATATCTGTGTCACTTTCAATGGAAAAATATTCTGTGCTTTATTTCGTAAGCCTATTGTCCTAGGAATTTTAAACTTTATACAAGTGTTATACGATACCTAAGGATGTGCACTGTTGTTTAAGGGGGAATGTGGGTCAAAGGGCAACTGTGCCACTTGAGTGACAATATATTGAAGGTTACGCTTTGCGACAATTCTAGATAATAAATAGATATATGTTATAAGAAGTTTTCAGTTCAAATCTCAATAACTCTAACGAAAACTACTCATATGCAGGTGCGAAACTATTTTGAAAAAGTAAACCAAAACGTTTTATGAACCGGAATAATTCCATCGATCGAGTACGGCAACTAAGAGAGGTTGCTTGCTTTGGTATTTAGGTGAGTTAAAAAATCTATGCAAGTAAATACTGTTGACCTCCAACTTAAATTCCACAATTTTAAAACATTACTCCTTACGTGTCCTTACTTGTTACTTATCGAACGTGCTTGTCCCCATCTAAACGCTTTAGACTTTGTCTTCACTTACTTCAACCTAGTAGATGTATTTAAGCACTGTAGAAAATGTTTCGATTTGATGATTTAAGCATGGGTGCATCAACGAAATAGACTGCGTGAGAGAAAATGTAACTAGAGAAGTATATCGAGCATAAAAATGTTCTTTATATCTGTCTGATAGTCTCCGAGACGATCTAATGGTTTACTAATCTTAGATTGGAAATATTTTCCCCTGAACCTGCATAAACGGGATTCATTGGGATCACTCTCTTTCCCCAAATTCACTATCAATATAAACTTCCACTTGCTTTCCGGGTCTCATGATTTATACTAGAAAATATTGCAGGAACAGTAGAAATTGAAAATTATGTCATTTGGAAAAGGGATTAACTAGATAGAGACCTACTAGACAATTCTACATTTTAACCATTGTCATGCTGAATTAAATCATAAACAGAATTGCTATGACATAAAAGGACTGACAGCACTGGAATGACTTAATGAGGGTCAATATTCAATTTAAAAAGAATTTGGACCTTATGATTCTGATTTCATTTCTCCTTTTTCGTCTGTTTATTCGGACTTACTAGATACTTTCGAATGAAGATCAGTCAATCAAATTATGGAATGTTTAGACCGGTATTAAAGAAGTTTTGTAAAATTTTGAACGATCGAAATATGTGAGTAAGTGAAGGACATAGGTGATGAACGTCCTTTTTTAAATGAAGTTAATTAGAGAAATGGTCAAAAAATTAAAATTCGACCACCTATTATGCCTATGACATTTGAGGCGACAACCTGCACTGCAAGATGTGAAAATGTTTGAATTGTAACTACAATTAGACAGTTTAAGAGAGATAGACAAACTAAAGGTTGGACCTGCTGACGAATACACCGACGCCATTAAAAACAATTCCAAATTAATGACTAAAGTTTCTTAAACAGGTGAGACATGAAACAAGGTCAACTTTCCAAACGGTAGGTTACTGATGTAATGCATCGGTTTTCATTGGTGGTAGAATTTGATGCCCTGTCATTGGTTCGAATTTCGACGGCGGCACATATCCCTTCAGACATTTGTGTCTCACTAATAGATGGGTAATCGTAAACCTAATGAGATAGCAGCTGGAGGCTAGAAAAGGGTGAAATGGTAGTACTGGTGTGAGAAATACCAGAAATCCATTGTAAGTTGCTCGAGCCGCCGCGATATGACTGAAATACTGTTAAAATTGGCGTTAAGCCCCATTCAATCACTAAATCAAGGTATGACTTTAGTATATAAAATCATTCATATCCATTCTAGAACCCGTGTCGTCGCATGTAAAATAGAGTTAAATTAAATGGTGACATGAGAGGTTATTGCCTGGTTGTTAAACAAAATCTTATCATGCATAGATAATATGAAATTTCAAAACATTTTTACTGTCTTTCAATCGCAAAGTTGCTTAGTACAGTACGTGGTAAAATACAGAAGTGTTTTATTTTTTACAGTATTTTACAGTATTTCAACGGGATTCATTTGGTACTGTAAGCTATTGCATGATAAAATCTTCCGGTTGTGTGACTTAACGATAATATATCTTGCAAGTTGCTTTAATAATGTGCTGATTACGTGTAGAAATACAATTATTATAAAAAAGGAGTTCAATCTTACATAAGCGTAATACTTCATCAGTCACATACAATACATTTCTGTGACAATTTACTACGGGGACATAAAGGTTAGTATTGCGGATATAGAGAAATTTATTGAAACTTGGAGAAGCTGTACATAAATAGTAAGGTCGTCCAATTCTAAATATCTTTTCAAACGGCATCTGTCTGTCCATCCACATTTTCTTGTACAGACGAATGCTCAGTAATCGTCGGACATTGTCAGAATGGCTACCAGTTTACTCCATCTATCTACGCATTGGGATGAAGTATTGTCTTATTAAACATAATTCTAATTTTTCACCATTTCAACTATGTCAACGTTACTACGGATAAATCGATGAGATAAACCAAAGTTCTTACGATGCTTAATCAGTTGTTACTTCGACATCGATTACTTACATTTTCTTAAAGCTTACGGTTTACTACGGCAATGTCTTAGCTATGCTTAGTACGCTAAACTTTGTCTTGTTTGACCAAGCACTTAAATGAATAAGTGTTACTGGAAAGATTTTCAATCTACAGGGCAATGTTTCTTTGTCTTTTGAAGTTGATCTTTATACTCCGTGCAGTACCTTGACGAGAATGCGGTTGTTAATGACAGGTAACAGTTGTTTTGAATTCGTTTGTATAAAAATCAATATTGCAAGGAATTTTACTCATTATACATTTCCGTAGTTACAGATCCGACCAATGAGTGGATATTCGTAAACCTAAGTACTATTAGCAACTGGAGGCTCGGAAAGGTTGTAGTGCTAGTACTAGTATGAGAAATATGAGGAACCTATGGTTAGGTGCCCAAGCCGCCGCAATATGACTGAACTACTGTTAAAAGTTCTTTGTTAATGCAATGTATTATAAGATAAGGAAAACACGAAAAACAAAGCTTACCCTAGATTGAGATGTCTACAAATAACTGTTGGAGTAAAGCCCCGGATATATGTCGGGGTGAATGATCCCCATTGGTTATTATGATATAGTTCCACCATTCCTTCATAGCTTTTCCCAGAGTCAGTTTTCAGCCTGAGTTCCCCTTCTATTTCTGGAAAGATAAATTTCAAATAAAACCAAACAAAGAAAATGAGTTTTGATTATATCTAAAGATGAAATTAGGCAAGATTTTGATTCTAGTTGGGCGTATTTTAATATGCTTAACGTAACATCATTAGAAATTTGATCAGACATTTTGACTTGGGACACAGTTAATGTATTTCGAAAGTTGCATTGATACGATGTGCCGTAACAATTGGAGGTGACGGTTATCCATCAGATACGAGACTAATTATAGTTGGAATTGCGCTCTCGGAAACCAATTTATTTAATTTTTTTCAAAAAATGAAACTTTTTTAAGCACTCCTTTGCAAAATTTCGGAAGCTAGGCCATCATGTTGTAGATATTAACTAAAACTCATAGCCTAAACATACATATATGCAACAGTGCGTTTATTGGCTTCAATCATAAACTTTAGACAGAAATAAGAAGCGTTACACTCAGCACTTGCAAGAAATAGAAACTAATGCACGATTCACAACATCAATCCTAAAAGTTGTTGTTGATGTTGTTGTTGATGGAGGTGGTGATGTTTTGCTAAGTGTTTATGTGTGTTATAATTTGTTTGTTTGTTTTGATAAAAAAATCGAATTATTTCATCCGAATACATAGTCTAATAGGATTGTTAGACCAATTATTATTAGTCCCCTACGGCTTTAAGCGTCTTCAATAGCATTTTTTGTAAAATCTTTATAGACTTTTGTTTATTTGATCTTACCTCCATGACAGAAAGTGCGAATAAGAACAATACAAATATACATGGAAGACGGTACCTGAAATATAAAAAAAAACAAAACACGCTACAATATTCTGAAATATTCATTTTTTTACATTTAAAACTGTTTTTACTTTGTAAAATACTCATAATGATTGACAAGCATTAATTCTCTGTAAACACTGACATTTTTTGGATTTTATGAATTTACTGAAACAAAGGCCAGTGTTAACTGTTTTTGTTTGACATAATGTCCAAAAATATATTAAGAATTCCAATAAAATATAAACCCTCTTCAACAAGTGTCAAGACGATCCTAACCCTCACCCTAACCCTAGGGGTATCTTTGTAATTGCTAAGACTGAGGATTGCTAGTTAGAAATGTCACGTGTCCTTATAGCTGCTTGACCGAACATATTATAGGGTATTTACATCAGTTTTTCATTAAAAAAGATACAAACTAATATAATCGAGGTTTTGTTTTCCAATTCTAGAAAAAATATTCTTATAACTTATTCTTGTCATATTTCTGATTTAATAAGTATAACTTCAACGAGTTTGGTCCCTTATTAGCTCCAACACAGTTATTGTCATGGCGGAATGTCTGTCTCTTTACTCTACATTGAACAATATTATCCATTTTTCAGCAAAATTTGTCTGGAAATATGGGAGGAGATGAGGACACAAATTATGTCCATGGACGGACGGAAAGACGGACGGACAGATGGACAGACAAACGGACAACCTAATTCCAGTTTAGCCCCGAATAACTTCGTACATGTGAACCATTTTTATTTTTCTAATCTGCGAACCTGTTCAGGAGTTATGATTATTCTCTTTATTTTGTATCTTAAAAAAATCAAAGGGGCATAACTCCTGGAACAGTTGATTAATCTTTATGAGAATTGCAGGTGCACGAGTACCCATTCCAAAGACGATTGCGGTAATTTTTAAGCAAAAATGGTCTGGAAATATGATAGGAGATGAGGACACAAAATTATGTCCACGGACGGACGGATAGATTGACAGACTGACGGACAGACGGACGGACAGGCGGACAACCTGATTCGAGTATAATCCCCCCATAACTTTGTACATGTGAAGCACTTTTATTTTTTCAAACTGTTAACCTGTTCTGGAGTTATGACTTATTTTCTATATTGTATATAAGAAAATTAAATCAAAGGGCATAACTCCTGAACCAGTTGATTAATCATAATGAAAATAGCAGGTGCACAAGTTCCCATTGCAAGGAAGGTTTCTATAAAGTTTCAGCAAAACTGGTCTGGATATGTGGTAGGAGATGAGGACAGAAAAAATGATTAATTATCTATATATTGTATATAAGAAAATAAATCAAAGGGACATAACTCCTGAACCAGTTGATTAATCATTATGAAAATTGTTGGTGCACAAGTTCCCATTGTAAGAAAGATTTTGGTAAAGTTCAGCAAAATTGGCCTGGAAATGTGGGAGGAGATGAGGACACAAAATTACGTCCATGGACGGACAACCTGATTCCAGTATACCCCCATTACTTCGATGTGGGGGTATAAATACTTTGATCTTGTTAATCGCATAGTTTATATTGGCGGGAATTATGTGTCTTAGACTGCAATTTGGTTAAAAAAGATTGCTTTACATCTGGAGTAGTCTAGTATAGCGCAGGCTATACCATCTCCATGGAAGTGATCGTTCAGCGAAACAATAAATCATTTCTAATGCAAGTACTTTTATTCACAAAGTTTCTCATAAACTAACAAACTTAAAACCTTCTCGTTCTCGCCCCTCAATATATTTCGCTTCTCCCTCGATGGCACGATCGGACAGACATTTGTACACACACACACACACACACACACACACACACACACACACACACACACACACACACATATATATATCTCTCTCTCTATATATATATATATATATATCTGTGTGTGTGTGAAGTATCGTTTCCTTAACCGTATGTTTATACAGCTGTGATATATTCTCTCCAAATCAATAGTAGAAACAGGCTAATAGTTTTTGGCAAGTGTGACTGGAGCAGTTCTATCGGAATCAATAGACCCTGCATCATCAAAATCACTAAGAAGGATAATAACAATGATTTGATTCGCATCCAAACCATCGTGTCTGTTTTGATGAAGTAAGTTTTGCGTTTTATTAAGTTAACCCTTTTAGGAATACTTTTGTGTCATTCCATATGATTAAAAAACGTAACATCCGTCTATCTCACTTAAATCATTTTTCTTATGTTAGATACGCTTGTAATGCAATATTGACGATGTTACACTAGCCTTTGTCTTTGATCTTTCATCTATTTGCTAAAATAATCCATTGTTAAGTGTAAGGATTCATAATCTCAAACTTATAAGAATTAGGTGATTGAATTTGCATCGTGATCAACCTTTGACACTTGGATAAATTTACTGATTATTTTTAATTATCAAAGCTGGAACTGGGTTATCTGAACTAAAGTCTTTAAGAAATCACTTTCGTCTTGCATCAAATTTATTCTTGAACTGAGATAAGGGATCGAATCCTGGACGTTGTGATTGAGAGTCCGACATGCTACCAACTGTGCTATGACAGCGATGAGATTGGTTTTGGCTACGACCTTGGCCTATAACTATATTTGCTGACATTTTGAAATAACGTGTAGTAAAAATGTATCCTAAAAATCAACTGGATGGTAAAGTAGATTGCTTCTATTTAGACTCAATTAGTACCTTTGTCCTCAATCTTTATCTTATATAAATTATGTAGAAAAAATGTGTAGGTCTGTATTATTTAACATCTGTAAGAAAATGTAGATAATTTTCATCTGAAGTAGTTTAACTTTTTAAGTAATTGACTGAATAATCTCACAGACAATTGATGAAAAGGGATTGTCTTTCATTTGTGTCATGTTTAATCATTGCCATTTGATCTTCTTTTTTGCAGTTTTATAAAATTATAACTCGAAAGAATGAACTTTGTATATTCTTGCTCATTATTTTTTAAAGGCTATTTATGATTATGAACGTTTTATTCAGAATGAAACGACATGTGGAACGGTGCAGACCCTTTGAGTGCTCTTTTTTATTTCTCAAGTCTTTATTCCATTGTTTGACTGAAAATACAAAAGAGATAACTGGATATTTTTCTACGATTTCGGTTTTAAACGGAATGAATTTTTGCGCGACACTTCTCCGTTAGATCCAAGTCGTTGAAGGTAGCTAACAAACCTAATTCATTAACAGAGCACGCCATGTGTGTATTATATTGTCAATCTACTTATTTTTGATAGAACATTCACACACCGACTTATGTGTCGTCAAAGTCGGCAGAAAGCATGAGTACTCACCTTATTGTTTGTGTCGAACTATTGAAAAGAAAGTTATCTGCAGTTTTGAAATTAATCTCATCAGGTAATTGCTTTTATAAACAAATTCATACTTTATAAGCGCTAGTATAAATACAAGAATGCAGTTGTTGTTGTTGTGTGTGTGTGTTTTTTTTTTTTCTTTTTTCTTTATTTATTTACAACCCCTATTGGTCATTTAAATTAAACACACATATTGTGTTTTACCCCGCTTTTGAATAATCGTAAAGACTCCCGTAAAATAGCCTATTTTGTTCAGTAGTTAATAAGTACAAATGCTACGCTAAATCTAGATAATTGTTAAAATTCAACATGCATGTAATATTATAATTCATTCAAGTTGGATTGACCTTTCATTACATTACTAAAACTAGAAGAACGGTTTACCTGTACAATAAAACCTTAAGCCTAACAATAACCGAATTAAAGATTTTTTGTAAAACATTGGAAAACTGTACCCTGTGGAATATGGTTTATTGGTCACGTGTTTGTGTTTGTGTCAAAGGTAATATGTAGATAATATGTAGAGCCCTTTATTAAGTGACGACCAATAAGCACTCATGAGTAGTGGTATTCGCCGTAATAAGATATGAAGATTATTAAAAGTTGGGGTAGAACACCATTTAAATGGCCAATAGCAAACAAACACAAAAAATAACAAGAAAAGGTTATTAAAAACATTTACTTTGACCAGGAAAGAAATCTGACAATTGACATGGGCCGACCTTTTTTTTTTGAGAAGCATTTGTGTTGCTTAAACGTCGAAACTACATTTGTGTTGCTTTTGCTGCTTAAACGTCGAAACTATAGTTTATTAGTGCTGTACTTACGATGTTTACATTGCAAACCAACCATTCTACCTTCGATATTAATTAGTGACCATATTTTTTTCAAAAGATACGTTTTGATTTGAAGAGAATTTCCTGTCGGGGTCAAAGGGCTGGACAGACGAAATAGGTTGGTTGGGCCAGAGATTGGTCAATTGGGTCTAGATAACAGACACTAATAGTTCAACTTAAACTTAGTTAAAAAATTAAAAACCAACGAATCAAATTACGCTATAATTTAATATAAGTATTTATATATATATATATTGGGTGGATAATCGTAAACCGAAGTGGGATAGCAGCTGGAGGCTAGGAAAAAATGTAGTGGTTGTACTTGTGTGGTTATGGCTTTGATGGTGTGAGAAATACCTGGATTCCATTGTTAGGTGCTCCAGCCGCCGCGATATGACTGAACTACTGTTGAAAGCGGCGTTAAACCCTATTCAATCAATACATACATATATCCAAAGTATTAAAAATACAATACGGATAATCATATACGGAAAAAGATAAGGAGATGCCCTTTTGAAGTTTTACATAATTTAATTACTATATAAATAATCACATATAGAAAGGTAATACACTTAACGCGTTTCCCAGTTTAGATGTTCTTCAGAAGTGCTTAGTAACGTCGTTACGTCGTCCGTAATGTCATGTGACGTCTTTAATGTCAGGGGATGTTACTCTTAGATGTTATTAATAAAAAATAATAAAAGAAAATATTATATGTTATCTATTTTGAAATTCATTCTGGTTTTAAAAGGTTTATTTATAAGGATTCTTTCTTCTTCCGCTTTAAAGCGTTTAATTCACTCATTTTGTATATTGGCATTATGTGGTATTTTGGTGTGCAATTCTTTGCACAAGCAGCAATGTGTCTGCTGACCGGTAGAAGTGCATATTGGGGGTTATTGATATATGCGTGGGTGTGGGGGTGTGGAGGTGCGTTTCGGCTATAGAATCATGGGTGTTTACACTGATAAGGTGATAGCCGAAGCATGTTTGTTTTTGTGAGATTTTTTTTAAATACCATTATTATAGGCACAAGAACGTCTAATTGTTTTATTTTTCCCTCGCATTTTTCTTGTTTCGGTCGATTCGGTATAACCATATCGACCCCTTTTTCCCGTCTATATATAGGAAACGAAGATAATGCATGTAACAATATTTTCAAAAAATATTTATCCCTCGGGTGCGCGAAAAATGCCGCATCTTGTTATAATTTGGTATGACAGTTCTGTATGAACTTACTTTCTTACCAAATAACATATTTCATATTTGTTCTTTCTTCTATCAAACAGAATATCACATTGATTGTGGACCTATACGTAATTTAACCAAATGATTTTTAAGAGTGCAATCAATCCCCATGCAGATACGCATATCTTTCTCCTTTTCGTCTTTTCTCATTATATATTTTGTCTTTACTGTCCATACGTCTTTCATTAAATATTGTTTCTTTTCCATCTATATTCTTCTAAGTCGCATTTTAAAATAATTTAATGGTGTTTCTTTGGAAAAAACGTATTTTGATCGGATCATACCAGTGTCGGGTCGTCTAATTCAAAAGAACATTCTTTAGTGATAATCGCTTGATAACATAAGGCAAGATTTAAGACCACGAAGTATTACTTTCGCTATAGTAATATACTTGTGCGGAAAGACTATAAAGACAGAGAAAAATATAATTAGGTGTAGAAGCAATACTTATAAAACAATTTTACCTTTTCCTAATTTTAATTCGTCAAATCGAAAAAAAATCGCCACATTTAAAACGAGGAAGCTCTCCAATAAGGCAAATTAGGCAAACACAGAATATTAAATATAAGGAAATGTAAATATAAATAAATATAATATATCAATAAATAAAATATATTATGAAATTTTACCAAACTACCTTACCTTCATGTCGTTTCTTTTAACGTCTAATGTATTATGAAAGGTGTGTCTCAAAACCGAAATTACATACAATAGTTGAATGTTTCAACGAAATTCTTTATTTCACTTCCTCTTTCAACTCTCAATTTGCCCGACGAGGATACATCGATCATAATCTATATATTTTGAATTTCATGGTCTAAAACAAAGGATGACTGTCATAAAACGGGGATATGGTTACTGTTGATTTTAAATCTTTTGAAAGGCTGAGCGTTGTTCAACGATAAGGCAGATGGACTCGTGTATGGAGCAGAGTCATAGGCTGTACGATCCCAAGATTACAGTATCGTTTTTCACCAAATGCACTCCCCCTAACATTTTCGTTTTAAGTATCAGGTGTCTGAAAATTTATTTGGCCGTCAAAATTTTCTTAAACTTGAAATGATATATTAAACTCCTTTTCAAAATTTGTGAAATCTATGGGAATAGAATAAATTGTTGAATAGATGTGATAGAGTTGCACAGATTCATGTTTTTTCACTTTATTTCTGTGTTACGCGTAAGATTTTTCTTTCATTCCCACTACCCCTTTTTGCGTTTTTTTCCTTTCCCTATGTGTACAGAAATTTTATATGGAAATTTGCACGTCACCATACTTTTCCATTATCATTCCGTCCATTAAGAAATGAGTTTTTATCAGTAAAGTTTGTAACAATACGCTAGATACAATGTCCCATTTGAAGGTCCAATGCCAAAAGATGTTTTATCTTGTATAGTTGGCATATGAGTTCTCTTTTACGAGAGGAAGTTCTTGGAAATGTTTGTTGTGAGTTGCCTTACGTTAAGGTTAGAATTTGAAATAAATGAATAAGTAATTCTTTCAGTGTTTTATCACGTAACGGAAATAAAAATGCTAATACGTTCACCACAAAAGGAAAAGGTTTTCCGCTATAGAAGCAACTCAAACAGGTGTATCCTATCAAATCATTGGTTTATTCCGTGTGCTATCATACCATAGTAAAGTATCATGTATGAAGACAATTATTTGGGTGCGATAAAATTTACCTAGATCTTAAAAAGATTTTGATAGAATATCTACCATGTAAGTCAATACGGAGCCAGTATTGAGATCAAAATCAGATTGCAGAGAATGCTCTAACTATAGCTGGTATTTATCATGCAACCACAAAAACAAATAAAGAAATATATACTTAAAAGATTTTATCCCTTAAATAACAAGAAACAATTATTTGCCTATAGATTAAAGGTCACATAAAATGGTATCTATTATCAACAGCAGACCAGACCTTTCTCTGTAGAAATGTGCCCTTTCAAATATTTCAAACACCAATCTTAAATGGAAGTATTTCTTATTTGTAAAGATTGATATGCGTTTTAAACCCTACATCTTGCGTGTAACTGACAACAAACATATTTAGAAATATGAAGTCAGTAAGCATTTAGTAAAACACATTTCGTCAACCCTTATCTTCAAGACTATCTACAAGATGTATACACTTTTTTCGCACTAAAATAATAAAAAGTGTATCTATAAGTTCCTTTGGGTAAAATTACACCAATTAACAATTGAACGGTTGCTGCTGTCAATCAAAAATCAGTGAACCAATTAATAGGGAATATTTCCACAGTGTCTTTTTCTATGCGTTGTTATCGTGTTCGAGAATCGTGGGTAGGTATTTTTTATTGGATGAGACCGAAGGTCGAATCCAATAAAAAATACCTACACACGATTCGAGAACACGATAACAACAAATAGAAAAACACACTGTTGTAATATTCCTTTTATTATATACCTTTTAGGACATGACATTAAGAAAATTCTTTTAAATGATTGAGAAATAACCAACTTTCCGAAAAAACCCGAACGTCAATACACAAAATAGTAGTCCGTGTTTAACGGTACTCGACGAATACGGTTTTTTGGTACACGCCGAATATTGATTTTTTTCTGTCGAGTTGTATTAGATAGCCAGATTTTAATCCATATTTTTTATAGGTATATAATAAAATAATTTATTTAGACTGGAAATGAGATTTGAACTCCCACATTTACCCCCATGATTTTGATGCTTTTTGTCGGTTTTGCGACTTAATCGTCTTAACAGCAGCTTATTCGCAGGGCCAACGTCGTAATTATACCGGGCCTGCGATTGATCAATTCAAACGTCAACGGATTTGAATCAAAGTACTGAAAGTACTGTTAATAGACTTCCGTTTTGGCATAGTAGAGAGAAAACATTTGGAAAAAGAAGAACTTGTCTGGAAAAGCAATTGCTTCTTTCCCAACAAAACTTTCTCCCACATAGGATTTTATTTCAAATTGCACCCGAGTTTAATTGTCGTCCGTAACCGCTTTCAGTTTGGACCGGTAGACCATTTCAACAAGAGGGCCAGTGGCCCTCGCGCTCTCCTGAGATGAGGCTCTCTTTCTCAAGGCCAAATACAAACTGGGTCGGGAGCAGACCTCCTTTAACATTTAACTGAAATCAACTTATGTTACCACGCCAACCAATGCTTTCAACAGATTTAGTAATTATTAAAAGGGGGGGGCAAACTAACGTATTTCTGCCCAATTTGGTTTAAATTGGCCAAATAGTTTTGAAAGGATTGCCTTCTTTATTTCTATCTAAGCCTAATCACCCTGTGGCTCTGGAATTTTATCAGTTTTGAAAGAAGTCAAATACTGATGCTTCATGCAAATTAAAGTTTATTCAACTTCTGGGTCAGGAAGTTGTTTTTTTTTTTTTTTTTTTTTTTCATTTTACTCTTGTTTCATAGCAACCAGAGTTTTCAACTAATTAAATTCTTTGCTTGAAATTGGCCCAGTAGTTTAAAAATCCTTCTTTATTTCTATATAACCCCCCTCCATTGTTGCTCCGCCCCTGGGAATCCGAGGTTGATGATTTTAGCCATTCTGAAAGAGGTCAATGTACTGATGCTTCATGCAAAATATCAAGACTCTAGGCCCTCTAGGTTAGGAGGAGATAAATTTTAAAGATTTAATTTAGATTATAGTTTGATTTTTTTTTTTCCATGGCAATCAAAGTTTGTAACGGATTTCAATTCTTCTAGCAATTTTAAAGGGCACCACCCAAGGAACATTTCTTACAAATTTGGTTGAAATACGCCCACCGGTTTGGGAGGAGATGTACTTTTAAAAAATCCTTCCTTATTTCCATATTAGCCCCAATCCCCACTGGGGCTCCGCCCCTGGGTACCCGAGGATGATGATCTTAGCAATTCTGAAAGAGGTCAGTGTACTGCTACTTCATGCCAAATATCAAGGCTCTACGCTTTCTTGGTCAGGAGGAGATAATTTTTAAAGTTTTTATAAAAATTTCAGTTTTGTTGCCATTGTAACCAAAGTTTCTAACGGATTTCAATGGGCCCCTACCCATATACGTAGTTACTCAACTTGATCAGTTACTTCCCTTGAATTCTGGGTAGTTCCGGTCTATATTTGTACACTATGTTTATAAAGGAAGATACAAGAATACCTTTGAAATTCGATGTTTTTCATCTTATGAGAATTATTGAAACTTTTCTACCTCATTCTTGTAATTGTTAAAGTTTCGTTGGGAACTTATTTGAAAGTTAAATCAGTTAAGATGATATAATTAGCATAAGTTGCCTTGATAAGTGTGACTGGCTATTGTCACCTCGTTAGTGAAAAAAGCATACATACTCCTTTCCTCGGGGTTAAACTTGCAAATTTATACCTTTATTCCAAAACATTAAGAAATTTCATCAGTCCATAGAGTAAATTATGTTTTTGTTTGTATACATCCTTATTCCGTATACGTATCATAGTAAACCGTTTGTACGATATTGGCAATGACATGGACCGAGTAAGTACTTGTCGATTTAACTTTGAGTGGTAATAGAGGTTTTACTTTAGATTTACATATTTTGTAAAACATATTACTTAGATCGTAATAATTTGAAAAGGGGCCACCATGCAGAATGTGACTTACTGCACCGCCGTTTAATTTACTATAAAATCGCCGATTGCGACTCAAGCCCGTAACTACGGCTTTTTAAGCTATACCTTAGAAGTTTGTATTGCCCGCAGACGAAATGCTTCTGCAAGTTTTCGAATCTTTTTTTTTTTTTTTTTTTTTTTTTCATTTCATGTATTTAAGTATTTGAGAAAAAATGAGAAATAAAAAAGTGGAAATATAAAATAAATGACCGTAAGAAGTGTTACAAAGATCAAACTATGACAATCTTTTTGAACGTCCATTTAGTTGATACCAAATTCTTATTACTTTACTGAGATATATTATGCAAGTACATATATGCACTGTAGATTCAGTAAAAAAATTCAAATCTTTTTGTTGTAAAACAAGTGATCTTAAACATGTTTTTTTTTTTTAGATTTTTCTTTTTTAAAGACCTAGTTTAATCCTTCTTTATTTTACACCCCCCCCCCCCAATGAGATATACAATTAACCTCCCGCTGAGAATTTAACGACCTTATCTGATAAGGAAGCTATATACAGTATACAAGGGATTAAATCTGCTGCATTACCATGGATAAGCGTGGCATATATTTGCACTTTCTTTGTAGCTTATTTGTCTCTTGTAATTCCTTTTGAATATTATCTGGTCATAATTGTTAATGAATAATAAATCCTCACTTTTAAGACTTTTTCAAAGCGCAGGACCCAGTAAAGATAGAAAATATTATGCTATTGTTATCATAACGGATCACAAATAGCAACTGGAAAAACTTTGATAGACAACAATGAGAAAAGAGGAGAAAACATGGATTTTTTCTTATTCCCACGTTCGTCTTAATATTGCAACACTTTACTTCTTTTATTAGATCGACATTTTTTAGTTTGTAAAACGGCTTTAATATTCAGAAAATACTTCAATATTCTAGGTCAGGAAATAATTGGAAAAAAAGTATTTTTACCAGAATTCTAACATACCACAATGTTTCAAGAAACTGTTTAACCGGTTAAATTACAAAAACAGTAATTCATGTAAATTTCTTTCAATTACATTCAATCCAGCAATCTGCAACTCGAGACGAAATGGAAAATCAGAAAAATCAATGTTTTCTCTTCTTTTTTCAATATTGTCTATCAAAGTTATTCAAGTTGCTATTCAAGATCTGTTATGATAACAATAGCTTAATATTTTGTATTTTTACTCCTCCCGCACTTTGAAAAAGTCTTAAAAATGAGAACTTATTATTCATTTACAATTATACCCAAATAGATTTAAAAATTTGTTTCAAAAGACAAGTTAGCTACAAAGAAAGTGCAAATATATGCCACACTCACCCATTGTAATACAGCAGATTTAATCCCTTGTATACTGTATATAGCTTCCTTATCAGATAAGGTTGTTAAATTCTCAGCTGGTGGTTAATTGTATATATCATTTAGGGGGTCAAATAAAGAAGGATTAAACTAGGCCTTTAAACGGTTTATTCCCGATTCTCCCACATTTGAAAATATCGATAAAAAGTCGGTACAGGTAAGGTGTGAGACAATCCCTGCCTGGGACTAAATAACTGTTAAGTTCTAAAACCTTATTCCACAAGCGTTTCAAACCGAAATAGTGGTTTTCGAATCAGGAATCCATTTTAAAGACCTAATTTAAAGACCTAGTTTAAGGAATGTTGTGTATGTTGGACCCCTACTGATAAGCTAATTGCCTTATCTGTAAATCACACCAGGGGGTTAACAATCTTGTATATTCCATTAATGACCATGGTCAAAATTTGCCAATATTATGCAGTAGCTGCACCTTAGCTTTATGCTGATGAGAATTTGATAGAAAACAAAGTAAAGTTATTTGTTTTTAATTTTATCTCATTATTTTTTATGCATTTAAAATTTAAAATTACTGAATGAAAAATGACTAAGTTGCAGATTGCTGGATTGAATGTAATTGAAAGAAATTTACATGAATGACTGTTTTTGTAATTTAACCGGTTAAACAGTTTCTTCAAACATTGTGGTAAAGTAAGAATTCTGGTAAAAATACTTTTTTCCATTTTGATTTATCTCCTGACCTAGAATATTGAAGTATTTCCTGAATATTAAAGCAGTTTTACAAACTAAAAAAGTTCGATTTAATGAAATAAATAAAGTGTTGAAATATTAAGACAAAAGTTTGAATCAGAAAATCATTTTTTTCCTCCTTTGTCTATCAAATATTCCAGTTCCTATTTGTGATCTGTTATGATAACAATAGCATAATATTTTGTATTATTACTGTCTCCTGCGCTTTGAAAAAGTTTTAAAAGTGAGGACTTATTATTCATTAACACTTATGACCAGATAATATTCAAAATTAATTTCAAGAGACAAATTAGCTGCAAAGAAAATGCAAATATATGCCACACTTATCCATGGTAATACAGCAGATTTAATCCCTTGTATACTGTATATAGCTTCCTTATCAGATAAGGTCGTTAAATTCTCAGTGGGTGGTTAATTGTATATCTCATTGGGGGGGGGGTTCAAATAAAGAAGGATTAAACTAGGCCTTTAACGTATGAGTGAAATTGGGGTTAAAGGAAGTTTACTTAGAACAAGCAATTACCTCCTTTCTCACACCAACAATTTATCTATTTCCCAAGAATGGATCAGCAATGAGCAATGGTATGGTTGAGGTGCAACTAAAACCTTTTAACTAAAGCTATAATCAAATTAAAGTTACGATATTTTGGTGGACATCCGTCGATATGTTATTTGGATGCAGTACTTATTACGCGAAAGAAAATATTTGGAAAAGATACCAGTTCTAGCAAATGCTAATCGGGATTGATTAAGCAGTAAACATAAAGTGAGGTTAAAGGATCATTTCATACTTAACACACTGATTCGACCCTTGTAATTCTGTGATAAATAGACTAGTGGAAAAAAAGATTGCTGTAGAATTGTGTTACTTAGAGAAATTTAGCCCAAACTGATTCCTTTGTTGTTTCTGGATCTTGGTCATTCTACCTTACTTTGTCACAAAAAGAATTTTTTTTACGGACAAGCAGCTTTACAAATGGAATGACGGACAAAATATCCCGTTCTACAAACGATTTGGTATAAAATTGAAAAAAAATCCATATCAGTTTAGTTTTAATGTATGTATGCATTTCATTTATTTGACTCGAATCAAAAGGCATCTAATTATTTAATAACTCGTATTCAGTTTATTCCCAGTTCCTTTATTTTTTGTAGATTTCATCGTTTAGATCTTTTAAGTTCAAGTACAGTAGTTTAGAAGGAAAACTTATTTATATCAAAATCTTTCAACACATGTACATGTATATACAAAGTTTGTAAGAAGGCAATTATATCTATATCTATAAACGCAACAGATACGATGCTGCATCAGCATACTGGACCAGTATCATAATCTCTTCATGGATTCAGTCTGTCAGGGAAGGAAAGCGCTTGTCGATCTGGCGATACTTCCTTCTCTTCAAAGGTCTTGTTCTTCCGACAGCGCGTCGGACCAATCTATTGAAATCTTCGTCTGTTTGTATAGGTTAGTCGGCCCGAAGCTATGTACCTTTCACCTTATTCAATGTGTACAGTGAACGAAGCTGGCTTTGACGTCGGCATCAGGAAACACTCGGCATAATGAGGCTGTCTTTCTCCACTAAGAAGGTATAACCAGCGGCAGTACAGTTTCTGTTGGGGCTCAGAAATAAGTTATAGCTGTTACCATGACTTTTGCATGGCTCTAAGGTTGACTGATTTATGATTTGATTCGGGTTTCAATTTTTTTGTTTTCGCGCCAGAATTACAGGTTTAAACATAATTATCAATTAAACTTCGATGGTTTTATTTCGGCCATTAAACACCTATAAATTAATTTGTCTATAATACACAATACATGTGGAACACAAATTGAACCTAACTGTAATCACACATTTTCCCTTACCCACTTCTTCCCACCAGGTAAATGGTATTACTGGATTTTCAAATGTAGGGGAATCGGGAAGACACCCCTTAAACTAGGTCTTTAGACATATTTTGCAGATTTTTTCTAAAGGAGAAAAGTTTTAAAATAGATTTCCCTTACCTCTTGCATCTATAATCTTTTTTAAAATATACAAACTCGTATTTTCCTTAGAACTAGATGGATTAGCAAACGACTTCCTTTGTTACTTGTAAAGGGACATTGGGTGAATATCAAAGCAAATAGCCGATCATTATGAGATATATCCAGTGTAATTCAAAAATACCACCCCAGGTCTAACACGCAATCAGAGATACCGATCGGAAACGAGTAAGTTACTTGGATTAAAAAAGCAGTTTATGGGAGGACATCGTTAACTTTTAAATTTGATTTACCATTTAAGTTTGTTTGTTTGAATGGGATTTTACGCCGCTTTCAACAATCTTTCAGTTACATCGCGGCGGCTGGAGCACCTAACAATGGATTCCTGGTATTTCTCACACCAGTACCGCCATCACATCCTCTCCTAGCCTCCAGCTGCTATCCCACATAGGTCTACGATTATCGACCCATTGGTGGGAGACAAATAGTCGGAAAGGATGAGTGCCGCCGTCGGGGATCGAACCAGGGACCTCTAGATTGACAGTCGATTTACCATTTAACCCTTTACAGAAAAAAATCTCAGAACGAAAGAGGATACGAACGAAATTTTAATACCGCAAATAATAGATCTTTCAGGTCGGCATAAAAAGTACTCTTTGTCGAAATATTGTTGTTCTTGATTGTTGTGTGGTTTCCTTGTTTTACTAAGTCTTTTCAAGCCAAAGAAGTAAACGCAATGATTTCCTACAGCGGACGCCTTTGCTAATTTTGTTTCGAAAATGAGAAGTAAAATATGAAAACTGGACGAGAATGAAATCGGTTCCTATGACGGGAGAGAAAAACGATTAAAACGTGTAAACGTTAATATGCAGTGAACTACCAGAGCTTATTTACAAAGTCATTAACATATCGAAAATAGATTTTATTTTTTCAATTGAAAAGCAGTTGGCCAACTACAGTGCGGGGATTGCTATGGCTCTCACTGAGCTGTCATTGGTCTACTGCTTTTCTTAATGCGAATAAAAGCGACCAAGTACTATTAAATTTTAAACAACTTACCAAGCGACAAAATTATTCCATTTTATTATCCATGGAAACTTTAAACATCAATTTTTATCAATGAATCTGTCCACAAAACCATAGGGAGCAGTTACGTATGCTAGATATTAGCTAACATGACCCAAAAGTCAAACCAGGCCTTTTAACCCTTTCTTGGTTTTTGCAATTTTAGACTGGTCCAAATTGAAAGGTTTTTCAGATGACAATTTAAAGTCAAACTTATTTGAAATATAATCATTCAGTAGGGTAGAAAATATTGTGAAAAAAGAAGAAATTGCTTGTTTCAAGTAATTTCTTCTTTTTCCACAATGTTTTCTCAGTCATAAAATCACAGGGACGAAAAATCCAGGGATTAAACAGGAAAGGGTTAAAGGGGCCTGGTTTGACTTTTGGGTCATGTTAGCTAATATCTAGCATACGTAACTGCTCCCTGTGCGAAAAAAAAACCATAACACTAACTGCGACAAAATTGTCACACATGGACTACGCTTATCTTATGTACACGTGCGGGAGAGGTCAAGAACAAAGTTCGTGATGATGTAAGTACAGAGGCATACGCGCACGAGTTACCGGTAAAACCATTCTTATCTCAGGCACATATAATCAAATTTCATTTCAACGCTACCGAATTTACGGATCTAATCAGATCTGAAATTTCTTTTTCCAACTTCTGCTGATTTACATTTCATTTTCTCACTTTGTTTTATTTTCTCACTTTGTTTGTATTGCAGTTCCGTCATTGTTGCATGTATGTATTTTGTATTGTATGACGATGAACATGTATGTTCAAGTCTTAAAAATGAACTTGTGTTCTGTTCTGTTCTGTTAATATAAACTACCACAACAATTCCATATTCTAAGAGAATTTTAAGAATACGAACATTCCTCTGTATGAAATTCTGAAAAAAATATCTGATTCTACGCAAAATAGGAGCATTTAGTATCAGCCTTTATATACTTTATATAGCAATTTTAAACCGGAACCGGAACCAGTCAATTCAAGGGAGTTAATTAAAGGGCAATTTTCAGGACAACTCCGTATATCGGTAAGGGCCATTCTTTTAGCAATTTTCAAAGGACGCCACCCAAGGAATATTCCTGCCAAATTTGGTTGAAATCCGCCCAGCGGTTTGGGAGATGTCTTTTAAAGATTGTTGACACAAGACGGACGACGGATAATGGACGATCAAAATACTTTACCATGAGCACTTCGTACACAGGTGAGCTAAAAAGGGGGAAAGGGTTAAGCATAACCTTTCGCCTAGCCTGGTTTGTTTAATAGGTACAAGTTGGCTTTGCAGCTATACACATATAATGATCCAGTAGAAGCTTAACACGGGTAAGTATAAAAAGCTGACTGCTGACCGTTGACTGCTGACCAGCTGACTGGCTGACCATTGGGTATAAAAGGCTGACCAGTAAATTGCTGACCACTTATTTCACCACTTATTTGAACTCCTTCACCCACCCTTTATTCTGTATTATTTTATGTATAATATTTTGACCCAAGAATTAATGATACAATTGTGTAAATTGTTGATTAGTTGTTTCAAGGAAATTTTGAAATCTATTTTTTTGGGGGAAAAGTATTTTTTTAAAGTAAAAGAATTTTTAGAAATAGTTCAAGCAACTTAATATAACCTTTGTTGTTGTTCTTAATATATACTTTTTTTCTTTATTTGAAGTGACATTTGAATACTTCTTTATTCAACTTTCCAAATCTGTTGTTTAATTAACTTTGATATACATGCACATGGTAGATATTATCAATTTCTTGTTTTTAAACATTATCCTTAAAACAAATTATCTATGTACAAATTCAAATTTTAGCCATTTTTATTATTCATCAGTCCAGACAACAAATTTTGAAGAGTGGTCCAAGTTGCAAGATGCTGCATAAGTTATACTAAAAGAAAGAATAAAAAATAAGAACAAGTATCATACAGAGTTAAAAACATTGTATGAAAAGGAGAAAATGGTAGTTATAATAACTTCCCCTTTTCCATAATCCATTCCAACTCAATCCCTCCTTTTTACGCCCCTCAATAAAACGAAACAGCTTTGGAAAACATTGTGGAAAATGAAGAAATTGCTTGTTACAAGCAATTTCTTCATTATCCACAATGTGTTCTATCCCAAAAGATGAAAACATTTAAAATTCCATGAACTTGAAATTGTTGTCTGCAGTTTCTTTCAATTTGGACCAGTCTAAAATTTGGTTGTGTTGGAATAGGATAATTGTTATCTGTAGTAATAATGTGTGGTAATAGGTTAGCAGATAACCAAATGTTCCTCTATTGATTACATTGCCAAAGTACAATTATTAGAAACATTGTATACAAAGGAGAAATTGCATGTTACTGTCAGATTCTCCTTTTTCTCACAACATTTTTAACCTTAATTGGCTGACTAAACTTGCTGACTAAATAATATGCTGACCAAATTTGCTGACCAATACAAATAGCTGACCAGACTCAATTATGAAATAAAATGCTGACAGAATTTGATGACCAGTGTTAAATTGCTGACATGACTAGCTACAAAATATCAGTTGACAAAATTTGCTGAGCAATGAAAATCACCAACTAGACTTGATTATCAGCCCTGCTGATCTACTAATATGCTGACCAAATTTAGCTAACCAAATTTGCTGACCAATAAAAAAAGGCTGACTAAACTTGCTAACCTAATTATCTGCTGACGAGATTTGCTGACAAATGTAAAATAGTTGACCAGACTTTGCTGATTAAATAATATGTTGACCAAATTTGCAGACCAATACAAATTGCTAACCAGACTCAATTATGAAATAATATGCTGACAGAATTTGATGACCAGTGTTAAATTGCTGACCAGACTAGCTACAAAATATCAGTTGACAAAATTTGCTGAGCAATGAAAATCACTAACAAGACTTGAATATCAGCCCTGCTGATCTAATGATAAACTGATCAAATTAGCAGACCAAAATTGCTGACCAAATTCGCTTACCAATTAATATGGTTGACTAAACTTTCTGACCTTATTATCTGCTGACCAGATTTGCTGACAAATGTAAAAAAGCTGACCAGACTTTGCTGAATAAATATCAGCTGACTAAATTTGCTGACCAATTCACATTGCTAACAAGACTCAATTATGAAATAATATGCTGGCTGAATTTGCTGACCAGTGTTAAATTGCTGACCAGACTAGTTCAAAATATCAGTTGACAAATTTGCTGAGCAATGAAAATCACTAACCAGACTTGATTATCAGCCCTGCTGATCTAATTATATACTGATCAAATTAGCTGACCAGACTTGCTGACCATTAAAAAAGGCTGACTAAACTTGCTGACCTAATTACCTGCTGACTAGTTTGGCTGACAAATGCAAAAAAGCTGACCACACTTTGCTGATTAAATAATATGTTGACCAAATTTGCAGACCAATACAAATTGCTAACCAGACTCAATTATGAAATAATATGCTGGCTGAATTTGCTGACCAGTGTTTAATTGCTGACCAGACTAGTTCAAAATATCAGTTGACAAAATTTGCTGAGCAATGAAAATCACTAACTAGACTTGATTATCAGGCCTGCTGATCTAATGATATGCTGACCGAATTAGCTGACCAGATTTGCTGGCCAAATTTGCTGACCAATAAAAATAGCTGACTTAACTTGCTGACCAAAATATCTGCTGACCAGATTTGCTGACAAATGTAACATAGTTGACCAGACTTTGCTGACTTAATAATATGCTGACCAATACAAATAGCTGACCCGACTCAATTATGAAATGATATGCTGGCCGAATTTGCTGACCTGTGTTTAATTGCTGACCAGACTAGCTATAAAATATCAGTTTACAAAATTTGCTGACCAATGTAATTCCTGACCTGACTTTCTGACCAAAAATTATGTTAACCAGATTTGCTGACCAATTAAAAAAAGCTTGCCAGCCCTGATGACCTAATAGCATGCTGAACAAAATAACTGACCAGACTTGCTGACCAATAAAAATTGCTGACCAGACTAGCTGACCAAATAATCTGCTGACCAAATTTGCTGGCAAATAAAAGTTGCTGACTATACTTTCTGACAAAATGGTCTGCTTACCAAATTTGCTGACCAGACTAGCTGACCAAATAATCTGCCGACCAAATTTGCTGGCAAATAAAAATTGCTGACTATACTTTCTGACAAAATGGTCTGCTTACCAAATTTGCTCACCAGAATAAAACTGCTGACCCCACTCATTAACCCATTCCCACACTCGCTTTTGGACATCCCTTTAGAAAAACGATTCGCAAAAAAAACATTGTGTAAAATGAAGAAATTGCTTGAAAAAAGCAATTTCTTCATTTTACACAATGTTTTATATCGAGAAAGTTGGAAATATCTACATTTTCATAAACTTACAATTGTTGTCTGCAACTTCTTTCAATTTGGACTGGTCTAAAATTTTACTGTGTGGGAATGGGTTAATCATATAATCTGCTGACCATAGTCAAATTAAGAAAACTGCAGACAAGACTTGCTGCCCAATTATTTCTTATAAAAATTATCTTGATTACCTCTTCTCTGAGGATAAGTTTGTCTTATTTGTTGAACAATTCAGAATGGTTGGCTTACCCAAGAGTTATTTTTCCAATATCCAAATTTGAGAAAAAATATCTATGCATAATCCATTCACATTTTTAGCTCACCTGAGCACAACGTGCTCAAGGTGAGCTTTTGGTATCACCTTTGTCCGTCGTGCGTCGTGCGTCGTGCGTCGTGCGTCGGAAGTCGTCAACAATTCTTTAAACATCTTCTCCTCAGTAACCACTGGGCGGAATTCAACCAAACTTGGTAGGAATGTTCCTTGGGTGACCCTTCTCAAAAGTTGTTCGCGGATTTTTGATTGACCCCCAAATATGGGCGTGGCAGTTTTTAACTTAGAAATCTTTAAACATCTTCTCCTCAGTAACCATTGGGCCAATTTCAACCAAATTTGGTATGAATGTTCCTTGGGTCACCCTTTTCAAAAGTTGTTCGTGGAATTTTGATTTATGCCCAAATATGGGCGTGGCAGGGCGTGGTAGTTTTTGACTTAAAAATCTTTAAACATCTTCTCCTCAGTAATCATTGGGCCAATTTCAACCAAATTTGGCATGAATGTTCCTTTGGTGACCCTTTTCAAAAGTTGTTCGTGGAATTTTGATTTACGCCCAAATATGGGCGTGGCAGGGCGTGGCAGTTTTTGACTTAGAATTCTTTAAACATCTTCTCCTCAGTAACCATTGGGCCAATTTCAACCAAACTTGGCATGAATCTTCATTGGGTGACCCTTTTCAAAAGTTGTTCATGGAATTTTGATTTATGCCCAAATATGGGCGTGGCAGGGCGTGGCAGTTTTTGACTTAGAAATCTCTTAACATCTTCTCCTCAGTAACCATTGGGCCAATTTCATCCAAACTTGGCATGAATGTTCCTTGGATGACCCTTTTTAAAAGTTGTTCGCAGAATTTTGATTTATGCCCAAATATGGGCGTGGCCGGGCGTGGCAGTTTTTGACTTTGAAATCTTTAAACATCTACACCTCAGGAACCATTGGGCCAATTTCAACCAAACTTGGTATGAATGTTCCTTGGGTGACCCTTTTCAAAAGTTGTTCGACAGAATTTCGTTTCACGCCCAAATATGGGCGTGGCAGTTTTTGACTTTGAAATCTTTAAACATCTTCTCCTCAGTAACTATTGGGCCAATTTCAACCAAATTTGGTATGAATGTTCCTTGGGTGACCCTTTTCAAAAGTTGTTCGCAGAATTTTGATTTATGCCCAAATATGGGCGTGGCAGTTTTTTTAACTTTGAAATCTTTAAACATCTTATCCTCAGTAACAGTTGGGTCAATTTCAACCAAACTTTGCATGAATGTTCCTTTGGTGACCCTTTTCAAAAGTTGTTCCTGGAATTTTGATACATGCCCAAATATGGGCGTGGCAGGGTCAGGCACTTTTTTGACTTTGAAATCTTTAAACATCTTCTCCTCAGTATCTGTTGGGCGAATTTCAACCAAATTTGGTATGAATGTTCCTTGAGTGACCCTTTTCAAAAGTTGTTCTAGAATTTTGATTGATGACCAAATAAGGGCTTGGAAGGGTAGGGCAGTTTTTGACTTTGAAATCTTTAAACATCTTCTCCTCAGTAACCATTGGGCCAATTTCAATTTTGAATCATCTTACATTAGTCAGGTGAGCGATTTTAGGGCCATTCTGGCCCTCTTGTTTTCGTTCATTTTTATTTTATATTTGACTCAAAAGCATGACGAAGCAACTTATAAGAATAAAATGACAATATAGATATAGCATAATATAATTTAGCAAAACTTAATGTGGACTGGCAATTAACATCTCTTGTCCAATCAAAAAGATGTGTTGTATGTCATGTTTATTCTCTAGGTAATTCAAGAATCAATGAAAGGTTAATGACATCATACTTAATCTGGTAAAAATGTGTATGGGGGCCTGCCCATGGCATTCAAATGTGTACAAACTGATTTTATGCCACTGTAATTTAATAAATGCATTACTAGAAAACAAATTTAAGGCTTGTCCTGGAAGGTCATTACGATATAAGTACAATTTGTGGATAGTAGAAACATTGTATAAAAAGGTAACAAATCATTTTTCCTTCATTTTTCAAGACTGATTTTCTTCAGTGAGTCCAAACATTTGATTAAGACATAAGGGGAATGATACTACATGGTTGTACCAAACAACTAGCCAAAGCCCCATCCTCTCTTTCTTTCTCTCCCTTCTCTCTCTCCTACCCTTTTCTCTTTTAAATAAGCACAGTTACAATTAATAACGAAAAAAGAAAGGAAAAAATAGTAAAAAAAAAAACCCAGAATTATGGAATGATAAGTTATTTCACGCATTTCCTCACAATGATGATTTTTGGTGTCCCTCAAGAGTAACAATACTGGGAATACATTGTTTTAAATGAAGACATACTTGCAATGAGCAATTTGTTCATTTTTCACTACGTTTAATAAAATTAATACAATGTAGAATTTCATAAGCTTAAAATTGTCATCTGCAACTTCTTTCAATTTGGACCAATCTAAAAGATTTATGTCTGATAATGGGTAAATTAGGAAAAGAGCACTGCATGCTATTTGTTCCTTAGAGTGAAGGGAGTTGTCAATCAAATCCAATAAGCCAATCAAAGTGCACTTTGAGCAATGTCACAATATAATTGGTCAGTGATGTCATTGGAGGCAACACCTTCAAGCTAGAAATCAATACCATTCCCTGATTATCAGAAAACCCTTCACACTAAAAATGTACAGTGATATGAACATTCTTTTAATGTCTGGATTTGAAGAATATAATGAATGACCTTATGACAATCATATGTACCTTTACTCACAATAATTTGCTGATTAATGGACATATCTTAATGTGATGATTCCCCCCCCCTCCCTGTTTCTATTACTATTCTTGGTGGGAAAATACTGTTTTAGATTAGATAAAAGTATATACTTTTTTTTGCAAAGGAAACATTTTATAATAAATATTTATTACAATTTTTGCATTGAGATATACTCTTGGTTTGGTATAAAAGTGATCTAGACATTTTTTCTCAAAAAAGCACAGAGTTTTCAATGCTTGTTTAAATGTCAAGTTTGGAAAAGGCACAGAAATGGGAGCAGGCCTACCTGAATTATGTGGGTTTTTTTAAATATGTGTTTTCATGTGAAAAAAAACTTCTTTCTAAACTCTTACTTGATTACTTTGTTTCTAAAATTCTGATGAATGAATTTAAGGAGAATATTGGGGCTAAAGAAGAAAATTATTTGTTACAAAAATATATTCCTTTTCTTTTAATTTTACTCAAAATGATTCTACTAACTTATAGATAAAAATCTTTATTTTCTTTTCGTGTCTACCTGTAATTTTTTTCTAAATGTATTCCTGTGACTTCATCTTTATGTCTCTATTTTTATTTATATTAACATGTCCACTCAACCATGTTAACACATTCCTTCCTTTTATGCCTTTTAGGCCCCTCAAGACAATAGTTCAGGAGAAGAATGTGGAAAATGAAGAAATCACTTTATTTTCTTCATTTTTTACATTGCTTTCTACCAAAAAATGACATTTTTTTAGATGTAAGCAGCTTTAAATTATTGTCTTCAACTTTTTCAACCAGTCTAAACATTGTTCCTGTGGGAATGGGTTAATATCATTTACGAAGAAATCCAAGAGGCATACATTTTGAAATCATAAATTTCAGTAATCTCCTTATACCCATTTCGAGCTGCCATCATAGCGCAGTCGGTAGCGCGTTAGACTCCTAATCTTCAATCATATAATGTCATGATTTCGACCCCTGGAGGCGGCACATATTCTTTCAGACATTTGTCTTTCACCAATGGGTGGATAATCGTAAAACTAAGAGGAAAGGATGTAATGGAAGTGCTGGTGTGAGAAATACCAGGAAACCATTGTTAGGTACTCCAGCTGCTGACTGAAATGATATGACTGAAATACTGTTAAAAATGGTGTTTACCCTTTCCTGTTTTTCAAAATTTTTGACTTGTCCAAATCCAAAGAAGTTGCAGACGACAATTAAAAGTGAGTGCAATTCCAATAGTAGCCAATCTACCGGATAGAAAATATTGTGGGAAAAAAAGAAACTGCTTGTTACAAGCAATTTCTTCTTTCCCACAATGTTTTCTCAAGAATAAAAGCACAGGGACGTAAAAACAAGTGCTGTACAGGAAAGGGTTAAACCCCATTCAATCAATAGACCCATTTTGACACAACAAAAGTTTAGACTGGTCGAAGTTGAAAGAAGTTGCAGACAATATTTTCAGTTGATAGTGTTTTAATGGTCTTTTGGGACATAAAACATTGTTGAATAATGAAGAAATTGATTGTGAAAAGCAATTTCTTCATTTTCCATAATGTTTTCTCAAGCGTTTTTCTGCAAGACTAAAAAAATAGGAATGAATGGTAATGGGTTAACTCTTTCCTATTCAATCCCTGGTTTTTACGTACCTTTATTTTTATTCTTGAGAAAACATTGTGGAAACAGAAGAAATTAATCTTAACAAGCAAGGTATCCTTTTTCCACAATACCCTACCTTCTGAATGATTAATTTTCAAATAAACCAACTTTATTGAATTTGGATAGGTCTAAAATTTTGTAATATGTTAAAGGGTTAATAGTGCAGCCTATCAGCCTGAAAGTGAAATTCCAGATTTAACCAATGCTGACAAAAACCCTTTTTTACGTTGTGGAAAATGAAGAAATCTGTTTCAAGTCAACATTTCTCAACCTGAAATATGAAAAGTCTTTATATTCAAACTTTGCTAACAATGTTTTTTAACCCAATACCAGACATCAAAATTATAGACTGGTCAAAAGTTTAAAGAAGCTGCAGACAACATCTAATATTGTGCTAGCCTAGAATTGGAATAATGTTTCATCGATTGTGAGAAAAGGCAATTTCTCCTTTTCCCACACAATTTTCTTCAAGTCTATAAAAAGCTGGATCGTGTTGTAATTGGATTTAATATTTTACTAATATTAATCAAGACTGGGTTTATCACCATCTCTTTGCCATTCTTTGTGTTTGTAAATGTGTCTCCTCCAAAAAGGAATCTTTTTGGAATCATAAATATATACATATCAAGTATTTGTGTGCAGAGGTCAATTGGTGTTCTTGCCTTGATAATGAATTTACATCAATTCAAAATGACACAATTATTTCACAATATAAATTCTTTCTTTGTGTTTAATCGACTTAATTCACTTAAAATTCAATTTAATGTGATTCATTCTCATTGCCCTACTTTGAAACATCAGAATTTACCAGGGGAGGTCGTTTGTCTTTGGGTGATATTGATAATGGCTGTATTGCTAGGGGATGCTAATGATGTTATAAATACTTCATTGAAAGTACTAATGAGGCAGTTTTCGGTGCAATCGACAGAAAACGTATTTCCTATTAAATAAAATTTTAGACCTGTCCAAATTCAAAGGTTTTGCAGATGAGAAATAAAAAGAATTTAATTTGAAAAATAACCATTCAATATGGTGGAAAATATTGTGTAAAAAGAAAAAAATGCTTGTCACAAGCAATTTCTTATTTTTCTACAATATTTCTCAAGTATAAAATCTCAGGAAGACAAAATCCTGGGATTGAACAGGAAAGTGTTAAAAAGAATTCAAGACTTAAAAAGCAAGTTGTGGAATAAATAGTTGCATGATTTTTACACTGAATTGTCGGAATAGGAGATAATGCAAAATTCTGTTCTTTTGTAAGGAAATAAACCTTAGTAGCAGGTTTTTTTTTTTTTTTGTTGTTGTTATTGTTGAAAGAGATGCAAAACTGGCAGCTTCTAGACACATTGAGGTGAAAGGAAAAATTAGTAGCAATACTTTTTTTCCTTATCATTATATTTCTGTCCCAGGATAAACAAGTTTCAATTTTTTCCTTATCATTTTACTTATTTACAAATAAAAATATTTTTTTAATTCACTAAGAGAAAAAGATGAACTATTGAGATAACAGCATTATTCTCAATTTTATCTGCCCAAGAAAATCAAGTCCCAGAATCATTTTGAATTTTATTATACCAAATTTTTTTAGGCTTGTACAATTCTATTTCTTGTAATTTTAAATAGGTAATTAAAACAATCACTATATTGGTAGTAATAATAAAGGATAGAATTGTCAATAAACCAGGTTTTCAATGGCTTTATCAAAGTCTATCAAGAAGCATAAGACTAGTTATGCAAACAAGAATTTAGGCAATAAGTCTTGTTTTTTGCATGATGAAAAATTGAACAATAAAATCCTTATAATACATGTATGTGCTAACATGCAAATTTTTATCATAATCCATAACAAATTGTAAAAGTAGTTGTGCAAACAAGAATTTGGACATGGGGTAGCATTAAATCACAAAATGCTGATAGCATGTACAAACATTTGACAGTAAGTCTATTTTGAGCATGATGCACCATTTAGTAAACTTAAATATAAACAAACAACATTAATAAAGTTTTACTCAGAATTCCTATCAAAGTGTCACCTGTATAAAAGCTAAGGTGCAGATATTGCATAATATTGACCAATATTGGCCATGATGAGCAATGGAATACACAAGATGTTTACCCCCCTGTTGTGATATAAAGATAAGGCAATTAGCTTATCAGTAGGAGTCTAACACACACAACATTCCTTAACCCTTTCCTGTTTTTCAAAATGTTAGACCTGTCCAAATTAAAAGGTTTTGCAAACAACAATTTGAAATCGATTTTATTTGAAAACAATCATTTAGTAGGTTAGAAAATATTGGGGAAAAAGAAATTTCTCGTTACAAGCAATTTCTTCTTCTTCCACAATGTTTTATCAAGTATAAAACAACAGGGATGAAAAAACCAGGGATTGAATGTGAAAGGGTTAAACAAGGCCTTTTAAGTCGGCTAGATTTGCAAGCTATTCCAGGAATAACATTCAGAAAATGTGATAAATTATGGTCAGCAAGATTTGTCAAAAATATGAAAAAAATGCTGTTAGAAAGATTGGTTAGCAATTTTAAAAATGTGTTCAGCAACGGATGAAAAAATGTGGTGAGCATGATTGGTATGCAAATGTAAGATAGGTCATGGAAATTGTTGTTCAGCTTAACCATTCCCACACAATGATACTATTTGACTCCCCTAACGAAAAACAATTTATAAAACATTGTGTAAAATAAAGAAGTTGTGTAAATGTTTTATTCATGTACCAGCAGAAAGTGATTTTTTTAATGATTCAAAGGTTGCTGTTTTGATTTTATTTTAAAATCATTTTCATTATATTCCTAAATTGATGATCATGAAATACACTCACTGTTTGATAAGGAAATTGCTTAATGACTAGAATGAAAATGATAGAAAATGCAAAGCCTTCAAATGTGAATTATAGATATCATTTTTCTATTTTTTTCCCTCCAATTCTTAAAAAATGTCAAAATCAAAAAATGATGAAAAAAAAAAAAAAAATGAAATCATAAATAAATGCAATACATATGTATTAAAAGCTGTTTTGCTAGTACATACATGTAATAATGGTGACAACACATTGATAATCAAATGAGGAAGAAACTAATCAACTAAATTGGCCACCATGATTGAAGTACTAAATATCTTTTTCTTAGTAAAGAAACTGATTAGCAGCTATGAATCCTTCAACATGTTCAAAGTATTTTTCAATAAGTATTTCTAGTTTCTTAATAACATTTCCATTTATGATCCCTTAGTCTAAACATGTAAATAAAATAAAAGAATAATAACAAATACAATATAAGTAATGATAAAGTGAAGAATGTCTTTTCTTTAAAACATTTTCTCCATAATTTGAATATTTTTTCAAGTTTTCTGTCTGTTGGAAAAGATGATTTTCCCTTTTTTAAGCAGGATTAATGGTGAGCTAAGGTGCTGAAATAAGTGGTGAAATAAGTGGTCAGCAAAATACTGGTCAGCTTTTTATACCCAATTGGTCAGCTGGTCAGCAGTCAGCAGTCAGCTGGTCAGCATAAACTGGTAGCCCGCTGTCTGTGAGAGACAACGGGTAGCGTATAAACTTTCCTGCAATCTGATTGGTGGTTGGAAATATTATTGTAGTTCTTACGACGAGTAAAGTCTCCCGGCGCCGGTAGAAATTTCCCATCATGCAATTTCACATCCGTTTCAAAAATTGGTGGTTTTGTTGAATTTCTCGTTTATCTTATTTGCAGTTTCCCCGACAAGCGCAAGACATTGGGTACTGATCTTGGACTTCAAAGCACCTAAATTTAGCGAACGATTACGATGCAATCGCTTAGATATCACCATTCTCAGTCTCCGGTAAATCACTCTGGTTTCATGTGGGGAACTGTCAACTCGGACCATCATTTACTTCTAGGTCGAAAGCAATGTGGCTGTTGTTTTGCGATAGCTGTAGCAAAACAATTGAGACCAACTGTAGAGGAAAAAAGGCAGTAAAAAGCCATTGCCTGAATTTAGGTTAAAGTAATTGGTGAGGACAGTCTTTCTGGGAGTGATTATTTGATTCTGATTGTCTTTTAACGCCACTTGTTACAGTATTTCAGTCAGAAAGCAGTAACTGAGCTCATAGCCATGGTTTTCTAAGATCTCTCACACCAGTACTACACTACTACCCCTGATGCTAGGGACTTCCCCTTGACCCAGAGGGGGCCCTAGTTGCTCTCAGTTTTTCAAGGGTAACCCCCTCTGAATAATATCCCCTTCTATGTTTTTGACAAGGTGGACAATATTCCTTTCCTTCACCGACGGCGGCACTCATCCTTTCCGACTATTTGTCTTTCACCAATGGGGCGATAATCATAGACCTATGTGGGATAGCTGCTGGAGGCTAAGAAAGGATGTAATGGTAGTACTGGTGTTAGAAATACCAGGATTCCATTGTTAGGTGCTCCAGCCGCCGCGATGTAACTGAAAGATTGTTGAAAGTGGCGTAAAACCCCATTCAAACAAACAAACAAAATTCCTTCCTATATTTAACAGGGCAGACTGATATTAGCCCCTTTGTCATTCAGACTGGGCGGACAAAATTTCCCCTCCTAATATTAACAGGGTGGACATTATCCCATTCAACATTTCACTACTGCGGATAAAAGCCCCTTCCTAAAATAAATCACAGACATTTCATGGTTTCTGGAATGGTTAGGATTGAAGTTATAGTTATTGTCCGCATCTTTTTATACGCCCGTCGAAGACGGGACGTATTATGGGATCACCCGTGATGTCCGGGCGTCCAGTCGTCCGGGCGTCCGGTCGTCCGGGCGGTGTCCACTTCTTTGTCCGGAGCATAACGCTGTCACCATAAGTCCGATTGACTTTAAACTTGGCAGTTATATTCTTCTCATCAATACGGAGTGCAGTGCGCAAGAACCATAACTCTACCTGGCCTATTTTTTGAGTTATTGCCCTTTGTTGTTTTTCATACTTGAATCTTGTCCGGAGTATATCTCTAAAAGTATTATAGCTAGGATCATGAAACTTAATGGGTGTATAGATCTCACCAAGGGGGAGTGCAGTGCACAAGAACCATAACTCTACCTGGCCTATTTTTTGAGTTATTGCCCTTTGTTGTTTTTCATACTTGAATCTTGTCCGGAGTATATCTCTAAAAGTATTATAGCTAGGATCATGAAACTTCATGGGTGTATAGATCTCACCAAGGGGGAGTGCAGTGCACAAGAACCATAACTCTACCAAGCCTATTTTTTGAGTTATTGCCCTTTGTTGTTTTTCATACATGAATCTTGTCCGGAGTATATCTCTAAAAGTATTATAGCTAGGATCATGAAACTTAATGGGTGTATAGATCTCACCAAGGGGGAGTGCAGTGCACAAGAACCATAACTCTACCTGGCCTATTTTTTGAGTTATTGCCCTTTGTTGTTTTTCATACTTGAATCTTGTCCGGAGTATATCTCTAAAAGTATTATAGCTAGAATCATGAAACTTCATAGGTGTATAGATCTCACCAAGGGGGAGTGCAGTGCACAAGAACTATAACTCTACCTGGCCTATTTTTTGAGTTATTGCCCTTTGTTGTTTTTCATACTTGAATCTTGTCCAGAGTATATCTCTAAAAGTATTATAGCTAGAATCATGAAACTTTATGGATGGATAGATCTCACCAAGGGGGAGTGCAGTGCACAAGAACCAAAACTCTACCTAGCATATATTTTGAGTTATTGCCCTTTGTTGTTTTTTCATACTTTGTTTGACAAAAAAAATTAATTCAAAATAACCTCAGTTCTATTCAAACCCCCAGTTAATATTAAGCAGTGTGACGGGCGTATCTTGTGACAATTTGACACCTTGTTTTAATTTGGACTGGTCTAGAATTTTATTGTGTGGGATTGGGTTAAAATGGCATGAATTTCAATAATTGTCTTTCTTACATTAATCAATCACTTTCAATGAGTTCAAACTATTAAACTGTCATTTCTAAATATTAAGTCAAGCAGGACTATGAAATTGTTCAAAATCATGTATGGGGGTTCGATTCCCTCCCCAGACGTTATAAATAGCTGGTGCATAAAGGGATAAATTGTCTGGTGGTCCCACATGATTTTGATAGACAAAAGTACAAAACAAACAAAAAACAGATACTTTATAGATTGAATAAATTGATATTTAGATAAACATAGAGAACAAATGAAAGTGATTGCTTACTGGCCTAATTGCAAAGATATAGTACCGGGAATGCATTATTCTAAACTTTTATGAATAAATCATTTGGTGATAAAGACTGAGAAAAATCAAATGGTGATAATGACTGCAAATCAAAGTGATTGCCTAATGTCCTGATCACAAAGATTTGACACCAATTTGGCATTTTTTTATGCCCCTGCGTTTTTAGATCAAGGGTATTATTGCTTTACCATTGTCAGTCTTTCCTAATTGTAATAATTTGGCACCAAGATAGTATATTTTACGCCCACTTCAAAAGACTGAGGACATATTGTTTACCATTGTCTGTCTTAAACTGAACCAAAAATAAATTACTTGTACTTTTGGCCCACTCAAGATAAAATGCTATTATTTGACATGAAGATAGATCTGATCAATACCCATCTGCAGAGAGCAAGGTCAATCTCACTTTTTTGTCGCCTTTTGATCCATTACCGGATGACAATATTTTTGACTGGTCCAAATTCAAAAAGTTGCAGACAAGAAATTTGAGTCGATGAGATGTTAAAAATCATTTTCTTTTCGGGTAGAAAACATTGTGGATAATGAAGAAATTGCTTGTAAAAGCAAAATCTTCATTTTTTTTAAAAAATATTTTTCGAACTTTTTCTTTGGTGGGATGGGGTGGAGGGTGTAAATGGTCCAAAAGCATTCAGTTCTGAAATGGGTTAAAAAAAAAAAGACTTTAATGGGTGGGTGGTGTTTCACAAACACATCTTGTCACATCAAGCAATTTCTTCATTTTACACAATGTTTCCCCATTTGTTTTTGTAGACGGGCCTCAAAAAGCGTCACTGTGTGGGAATGAGTTAATTGTCCTTTCTCATGCTCCTCAAATGCTGAGCATATAGCACCCCCTCATCTGTCTGTCCTTCGATCATTCCATCCATCTGTCTGCCTGGATTTCTCCACACAACCCTTAGGCCAAAATGGATGAAACTTCAAATGTGAATTCCTTATGAGATTTTGCCGAAGCATTTTCCAACATTTTGGAAAGTCCCAAGGTCATGGTCACAGTTCAAGGTCAAACAATTAACTTGAGCTTGTCTAGAGCATAGCTCCTTCAATTAAGGATGGATTTCAATATACCTTGACATAATTGCTGTCTGTCATGCGTAGATGTACCACTTGAAAAGAATATTCAGATAGTTTCAAGATCAAATTTTCATATAGCTCCAATGTCAAGGTCTCAGCCCAAGGTCGTACATTAAAATTTAGCATGTCTTGAGAAGGGCGAACATATAGCCAATGCTTTGTCCATCTGAACCCTTTTCCTGTTTATTTTATACTTTTTGTGACAGGGCTATTTTCGGGGAGCATAATTCATTTCTGAAGGCTCTTGTTTCTTGATAGTCACTGTAAAACAAGCACTGGGGTCTTCTTACTTGATAGGTCACTGTAAAACAAGCACTGGCACCTGCACTGGGTATTTTTCTTCATTTCTCACATTGTTTTCTAAAACACACTTTAAATTATTGTAAGCTATGTCTCAAAATTTGGACTAGCTTAAACATTTTGTTCTCTGGAAATGCATTTTCAAACATTACTTTGTACCACAGTAAACATTCAGCATGGCAACATGAAAGGCTTGTACTTTAAAGAAAATTTCACCATAGACCATGCACCTAAAACTATACAAAGCATCCTGATCAGCTTGCACAGTCTGACCAGGAAATACTTTTATCACTTTCCGGTTTGTCCTTTTGTGAAACGGATCACATTGTGATTTGATTAGTGAAAATTTTGCTTTGTCAATTGTCAATATAATAAAACTTAACTTTAACATGCATTTTGACTTAAAATAATGAAAATTAAAAGAAATATTATTGATTATACCATACCACTGTGAACAATGGAATTTATGAATTAGAATAAGTTCTTGAAATGTGGTACTTTGAACAAATAATGAAAAAATGTTCAATGTTTGAACTTGCAAGAAATGCTATGGAAATAGGAAAATTGGCATGATCATTCTGTCTTTTCACTAGAAAGGTTTTATATGGGTGATTTTTCACTTTATGGTTTTGAATGCTGCAGTTACAAACAATTTGAATAACAAATTGGGAGAAATAGTTAATATTTAAATCCAACAACAGTTGTGCAGAATTGATCACTTGAATGCATGTTTCTTATTTAAAAAATAATATTGCTAAGCATCACATTGCCATGTTGGTAAAAGTAACACCTTAAAGATAGATTTAACATATGTTTTAACATAACAATATAAATATCAGTATGATATAAATTTTGCTTATCATACAAGAAATAATTTTTACAATTCGGTCAGACCAATATCAATGAAATTAAAAACCTATGTATTTGATATGACAATAATACTTTTGCAAACAAATAAATATTTAATTTAAATTGTGATTTTTTATTGGTCATGTAAGGGATAAACCGACACATGTAAGAATTATATATAGGGTATTATACAATTTGATTTAATCCTTTGATTATACTATCTGTCTTTGATGTACTTCAAGAAAGTGTGCCCAAGTATTGGAAGAACAATAGAATTGAAAAAAGTGGTTTACTTTATTTGTTAACATATGTTTCTATCCCTTAATACTGAAAAGTCTAGAACTTTGCCCTTGACACCAGTAAGTTAATAGATTAACAGATTTCTGATTACTTATTTTTAAGCTTATAATTAATTTCATTTTATTTTAATTTATATAGTGTATACAAACCGATAAGATTAAAAGAAAAATGAAAAAAAGAAAATGTAGAAAATGTGCTTTGATATTCAAAAATATACTACATATTTCCTCCTATTGGTTAACTTATTTAGATAAAAATTGCCATTTACAAGATAATTCTATTTGCATTTTGTAGAAGTTTAATAATTCTTAAATCACATGACAAACAGCCACAAGCTTAATATAACTGCAAACAAAATATATGAAGTTAGAACAGAAAACAAAAATTAAAAAAGGACCAAGCAATTAACCCTTGTAAAGCTGATCCAAAATTATTCAGCCGCCGTCATAGCGCAGTTGGTAGCGCGTCGGACTGTCAATCTAGAGGTCCCGGGTTCGATCCCCGACGGCGGCACTCATCCTTTCCGACTATTTGTCTCTCACCAATGGGTCGAAAATCGTAGACCTATGTGGGATAGCAGCTGGAGGCTAGGAAAGGATGTAATGGTAGTACTGGTGTGAGAAATACCAGGATTCCATTGTTAGGTGCTCCAGCCGCCGCGATATAACTGAAAGATTGTTGAAAGCGGCGTAAAACCCCATTCAAACAAACAAAACAAACCAAAATTATTCCTGCTTTTGAAATGGCTTAAGCTTATGTATAGACTAAGATCAGCCTGCTCAGAGGTGCAGGCTGATCTAAGCCTACACTACCTGCTTGTTCATGTTGTGTTGAAAAAATCTTGGAACTCAACATAGATCTGATTATATCACAGTTTTTAAATATAGTTAAAAGAGGATAAATATTTAGCATGACAAGCATTAAAGACAAATATACAATTTCTCTTTTAATCAGCGTTTGTCAAACGCTTGATAATATCCGTTCATAGCGTTCGCCCAACTATGATCAACTGACGTCACTTCCGCCATTTTAAACAAGAAATTTGTACCGTACCTGTCCCTAGTATCGATAGATCTAGGGGCAGTAACCCAGTCAACTGGTCAGCAGTGAGTTGGTCAGCTTTTTATACCTACCCGCTTAACACATTACCACACAAAAACGCTGTTTTACACCCCTGAATGATTGCATTAAAGAAAACATTATGAGAAAAGGAGAAACTGTTTGCTTCACAATGTTTTCTACCCTATCTGGACCTAAGTTTTCAATCTCAAAGCGATTTGAATTGTGGTCAGAAACTAGTCCAAAAAATGTGTTGCTTGGTAAAGGAACTCGATTTTAGTAACCCCTTGTACACTCCCTGGCTATATCACCACAAAATGGCATGATATCTGCCATTTTTACATATCAATTATTTGCTAATTGGTGGCAGTTAAAGAAACAAAACTCACTTTAACTTAATTGTCTGGTATCCTCATTCTACACGAAATCCGCCTTTTTGCCATGAAAATTATCAAGTAATTAAAAGTATCTGGTATCTTAATAGTACAAAAAAATTGGGAAATAACGCGGTTTTTTTTTTTTTTTTTTTTTTTGCTCTGATTATCAGGTACGTGCTGGTAGTTATGTGCCACCATAAGTAAAAACCTGTAAATGCAAAACTGAAACCGGAAACGGAGAAAGAACTGTTTACACATTTTCCCGCAAAAATCCATCGCCACTCAGCTGTTACTTTATCAAAATTCTTTTGAAGGCAGGTATTTGTATTTTGAAAACCTTTTGATTATATTTGTTGAAATTGATACGTATCTTAGAAAATAATTCAAACCGTTTGATTATTCCTGAATTAAGAAATGGCAGCTTTTTTCTGAAACTATTACCTGTTTTCGCGAATTCCCCCCCCCTAAACACTTAATTGCTCTTGCATGATTACTTTAATTAATAGAACAGTGTGATCGGCCTAGGAATTAGAATTGGCGACCCAGGAGTATTAGGTTCACATTGGTTGGGCATATCAGAATTGTTGACATTGTGTTTCTCCCCCATTTATAACCTATGAAAACCTCGTATGAACTGAATGTCAGATTTGTTTACGTAGATGAACTACTGTGATCTGTTGTGTTTTTTGAGTGTAAGGGAACAATGTTCCCATGGACAATGTACCAATGAACAATGTACCCATGGTAAAAAAAGGTGGGAAGATTTTACAAATCAGTGGATCACACTAAGAATCTATCTACCAGGGCTTTGCAACCAAAGGGACATTGACCCAATGATCTTAAAAAATCTTAAAAAATCTTGGGGACTCTGATGATTTTTTGGGTACAATGTTGCAAAAACGCAGCTAAGGTAGATCACCATAACTGGGTAACCCAAACAATCAATTGTCAATTTTGACAGGGTGTCATGTGGTTATGGGTTAAATATGACAAGTATATTCTGTAGGTAGTCATCTCATGTATTCCCCAAACTGTAGGCTTTGGAGGTATATATAGGAGTGATCTTGTTCAACAGGTTGGTTAGATTAATGCAATGGGACAATGTACCCATGGTAAAAAAAGTGGAGAGATTTTACCAAATCAATAGATCACACTAAGAATCTAGCTACTAGGGCTTTGCAACCAAAGGGACATTGGCCCAATGATCTTAAAAAAACCTGGGGACTCTGATGATTTTTTGGGGACAATGTTTCAAAAATGCAGCTAAGGTAGATCACTGCTACTGGGTAACCCAAACAATCAATTGTCAATTTTACAGGGTGTCATGTGGTTATGGGTTAAATATGACAATATGTTCTGTAGATAGTCGTCTCTTGTATTCCCCAAACTGTAGGCGGAAGAGGCTTAGGAGGTATATATAGGAGTGATCTTGTTCAACAGGTTGGTTTGTAGCTTTTTTTTTCAGTTTATGTCAGGGTGCTCATTCACGTACTGCAGTACGCAATTCACGTATAATTACGTCGGTTCACATACAAATCTTTCACCAAGACGTGCATGAACGTACAGAAAAATGAATAAATGTAAAAACAAAAAAGCAATTACGTGTATGTGCATTGAAAAATTATTAGCATATAAAACGAGAAACTCTACGATTGTATTTTTCCCTAAAAACCCCAAAAATTGCAAGCAAAGTAGACCAAAATCGCATCAGACGCAAGTGATTTGCCTTTCATTCGACGAGGACCATCACTTCTTTCCAGCCCATTCTCCTCTTTCTAGAGAAAAGGGGAACCAGCAGCTGTAGATTGACGTATAATGCGGATCTTGATGGCCTGACTGGTTTGTTTTGAAGTAAGTCCAAAGTTTCGCTATTTTTCAAACAAAACACAAGATATTTACGTGTTTTTGGCAAGAAACTGACAATAATTCATACTATAGAATTTGATTTTGAAATGAGTTTCTCTCGTGAGTTCCTTTGTACATGTAAGTCAGGTGTGACAAAATCGAGCCGTTTATTTTACGTTGTAGTTTTTTTATCTATAATTTGCTGTCTGCAAAATGTCACAACAAAACCTATTCTCTTTCCCTGCAAATGGTAACTTCGAGCCGTTTATTTAACGTTGTAATTTTTTTATCTACGTAATTTTCTGTCTGCAAAATGTCACAACAAAACCTATTCTCTTTCTCCGCAAATAGTAACTTTGAGCTGTTTATTTAACGTTGTAGATTTTTTATCTACGTAATTTGCTGTCTGCAAAATGTCGCAACAAAACCTTTTCTCTTTCTCCGCAAATGGTAACTTTTTCTTTTGGACAGTGATAAGGCCAGTTGATATTTTCTGTATCAGAATTGATTCAACACCAGAGTTTGAGCTAACAATGAGCTGACATGCCTGGTATGGCCGGCTCCAAAATGCCTTCCCCACCCTCATAATTAACCTGTTAAGAGTTGTTTAGCCATCGCTCTCATATCCCATTCAGCCCTTCAAAAATCCAATGATTAAGAAAAAACAAATTGTCAAAAATCTGCTTTGCTATCCTTCACCCTAAATTTATCTGAAACGTGCAGATGACGTGTGGCACTTATTTACTGATTATCAACAAAGTAGATGTAACTATAACATTGTCATTTGGTAAAGCGTTCAGTTTAGTATGGTGTACCCTTAACTCTGAAAATAAAGGGTACATCGTACCCTCAGATTTTTCTTTGTACCCAAATTTCAAAACCTAAGGGGTACATGTACCCCAAAATGAAAACCCAATGGGCATGCTGTATGTATTGCCCTTAAATACTTGATTGACATCGTTTAAATTCCATGCATACTCAGTATAAAGGTTTAACCTATTCCCACTCAGTGACACTTTAAGACACGCCTGAGAAAAAAAACAAACTTTGGAAATCATTGTGTAAAATGAAGAAATTACTGCTTTAAATTGTTGTCCGTAACTCCTTTCAATTTGGACCACATCTGGTAATGGATCTAATTCCATACACACTCAGTATAAAGCAAAAAAATACTCATTTTTATTATTGCTTTATTCCATCAATTTTTTTCTAAGTTAATCCTTGTCATGCTGAACCTGGAAAATTCCTGTTTTGGCAGGAGGTATAGACAAAGATCAGCCTGCATATAAGTGCAGTCTGATATTTGTCTACACCACCTGTTTGTCTCTTTCAAGCCCGAGTTGTTTGGTGAAATTCATTTGCAAAAGAAATATTGACCCACAAATTGTGCATCCAGTGTTTTCAGCCCTTTGATATTGGTACATTTTTTGGAACAATTTTAATTCAGCATGACAAGGGTTAATAACCCTATGTTGAAAAATCTGAAAAAGGCATTAATCCAGTGACAAAATGTTGTTACAATCATGATCCATGGAGTATATTGCTCAGATTACTCCATCATTCAATAACACACTATGCACTTGATCCAAAGGTCAGTCATAAGTTTGAAACCCGGCTTTGTCAGATTTCATTCTTACATTTGATCAAAATTTTGTGAGTAGTGTAATTTTTCTCTTGTGTATGAATTGCTGTTGAACAAATAACTGGTGGCTTGCATTGTGGGTTGTAGTTTTACTAGAGGGGAAAATAACTGTGAACAACTTAAATAGACACCAGCAACCGTAATATGGCTGAAAGACTGTTGCAAGTGGTGTTTAACCTTATACAAACTTATTTATCTTCATTTTTGTGTTGTCTTTGCATGGTCAGGAATGAGATTGCAGAATTAAAAACAAGATATGTTTGAAACACCATGCCATTGTAACAGCCTCTTTTTACTAATGTCTACCAACAGACAGAAGAACAGACACTTGTAAAATAATATTTCCCCCCCCCCCAGGCAGGAAGATAATAAATAATGAAATTGAACTCAGATAGGGATCTCACCCCTTCTTCCTCATTGATTTGTTTGTTTGAATGGGGTTTTACGTTGCTTTCAACAATCTTTCAGTTATATCGCGGCGGCTGGAGCACCTAACAATGGAATCCTGGTATTTCTCACACCAGTACTACCATTACATCCTTTCCTAGCCTACAGCTGCTATCCCACATAGGTCTACGATTATCGACCCATTGGTGAGAGACAAATAGTAGGAAAGGATGAGTGCTGCCGTTGGGGATCGAACCCTGTATCTCTAGACTGACAGTCCGACGCGCTACCAACTGCGCTATGACGGCGGCCACTCTCCCTCATTGAACCTTTCCTGTTGTGCAAAATTTTAGACCTTTCCAAATTGAAAGGTTTTGCAGACAAAATTGAAAATGGATTTAATTTAAAAAATGATCATTCAGTAGGGCAAATAATTTTGTGAAAAAGGAAATTGTTCCAAGCAATTTCTTCTTTTTCTACAATTTTTTCTCAATTACAAATTCACATGGACATAAAAACAAGGGATTCAATAGGAAAGCTTTAAACATATTGTTGAATAATAGTAGCACAGGTAAGTTGGTCATTCAATACTGTGGTTATTTATGCTATGAATAGTTTGTTCTACATTACAAATATTTTCACACCTTACTCTAGCTCTTAAACACATTGAGTCCCATGTCTGATCGCTTGTTGCTGCAAGTATCCTTTCCGACATTTGTCTTGATCATGGGTTGATTATCGTAAACCTATGTAGGTTGAACAGCTGGAGTCAGGGAAAGAATGTAGTGGTAGTACTGGTGTGAGCAATACCATGTAAGTTCTCGATCCCCTGTGATATAACTGAAATACTGACCCTTTATCAGATTCTTTCAAAGAATTTTGATCGGATGAAAAACATGTCTAATGAATGCTAATTTCCATATAAGGGGAAACCTTTAAAAATCTTCTTCTCAGAAACCAATGAATGGATTTCAACAACATTTTACAGGAATGCTCATTGGGTGATCCTTTATCAGAATCCTTCAAAGAATTTTGATTGGATGAAAAACATGGCTTTAATGGGAGTGGTTAATTTCCTTTTATGGTGAAACCTTTCGAAATCTTCTCAGAGAACCAATGGATGGATTTCAAAAAAAATTTTACAGGAATGCTCATAATTGGTGACCATTTATAAGATTTCTTTAAAGAATAAAGATTTGATGAAAAATAGTTATGGTTTACTTAGGCGTGGCTTAGATTTCCATATATGGTGAAATCTTTAAAAAAAAAATTCTCAGAAACCAATGGATTGATTTCAATCAAATTTCACTAGATTGATCCTTGGGTGACCCTTTATCAGATTTCTTTAAATTTAAAGAGTTTTTATAGGGCAGCAAACATGGCTTAATGGGTGGGGCTAATTTCCATATATGGTGAAAGCTTTGAAAATCTTCTTAGAAACCATTGGATGGATTTCAACCAAATTTCACAGGAATGATCCTTTGGTGACCCCTTATTAGATTGCTGAAAAAGAAGTTATTGGCTGTAAACATTGCTTTAATGGATTGAGATAATGTCCATATATGTTAAACAGTGAAAACCTGCAATCTTCTCAGATTACAAATGATTATAAGTTTTCAACAAAATTTAAAAAAATGAACCTTTGGTGACTCTTCGTCAGATTCCTGGATAAAATATGGCTCAGATGAAAATTATGGCTTTAATAGGGGGCTTGTGTTCATATACGGTATATAGTGAAATTTTGAAAATCTTATTTTTGCAAACGGCAGGATTGTTTCCAACCAAATTTCTCATGTTTCCAACCAAATTTCTCAGGAATGATAAGTAAATTCAGGCTGGTTGAGCAAATCGGGCGCTCAAGTGCCTCTAGTTGGCTTTGTGACTTAAGCATGCTTACTACAACTTGTTCAAGCTATATAGTTAGCATGTTTAGGTAGCCAATAAACCATTTTCCTGTGTTTTGTTATATATTACCAGCCATATATTTTGCTAAATGATGATGTTAACCCATTCTAACTTAATTACTCTTTTAGACGCCCCCAAGAGAAAAAGCGTTGGAAAACATAGTGGAAAAAGAAGAAATTGCTTGTTACAAGCAATTTCTTCATTATCCACAATGTTTTTACCCCAAAAGTGAAAAAAAAATAGAAAATTCATAAGCTTTAGATTTACGTCTGCAACTCCTTCCAATTTGGACCAGTCTAAATTTTTGCCATCTGGTAAGTGTAACCTCCGTCAGAGTAGTTGGACATCGTAAGCTGGGTTATTCGACAGGGACAACTTTTTGTCAGTAAGACCCCAGAGATATTAAAACAGCTGTTTAAAAGATTTTCGTGAAAATTTGATATAGGAAAAGTATCTGCTTTTCACAATAAATGTTGTTTCTTTGTGTTAACCCTTTCCCACACAATGGTTTTTGTCGCCCCTCAAGGAAAACATTTGGGAAAACATGGTAAAAATGAATAAATTGCTTGTTTCAAGCAATTTCTACATTTTTCACCATGTTTTCTACCCAAAAAGTTGATAAATCTAAAATTTCATAAACTTTGAATTGTCATCTGCAACTCCTTACAATTTGGATCAGTCTAAAAATTTGCTGTCAGGTAATGGGTTAAATCATTTAAATTCACTATAGATTTATATTGATATAGTATACTCCCAATGCCATACCTTTAAACATCGTAAATCATATGAAGACATCTTTAGTCTTTGGGTAGTGCCGAGAATGACTGACTTGCTAGTGGTCATGGAAACCACTCATTAGGCAATTTTTGGTGCAATTTTCAGATAACGTGTTTACCCTGGATCTTTTCTGGTTTTCAAGAATTCATTGAGTAAACACGTTATGTGACAATTGCACCAAAAATTGCCTAATTCTTGTTTTTCTTTTCTGGTTTTGTCGCTGCCCTCATAGTGCAGTAGGTGGTGCATCAAACTCCTAATCTTCAATCATGAGATATCATGGGTTTTATCCCAAACGGTGGAACATATCCTTTCTGACATTTGTCCGTCACCAGTGGGTGGAAAATCGTAATCCTAAGTGAGATAGCAGCTGGAGGCTCTGAAAGGATGTAGTGGTAGTACTGGTGTGAGAAATACTGAAAAGTGGCGTTAAACCCCATTCAATAAATCAAAATTTTCTGGTTTTACTTCATTGACTGATGTGGTGTCTTGTTACTGGAAAATTTTTTGCTTTTTTTCTTTTTTTCTTTTTCAAAGTTTTGGACAATCATTTTCATTACAAAAACAACTTAATTCCCTTCTTTCAATTGTCTGACAGTATTACAGTTAGAAATTGGAATTTGAGAGCCAGAATTTTTCTTCCATAATCTGTTCAAGAGCTGCTTCAATGTTCAATGTCTCCATTAGCAGTATTGCTTATTGATAGAAGAAATAATGCTTGTAAAGCAGTGTTTTTTCTAGGCAGAAGATTTAGGGGATTCCCCACTTTTTCAAAGATTCAAGTATTTTCAACAATAATATGGATTTTTTTCTTTAAACAAAGAGAATGTAATAGCAAACATTTTTCATTTGTGTAGATTTTGCACTTAAATCCTCATAGTTTTACACAGAGCAACAGATAGAGGGCATAATTCCTATTTCAGATTTAAATATTTCACCCAAACTGCCATAAACCCTATGTTGTAGGTACTCATTTGAATTGTCTTGACAAGACAATTCAAATGAGTACCCACAATATAGGGCTTTGTTTAGAAATAAGGATGTTAGAATGCTATTTCCCCCCCCCCCTCCCATCTTATCTAGGCCTCTATTTACAGATGAGTCAAAAGATTTATTTCTGTGGAAGTATTCGTGCAGGCAGACAGGATGCAGATCTTTATGCAAGGCTTATCAGTCAACTGAAGAATTATGGAACAGTGCTAACAGAACATGTGGGAGCTAAGGAACTTGATAAAAGTATGCTTAGATTTAAACTTATTCAGAATCTTAGTCTAACATCATTGAATGAAGGTCCCAGGGACCCATCAGTCAGGGATAGACATAATTTATGGGTCTATGCTAAAGCTCTGGATTGTAATGGTCTCCAGCTCAAAGCTGTTACAGATTTTAACGAAACAAAAGCCATCGAAGGTTTTATCACACCAGTGCCTTTTTAATCTCCCAGAATTCCCTTGCACAGTAACAGTAACTGTTCAACAACAAGTGCATAAAGCTAAGACCGTATGAGTTGTCTCCTTTATTATAATAAATATTAGGAATATACTACACTGATACATGTATAAACATTGACAGGAAACTTCAAACATTGTCAACATGGATTAAATATGTTTTGAATTATTACATGCCCTCACAATGACTCTGTTGGACACCCTTTGAGAAAAACAATTTTGAAAACATTTTGTAAAATGAAGAATTGCTTGACACAAGCAATTGCTTCATTTTACACAATGGTTTCTACCCAGAAAGTTGAAAAAAATCAAAAGTTTCATGAATGTTAAATTGTCATCACAGTTCCTTTCAGATTGGACCAGTCTAAAGAGTTGCGGAGTGGTAATGAGTTTAAGGAAAACAAAGTACTCAACAGCAATCAATCTGGCTGTCAGCTTCAGAAAAGAATCATAAATCTAAGTGGTATGAGCAGCTGGAGGATATGAAAAATGTCAGGAATCTATGGTTAGGTGCTCCAGCCGCTGCAATATGGCTGTTAAAAGTGGTGTTAAACCCCATTCAAACAAAGAAATTAGAAAATTATTGAACACTTTTGAACCCATTCCCACTCAACAGAAATTAGGACTGGTCCAAATCCACAGAAGTTGCAGATGACATCATTTATTGATATAATCTTCTTTCTGGGGAGAAAACATTGTGAGAAAGAAGAAACTGCTTTTTGTAACATAAGGTATATGGCCATTGTGGCATCTATTCCAATGATTTGCCACATTAATTTTTGTCTTACTATTTATTTGTTACCCCCATTTACAAAGTCGACGGGTATATATTGGTTTCACCATGTCTGTCTTCCTGTCCATCCATAGATTTTCGTTTCTATGCTCTAAATCTAGAACCTATTTCCCTACAACCACTATATTTCAAACAATTGTTGACAGTTATCCAAGAAAGTGTCCCTTTTTTTTTGGGGGGGGGGGTCCCAAAGGTCAACTTTGCTACTTGAGTTACAAAATGGTGGTGATGATGTTGGGGGGGGGTGGAGGGAAATAAGTTCACATTGCAACAATTTTAGTTATTGTGATATTTCAGGTGAAAAGACTCTAACAGACAAATATATTCATGATAGAGATGTAGATTGGCTGAAAGAATGTGATGGTATGGTATTCCATATAACCTGTTCTAGATAACAAACTTTTACACTGGTCAACATTTGAAGAAATTGCAGAAGATAATTTTTAGTTGATGAAAACTTATTTTTTTGTGTCTTTTGAGGTTGAAAAAATTGTTAACCCTTGTCATGCTGTATAAATTACCTTACTGAAATACTGTCAAATCAAAGGGCTGAGAGCACTGATAGAACTTTATCTTCAGAAATCAATATTTCTTTTAGAAATCAATTTCATAAACAACTCTGGCAGGAAAAAGTACAAGCAGGAGGTGTAGACTAAGATCAGCCTGCACCTAAGTGCAGTCTGATCTTAGTCTTCACCTCCTTCCAAAACCGGAATATTCCGGGTTCAGCATGACAAGGGTTAATGATGAAAACATTTTTTCATTATCCACATTGTTCAAAGCTTCATGAGCCCACCTGAGCATGAAATGTGTCTTAGGTTATCCCCATTAACCCATTCCAACACAAGAAAATTTTAGACTGGTCCAAATTGAAAGAAGCTGCAAACGACAATTTGAAGTTGATGGAATTTTAATTTTTTTTGTCTTTTGGGATAGAAAACATTGTGGATAATGAAGAAATTGCTTGTTACAAGCAATTTCTACATTGTCCACAATGTTTTCCAAAGCTTTTTTCTTGTGGGGCGTAAAAAGGAGGGCTTGAGTTGGAATGGTTTAATACTTATAAGATTTGAAGTCTGTTGAAAACTCTGTTGTTAACATGGCAACAGAAGATAAATTTTAAAATAGTCTTCAAACATTTATCCTGACCCAGGTGTAAAGCCTTGATATTTTGTCTGAAACATAAGTATCATAATTGACCTCTTTCAAAATTACTAAAATCATTACCCTCTAGTCTTAACTTAAACAGGTTAGTGTTGCAGTCCACTTGAGGTGCTTGTTATATTTTCAGTTGTAGTAGCAGAGGTGACTCAGCCGTCCCTCGGTGTCGGGTATGAAATTGGCAGGGCAGTAGCGATGGATAAAAGGATCTTGTGTTTATATAGACCTGAACCTAGTAAACGTAAGCATTATTAGCTTGACTATTTGTAGAACGGGGGGCTGGTCCAGTCACACAGACGTCGGTGTCAGCGTAATGGTTTGGTTAAATCTTATGTGAGAGTGTCAGTATCTCAGTTTCTACTAATGAAACTTTGCACATGTTTTTGTGACAAGAATATCAGTCTCTAGACAAGGTTTCATTACTCTGATGTTCATTTTAGTGGAATTTTAACTCATTTTGGACTTGCAGAAAATTTTTGGTTAAACTTTACGTGCAACTGTAATATGTCTTTAATAAATCTCTTTCTACTAATGCAATTGCTATGAAACTTTGCACATGCTTTTGTGACCATCATATCATCTGCTAGCAAAAGGTTCATTACAATTACATTTATTATAGTGGAGTTTTAACCCCTTTTTGAACTTGGAAATTCTTGGTTAAATCTTGCATGCAACTGTCATATATCTTTAATAACTCTATTATTGTATGGTTTCTTAACCCATTCCCACTCAATCCCTCCTTATTATGCCCCTCAACAAAAAAGCTTTGAAAAACATTGTGGAAAATGAATAAAATTGCTTGGATCAAGCAATTTCTTCATTATCCTCAATGTTTTCTATCGAAAAAGACGAAAAAAATTAAAATTCCATCAACTTGAAATTGTTGTCTGCAGCTCCTTTCAAGTTGGATCGGTCTTAAATTCCACTGTGTTTGAATGGGTTAAAGTCTGATAAGCCCAGTCCTGACACGCCCCAATTTGTTGACAAATCAGAATTTTAGCAACATTATTTTAAAAAGGATCACTCATCGAACATTCCTAGTAAGTTTGGTCCAAATTCGCACAGGGGTTTCAGAGAATATGTTCAAAACGCAGGAAGGACAACAGACATTGAGTGATCCTAATAGCTTCCCTTGAGCTTGTTGTACTTGTGTGCTAAAGATTGTTAATTTAAATGGGTTATAACGCCATTGTTAACAGTATTTCAGTCATATTGTGATGGCTGGAGCACCTAACCATGGATTCCATGTGTTTTTTACATCAGTTCTACCACAACATCCTTTCCGAGCCTCCAGCTGCTCATCCCACTTAGGTTATCCACCCATTGGTAGCAGACAAATGTTGAAAAGGATATTTGCCAGGGATCAAACCCATGACCCCTTGATTAGGAGTATGAAACACTACCAACTGCACTATGGTACAACCCCTTGATAAGGAGTATGAAACACTACCAACTGCACTATGGTACAACCCCTTGATAAGGAGTATGAAACACTACCAATTGCACTATGGTACAACCCCTTGATAAGGAGTATGAAACACTACCAACTGCACTATGGCAGGGGGCCTTCAGTTAAAACAGAGAATCATGTGTGAAATGTACTCATATTTTACATCGCCTCTGCCATTGCCACTTATATTACAATTGACCAATAGTTGCTGTCAATCAAGGAATATATTGACCAATCATATTATTTTTTCAGCCTAGAATCGAGATTTAAACTCCGTCATTGGCCACCATTTGTGTGAAACATTTTTTGTGGTTTTGCAACTTAAACCTCGTAACTACAGCTTATTCAAGCTGTAGTTACAATATTTCCTTTGCTTACCAACGATTCTACTTTTTTGCTAATGACCATAGGTTTTTAAAATTTACACCGTTTAACCCTTTCCTGTACAATCCCTGGTTTTTTCGTCCCTGTGATCTTGTACATGAGAAAATATTGTGGGAAAAAATGAAATTGCTTTTGATAAACAATGTCTTCTTTTTCCACAATATTTTCTACCCTACTAAATGGTTATTTTTCAAATTAAAGCCACTTTAAATTTTCGTCTGCAAAATCTTTGAATTCGGACAGGTCTAAAACTTTGCATAACAGGGAAGGGTTAAAATTGAAGTGGGACATCTTGTTGGAGTCAATAGGCAGTGCAAAAAGGAGTAAGTGGGCGGGGCCAGCATTTGGTCAATGAACTCCACAGTTGTGGATGAAATTCAAAATAACTTGGTATACTTGTTCTCAATCATGATTAGATGTACCATTTCAAAGTCAATTTTTTTACAGGACTTCATATATGACATACAATGTATATGGACATATTCCAACATAATTTTGTTGTCTTTTAGCTCGGCTGTTTTCGGAGAAAACCCGAGGTATTGCAATAGCCTTGTTGTCGTTGTCGTTGTTGTTGTCTTGAGAAAACTTTGACATTTTGTGATATCTCTGGTTCTACTGAAGGCATCACTTGAAACTTGGCTCACATATTCAATATCAAAAGAAGAACCTATACTATTTAGGGGGATAACCCTAGATGCATGTGTGAATTATGCCCCTATTTCGACTTATATTTTTTATCCACTATCCAGCACCCAACAGCCGAGCGTAGGCACCCATAGGCAGAGCTCTTGTTTTCTATTGGAAGTAGATAAGACCTTTTTGTTCATAAAGGTAAAAGCTCAAGGTCAAACTTGAGGGTCAAATGTTTGCTTACTAGACATAATTTTGTCCTTTGAAAACCCATTTCAGTTTGTTTCAATAGTGCTAAACCCATTCCCACATGCCAACATTTGACTGGTCCAAATTCAAAGGAGTTGCAGACATTTAGATTTTTTCCATTTTCTGGATAGAAAACATTGTAGAAAATAATAAGAAAAATTGCTTGTTTCAAGCAAATTCTTCATTTTATACAATGATTGCCCAATTATTTCTCAGGAGGGGTACCAGAAAGTGTAACCTAGTGGGAATGGGTTGATAGACAATATACATGTTTTTTTTCAGGTCTTTCTGCTATGATATCTGGTGCAGACAATGGGGATTCATTTATAGTTAAAAACTACTCTGAACCTGAGGCAAGCGAGATTTTCAAGGAATTCTTCAACTGAAATTTTTTGTGGACAATAGCCGGTCTACTGGTCTTCAAGATGTGTTTAAAATTAGATAAACAAAGTCAAAGGCAGTTGAGACTAGCACGAATTGAAAGTGTAAACCCATTCCCCAACAACAAACTCTTAAACTGGTCAAAATTGAAAGAGAATGCAGACTACAAAACAAAGTTTGCCTATTACCAGACTGCAAAAAATTTACAGTGGTCCAAATTGAAAGAAATTTCAGACAACAATTTAAAATTTATGAAATTCAATTTTTTTTTTCAACTTCTTGGGATGAAAACATTGTTGAAAATGAAGAAATTGCTTGTTGCAAGCAAATTCTGCATTTTACAAAATGTATCCCAATTGTTTTTCGTAAGGGATGTTAAAATTGTCTTTGTGTGGGAATGGGTTAAAAAGAGAAATAAGGGCCATATGAGGTAGAAAACATGAGAACAAAAGAAATTGCTTGTTCTCTTTTCTTACAATGTTTTCCAATTTGAAAGCTAATTTTCTTTGATGGGTGAACATGCGAGATTGTGAGGTAATGGGTTAATTTGAGTGAATGATATGAGTGATATAGAACATATATATAGAACAGTGAACAAGTCTCATCTGAAAGTCATTAGTTTCTGAGTTTTGATAATGCAGGGATCAAACCCGAGATCATGAGGTTTGAAATGGAGTGCTCTAATAACTGAGTTAATGGGACTGATCAATGTATTCAGGGCTGAAGAATTATTTGTATATTCATTAACCAATCCTCACTCAACGACACCTTTTGATGTCTCTCAAGAAAAAAATTGGAAAAGCATTGTGTAAATTGAAGAAATTGCGTGAACCAAGCAGTTCCTTCATTTCACACAATGTTTATACCCATAAAGTTGAAAAAAATCTAAACAAATTTTAACTTTAGATTGACGTCTGCACTTCCTTTTAATTTGAACCAGTCTAAATTTTGTTGTCTGGTAATGGGTTGAATTATGCTTGAAACATTACAAGACAATCATTTTTGGACTGGTCAAAATTGAAAGTTGACGAACTATTAAAATATTTGTATTTCTGGGTAGAAAACAATGTTGGAAATGAATAAAATTCTTGTTTCCCAAGCTTTTTCCTTTAGGGGTGTAAAAAAGTGGGATTTTGTGAGAGTAGTTTCAAAAAGTAGAAAGTGGCAATTCTATGAAACTAATATTTCATATCAAAAATACAGAAGGTATTTCAATGATTTACACAGTAAGATAGAATGACCATTCTACTTGTTTTTGTCCTGATCAGCCTGTGGAGAATACATATGCCCTTCTCAGTTGGCTTCTTTTTTCAGGAACTAGACACATCTAAACATGTCTACTGTATGATCATTTTTGATGGATGAGAGGTTACTCGAAATTATCAAAGAGAACTTGCCAAATATCAAGGATTTTCTCAAATTTAAAATCACCTAGTCAGGGAGACCCATTTTAAACAGTGTTACTTTGAAATATTATGAACAGTAGCATGTAACAAATAATCAGTATAGTTGTTTGCAACCTAAATGTCGTAACTACAGCTTGAATAAGCTGTAGTTATGATGGCCAAGTCCCATTTAACAAAAAGGCTTACAAAAATGGTGACAAATATCAGATATAAAATCTCATTTCTGCTCTAAATGAAGAATTTCATAGGTTGACAGGTTATTTGATTGGCAGTTGGGATTGGTCAATTGATTCCCTTCTTGTTTATGTTTTGTATAATATTTGTTTTTGGTAGTCATGCAGAGAAAAATAAAGAAAAAATGTAAATGCTTGTCATCGTTTCAAATTTTCACCTGCTTTAGTTCATAACACTGGCATCTTTGATGCTTCGTTGACTCACGTCCATACAATGCCTCATTTTGACAGTCTGAAGAAACAATTCTTTGAAAAATATGAGAGCCACTTCCACACAATGCCTCATTTTGGCAGTCTGAAGAAAAAATTCTTTGAAAAACATTGTGAGAAAAGGAGAAAAATAGAAAATAATTGCTTTTTTACCCGATAAGCCACATATTTCAGAATTAACACCATTTTTAAATGTGGCCCAAAACATCTTTCAATGACCAATCAAAATTTAGTTGTCAAATGGTTTATAAAGTTTTATTCAAGTTTCGCAATTAACATAATTTAAGACAGATAAAACATGAAGGAAACTGACAGTTAATAATTCAGGTAGTAGAAAATTTTGGATGAAAAGCAGATAGCTGTTTTTGCAAGCAATTTCCACTTTCCAAAGATGTTTTGTATTGGTATGAGTATGGTTGATCTTGCTACAGTTACCACCTCTATTAACCCTTGTCATTCCGGTTTTAGCAGGAGGTGTAGACTACGATCAGACTGCACTTATGTGCAGACTGATCGTAGTCTATACCTTCTGCTTGTACTTTTCCTGCCAGAGTTGCTTTTGTAGTTGATTTGTAAAAAAACAAGATGTGTTTGTGAAACACTTTGCCCCCGAAACAGGAATTCTTTAGAAACGGGTAAAGGGTTAAAATTTTGACCTTGATGAAATGACCTTTCCCAGTTGCGCCTTGTTGAGACCTATCTACATACCAAATCTTAGCATTGTAACTTAATCAGGGTTGAAGTTATAGGAAAATGTTTAGTTGGCAGGTTAAGTTTTGCAGACAGACGGACAGACAGACGGACACCGGTAAAACAATATGCCCCCATCTTATCAATGCGGGGGCATAAAAATATTGATTTTTGAACATGAAGTTCTAACAGAACTTTCAGCCCTTTGATTTGACAGCAATTCAGTGAGGTAATTTATACAGCATGACAAGGGTTAACAAATAACCAGATGGCAAAATTTTACAGTGGCCCAAATTGAAAGAAGTTGCAGACGACATTTTAAAGTTTATGAAATTTTGGATTTCTTCAACTCTCTTGGTGAAAAATATTGTGGAAAATGAAAAATATCTTGTTATAAGCAATTTCTTCATTTTCCACAATGTTCTTCAAAGCTTCTTTCCTTGGGGACATCTAAAGTCACTGAGTGAGAATGGGTTAAGTGATCACTTCCATATAATCAACCACAATGGACCACAATCAAAAACTTTTCAGAATAAAAACTTGTCACAGAGAAGTGGTCATCTTCACAAAAAACATCATTCCTAAATCCAATGTTGTTGGAATTCATTTGAATTGTTTCAGTTAGATGAATCAAGTCAGTCCCAAAAAACACAAGATTTATCGAGAATTCTGTAATAATTCATGTATGCAATGAAAATGATTCTTCAAATTGTGATTAAAGCCACAATTCCCTTGAGTGACCAATTTGATTGCACAGTGAGTGGTTACTTTATTCCCTTCCATTAAAATTCCTTGTTACTATTAATTCGAAAATCAGTTTAAACCTTGGACAGAGTTAGCTGTTTTATCCATTCATTCATTTATAATATAATTTTTACTTTTGTCTATTAAAATTGAGTGGCCTGACTAGCAGAAAAAAATATTCATACTTCCATGAGCAAAATTTCAGTACCATGACCATTACCAAATTCAGTTTTCAAGATCTATATTGACTAGATGACTTAATCTGCAAATAGCATCATCCAATGATAATAAGGAATTAATTTCCTACATTAACCCATTACCACACAATTCAGACTGTTTGTTGCTGGAAGAAAAAATACAAAAACTATAGGCGCTTGTCGAGTACCTGTATTGCTACACAGGCTTAAATCTGCTGATTTAGAAAATAATGTATTCAGGAACTTAATATGATTAGAATCATCTACACCATATCTGGCAAATAATTGTAGTCGCTAAAAGTTTGAAAAATAGTTCCAGAGAAGAATTGCAAATATTTCACAATTATAAAGTCAAGTCATATAAAATATGTTACCTAAGCTAGATGCAAGTGTACAAAAAAATAACCCTGTATAGGGCTTGTATTGCTGTGAACCAATGTCTGAACGACAAAATCTTAGAATGGTCCATTTTCAAAGAAGTTGCAGACCAAATATCTAAGTTGGTTCAAATTGAACAAGTAAGGGCTAAATGAGGTGGGAAACATTAGGAGAAAAGAAGAAATTGCTTATAACAAGCATTTTCCTCATTTCTCACAATGTTTTCTGTAGCTTTATTTCTATTATGTGTAAAAATTCGGGATTTTGTAGGAATGGATGAATAACATCTTTGGGGCATGTTTAACCCATTCCCACGCAGTGACGCTTTTAGACGACCTCAAGGAAAAAAGCTTTGGAAAACAATGTGGTAAATGACGAAATTGCTTGTTACAAGCAATTCCTTCATTTACCACAATGTTTTCTACCCAGAAAATTGAAAAAATCCAAAATTTCGTAATTCTTAAATTGTCATCTGCAACTTCTAAAATTTAGCTGTCTGGTAATGGGTTAACAGAACCATTTGAAGGGAGACAATCTGATAAAACTTAACTTTTCCAGCAGCATTTACATCCCTTGAAATTCTTCTTCTATAAGAATACATGGGCTACCATAAAAGCTATTTTTCAATCAATAATTTTTAATAAATGAATCTGACAAAGGGTTATCCAAGAATAGTTTCTGTGCAATTTATGCTTATTCCGAAAAGATTTGCATGGTTTTCACAATATACCATAAATGGAAATTAGCCCTCCCATAAATATCATGCTTTTCACCCAGACAAGTTTTTTTCAAAAGACCTGACAAGGGTCTTCCAAAGATCATTCTATGATAATTAAGCCAGAAGTTTTTAGTAAGATTTTCAACATTTTCAGTATGTACCATGTATGGTTATTAGCCCGACCCATATGAGCTGTTTATCATCCTATTAAAATTCTTTAAAGGAATCTGATTTAGGGTCACTTAAGGATCACTCCTGTGATATTAAGATTATTGATTTCAGGATAATAAAGCCAAACAAGAGGGCCGTTGGCCCTGGGGCGCTCACCTGAGATAAAGGCTCTTTTTCTTTCAACAGTCTAATTTCATTTTAAGGTTAGGATTATGAAACAAGTGGGCAACAATTACATATAGAGACTATGAACCTGGGGATCCAAAAGTCTAAATTACAAATTCCAAGGCATTAGTGCTGATTTGAAAGAAGGAAAAAACTTTTTCCATGGATTATAATTTCAGAAATAAGAAAAAAGTCTGTGAACTGATGCTTCATGCCTATACCCCCCCCCCCCTGGCTCCGCCCCTGGAGACCCAAGGATCATGATTTTAGCTATTTTGTAAGAGATCAATATACTGATGCTTCATGCAAAATATCATGGCTCTACGCCTTATGGGTCAGGAGGAGAAGATTCTTAAAGATTATTTTAAAATTTCACTTTTGTTGCCATGGCAACCAGAGTTTTTAACGGATTTCAATTCTTTTAGCTAATTTTAAGGGGGACCACCTAAGGAACATTTTTGCCAAATTTGGTTCAAATTGGCCCAGAGGTTTGGGTGGAGTTGTCATTTAAAAAATCGTTCTTTATTTCTATATACCCCCCCTCCCCCCCGAAGATCATGATTTTAGCTTTTTTGAAAGAGGTCAATATACTGAGGCTTCATGCAAAATATCAAGGCTCTACGCCTTCTGGGTCAGGAGGAGAAGATTTTTAAAGATTATTTAAAATTTTACTTTTGTTGCCATGGCAACCAGAGTTTTTAACGGATTTCAATTCTTTTAGCAATTTTTGAAGGGGACCACCTAAGCAACATTTCTGCCAAATTTGGTTCAAATTGGCCCAGTGGTTTTGGAGGAGATGTCGTTTAAAGAAATTGTTGACGGACGACGCACGACACACGACGGACGTCGGACAAAAGGGGATCACAATAGCTCACTTGAGCACTACGTGCTCAGGTGAGCTAAAAAGGCACCATCAATCCCTTTTTCCTTGGTCACCTACATTTATCCTTTCCCACAATTATCTCCAAAAATGTGTCGATAATTGTAAACTTAAGATTAAAGATTAATTTCTATAAATGTGATTAGATGCACTGAACAAATTAATCAGAAAATTGCCAATTGTTGATACATTTTCTTGACTGTAATTGATACAATTGATGGCCGAGCAAACTGAGCTCTGACTGCATGTTCAACTTTGATAATATTAACAGAGGTAAGAAGGGTCTAGATAAGGAGGGGTAACAACATTCCAAAATACTTATCCCTCAATAAAATCCAATATTGTTGGTACTCATTTGAATCGTCTTAATGAGAAGATTCAAATGAGTGCCCAAAACAAAGGGTTTATGGCAGTGTTGTTAAAATATTTAAATCTAAAATCTGAAATACACCCTTAACCCATTCCAACACAGCAAAATTTAGACTGGCCCAAATTGAAAAAAGCTGCAGACAACAATTAAAAGTTGATGGAATTTTGAATTTGTTTGTCTTTTTGGATAGAAAACATTGTGGATAATGAAGAAATTGCTTTATACAAGCAATTTCTTCATTTTCCACAATGTTTTCCAAAACTTTTTTCTTGAGGGGTGTAAAAAGGAGGGATTGAGTTGGAATGTGTTAACAATGGTTTTGGGCAATATTTATGGTTGGTAACGTGTAATAAAAACTTAATCTGTTGGTTAACATTCTAAATGTTGTAACTATACCAAGAATAAACAGTAGTTATGACATTTAAGTCACCAAAACACGAAAAACACTAAATATAAATTATGGCCAAGGTCGGAGTTCAAAGTTCACTTCCAGTATACATGAATCATTTGATTGGTCAATTATCCTTTGATTGAAAGCCATAATCCTTAGATTCAGCCTTTGATTTTCTTCTTTCTAAAATGTTGTAATATAAACCTTTTGAATGGTAAAAATGGTTAAAAATACAAGTAGCAAAGCTGTTTTCATTTGAATCAGTCAGAAAGGGTTAGGGTTAGATATATGTAAATCAACACCCAAAACCTCTTGACTACAGCTGAAAAAGCATTGTAAAGTATTGCAAAGAAAAAACAGGTCCCCATACCATCTTAACCCTTGTCATGCTCAATGAATTCCTTTTCTGAATTCGTATGAAAATCATAGGCTTGAAGAAACCAGAAACAGTAGTTTTGGATCAAAATTCATTTTGAAAAAAATGTTTTATAAACAGCTCTGGGTTGAAGGAGACAAACAGGAGGTGTAGACTAAGATCAGACTGTACTTATGTGCAGGCTGATCTTTGTCTATGCCTCCTGTTAAATCAGGAATATTCCAGGTTCAGCATGACAAGGGTTTAACTAAATATTCACTGCAGAAAAATGGACAATCAGAGAATTTTTTTCCAAATTAAGCATCTGTATGTCAAAAAAACACTCATCCCCAATCTTTATCTTACTTTTGCAAACAATCAAAAATCAATGGACTGGAATGAAACTTAAACTTGATCTGTATCTCATGACTGTAGATGCACACACAAAAAGTAAGCTTATCTTCTTGCTAGCGTTTAGAAAAAAGAGGACCATGATGGGCCTATATCGCTCCCCTAAGTATAATGGCTTTAGGCTTAATGATAGATATAAAATATCAAAGCCATGCTCCTAATTGTTTGGAGAATTAGATTCAAGAATCACACAGAAAAAAAGCTGATTTTCAGAGTACGGTCATTCTTTGAAGTATTTTCGAAGAGGGTCGATAGGTGATGATTTGTACCAAATATTTTGCAAAGCTCTAGGCCTTAGGGGTGAAATAATACAGTTAATATTGCAATACATATTGCAATACATCCTTTTTTTACACCGAAAGTTGACCACCTACAGTCACTGTAAAGGTAATACTTACTCAAAGTGAATTTAATGAAAAGTGGAAAGCTAATGAATTCTCCTTTAAGCTCTTCAACTATTTCAACTAAATGAAGTTAATAAATAGTTTTGTATGCAATTCTTTTGCGTGAATGATAAACAAACAGTGTTTCAATTCAAACTGAAATTGACAGATAATTTTACACTGACATATTAAAGAAATTCAGTAAAATGACCCATGTCAACAGTTATTCTGAGATTGAGTTGCAGATCAAGGCATATTCTTTTTTACGAAATTTAGCATGTCAAAATCCAGATGCCATCTGTGTTAGTAAATATCACAATCAGTCTTGAAGACCTGCTCAGAGTGCAAGACTCACTCAGAATGAACATTTGACTGCAAAATGCCGTCTGTCACAGCAAGCAGTATTTATAACGATCTCTTGAGAATCCCGTTTTCTATCAAGACGAAACTTGCCCAAACAGTGCTTTTTGCCATCAAAAGTTCAATTCTATCAGCCGTGCGACGATTATTGTCTGCCATATTTCCATGATGGTGTACTCAGTTTTAAAACCAGGCCTGCTACCGAAATTTGGAGGAACATCGGAGTAATGCTTTCCCCATTTACCTATTTTATCTAAATTCAAACCAAGTAGTAAAAGTAATAATTTTCAATCAAATTTTGTTCATATGATTTTAGTTAGGAAGAAAGCAGTTATTCAGCGCTTACATCGCAAATGGAATCTATCCAAATTTGACATGGTCATTATTTTACATCTACACCAGTAACACCGCCAGAAGTTCTACTTTTGCTCTCGAAAATCTTTTGTAAAATTATTGATTTCAGAATGGATTCTTAGGGAAATAGCACATATATATCTTATTCAAAATGAGAAGAAAACATATTGCAGAAAAAACGTCATAGAAATTTTGAACCGTTTTCGTTTTTTTTTTCTATTGACATACCGGTATATCAGTAAACCGTTTCACCACTACTAGGCCTTATAGTTTTGAAGGAGATTTACAATGGTTTCCTTCTTTATGCCTGTGTATAATTGGGGAACGCACAGAAAAGGGCTACTTTTCAGAGTAAATTATTTCTTTGAAGTATTTTGGTAGAAGGTCAATAAATGATAATATATACTATATATCAAAGCTCTAGGCTGCCGTCATAACACAGTTGGTAAGGCATCAGACTCTCAACTTTCAATCATGGGGTGTCTTTGGTTTGATCCCCAGCAGTGGCAAATAACCTTTCTGTCATTTGTCTCTTACCAATGGGTGGATAATCGTAAACTTAAGTGAGATAGCAGCTGGAGGCTAGGAAAGAATATAAAGGTAGTACTGGTGCGAGATATACCAGGAATCCATTGTTCGATGCTCAAGCTGTGTGATAGCAGCATTTAACTCCATTCAAACAAACAAAATCAAAGCTCTAGGGCTTTTAGTTTTGGAGGAGAAGATTTTTATGTTTTTCAATTGGTTGCCACGGAAACCAAAGTTTTCATGGATTTGATTCTTTGAGGTATTTTGAAAGAGCATGACCTAAGGATCATTTCTGTGAGGTTAGGTTGAAAGTCCATTGTTAGTTTAAGAGAAGAAGGTTATTTTGTTAATTGTGAAGGACAGCCAGACAATAACCATTCACAATAGCTCACCCAGAGCACTTTGTGCTCAGGTAAGCTAAAAAGAATATAAACTGATTTATTGACTGACAGACAGACACACAGAGTTCAAACCTAAAGCCCCCTTCAGCTTTGCTGGTAGGTGACTATTAAGCTGTAATATCATAATGTTTAGGTTGTCTGCGAACAAAATATAATAGCACCGAAACTGAATTAATCCTCCTCCACCACAATACAACTTGATTCTGAAGTTTCCATTCCAGAAGAACTATCGTAAGTTTGACTTTCATAATACATCACCATTCGCATCTGTTTTTTATATTCGTCTGGAACTTTGAATTTCGGGCCGTGACCAGGAACGATCCAATCCACCATTTTCAAAATCGACATTCTGTTTTGTAGCTGTGTATCTGGATCTTCACTGTTGTCTTGCCATAACGTGTAATCCTCGAGATCTTCGTAACATTCAAATAAATCACCTGTAATAACAACCAAGAGTGGATAAGTCAACTCTTTCTGTTTTTCAAAATTTTGGTCTTGTTCATTTTGAAAGAAGTTACAGATGATAATTTAACCCATTCCCACACATTTTTTTTAAGACAGTTCTAAATTGAAAGAAGCTGCAGACAACAATTTTTAAGTCCACATCAATGAGTTACAGAATAAGTTCGAATTTCGTTACATTCCATTGATTTTTATGGGAGATACGGATGCTGGACTTAGAAATTACCAAGAAATTTCAGTATTCCGGACCTTATTCTAACCTTGGGAGATATTAAAACAGTTTTTGGTATGTGAGTCTGCATCAACGAGTTACAGAACAAGTTTGAGTTCAATAGGGTTCATCCTTATGACCTAACAACTATTCTGGCCAAGTTGCATGAGGATTGAGCCAAAATTGTGGCTTCCAGAGTATAAACAAAGAAATTGGCATTAAGGCCCCTTTAACCATGTTTTCAAATATACAACCTTTCTATAATCATAGGGTTCATCCTTATGACCTAACAATTATTCTGACCAAGTTTCATGAAGATTGAGCCAAAATTGTAGCCTCTAGGCTGTAAACAAAGCAGTTGTTATTGGGACCCTTTTTCCTGTGTTTTTTTGTTTTCAGATAGAACCTTCCCATAATTGATAGGATTCATCCTTATGGCCTAACAATTATTCCAGCGAATTTTCATGAAGATCGAGTCAAAACTGCTGCATTTAGAGTGTAAATGCTTCAATTATTGAGGCAACACAATACATGAAAATAAAGCTAAAAATATACTAGACAAAGGGAAGGAATTGCTGAGACTAGGTAATTTCCTCCATTTCGTCTACTATAATTAAAGCATTGATACTTTCTCTCTTTACAAATTTATTACTTTGAGTTAAAGTCCATTTTTGTGAAATTATATTCATCCATCTCCAAAACAGTCCTACTTTTTCAAAATGTTTCTGAAAGTAGAATGTCTGAATGTTAAAATTCAACATAATTCTACCGTATGTTTGATACTGAAATACATGTACTCCGTGCTTCATGTCATGCTTTTACCTTTCAGTTTATTTGCCAATAAAACATTAGAAAACAGCATGTTTTTGTGAGCAAAATTTTAAAAGTTATATTCCTGCCAGATTTCCCAACTGTGTTCCTCTTGGATATGCCACATATATACTCTCTAGTTATTGCAATATTACTGAGCTGTTATTTTCTAGATATCACACTCTCAATATCATGAGATATTGCAAAATTGCCAAACTTTGTTTTTTATGCCCCGCATCAAAAGATCAGGCATATTGTTTTACCATTGTCCATCTGTCTGTCCGTCATTCAGTCTTTCCATGTGTTGGTCTGTCTGTCTGCAAAACTTAACCAAAAAAACTTAACATTGCCATTTACTACCAGCCTAATCTAGATACAATGCTCACATATGGTATGATGATAGATCTCAATGATATGCATCTGCTGGTACAAAGTTCATGGTCATGTGCCAATGTAAAGGTCATCTGTCAAGGTCAAACTTATGAAAAATTGCTGTTTGGGGGGCATTTTTGTTTCACAAACACATCTTGTTTTTTTTATTTTTTTTTTTAAACTATTACACTCCTATACTCATTGTTATTGGCACATTGTCAAAATGTCTATCAATTATACTCCTATACTGACCAGTTATTGTCAAAATGTCTATTTTTATCAATTACACTCCTATAACTCACCAGTTATTGCCACATTGTCTAAATGTCTATTTCTATCAATTATACTCCTATACCTACCAGTTATTGCCACAAAGCCAAACTGTGTATTTCTATCAAAACTGTGTATTTCTACCAAACTCATTCAATTAACTTGCTAGTAATTTCCACATTGTTCAATTAAGTATTTCTATCTATTACAATCAATAACTCACCATTTATTGCCAGATTGTCCAATTGTGTATTTATATCTATAACACTCATTAACTCACCACTCATTGCCCATTGGTCAACTCGTATATTTATATCTATAACACTCATTAACTCACCACTCATTGCCACATTGGCCAACTCGTATATTTATATCTATAACACTCATTAACTCACCACTTATTGCCACATTGGTCAACTCGTATATTTATATCTATAACACTCATTAACTCACCACTCATTGCCACATTGGCCAAGTCGTATATTTATATCTATAACACTCATTAACTCACCACTTTTTGCCACATTGGCCAACTTGTATATTTCTATCTAATGCACTCATTAAATCAACAGATACTACAACGCTGTTAAACAGTCTTATTTCTATCAAACACACTTACATTCTTAGTAGTCAGTGCAATATTGCCCAACTGTCCATTTCTATCATCTAACACTTATTAGCTCACCAGTTATTGCCACTTTGTACATCTGTGTATTTCTATCTATTATACTCATAAACTAACAAGTTAATTCACATTACTCCACTGTGCTTTACTATCTATTACACCAATAAACTCACCAGTTATTGCCACATTGCCCAACTGTCTATTTCTGGCTATTACACTCATTAACACACCAGTTATTGCCATATTGCCAAACTGCGTATTTCTAAATATTACACTCCTTCACCCACCAGTTAGTGTTCTGTTACACTCATATACTCACCAGTTATTGCCACATTGCCCAACTGTGTATTTCTTGCTATCACACTAACATCAGACCCTGTATGACCTGGAGTGGATATCACTTCAACATTGTCATCTATTTCATATGGAATTCCCTTCAATAGCACAAAATAAACATATAGAATTAAAAGATCTCTCTACATAAAAGTACTAGCATTAGCCTAACAAAGCATGACCTAAGTCATTGACAAATACCAATGAATGTGACAGTGTTTCTAAACTATTTATTCTAAATCTTACACTATAAAGTTCTTTCTGGTAAAACAATAGGATTTGCCATATTTCTTAATGCTGGAGAATTACTTTGTAATTAGCTTTTACTCTTTTCTAATTTCCTAAGTAGAAGTTATCATTTCTCATGTCCTTCCTTTCATGCATTTTTAAGCTCTATATATAATAGTTTTTTTTTTTCTGAATGCAATTTTAAGTTGTAAGACTAAATTAAAACTGTTCTTAAACAAATCCAGATCTATTACAACCCCTAAAAAACAAAAGCCATGATTGTGGCAAAAAGGTCTCTCATCTGAGTTCTAAATTAACTAAAGAAACACAGAACTCAAATGTCAAATCATGTCTTATTTGTGAAGACATAAGCAGAACAGGATACTGATAAATCTATGATAATAAGATTAGACATAGGAACCTACTTTATTTCATTTTCCAATATAGCAGTTCCATTTCTAGAGGGATACATCTTTACAAGTGGCTCTTGATCAGACTTTCATGAAAATTTGATAAAGGTAAATATCTGCTTTTCCTATAGTTGATAATGGTATTTGCACTTAAAATATTCTTTAATAATATTTAATATGAAATATTCTCTATGCCCTTTTTCATAACATCGGAATTTATTGAATAAGGTTTTTAATCTTTGGGGAATGTGAATAAAAACTGACTTGATAGCAAAAGTCAGTCATGTAACTGATACATCATGGAAACAACAAATAAGGCAATTTTGACTGCAATCAACTGATAATGTATTTACTCCATGAATTCCAATACCATCAGGTAGTACTTTGTTGGCTAATTTGGCGTCTTGTAACATGAAATATTTTTTCTTTTTTTTTTCTTTTTTAAGGTTATGAACATTCATTTTCATTACAGTCAGCTTAATCAAATTCTTTCATTTGTCTGTAAGCAAAATAGTTCAAAATTTGGAAATTGAGAGCCCAAGTCATTCTTTCATAAGCTGTATAAGCTGTACAAGAGCCTCTTTAACCCATTTCCACACAATGATGCTTTTGGATGCCCCTCAAGAAAACAATTGGGAAAAGTTTTGCAAAAATGAAGAAATTGCTTGTGACAAGCAATTTCTTCATTTTTGAAGATGTTTTCTACCCAGACAGTTGAAAAAAACTAAAATTTCATAAACTCTAAATTGTCGTCTGCAACTCCTTTGAATTTGGACCAGTCTAAAATTTTGCCGTCTGATTAATACCTGACAAACATTCTGACTTTGTTTCATGAAGACATCACCCTATAGTAATAACTTGAAGGCGTGAAGATATGTTTGGTTTAGTTCAAGAACTATTGTTAGTGCATACTACTGTATAGGTACTAATAACATTTGAAGTGTATGTAACTACATGTATATCAGCACTTTAGAAAACTAATGTAACTACCCATTACAAGATAGGCACCTTAAGCGTTCTACCATTCCCACAAAACAAAATTTTAGGCTGATCCAAACTGAAAGAACCGGCAGATGACAATTTCCAGTTGATGGAATTTCATTATTTTTCTTTCTTTTGGATAGGAAATATTGTAGATACTGAAGAAATCCCTTGGTACAAGTAATTTCTTCATTTTCAACAATGTTTTTCTTTTTCTTTTTTTTTTCTTGAGGGGCATTCTACCATATAGACACTTAGGCCATTCCCAAAAAATAAAATTTAGACTTGTCCAAATCTGAAGCTGAAAAAATGATAATTTCAAGTTGATGGAATTTTTTTTTTTTTTTTTTGTCATCATGGATGCCCTTAGCAAGTGCATGATCAGAGCATTGGAAATTAGATAAAATTTGTTTCAAATGTATGGTAAATTAATGGATAAATATAATACTTTTCAACTTCTAATTGAGTTTAAAAGATTCTACAATAATTTGCTTTTAGACATCCATTCAGTTTTTATATACATCTTAGATGTATAAATACATGCCTAAATAACATAATAAAAATATTTGTGTCTCCGATTGCTTTGATATCTTCGGACATTCAGGCAAAACTAAAACCATGTTCAAATAAAAGGTGTTTGATATTCCATGCCGAAGTTTTCCATTTTAGTCTAGGCTTTTAGCATTATGTAGCAATGTCTTGGATATCTATGATTTGGCGCCGCCATCATAGCGCAGTTGGTAGCGCGTCGGACTATCATTCTAGAGGTCCCGGGTTCGATTCCCGACAGCGGCACTCATCCTTTCCAACTATTTGTCTCTCACCAATGGGTCGATAATCGCAGACCTATGTGAGATAGCAGCTGGAGGCTAGGAAGGGATGTAATGGTAGTACTGGTGTGAAAAATACCAGGATTCCATTGTTAGGTGCTCCAGTCGCTGAAAGATTGTTGAAAGCGGCGTAAAACCCCATTCAAACAAACAAATCTATGATTTGGCACAATAAGAAGTTTGGTCGAGTACTTTATGCATTCAGTAGTATAGTTTACAGCTAATGGGTATCAACCACATTCTTCTAAAACAAGGCAATCAGAGGATCTATCCACCAATTCCACAAAATTACCTGTTGAAAATCATGCAGCTGATACTGGTCCCCAACACAAATATCATGTGACACGATATGTATAGCGTTTGTAAACAGATTTAGGTTTCCTATGTGGTCGGAATGTCCATGTGTACCTACAACATACTGGACTCTCTCGGGCGTGAGACTGTACCGCTTCAAGCCTGTTAATAGCAAAAAATAAATTCATGCAAAATGTTAGTTACACCAACAAATATCACAGCATTTACCATGCTTTAAAAACATAAAAACTGTATTCACTCTTGTCATGCTGAATAAACCCATTCCAACTCAAGCCCCTCCTTTTTACGCCCCTCAAAAAAATACTTTGGCAAACATTGTGGAAAATGAAGAAATTGCTTGTATCAAGCAATTTCTTCATTATCCACAATGTTTTCTATTCAAAAAGACAAAGAAATTCGAAATTCCATCAACGTTAAATTGTCGTCTGCAGATTCTATCAATTTGGACCAGTCTAAAATTTTGTCGTGTGGGAATGGGTTAAAAATACATTTAAATCAAAGGAATGATAGCACCAGAAGTACCTATTGCAGGTTAATATTTATCATGTAAAAATAACTTATAATCAACTCCAGCATAAAAGGGAGTTGAAGGTGGTATAGACTAAGATCAGACTGCACATACATGCCAAACTAGGAATATTCTGGGTTCAGCATGAGAAGAATTAATGAAAGAATGTAGATTTTGACACAATCCTGCCCTTCCAAGCTCCCTTCAGAAATGAAATCATGAAACAACAAGGAAAATGAAGATTCCTCATTTTTACACAGAGAGATATTGATACTCTAAACAATTTCTATCAAGTTGAAATTGTCATCTGCAAATTCTTTGAATTTCGACCAGTCTAAGATTTTGTCTTGTGGGAAAGGGTTGACCCATATCTAGACAGGGAATTACAGACAATTCAAAATTCAACATGAATTGAGACGACAATGTACCAAGAAATTGAAAAGTGGGTGTCAAAAAGGCTCCAAAAACATTGTGATAAAAGACATAATTGCTTGCCCCCTCAAGATAAGCAATAGGGAAAACTTTGTGTAAAATGCAATTTCTTCATTTACACATTGATTTCTACCCAGAAAGTTGATGAAAAAAATTCATAAACTATAGATTGTCGTCTGCAACTCCTTTCAATTTCGACCAGTCTAAAATGTTGCCGTCTGGTTATGAATAAATCCTTTAGTAAATCTTTATCCCCTTGATCCATCTGTAACACTGATAGTTTTACATTTGATCCTTTGATAACCCTTTCCTTTAAAATCCTGCTTTTTATGCCCTTCAACAAAGACGCTTTGGAAAACATTGTGGATAATGAAGAAATTGCTTGTGACAAGAAATTTCTTCATTATAATCATGCAATGTTTGCTACCAAACAAAACTAAGAATTTCAGAATTTATCAATTTGAAATTGTTGTCTGCAATTTCTTTCAATTTTGACCAGTCTAAAATTGAGGCAATAGGCTAACCCATTCCCATACAATAATGCAATTTTGACACCCCTCAAGAAAAGGCTTTGAAATGAAGAAACTGATTGTTTCATTTATCCCCTAAAGACAAAGATTTTAAACTAAATTCCATCAACTAAAAATTGTCAACTGCATCTTCTTTGAATCTGGACGAGTCTACTTTTTGTAATCTGGTAATGGGTTACCATCTTGATCAATCTTCTGACTCAAAACCAAATACTGGTTATTTTATTTCTGTCTCTATATGATACATACAATTTCATTACCATCACCGTGTCGTTGAAACATGTTTTTTTATTTTGGAAGTGGCAGTTAATAGGAAGATGATGTTGCGTATATTGTGCTAGATTTGAGATTTAAATAGAATACCATCTATTTGGTTTTTTCAAACCATGATATGAACCAGCCCAGAATCAGTTTGCATTTTATCCAATTTTTATTGTGGTATCATTGATCTAGAGACATGTGACCTGTCAGACAAAAAAATATTTGACCTATTTTTTTACCAGAAGTGAATTAATATCAATCTTGTCGGAGACAGCACAGTGCCGAAGAATCTGATAATATAAACTTAAACCATTCCCACACAGTCCCTCAAGAAAAGCAATCAGGAAAACATTGTGTAAAATGAATAAATTGCTTGTTACAATTCTGCATTAACAAATTCCCACACAGTGTCACTTTCTCATGTCCCTCAAGAAAAGCAATCTGGGAAACATTGTGTAAAATGAAGAAATTGTTTGTAACAAGCAATTTCTTCATTTTCTACAATGATTCTATACTATAGGGATGAGTGTATTTTTCAATGCGTTTATTGGAGTATAAAGTGCAATTGCCTTAGCACATGGCAAATAACGCCCGTAGGGCTTTATGTTTAAGCCATGTGCTAAGGCAATTGCACTTTATACTCCAATAAAATCCAAAACGGATAGAGAGATGAAAATAAAAACAAATAAACGAACTGTGGGCAGAGTTACTTTTCTTTGACAGGCGTATGGATACATTGACACAGTCTATCGCTCGAGTCGTTGAAACGGCGGACATTTTATTTCGTCGCTTGGGTTTTTTGAAATGGAAATTCGAACATTCGTTGGATTTATTTGGAATTATTGTGATGAAATACTAACTTTAAACTCTGTAAATTATGATATCTGGGTCGATAACAGTTAGAATTATGAATAGATGCTTTGTAATAGACAAGAAATATAAACCTATCACATGGACACGATGCATGCTGATGTGGCGAAGCCGATTCGACATCTCGGATTTACGGCTAATAAATGTGAGTTTTTCAAAATCTTCATGTTTAAAACGAACATTATAATTGTTATAAGGACACTATTTGTTTATCTATTTATTGAAAATCCATGGAAGTATAAAGGATTTCGAGGAAATCGAAATTCAAAAGGTGATGACTATAAATAGTAACAAAACAAGTTTGGTATTTCTTGGAAGTGAATTCCCAATATCGGAAATCCCTGACCTTGTTTGTTTCTATTTTTGTCGAAAATAGTTCTGCCTTTTATCGAGGTATAAAGTGCAATTGATTTGATCACGTGATACGATTTGGGCCAATGAAAATACTCTATTTTGAAGTATTGCAATTATAGAAAGTTAAAAAATTCTGAAAATTGATAAACTTTCAATCATTGTCTTCAACTCTTTTCAATTTGGACCAGTCTAATATTTTGCCATGTGGGAAAGGGTTAAATACATAATCGATCATGCATCACCTACAACTGAGCACTTACGCCAACAGCTACGTAAACTATCATTAACTTTTTACAAACACAATAATTCATTCTCATTCTAGATATACCTCCTGAAAACCATGGGTCACATAGTTGTCTCCCTTGCTTATCTCTGATGCAATGATGTGAATCGCATTTTTAAAAATGTTCAAGTTTCCAACCTTGTTAGTTCTTCCGCTTGTACAAACAACATAATTCACATCACTCGCATGAACGCCTAGATGATGTAACCCTTAAAGATATTTTATAATATTTGATCCTTAACTTAGAGATAGCCAAACAACCTATTTAAGACTTTTCTTTCATGCATTAGCCCATTGGGAGACGTCAAAATTATAGACTGGTCCAAATTGAAAGGTGTTGGAGACGACAATTTAAAGTTAATGAAACTCCAGATATTTCAACTTTCTGTGTGGAAAATGAAGAAATTTTGGAAGAAACAAAAGAATATATAACGTCACTGTTTTGGCATTAAAGAAACAGAATAATCGTTTGTTTATCATGTTGGATCAATTTTTTTTCATTTCATGAGCAATAAAAGCTTATTTTCACTCGGCTCCACAACATGTGAAAATAGTTTTTATTGTTCTCTCAATGTAAAATAAATTGATCGTACACTGAAACAAACGATTATCCTCTATTTTTTGCTTAAATTTTGTTTACGGAACCATTTTGTGCAACAGGATATTAAACAGCTGCATGCTAAAAACCATGTTCATAGGGGTATGAATATTTTTTGGGGGCTAATCAGTATGCTCATTTTTGTTTGACAAAACCAAGAATTAAATTAAAATACTTTTACTTATTTTACTGAACTTTTCATTTATCACTTTAGACCTCTTCAAAACAACTCACTCTTTACATTTTTTAACCCATTCCCACACAATGACGCTTTTTGACAACCCTCAAGAAAGAGAATTAAGAAAACATAGTGTAAAATGAAGGAAATCACTTGAATTCATCTAACAAAATGTGTTCAACCCAGAAAGTTGAAGAAATCTAAAATTTCTTAAACTTTAAATTCTTGTCTGCAATTCCTTTCAATTTGGACTAGTCTAAAATTGTGTTGTCTGGTAATGAGTTAAGCTTTTCAGATCTTGGCCATCTCCACCAATAAATTTGCAATTTAACCAATTCCCACTCAGTCCTGCTATTCAATACACTTCTAAAAAAAGTTTGGAAAAACAAAATCTAGAACTGGTGACACTCAGTCAGTGAGCCGATTTACAGACTTAATAAAGCTGAATTTAATAAATTTTGCTCGTCCATCTACAAATTGTACAAGTGAAATTAACTGCAGAATAAATGAAATATTTTCAAAGTAGTGTTTAATCCTATAAAAAGAAAAAGGTCTCACCTTCCAAAATAAGATCTTTGTCCCATGGATTTCCTGTGTCTACAATAATGTTTTGAGGACCTTTTAATAAAGTAATGGACCCACAAGCTTTCTGTTGTCCTACAAAATAATTTATACAAACGTTCTTTATCCATTATAAAAAAATCAACAAAAACTGTTTTTATTATTTCTAGAAAACTTGTTAAACTAGAACTTTGTTACAGACACAAATACCCCAACTTAACCTAGTCCCACTCAGTGACACCTTTAGATGCCCCCCCCCCAAAGAAACCAGCTTTAGAAAACATTGTGGAAAATGAAGAAATTGTTTGTTACAAGCAATTTCTTCATTATTCACAATGTTTTCTACCCAGAAAGCTGAAAAAATCCAAAATTTCATAAATTTCAAATTGTTGTATGCAACTTCTTTTATTTATTTTGGCCAGTCTAAAAATTTGCCGTCAGGTAATGGGTTAACTACTTGCCACATGACCTTCAGCTGTGACCTTGAACTTTAGATTATCAAAAACAACTTTACCCATAACCCTAGAACTCATCAAGGAGAAAAGCTGTGCCAAGATATTTTGGAATCTCTCATTTAACCCTTTCCCGTTTTTTGAAATTTTAGACTGGTCCAAATTGATAGAGGTTGTAGACGACAATGAAATTTAGATGCAATCAGAAATAAAGCCAACCAACAGATTAGAAAATATTGTGAGAAAAGAAGAAATTGCTTGTTACAAGCAATTTCTTCTTTTTCCACAATCTTTTCTCGAGCATAAAATCACTGTGATATAAAATCCCGGGTTTGTCCAGGAAAGGGTTAACCCATTCCCACACAATAAAACATTAGATCAGTCCAAATTCAAAGAAGTTGCAGATGAAAATTTTGAGTTGATGAAATCTTTAACAACTTTGTCTTTTGGAGTAGAAAGCATTTTTTTTATTGTCCACAATGTTTTCCAAAGCTTTCATGTTGAGGGGCATTTTAAAGCCTCATTGTGTTGGAATGGGTTAATCCGGGGAGATATGCTCTAGACATGAATTGGACACCCACACACACAGACAGATGTACCACAACACACCTGTAGCTATTACTAAACTAAAATTTAAATCATCTATCAAAGGGAGGTATCGATGTTTCTGAAACCTAGATAAGAAAAATTACCAAGTGCCAAAGAATATACTCAAACGAACATTTGATACTTTAAGTTAGGTCAGGTATTGTCTTGGTGGTTATCTAATAGACCTAAAGTGGCCTTTTCTGGTTATATCGGAAAGGTTCAGCGGAATTCCAGGTTTTTTTAAGATATCACGGAATTCGGCTGTCGACATCGGATGACCTCAATTGCATATGACCCAGTCAAATGAAGGTAACAAATTTACTAGCGAAAGAGCCAACATTCTGTATCATGTCACATGAAAGGACTGATCTTTACAGACCAACTAGCAAACATAACTCCTGATTACGTAACGATGATGTTGGTTTGATGTAATTTGAACTAGGTGCAAGGTTCTAACGGTTATTTGTGCCACATGAATGCCCTATAATCTTCGTAGCTGTCTTGGATTAATCTAAAAATAGATTAATAGCCTACGTAGGCTATTAGGGAAATACCCTGCTTTTTTCTGATAAGTGACCTCATATTTCTGCAAAACTACTTTTCGGCATATTGCTTTCAAATAGTTTTTTATGAGAGGAAATAAAAATGATTAAAATCTGTGACATGAAAAAAACATCAATACCTACCTTTAATGAAAACTCATAAATAATACAAATACATGTATTTTGGTCCGACAATTTCAAAAAAATAAATTTATAAAGATTTAAATGCTATATGCTAAGAATTAAGGTCCAAAGCTTTAAAGTTAGGGGTGAGAGGAGAAGTATTTCTGAACAAAATAATCATCATTTCCTCATGGAGTTTTTGTGTAAAAATTGTAATAGTTTACCCTGGAATTATTCCTCATTGTCTTCACTTATTCCTAAACAACCCAGCTTTTTATGACTTTCAATAAAAGGCTGCAAAAAACATAGTTAACCCATTCCCACATGGCAAAATTTTAGACTGGCCCAAATTGAAAGAAGTTACAAGCATCAATTTAAAGTTTATTTCTAGGTGGAAAACATTGTGGATAATGAAGAAATTGCTTGTCATAAGCAATTTCTTCATTATCCACAATGTTTTCCAAAGCTTGTTTTCTTAGGGGCGTCTAAAAGTGTCACTGAGTGGGAATGGGTTCAGAATTAAAGATTTGCTAGTAACAAGCCATTCTATTACTTCCCACATTTTTTAGGAAATTGAAATAACAATTTTGTGATAAAGGTAGAAAAATTGTGTCGAAAGGAGAAACTGCATGTCACAAGCAGTGTCTCCTTCTCTCCCAATATTTTCTGTTTGAAAGAAATTTTTTATGATGTGTCAAATGAGGAATGGTGTGTAAATGGGTTAAAGTATTTGTAACCAGACACACCAGATGCCAGCACAGGTTGATAACAACAGCTTGCCAATTTTCTGAAAATTGTGCAGCCGACATGTAGATTTCTAGAAAGCTGTATAGGAGCAACATGTAAAGCCCTTTAAATGTTAACCTGAACTTGAGCAGTGACCTTGATCCAACCCAAAATTGGATGCAAATAGCATATCTACTATTCATGACAGTGAAAATTCCCTCAAATTATTTTGAATTGATTGATTGATTGAGGCTTAATGCCACTTTTCAGTCATATCGCAGCAGCTGGAGGACCTATTAATGGATTCCTGGTATTTCTCACACCAGTGCTATCACTATATCCTTTCCTAGCCTCCAGCTGCTATCCCACTTAGGTTTACTATTACTCACCCAATGGTCAGAGACAAATGTCGGAAAGGATATGAGCCGTGGCCAGGGATTGAACCCATGACATCCCATGATTGAAGATATGGAGAAAATTTGATTAGGCTCCACTTAGATAAAATTTATTTTGAAATCAATGCACAAATCTAGGAGATATGATCTGGACAGGCTGAATATGGACATTTGACCTTGGAGCCATCTGAAAATTTGTTTCAAATGGCATATCTCCTTATCCATCCATAAAATTGGAGTTGAAGCCTGCACAAATTTAGACAGGCTGACACACAAACCAACAATACACTAATGTTCATATGCCATTTTGACACGGTGACAATTATGTTTCCCTTAAGGTAAGCAGGCTCGACAAAAACCAAATGAGCAACAGTTTAACATACCTGGTCCTTCTTTAATACTGTACCCTTCTTTAAGGCTGATGACTTCATACATGGCTTGGACTAACTGGAAGAATAAAACAAGGATCAAAAATTAGTTTTCACATGACATGCACATGTTTAACCCATTACTAAATGGCCAGGGTTTTCCCTGACCCCTTCCTTCTTTGAATTTGGACCCCCATTTTTCAGAAATGACCCCCAAAATAGCTAGACAGCCTTCTTTATCTTATTTGATAGGGGTCATAATGTGGCAAAATGACCCCCTGTTTTGAAAGTCGAGGGAAAACCCTGCTAAATGGCAAAAGTTTAGACTGGTCCAAATTGAAAGGAGTTCCAGACAACAATTAAAGTATGTGGAAATTTGGATTATTTCAACTTTCTAGGTAGAAAACATGGTGTATAATGAATCTTCATTTTCCACAATGCTTTCCTTTTTCTTTTTCTTGAGGGGCATCATTGTGTGGGAAAGGGCTAAAAGCTTAAGATTGCTCTTGTCACCATGCCTATTATGTGGGAAGTCAAGTTCTGCTGGAAACTGGAAATGATTGAAAAATTCTTTACAAATAAGTCATATATGTTTTATTAACATTGAATTATATATGCAAAAAGTTAATACATTGTACATTGCTTAATCCCTGACATCCTTGAATTAGGAACACATCTTAATCTCCGCAACCATTTGGCTCAGAAACTTACACAAACTGGTTCTGCTTTAACACCTGAATTTTCCTACTTATCAATTATATGATAACAGTAAAGCTTTTAAAAACTTAAGTTTACACAAATTTCAAATCTGTTTAAATCATAAATTTGCAATTGGTCTGTTAACCAATTCCCACACAAGCCCTCCTTTTTATGCCCTTCAAGAAAAAAAGCTTTGGAAAACATTGTGGAAAATGAAGAAATTGCTTGTATCAATACTTTTATACTTTTTGTGTGGTATAACTATTGGAAGAACCATGTCACTATTTTGCGCCATCAGAAGTCTTGGCAAAACACTTTGATATAAATTCATTAATTTTAACCCTAATCATGCTGTAAAAATTACCTTACTGAAATGCTGTCAAAAATCAACATTTCTTTAAAGAAATCAACTTCATAAACAACTCTGGCAGGAAAAGTACAAGCAGGAGGTGTAGACTAAGATCAGCCTGCACATGAGTGCAGTCTGATCTTAGTCGACACCTCCTGCCAAATCCGAAATATTCTGGGCTCAGCATGACAAGGGTTAAACAATTCTATGTTGACAGTGCTCATAATGAATTGACGAGAGTGCCCACAACAAAGACTTTAGGGTAGAATGTTTTTATTATTGTCCTTCTGAATATTCATCCACTTTTTACTATATTTTGAAATTTCAACATACTTTGATCAATGTTGTGCTCAAAGATTTTTCCCAACAGTCAACACAAACAAGTACAATGTAGGTACCAGACGGCATAATTTTAGACTGGCCCAAATTGAAAGAAGTTGCAGACGACAATTTAAAGTTTATGAAATTTTGGATTTTTTCACCTTTCTGAGTAGAAAACATTGTTGAAAATGAAGAAATTGCTTGTAACAAGCAATTTCTTCATTTTAAACAATGTTTTCCAAAGCTTTCATCCTTGGGGGGGTCTAAAAGCGTCACTGAGTGGGAAGGGGTTAAAATTGTCTTCAGCAACTTCTTTCCATTTAGACAAGTCTTAAAGGTAGCTGTCATTATGAGAAATGTAGACACTTTTTTCCGCAAGAGAGAGAAAATTTGGATAGTTCCAATGATCTAATGAGAATTTGGAAGCAAGGGGAAAATGTCACCATGGTCCTAAAAAAGTGATATTGATGGATCACTGACTATCTAGCAACAAGGGCTTCGGAACAGACTGGACATTGTTTCCAAGGTCTTGATTAATTTTTTTTGAGACTATGGTGCAAAAAGGCAGCCTTGGTCAATCTTTGCATATTTCAATTCATTGGGAAAAGCAGTGAAATCACATTCCGAGGAAAGAAATCTACATAAGAGACTGAATAAACATGTCTTCAGTTAACCCATAAAACAGCAAAATTATGGACAGGTCTAAATTGAAAGAACTTGCAGACATAAATTTCAAGGTTACCAGCCCATTGAATAACTCGGCCCGGTCAACTCGGCCCGGATATATAGTATATATAGTACTAATGTAAGTATATTGCGTAATATATTTCAAACTATTGTACAAATGATATTATAAAACTTATTTTTCATTAATATTTTATAGTTGTAATATAGAAACGTAATCATCAAATGGCATCGATTTAAATGGGTGTTTTTTTTTTCAATGTACATGTCATTTTAATCTACAATGATCTATATAGGTTTTTCAAACAAATGATTGAAGATGGCTAAAAATTGTTTACTTTATAATTACTCATTCATGTATTAAAAAATAAGGATAAGATTAACCCTTGTCATGCTGAACCCGGAATATTCCGGTTTTGGCAGGAGGTGTAGACTAAGATCAGACTGCACGTTTGTGCAGGCTGATCTTAGTCTACACCTCCTGCTCATACTTTTCCTTCCCGAGTTGTTTATGAGGTTGATTTCTAAATGAAATATTGATTTTTGAACAAAAAGATATATCAGTGCTCTCAGCCATTTGATTTGACAGCAATTCAGTAAGGTAATTTATACAGCATGACAAGGGTTAAAATAAAAGTTCTTCTCTCCTAAAAAAGTCCATAATGAAATTTTACACATATCACTATTACGGGTGTAACGATAGATCGATAGGTCGATGTATTGTGATAGTGACAGTCAGACAGTCAGACATCAATAACTATCGCGATTGTTTGTTCAAATATCGATAGTTTCCATAGTAAATATTCAAAGCATACTTACACAGAAATTCAATGTTTTCTTGGTCTCTTGGGTTAAAAAAGGGAGAGAGAGAAAGAGAGAGATAGAGGGAGAACAACTTATCCTACTTTCAATTTCTATTATCACGTGATTGGCACGTTTGTTTTTTCCGTACTCCTATTTTGTTAAGGAATTGATTTTTAACTTTCGATTTACAAAGTGAAAAGGTTCTCATAAATCCCAAAGCATGTTAAGTTTAGACTTGTTATCAATGTTTTTTGAATGCTCAGCGCTTGAATCGTCGAAAAAAATAAAAATAAGACAATCATAAATGATACTCGATTAATTACAATACTCAATTAATTATTTCGGGCACACTAATCGAGTTATTTTGTTTTACGTATTTGTGTCGTCTGACATGGCTGCAAATTTAGAGATTGTGAAAAACAAAGGTGGAAAGGCCCATGTTTTGGACCATTTTGGCTTCGTAAAGGAAGGCGAAAACATTGATAAAAAGAGAGTTGCCTGTAGACTATGCTATCTATACAGATCAACATAGAAAATAAACAAAGTAACATATACCGATTGTATCGTGATATATCGCGATTGATTTCTGACGATAGTGATAGTATCACGATATCAATACTGTGATAGTAAAACTATCGCGATAGTGATTTTCTTAGCCGATAGTCAGCCCTAATCACTATATATAACACATATTGGGGCTGAGTTGACCCTGCCGAGTAATACGATGGGCAGAGTTGCCAATGGGCCGAGTTGACTGGTCACCAATTTTAAGGTGATAGAGTATTGAATTCTTTGTCTTTCAGGATATATAACTTTTTTGACAATTAAGAAATTGCTTGTATCTCAGCCTTGGCAGATCACAAACCTAGACTTCTGTCTGAAATAAGACTGCTATATTATTTTCCATAGGTTCAGTTACCTGATTCAGGTAGGCTGGAAAATATCAGTTTCAAACAATGACTCTGTATCAAAAATAGCTGCGATAGCGTAGCCCTTTTCTGATAATCTGCCACGATATCACAGCTTTAACAAAAATTGTATGATAGGTTATTCAGATTGATAATGAAAATTGAGGAACTAGGAATCACTAAGTAAAAATTTACAGTGATCCGCAAATCTTAACAATGTTTTACTTACTTTCTGAATGTAAATTATTTCAAATTCCACGAAGCAAAAAACAAACTTACAAATTGCTTACAGTCAAATCAATAAGCCCTGAATGGGTATGACATCTACATTCAGCGAAACTCTCCTACTGAATCTGTATATAACTTCCCACTTCTTCTTGGCAATCAATCAAAACTTTCGGTATTTTCGAGAAATTTCCAGAAACTGCAATCACTTTCTGTCTGCTTCTGCTTTGATCCAAAGCGGTTGGTTTGTTTTGATCATTTTATAAGAACTTGAATCCTAGACGCGTTTGATTAAGAGTTCGAATGTGTAATTATCGAATAAAGTTTGGTAAATCTAGCTAGTACGGTAGATCTAGAACAAGAAACAAATCATCTTTATTATACTTAAAGATCTCGGTCAGATTTCAACCTGCATTTGCTTTTACAATAGAATTTTTCCGTCTGATTCTACCTCAGTTTGCCGGGAGATCCATTCTTAACTCTAAATGTGTCTTAATTACTTAAGATCTTTTGAAAGCTGTATTATTGGCTGTGTTACTGCCCCTAGATCTATCTATACTAGACTCACAGACAGCGGACTACCAGTTTATCTGTTTAACACAACCTAAAGCTGTCGGTCGAAAAGGGCTCAGTGTCAGAAAGGACTGGTCTAGACAGGCCCCAAAATGCCCAGTCAAAAAGGCCAACTATTAATATACTGACCAAAAAGACCCTGCCCAAAAAGGTCCTGTCTAAAAGGCCCACTATATTAATACTGACCAAAAAGACCTTGCCAAAAAAGGCCCAGACCAGAAAGGGACCCAATGTTAAATCTAATCAACAAGGCCCAGTAATCAAACTTGACATTTGACAGTGACAAGTTTTATTTCTTCCCTTTTATTTTTAAAAAGACATAAATTAAATGTATAAAATAAATAACTTTCAACAACCAATTATGGAGAATAGCAGAACTTTACGTTATTCCGTTTGTTACATGTAATGTGTTTAAAGGTATTATCATAAAGGAATACGTATAAAAACGTTATAATCACACTGAATATAGTGTGTTGTTGCTTATGAAAATCAATTAAGCATTTTCTCCTTTTCCCAAATCAAATTTCTGTCATTGCAGCAGTATATTCGGAAACTTAGCTATTGTTCATAAAATGTAATAACCCTTTTCTACGTTGTTGTTGTTGTGGAAAACACGACTTTGAAAAAAAGGCCCTAGCGAGCTTTTGATTTACAGTTTGATACGTTTTTGTTGAAAAGGGTTCATGGATGTGATAGGTTAGAAAGCACGCTTTCACAAAACGCCGATTCGCGGTATCTGATATTAGAATCAATTAGACTGTATCATTAGTCATAATTTAATCATTTTTAACCCATACCCACAAGCAAACGCTTTTTACGCACCTGCAAGATAACACTTTTGGAAAACACTGTGAAAAATGAAGAAATTGCTTATGATAATCAAATTCTTCATTTCCCACATTGTTTTCTACCCCAAAAGACAAAGATTCTTTTAGTTCAATGCACCTGTAATTGCTAATTCTTAAATTGTATTGTCTTTTAAAGGGTTAAATGCGTACAGGCTTGCTTTAGAATAAGCATGGCGCTGAACAGTAATTTCATATCTCAAGATCACGGGTTCGAGCCCTGGGCTGACCATATCAACTAACAAACTAATTGTCTTTCGGATGAGACGTTAAACCGAGGACCTGTGTGACAGTGCTATCCACCGAGCACGCTTAAGAACAATTCGGGGCTCTCAGCAATTTCGTCCTGTATTCTTGCACTATCTCCCGTAACAACTAACTGTCTTCAGTCTGGGGATGTCGCACATATGGGCATGTGCTCCGGTTGCAAAAGAATGTAATTCCTGGCTATAGAGTAAAATTTGGTATTTTATTTTAGTTCCTTGTATGGCTTCACACTCTAGTAACTGAAACTCCGTTTCATTTTTCATCCAAAAGTTATTACAATATCATAAGACTAAAAAACGTGGTTTCTGGTTATATGTCTCCCTTACGTTTTATTTTTCAAGTCCATTAATCCTGTCCCTGACGCCGAGATTAATACAAGTCCAATTTAAAATTGTTGTAGAAAACAAATTAACCCCTTCCTGTACAAACAAGGGGTTTTACGTCGCTGTGATTTTATCTTTAATAAAAACACTGTGAAAAAGAAGAAATTGCTTGGTACAAGCAATTTCTCTTCTTCCCACAATATTTTCTTCCGGATGGGATGGTTTAATTTCAAATTGCATTCAATTTTCATTTTCTTCTGCAATATCTTTCCATTTTGACTAATTCTAAAATTTCGAAAAACGGGAAAGGGTTAAAACTTGTTTAAATTAAAAAATAGCTACTGTATAGGGTAGAAAACATACACGGAAAAAAGTGCTTGTTACTAACGATTTCTTCTAGTTTCTGTAATGTTCTGTCTAGTATACAATCGTGTGACCTTGAAATCAAGCGAATGTACGGGTACATATTAACCCATGTCATGCTGAACCTGGGATATTCCGGTTTTGGCAGGAGGTATAGACAAGGTACAGCCTGCACATAACTCCAGTCTGATCTTTGTCTTCACCCCCTGTTTATATCGTTCAAACCGTCAATCAAGATTTAAATTAGAGAATGCATTTTCGAAATAACTTTTTACCCTTAACAAACCCTTCAAGCGCTTTCAGGCCTTTGGTTTTAAAGCAAATTCAGATAGGGACTTTATTCAGCATGACAAGGGTTAAATAGAAATCAAACGAACCTCCATGGACTGATTACTCTAAAACTAACTTTAACCCTTGTCATGCTGTATAAATTACCTTTCTGAATTGCTGTCAAATCAAAGTGCTGAAAGTACTGATAGATCTTGTTGTTCAAAAATCAATATTTCTTTTAGAAATCAACCTGATAAACAACTCCGAAAGGAAAAGTATGAGCAGGAGGTGTAGACTAAGATCAGCCTGCACACAAGCGCAGTCTGATCTAAGTCTACACCTCCTGCCAAAACCGGAATTTTCCGGGTTCAGTATGACAAGGGTTAATCAAGAAAACTATTATCACAGCTTTAATGGTTCACGTGGTTTTTCAACACAAACCAATCTCGCTTTTCAAACACGTGACATTACGATACTTAATTTATAGAACATTTTCACGTATTAATTCAACCTGTAAAGACTTTTCCTTATTTCTAATAGCCACTGTTGACAAACGTTAGCGTTATTCATCAGAAAATAAAACTATAAGATATGCTAGTATTGGACGAGAGTAAAGTAGACACAATGTATGTGTTTATTATAAGACTATTTGTGGAAAAGACGATGCACAATGAATATTATTCCATAGTTTTGATGCAAAACATTGTATTGGATTCGAGCCGCTTATGCAAATTTGGATCTTTTACGATGTCGAAGGTCGAGTGAAATATAAACTTTACCTACCCTTCTAGAATCCCGTGAAAGCAAGGTTTTGTATCTCTACATTATAGTTTTTCATTAGTTATAAGCCAACGATTTGACAATATAAAAGAAAAAAGAACCTAACGAAACATGACTAAAATCAACCTTGATATACGTTGTCTGCGCATGTCATATTGTCCGAAGATTGATGTCAGTATTTTAAAAATGCCACCTATCGGAAGATAACGCCTTGATATAATCTAAGTACGTTATCCTTGGCGTGACGTCATTTTACCGAGATAATGACGTCATTTAACCACAATAGTATCATTTTAGTACATGACTGATACGTGGTGTTTTTTTTTTTTTCTGATAAGTGCGAATTATAATTAATGTATAAAAAAAAGTACCATACTGATCAAGGAAGAAGAAAAGAAAGAAACAATGAAAGAAAAGAAAGGCAGAAATAAAAGAGCAGACTTCTTAATTTTTTTATGACAAGTGACTGCTAATTGACAAATCTCGTCTGTCAATCAAGGAATATATCGACCAATCAAATCATTCATTCTGCCCGGAATTGAGATTTGAACTCCAACATTAACCGCCATTTATGTGAAACATTTTTGGTGGTTTGGCGACTTTAAGCCTTTTCAATCTGTATTTACGACGTTTAAGTCGCCATACAACCGTTCTACTCTTTTGTTACATGCTTCTGGGCATATTTTTTGCAAAATAATGCCGTTTAAAAGCGAAGCGGAATTTCTTGTCTGAGTTATTCGGTGTGACCAAAGGAGTAATAGGGCGGGACCAGCGATTGGTCGATTGCAACGCACTGAGTTGTTTTTCTTAGAGATTATTATACATGGTAGGTCAGTTAGTACAAGTAAGTATATTTTTGTTTCTATAATTATAGTGACATGTAGATTATAACAAAAGCATACATATTAAATATAAACGAAATTGAAGAAAAGCCAGTTCCCATCGATCAATATGTCCCCCTGACGTTTCTTTATAAATTTATTCAATGTGAGTTACGCAATACAAGTAAATATTCGTGGAGACATAACATTGCAAGTCCAAGGGCAAAACTGAACCGCGGTTTTCTTAGAAGGGGCACGACCGGTCACTCGGCACACAGCCTCACGACAAGTTGTTCAAAAGATGCGATAATCAGTAACTCGAGACGAAACAGAGAGTATAATGTCCCTCTTGAACAATGAATGATTTTAACAGTATTACCAATTAACCCTTGTCATGCTGAATGAATTTTTTTCCGAAATTGCATTAAATAAAAGGACTGACAGCACTGGTAGCATTGGTTGTGGGTCAGTATTTCTTCTATGTGATGATGTAAACAATGTTTAATTGATTGAAATAAGCATGTTGTGTAGACTAAGATCAGACTGCACTTATGTGCAGGCCCAACTTTGTCTACACATCCTGCCAAAACCAGAATGTTCCTGGATTAGCATGACCAGGGTTAAAATGCTTTCCATAAAGGCATACAGTATTTATTTTGATAAACATTTAGATGACTTAAAAAGGAACTAGAACAAACGTTGTACTAATATGCTATAGAAATATGTCTTAATCTTGAAATTCGTGCCAATTACGGAAGACCTGAATGTTCAGTCACGCGAAAACCTTAGATTTTATCGATAAGACAGAATCCGGGTAACGAACCGAATCAGTCCAATTTGCCCAGTTGGAATTCCTTTAATACGTGTCAGAATTAACTTAAAAGCTATCCTCATGGTATATATCAAATAAAATTAGGTTTCGTGTCAATTTTACTTTTTTTCTATTTGGTTTTACAAGAAATCTAGCCTGAAAGTGGCATTTCTAGGGCTTTTGTTCCGCGGTTTGTCAAACTGTTTTTATTTTGTTTTGTATTAAATTAAGTATGTTAAGTCCACTTTGCTTAAGCAACTACCTGTATTACGCGACCACTTTTCTTAAGCAACCAAAGTCAAAATTCCCTTTCCAAATGATTCAAGCTTTGTAGAAGTTGAAGAATTTTCTAAAAGAATAAAACAAACAAAAACCAAAACATATCCTATTTTACTTAAACTAATTAGAATCGTCTCAATCAGACGGGGCAACCTTAACATTGAGGGATAACCTTAACTTTGAGGGGTAACTTTATTATCGAGGGGTAACATAAACTTTGTTTGGCAACGTAAACATTAAGGGGTTAATTAAACATTTAAGGATAACCAAAATATTGAGGGGAAACCTAAACAGTGAGGGTTAATCTAAACTATGAGGGATAGCCTAAACATTCAGGGGTACCCTTAAAATTGAGGGGCTACCAATACATTCAGGGGAAACATAGACATCGCAACGGTAGTTACCTCCTTACTGTTATTCAAAATTCCATACTTGTTCTGCTTCAAATAGATAGCAAACGACATAAATTAAGTACAGTTCAAAAAGATACCGTCATATATGATTGAAAAAGACGAAATAGCTTATTTGAAGCAATTTATTCTTTTCCCCAAATGTTTTCTCAAGTATAATATGATGGAAAGTAAAAGTCAGGGATTGTACGTGAAAGGGTTGATTTATTTGAATATGTACCAAGTAATTGTCGGGGATGAATATTTCACTTCAGGTCTAAATTAATGTTTGATAGGTCAATCGAATTTTGATGGACGGCCCTGAACCCTTAATTGTTCAGTGGGTGGGTTAGGGCAAAATGGGCAAGGATCTTCGTGGACTCAATTTAGTACGGGTGAAACCTAAGAAGTATATAGATAAAGAACTTGGTCGAGATACATTAAGGACAAAGAAAATTGCTCTACAACAACACATGACTCTTGTCTGTCCGGTTTTCTTCATAACTTATAATATATAACAGCATTATTTTCCCGCAAAATGGATTTTTTCATTACCCCTGAGATATTATTTCAAAGGAAATGTTTCGGAGAAAGAGAGCAATTTAAAGATATCGATAAATATTAATCCCTTTGAATTAGAAACAAGAGGGTCATTGGCCCTCCAGCGCTCACTTGAGTCGATGCTTGCAGGAGTAAACAAAGTGCCAGTGACTTAATTTCGGCCAAAAGTCACCCGTTAAGAAAATCTTGTATAAGAAATTAGAAAAGAAAAGACGTTCTTACAAAGATTCGTGTTTTTGTGCCAGAAAAGTGACATGTACACTGCAAGGCAGATTGGGTCAATGAACCAGATTGTGAATTAAAAATAAAATTAGGTGCGGGGTTGGTTAGGTTCTTTTAGATTTTACCATGTTTCTATTTAGGATGCGCCCGTGTTGAACCCAAATATGTCCGAAGGGTAAACACATGAAAAAACTTTTAGAGTTTCACTAGGGGGTTCTACATACCAAATATCAATTCTCTTGACTTTCTCATTTCAGAGAAGCTTTTTCTATTCTTTGTTTTTATGTTAAAAGTAAGTGCAGCTTGGCGGAGCGCAAATATAACCTAAAGGGTATTGCATAAACAAATTCTGTACAGATTGACATTGAGATTCTTAATACCAAATATCAATACTCTAGGATATCTGGTTTTAGAGAAGAAGATATTTTTAAAGTTTCCCTTCTTTATTTCTTGGTTACATTAAGATGAGCCCGGATGGAGCCCAAATATTACTCAATGGGCATCATATTAACAAACACGATATGAGTTGCTACATACCTAATATCAATGCCCTGAGCTTTCTGGATACAGAGAAGATGATTTTAAAAGTTTTCCTTCGTTATTTCAATGTAAAATGGTGTGCGCCAAGGCGGAGCCCAAAAATGACACAAGGGCCATCATTTTAACACACTTAATTGAGGTCTCCTAAGAGGTACTGTGTATCGAGAGAAGAAGATTTTTAAAAGATTTTCTTGTTAAAACCTTTTTGGTTGCCAAGACAACCAGAGTTTAGGATGGATCTCAAAATGTTTTAACAATTTTGAAAGAACTTCACCCAAGGAACATCCCTGCCATCAAGATTGGCTTTTTGGTTCAGGGGGAGAAGATGTTTAAAGCAATTGTTGACAGACGCACGGCGACGCCGACACCGACGACCATACCGGACGCCGGACATTTGGCGATCACAATAGCTCACCTTGAGCACCTCGTCCTCGTGTGAGCTTAACATGTTCATTCTTGTAAATGACTTAAAATTACTGAAAATGAAATATCCTGCTCTAATTTCTTAGTAGGTCAGCCAATTCGAGCTTGAAATGTTGAGTTATCTTAACACATTACTGTAAATTGTAAATGGAAAAACAAATAAATCTTTTGTATAAATGGAATGCCATAAAACAGTGGGTGACGACCTTGTTGTATCGATTCCGGTTAAATTGCAAGGAATGGATCAAGCTGATCGAGGAAGAAACCTTTGCTCTGTGCAGATTTCCTGAACCTAGAAGGGCATTTTTACCTTTTTCGATTCTTTTAAAATTGTAATTTCTGATTGACCTCTGCTTGGCCAAACTTCTTTTTAAGGCATTGCTCTGACCCTTGGCCACACTGTAGAATTTAAGACTGATCCATATCAAAAATAAACGTTGTAGACGATAATTTCAAGTTGATAGAAACTGTCTTTCTACTGGCCCCAGCTTCGTTTTAACCCTTTCATGTACAAACCCGGGATTTACGACGCTGTGATTTTATACCTGAGAAAACAATGTGGAAAAGGATATTTCAAATTCAAATCACTTTAGATTTTCGTCTGCAAAAACTTTGAATTTGGAGAGGTCTTAATTTTTGCAAAACAGGAAAGAGTTAAGGAATTGGTTTAATCCATTATCACACGATAAGATTTTAGAGTGGTCCAACTTCAAAGAAGTTGTAGACGACAATTACAAAGTGACAGAATTTTAAATATCTCTGTCTTTCTAGGTTTAAAACAATGTGGAAATGGAAAAGAATGACAGTGTTTCATTTTCCAATTTGTTTTCCTGAACTTTTTTCTTGACGGATGTAAAAAATTGGATTTTGTGGTTACGAGTTATTGGATTCCTCGAATGGCCTCACGTGACGAACAATATAGTGGGTTGGCGAGCTAAAACCTCGTAACTATAGCATCAATGAGCTCTATTTGTGATCGACAATTCAGAGTTACGATATTTTGGACGATATGATCAAATTTGGCGCTGTTTTATTTTTTCTGGTTTCACTTTGTTCACTTAGAAGTTCACAAGGTCATGAAGAAGGGATTTATTTCCCTGCAGATCATTAAATTGTTTTCGTCTTCAATTAGACCTTGGACAACATTAAGACTTCATTAGCACTTATTCTGATCGCTAAAAATTAGTTACCATTAAGATTTTGACCATTTCCGTGTTAAGATTATTTTTCAATCTCGTACCGCGGACGGACTGCTTGATCTGTTTGGGATTTTTTGTTTGTTTGTTTGTTTTGAATGGAGGTTAACGCAACTTTTAACAGTATTTCAGTGTCATTGCGACGGCTGGAGTTCCTAGCCATGGAATTCTCACAGAAATACTTTCATTCCATTTCTCATTCCACTTAAGTTTACGATAATCCACCCATTGGTGGGTGGACTATATAAAATAAAACCTCACTTTTACAGCCTAGTCAGGCTGTAGTTATGACGTTGCGGAGTTCAAACGACGTTATTAAGCATCATTTTTCAAATTATAACACGATGCAGCAATTTGAAAATACAGAATATAATCAGACAGGGCGGTCCAGAGTTCAGTGGTAAAACAGAAGACTACCAATCCTGAGGCCGATGGTTGGAATCCAGAACACGACGGGAAGTTTTAAAGACTCTTAATGTCATCCCCCCCCAAAAAAAAAGCGAAATGTGGTTTAATTCTTTGATGATCCTCAAAATATTATGCATGTCCAAATTCTAAGGGTAGCAGACGACTTACTACAGAAAATACAATTCAAAAAGATGCCATATGATAGAAAATATTGTGGAAAAAGAGGAAATTGCTTGTCACAAGCAATTTGTTCTTTTTCTACATTTTTTCTCTAGTATATTATCACAGGGATGTAAAAATCAAGCGTTTACGGAAAAAGGTTAATTTTTTAAGTTTGTAAAGATGCTTTACACTAGCATGTAAGAGAGTAAATGCTGTCCTATCCAAGACGAGCTGGGACGTAAGGTGTCGGATTTCCTTGCTTCAGATTATTTGCCTTTAAGTCCATATAAGGCTAGAGCAAGGATAATTGTAGGTCTATAGATAAAATTCGCTATTTTGACCTGTGGGGGGTGTAAATGCAGATCTGTTTGTAGCACCCCCCCCCACACACACACACACACTTCTCAATTGATTCACGAAGTGGCGATTTTGTTAACCTGATTCAAAAAAATGCTTTAAACTTCTGTTTTAGTATACGAACCAAGCGACAGACAGACCGACCGACATAACTATAGCATTACACTCCATCTTCGTTGAAGGGGGGATCTTAATTTTTGTTAGTGTAGCTGAACCCTGTTTTATATGTGTGTATTTCCGTTCATTTATCGTCGCTACCGTAGCACATGCTTATATGAGCGACGCCCCCAGAAGACGGTTAGTTGTTACGGGGGAAAGTGCAAGGATACCGGACGAAAATGCTAATATCTCCGCCTGGTTCTTTAACGTGCTCGATGGATAGCATCACACGGGGCCTCGGTTTTACGTCTCATTAGACAATTAGTTTGTAAGTTGATATGGTCAGCCCAGGGCTCGAACCCGTGATCTTGAGGTTTGAAGTCAAGTGCTCTACCAACTGAGCTAATTCTAGGTAAGGTGTTACCGATTTACCTATAAAGTTCAAAGTCACCCGATGGCACTAGCTCAATTGATCAATCGCGGCTGTCAATCAAGGAAAATATCGACCAATCAAATCATTCATTCAGCCCGGAATGAGGATCTCCAACACATTGGCCGCCATTTTTGTTAGCCTTTTATTGTTGGTTTGGCGACATAAACGTCGTAACTACAGCTTTTTCAAGCTGTAGTTACGAAATTTAGGTCGCCAACCAACTATTCTAACTTTTTGTTACATGCTACTTGACATAAATTATGCAAAATAACGCCGTTTAAAAATCGAAGCGGGTAAGTGGTCGAGGCCAGCGGTTGGTCATTTCTGTCTCAAGTTATCAACCGGAAAGGTACGGTCTACCGACTCGACCGACCGACAGACCTACGGACCGCCAAGTCAACCAGAGCAAAGCAATATACCCCCCCCCCCCTTTGTTGAAGGGATGTGTATAACTATACTGTTAATAATATAGTATTTGAGCTATGATTCTTATTAACTAATACAGAGGGGGGAAAATGAAAATGAACCATTACTGATCGCCAGCCAGCGGTGTCAGAAGGCGGAGCCTACGGTCTTTTCATTCAGTTTTACGAAAAAGGATATAGTCTATGGATAGGCTGATTTTTCGAAAAAAAATGGAGACCCTGTGCGCAGATGAATTGTTTTAACGCATATGAAAATTTGGAACTGATAAAGTACGCCCTTATACGCAATAGTTTGGCAAACAATGTTGCCTTATTATGAGTAGAAACACAAATATTGTATCTAGAACATATTTTTTTAGAAAACAAAAATCAATAAAAAATACTCATTATGACTATTTTGTTTCATCAAAGAAGTTGGCTCGAGTTAGTATAAAACATTATTTTTTCATTTTTTGATAAAGGCATTTTCCCCCTAAATATAGAATAAAAGATTTTGTGGATATTGTTTTAACAGTTCCACGAGGAATATTATTGTAATATTGTGTAAATTAGGTATCATTCCGATTTGAGCAATTGAAAAAGCCCTACAGGGCAATTTGATTGAAATACTGGATGGCACTAATTCGGTCGCCGCGAACAAGAATAGACAGATAAATAAATGAAAATGAAATGAATTATTTCTTGGTGAAATTAAACTATTTCGGTCACTAAATGTCTCCATGGTTTAACATAAGTGTCGAAAATGAATATGAATGTATTGAAGAAAAACGGTGATGTGATTCCCCAATACATGTAGATTTTTTTTTTACATAAATAGCGTTAATGTTCAGTTGACCAATCGCAGGCCCCGCCCATTCGCTCATTTGGCTCTGCCCAATGACTCATACGGAAAGTTCCGCTTCGATTTTTAAAGGCGTTATTTTGCGACAATCATGGTCATTAGCATGTTACTAATAAGTAGAATGGTTGGTTGGCGACCTAAACGTCGTAACTACAGCTTAAACAAGGTGTAGTTACAACGTTTAAGTCGCCTAACCTAAAGAAATTATTCACCAAAATGCCGGCCAAAGTCGGAGTTAGAGTTGAACTTTCATTCCAAATGGATGATTTCATTGGTCGATTGATTTCTTGATTGGCAGCCGAGATTTGTCAATTATTTGTTTCCTTGAATCCCGTTAGATTGTATCTAAAGTCGCGTTCTTTCGACTCAACTAGTAACAACATTTCTAATCTTTTTGTAGAAAAAAAATGATATCACGTTCTGACATGTATGAAGATTCGCCTCGATTTTAAAGGAGTTATATTGCAAAATATTTAGCCAATAGCATGTAACAAATAAGTAGAAAGGTTGGTTGGCGTCCTAAACATCATAAACACAGCTTGAATAAAATTTAGTTACGATGTTTAGGTCTCCAAACTTACAAAAATGATTCACCATAATATCAGACTTCAAACTGAACTTTCAGTCAAAATGGATGTTTGCTTTGGTCGACTGGTTATTTGACTGACACTCGCGATTCGTTAATTGCACGTATTTGAAATACATTTTCAGTTTTGGACATACATATGTACATCAATTATTTTAAGAGTCATCCGCAATTTATATTTATTACATTCTTATTTTTGTCGTCTGGTGAATTCCCGATGGGAAATATTTAGATCATGCCAAATTAGAAAACATACGGATGAATTGTTTGAAAAGCGAAACTAACAAAAAGTTTGTGTAAAAGATAGGTAGCAATGAGAGAAATGAAGGAACGCTTTCGAGTTAACAGAATGTTTTGAAACCCGATTTCAGCAGAGTTCGTAATCGTTTCACCAACCTTAAATCTTGTCATAGTGATTAAAGTACATCAAAATCAAAGGGCTGAAAGTACAGCGATCTTTAGTTATTGGTCATTATTTCTCTTAATAAATGTAATAAATGATATTGCCTTGAATGATACAAATATGTAGTGTAGACAAAGATCAGACTGCACTTATGTGCAGTATTATCTTTGTCTATACCCTCTTCAAAAAAGAGGAATATTTCGGGTTCAGTATGACGAGGGTTAAAGCAGGTAATCGCTTCTTTCTCTTCTTGAATGGCTCGTGACACGTCATGCGAACCGAAACTAATCGGGAATTTTATTTTGACATTAATTTTTCTCTATTGGATTTTTTTTTTTTTGTAAGAAATGGGTAAAAACTAGAGTTTTGAAATGGAAATTCTTTTCACGGCTTTCAGAAAGAGTCGTAATATTTTGTGAAAAAGAATTATTTCTTCTCGAATTACTTCCCTTAATTGCATTAAATGAACTTCATGTGGCGTTCATGACGTTTCCAGTAACGGCCATGCGTTAATCATGACCTGATTTTATAAATCTAGTGGGCCCAATTGGTCGTATGTAATGCATTTAGTTGATATCTGTAATTTGACGAACTGTTTTCATGTGATGAAAAGTTAATGAAGAATAAATTTATCGAGATCTTCTAGATTAATGAATAGTACGAAATTGTGAGTGACCTAATGATTCAAAAATATACTTTAATAATTTAATGTTTAATTTCGTCTATCAAAAACAGGCGTTCTGATTGGTCGATGAAAAAATATCTATTCCTCTGCGAACACAATTTTGAGCTCGCAGCCATTTTGTATGCTTCCACTCAAAATAGATCCATAAAAAAAATTAAATTTGTAAAGTTTTCGCTTGATGCTATTGAATTATAAGAAATGAAGAGAATTTTTTTTTCTTTTCATGGAGGTATGAATCGCGGATTCATACATTGTGACTAGTTTTTTCGGTTTATACCTCCATGTAAACAAAAAAGTATCCTCTTCATCTCTTAAATGAAATTGGCATTGTCTCATAACATATTACATAAAGTTTTAGGTTATAATCGTTGATTACGAAGATGTTTAAGGCTTAATAAATCCCAGAAAACTCCGCTATTATAAGATGAATTTCGAAAAGATACATTTGTAATTTTCTGTAGGTCTTTTTTAAGGAATTTTTTACAGAAAATGTACCTGAATTATCGTCTGGCAATCGTTGAGAAAACCCACTTATTCACGCAGACATATTTAACACGCAGACAACTTAATCACACAGACACACTTCACCCCGCAGAAAACTTCATCACGCATATTTATTTCATTACACAAACACACTTCATTACGCAGACACACAACATCACACGGAAACACTTCATCCCGCAGATCACTTCATCACGCAGATATAATTCATCACGCAGATACACTTCATCACGCAGACCACTACATCACGCAGATATACTTCATCACGCAGATATACTTCGTCCAGCAGATAAATTTCATCCCGAAGAACATTTCATCACGCAGGCACACTTAACAAAGTAGACATATTCCATTAAGTAGATCCACTAAATCACACAGACACACTTCATCACGCAGACACACTTCATCACGCAGACACACTTCATCACGCAGACACACCTAATCACACAGACACACTTCATCACACAGACACACTTCATCACACAGACACACTTCATCACACAGACACAATTCATCACGCAGACACACTTCATCACACAGACACACTTCATCTCGCATACACACTTCATCACGCATATACTCTTCATCACACAGACAATCTTCATCACGCAGACACACTTCACTACACAGACACACTTAATCACGCAGACACACTTAATCATGCAGACACAGTTAATCACGCAGACACACTTAATCACGCAGACACATTTAATCATGAAAACGCTCTTTATCGTTGCTACATGGCGGAGGCCGTAGCCTAGTTACGGCAGGATTGAGAGTACAGCGCGTTAACGATGATCGTTGTCGGCGTATTTGGTTTAACATGTTCACATTGTAATTTCATAGGGCGTGTGTGTGTATTTCCGTTTATTTATCGTCGCTACCGTAGCACATGCCCATATGAGCGACGCCCCCAGAAGACGATTAGTTGTTACGGGGGATAGTGCAAGGATACAGGACGAAACTGCTGAGAGCTCCGCCTGGTTCTTTAACGTGCTCGATGGATAGCATCGTCACACGGGGCCTCGGTTTAACGTCTCATCCGAAAGACAATTAGTTTGTTAGTTGATATGGTCAGCCCAGGGCTCGAACCCGTGATCTTGAGGTTTGAAGTCAAGTGCTCTACCAACTGAGCTAATCGGGCAGAATATTGAAGCTTTTATATATTCCTCTGGGTCGTCATTGCACTAGACGTTACCTTGTTTTTATGAAATGAAAATTGTTTGATAAAATTATACGATCTGTATAATCATAACAACCACAATTAAACATACTGCTCTTGTATTTGTTAGAGGGGATGTTTTATGATAGAAGATGGTTAAAGAACATTATGTTATTGTTTTGATGCAAAACAATAAAATGGAATCGATCCACGTTGAAAAATTTGGATTCAGGCTAAAATATATCAAATTTTCATATGCAGCGAGAAGCCAAAGGTTTTGTACTGCCCTTACACCATAATATTAAAATATTACATAACAAAGGTTTTTGACGATAGAAAAATAAAAGAAACCTACGAAACTTGTCTCAAACTACCTTTAAAATCATAAAAAAATCATTTCAAAGCAATTATCTACAGGGGCGTCTTTGGGCATATTACTTTTTTACCACAATATTCTGGTAATATAGTAGCCTAATAAAGAGTGAACTGTCAAAAGTTCTTTACCCTTGTCATGCTTAATAGAATCTATAACAGATCAGAACTGCATAAAATTCAAAGGCCTTGATATTGTAGGCCAATATTTTTGTCTTATAAATACTATGTACAACTCTGACTCAAAATGTGAGTAAGGTGTTTTTGACTAAGATCAGACTGCACATTTGTGCAGGCTGATCTTAGTCTAAACAACCTGTCAGAGCAAGAATATTCTGTGTTCAGCTTGAAAAGGCTTAAATTGTTAGCCGAAAGGATACATTGGAGTTATTTTTTTCATTATGACACCGAACGTTGAGCTACATGGTTAAATAAAGTATTTGAACGTCTGCCAATTAAATGAATCAGGGTTTTTTTTGTGTGTGGGGTTTTTTTTTTGGTTTTTTTTTTGCAAAATTTCAGCGTTTTCAAATCACATCTTACCAACTATATAGCGTTTACCCATACGAAGTTTTTTTTGAAGATTCGAGAGGAGATTTTGATCTTATTTTTTCATTGATAAAGCAAAGCGAAAGTTGTATTCATAAATGCACCTTTATTTCATTTAAGATGAAGAAAATGTATATTTGTTTTCGTTGAGGTATGAACTTTAAAACACTCTCATACTGTATGAATACACGAAGAGGGTTCATACAGTATGATTAAGTTTTAAGTTTCATATTCCTAAAACACACACTAATCTTTTCAATTACTATAATTTAATGCCATCAATAAAAGAAAAGCAAACATTCTAATAGTTTTTGGTATTTTATCTACCTTGTGCGCAAGCATACAAACAAGCTGCGGGATCAAAAATTGGTTCACGGAAGTATGAAAAAATCAGCCAGTGAAATCACTTGAAAATTGATAGGATAGACGATATTACTTAAGAGATGAAGAGAATATTTTTGTTTTCATGGAGGTATGAACCGAAAAAACTAATCACACTGTATGAATACGCGAAGCGGATTCATACAGAAGTGTGATTAGGTTTTTCGGTTCATACCTCCATGAAAACAAAAACATTCTCTTCATTTCTTATAATTTAAAAGCATCGAGCGAAAAAAACAAAAGCTGTACAAATTTCGATACCTTTTGTATGGAACTATTTAATGCGGAAGCATACAAAATGGCTGCGTGCTCAAAATTTTGTTCATAGAGGTATGAACTACAATTTTCGACCAATCAGAACGCTCGTTTTTGATAGACGAAACTAACAATTGAATTATAATTGAATAATCCAAACAAGAAAACAGAGCCTAAGCTCATCCAGGCACAAATCGAATGATGGCAGGCCTTGCCAACTAATCTCAGGCAAGGAAGTTCGCATAATCATGCATTATGCGTGGTCAAGAAGAAAAAACAACGAACAAACAAAAATGTTGTTTGGCAACCTAAATGTGAAGGTCCTTGTTAAAGTTGGATTACTAACAAAAGTGCTTGACATGACCATCGGAGGTAACATTGACTTTCGGTCTAAATGATTAACTTAATCGGTCAATCGATTCTAAAGGTTCTTGTCCCAGGTATCCTTGAGGTGAGCGATATAGGACCCCCTTGGTTCTCTTGTTTAAATAGGCGTGATATGCCTTCTAATAAAATATGCATCCTTAAAATCCACGCAAGTGAATTTATTAACTGAGGTTTTGAAATTTTATTTCAAGTTGCGCCTGGCAAAATATGGGAATTCGAATTTACTGCAAAATTTTTTCATACTGAAAATATTAAAGCACGAGCCCTTTGTGTAAATCTTTGTCTTTTAGGGTTAACACATTGTGGAAAATGAAGAAATTGTTTGTTACAAGGAATTTCTTCATTCTCCATATTGTTTAAAAAAACTCTGGAGGGGCTTAAGCCCAAGGGGTTCCTTATACAATGTCTATTGTGAAATCTTCGCATATTTACCATCTTCTTGACTTGCACTGGTAAAACAAGAAGCAACATTGTTTTGTTTTCATGGAAGTATGAATTAAAACATAATCACACTTATGGTCCCCGGCTTCATATAGCGTATTAAATCACATGTTGATGTTCTTGTATACCTCTATGAAAACAAAACTAATTTCCTCGCATTTTAAATGCACTGAAGAGCATATGAAAGAAAATATGTGATACACGCATTTCAGACAAATCGAGAATTTCACAACTCTCTAATGATAATATGATCTATCCTTTACAAGTTATCGAGAAAATTTAGCGTTGATGACAATTCAGATTACATTAAATATATGAACGCCGTTATAGGGCAGTTTGTGGCGCATCAGACTCCCAATCTTCAATCATGGGATGTCATGGGTTCGATTCCTGGCAGCAGCACATGTCCTTTCCGACATATGTCTATCACCAATGAGTGGATAATAGTAAGACAAAGTGGGATTGCAGCTGGAGGCTAGGAAAGGATGGAATGGTAGTACTGGTGTGAGATATACCAGAAATCAATGGTAAGGTGCTCCAGCCGCCGCGATATGAGTGAAATACTGTTAAAGCCACATTCGTCTCCGAGGAAGAAACAAATAGTTGAATATATGACTGAAAAATAGTTTGCCTTTTCCCATAAAATGACGCTTTCTAAAGGACTTAAATAAAGCAGCTTTGGAAAACATTGTGGAAAATGAAGACAGTGTTTGTCACAAGCAATTTCTCCATAATCCACGGAGTTTTCCACCACATAAGACTAAGATTATTAAAATTTCACCAGCTAAAAACTGTCATATGCAACTTCTTTCAATTTAGATCTGGCGAAAATATTGCCGTCTGGTAATTGTTTAAAAACGGCGTTGAACCCTATTCAAACAAATTCAAACTAAATATATGACAACATAATATATCTGGAAAATAAATTGAACTTCTTAAATGTGTGATAATATTTTTCTAGAAATCTGAGAAAGAAATACGTATTGAATGTTTCCAGGGCGACCGCAATATTGCTTTCTCACTACGACGCTTTTGATTGGATAATAGCCGAGTTTATAACTCATTTAATTCCCAGAAACATCAGACAGAGACATTTATTGTTCGTATGTTTATCAAGATTCTAGATATGTTACTGTTTCCTGGAAAACTAGGACAGACAGACAGCTTTATTTAAAAAAGAGAAGAAACAAGACAGCTTAACGTAAGTATTATTTGACAATTAAACATTTCTTTCATTAAAATTTTCTAAAAGCTATATGTGCGTTTGTGCATGTTTATTATCAATAGTTTTATGTATTTATCTATTTCTTATCTGCTGTTGTTTTCATGTGCTTTTTGCATATGAGGAAGGTTCAATATTTCGTTTTGGTTTTTACTCTCAGAAATAACATTTGGAAACGCGCTTACTGTTTTTCCTATTCTCCTATAACCTATTCCAACACAATCCCGCTTTTATGCACCTCAAGAAATCTTTAGAATACATTGTGGAAAATAAAGAAATTACTTTAAAAAATATTCATTATCCATATTTTTTCTAACCCCCCCCCCCCAAAAAAAAAAAGTCAAGAGTTACAAATTTTCTTCAATCTCGACTTCTTTCCAGTTCGACTTGTCTCAATTTTTTCGTCTGGCAATCGGTTAAACAGAAATACTAACTAGGAATTATTTTACGTTTATTTTCCGGTTATTCTCCTTTTCAGTATTATAATATTTTCTGTGGTATAGATTCTTATCACACAGCATGTCCTTATTTGCATGCAGTTATTTGTATATGATTTCTTATATACAACACGTATATCAATGTATATCATATATTTGCACATGTTATTGTCGTAACCTTTTCCTGTTTAATCCCTGGTTTTTACGTCCCCTAGGTTTTATATTTGAGAAAACATTGTGGAAAAAGAAGAAACTGCTTGTAACAAGCAATTTCTTCTTTTTTCAAAAATATTTTCTACTATACTGATTGATTATTTTTCAAATAATTTCGACTTTAAATTGCCGTTTGCAAAATGTTTGAATTTTGGCCAGTCTTTAATTTCTAAAATAAAAAAAAGAAAAACAGGAAAGGGTTATTGGGTTTGTGCACGAATTGTCTGTTTGCAGATAGACATTGTACCTATAGCCTGAATCGGGATGTAGTGACAATGTTTTTCGTCCAAACTGCGATATGCTTTAATTATTTATATTTTGTCATATGAACAGTTTTGACCCAGGTCTAACTGCGCAAGTTACGTCATCTACTCAGTCGGACCATATACTTTTCGTACTATCTCGATGGTCTCTTTCTCTTAATGGGGTATTTTCTTTTAAGACATGATGTTCTAAGGTGCATTCTTTGCCTCGAGATTTTGAAAAAAATTAAAGATTTTTAATCGTGATATCTCCCTCATGACCGTAGAATTTCAAATGTACAGAGGCAAAATAACCTATTTGACGTTCGAGAGTGTTTGGGGTAGGCCCAAATGCTTTTTTGTAAGGACTCACGACGCTTTGCTAATTGTATGTACTATAGACGTTTTAAAGAAGAACTTATTTTACCATTCCCCTTACAACTCTTGATTTATACATGCGAAATATTTGTGGAAAAAGAAGAAATTTCTTATAACAAGCAATTTCTTCCATTCCTACATTTTTTCTACCCTATAGAAAGTAACATTTCAATAAAGTTCACTTCAAATTGTCGTCTGCGACCTCTTTCAAATCGGGCAAGTCTAATATTTGGTAAATCAGGAAAGGAAAATAAAACAAACAAACAAGTTTTGTCAAAAAGCATCAGTAATAAGAAAGATAACGTTTATTTTTTTAACTCTGACTTGTAAACAAGCAAACAAACAAGTTTTGTAAAAAAAAAAAAAAAAAAAATGTGATGAGAAAGATCACGTTTATGTTTAGCTAGTAAAGCGTCAGATTTGATGGCTTAAATTAACAGACAGAATTTTGAGGTCGCCTCAAAGTTCAACGAGCGCAAACTGCCACTTGAGGCTTAACCACTTAATCCGTTAAATGGCTACGCCATACAAAATAGTTTTTATATACTTCAGGAATATTGTAAACTCTGCATGGAAGTTCATCTCCTAGATATTTAAGCTCACTTGAGCACATCGATCTTCGAAGAAGTTGCAGACGACCATTTCAAATTGTTGACAATTCTAAGATATTTATCATTTAGATAGAAAACAATGTGGAAAATGAAGAAATTGCTTTTGACAAGCATTTTCTTCATTTTCCACTTTGTTTTCCACAACTACTTTCTTGGGGGCGTAAAAGGAGAGATCGTGTGGGAATGGGTTAACTCCTTGGATACTTTAACCTCGTTTCTTTATCATGTCTTTATCATGATACAATTCTACAAAGAAGAATATTGAACAAAACAATGCTTTGCTTGCTTACAGTACTTTGATTTATCTCTTGTCATGCAAAAATCCTGTACAGAAATTCATTGAATTTAAAGGCCTGAGATCACTGGAACAGCAACTCTTTGTTAAGCTTTATTTTGAGAACTCACCCAATAAACACCTTTACCTTAAAAGGATAAGGCAGTCGGCCATGCTAAAATCGGACTGCACTTATGGGTAGTCTGATCTTTGTCTATACCTCCTGCCTAAAAGGACTACTCCGGGTTAAGCATGACAAGCGTTCAATGTTGCTTTTGTTAAACTGTCGGATTGCGCTCTTGATACAACCTTGATTGAGGAACAAAAAATGCGTTCATTTTCACCGGAAGTGTAATGTTGACCCGCGTAATTTATTTTTATTTTATATTTCGTTAATGGGCGAATGTTTAATTTCTGCGAGTGCAGTTTTAACACATTGGGTTGTTCACTCACGTGTACCCAATTATTCACCAATGCTGAAGGAAGCATCGTGGAGTTATTTATTTATTTATCTATTTTTTACTTACAACTTGCATGACCACGGACTCTACATTCTAAAAAAAACTGTTGTAACGAAGTTTAAGCCGTTCACAAGTGATATGCTATTTGGTTTATGTCCAAAACTATGTGCTTAACAAACTAATGTCACTATTTTTTTCGTCTAAGACAAACCTTGTTGTAGGTAGCCGTTAATCGACGAATGGCTAGTCACGTCTACTGAAGTTGTAAGACTCAGAGACAAAGAGGATTCAATTATTCAATTATATGAGCAGGAAAATTAACCAAAAAGTAAATCGTTAGCTGTTGATTCAAGCATCGTAACTAAAGCATGAATCAACAAATCACGGCTGTAAATCAAATAATCAGTCGACTAATAGTACCATTCAGTCAGACCAGAAGTGATTTTTTAAACGCCGACATTGGCCGTCATTTTTTGTGAAACTTATTGTTGGTTTAGCGACTTAAACGTCGTAACTACAGCTCATTCAGCTGTAGTTACGACGTTTACGTCGCAAACCAACTACTCAACTCTTTAATTACATGCTACCATTCAAAGAAAGAAAACCAGCGGAAACCTGGGATTTCTCGGCGTAACATTTTTTTAGAAATAACAAGAACCAATGTTCTTTTTACAAAGGAGATGGCCGAACTATGAGTTAATAAAAAGGCTACAAGTCAGCTAAATTGGTTGATTGATTGATTGAATGGGATTCAATGCCTCTTTAAACAGTATTACAGTTATATCGCGGCGGCTGGAGTACCTAACAATAGATTCCTAGTATTCCTCACACCAGTACTTCCACTACATCCTTTCCTAGCCTCCAGGAACTATCCCACTTAGGTTAACGATTATCCACCCATTGGTAAGAGACAAATGTCGGAAAGGATATGTGCCACCGCCGGGGATCGTGTCGATTTTAAAAGTGACGATGTTATAAAGTCCTTGACACGTTCATAATAATTGATTAAAAAAAACAAAAAAAAAACGGCTCGTATGATTTTTGATCATATACTCCACACCAACATTGTCAAATCTAAAAGTGACAGTGTCATTTATAAAGTTCTTCACAATTCCCTAAGGATCTATTTTAAGTAATAGAGCATCGTATGATTTCAGCACAGAACTCCCCCCCCCAACACACACACACACACACACACGAAACCTTCTTCTAGAGTCCGTATTATGATTTTGGATTCGACCAAGATTCAAAGAGAATTTCTTTTTTGCTCATACAAGCGGAAATCTGGGATTTCTCATCGTAACAAATTTTATTACAAATAACAAGAATCACTGTTCTTTTTCCAAAGGAGATGGCCAAACTATGAGCTTGTAAAAAGGCTACAAATCAACTAAAAACAGTGTAATAAAGATAAATAAATATTCATATATCTATGAAAAAGGAAACATTCTGTTCACATGTGGTTTTAAAGGACAAGGATTGTGGCAAGTGTATTATTTCTATTTGATTTATGCAATTCATTCTTTTCCGTAAACGGCAAAAATTATCAAGTGCTCGAAACTCCATGCTATTGCGGTTGTAGTGATATTCGCACAAACATACTCAAGTGAGCTGATCTTTAGCGCCCAACCTACTGGAAGACCGTCTATATTCTTAAACCATGTATGAATCAAAAACTGTATCTAAGGAAGACAAACTTCGTCGATCTTAAGTCCTAGTGACTTTAGATCGACGATAATGTGTCATCCTTAGATACAGTAATTGTTCAGTTTAAAATATTTTTTTTTATTTCCGATATTCGAAAACAAAAATAAACATTATAGTAGCAATAATTCTCTCGGGAGTGTTCAACTGGTATCTTTTATATGAAAATTCTCTCAGTCCATTGTATTGTTTGGCATCAAAAAACTGTCCTTCGGATTTTCGCAATTTGTCGGAAGATTTTTCAAATCAAATTTTCCTCTATATGTTCAACATGTCATTGCGTAACATTTGCACTTGGACAATCGAGATTGTCAATCAAGGAACCAGTCGATCATTAAGACCGGAAGTTAGTTTTTTAGTCTGAAACATCGTTAAGGTCGCCAACCAACCTACCATTCCATTTTTTGTTAAACTCTATTGGGCATAAATTTTGCAAAAGAACGTCTTTGAATGTCGAACGGAACTTCCTATCTGAGTTAATGAGTGGGGCAAACCGAGTAAGTGGGTGGGGCTAGTGATTGGTCAATTACAAAGGTCTGTATGACTTTCTAGCAACAAGATGTCTACAAATATATGCAATTCTAAAAGTACTTGTGACACGACAGGTAAAAGGAAATTGTTTTAAGAGTGTTTCGGAAAAATCAAAGCTTAGGTAGCTTAACCCATTATCACGCGAGCCCGCTTTTTCACGGTCTTAAAGAAACATTGTGATTTTTATACCCGAAAAGAAAACAACAACAACAAAAATGTTTTTTTTTTTTTTAAATAACCCTTCCTTGTGCTATCTTTCCTTTTTCTATATGTGTAATTTTATATTTGAGAAACATTTGGAAAACGAAGTAGTTGCTTGTTTTCTTACAGTAATTCCTATCCTATAGGTTGGCTACTTTTTAAATTACATCCACTTTAAATTGTCGTTTCAAACTTATCTTAAATTGGATACGACTAAAGATTTGGAAGACAGTAAAGGGTGCAAGTTTTTGCAAATTGGATTCAGCTAAGATTTTGCCGTCTTGCATTGGGTTAATTTATATGTATCTTATTTATTTTTTAAAAAGGAGAGAAGTACTTTGGAATATCTCTTTATTTTTTGAAATCCTCCAAATAAATCTCCACTGGTTAATGGAAACTAGAACTCTATAAAATGTTAATGCTGTTAAATGAACATAGATTTACTAGTTTGAGGGCGATGTGGAGAATCAATCAATATATTGTCAGTAAAAAGGGAATGGGCCAAATTGACCCATCGCGGCTGTCAATCAAGGAACCATTCGACTAATCAAATCATTTATTTAGCCCCGAATTGAACTTTTAACTCCTAGATTGGCCGCCATTTTTGTAAACCATATTCGTTGTTTTTTTCAACTTAAAGGTCGTAAATACAGCTATTTAAGCTGTAGTAACGACATTTCAATCGCTAACCAACCATTCTACTTTTTTGTTACATGCTACTGGCCATAAAGTCTGCAAAATAACGCCTTTAAAATAGAGCGTAATTTCATTTTGGAGTAAACTTGCGGGGCCTAGAGAGTCAGTTAACCCTTTCCTGTACAATCCCTTGTTTTCACGTCCCTGTGGTTTTATACTTGAAAAAACATTGTGAAAGCAATTTCTTCTTTTCCCATAGTATTTTCTAACCAGTAGGTTTGTTACTTTTCAAATTGCACCCACTTTTGATTGTTGTCTGCAACTTCTTTCAAATTGGACTGGTCTAAAATCTTTAAAAAAAAACGGGAAGGGTTAAAGGGACAAATGACTGGTCAATTCCACTCAGGCTATTACATTTCGCTGAACATGTTATCGTGACGTTTTTATTCAATCTGACATTATTGGGGTGCATTTCATGAGTTGAATCAAAGCTAATTAATCTGTACACCTTATTTCAACTTAACATCAAATTGACGGAAATATAATAGTTAAACACGCTATTTAAGTTTAATTTACGATTTGATAGCACCTATATTGACAGTCTTTGTATCAAGTCACTTTGATTTAGCAAGTGCAATACCTTTCGATCATTCATCGTACGATATACTGACTTAAGCTTGACATAAAGTGGACCGAGTGGTAGCGGGCTCGATGGTTGCAGGTTCGAGTTCCGTCGGAGGGTAGCAACAGCAATAAAATAATCTGAAGAATGATAATACATATGTTATTAAAAAGTTCAATCGAATAGAAAGATGTCATTTTTCGTTGCTCATGGCCTTTATTGTGTTTATCGAACAATTAATGTAATTTTCAAACAAAAAGTAGAGATAGAAAGAATTAGAAAATTTTGGAGCACTGGTATGTTTCTACATATATACACAAGTATTTTCACCTTCACTCTTAGGCGAGTGCAATTAGAGTTCTAATAAACCATTTCCTGTTCAGTCCCTGGTTTTTACATCCCTGTGATTTTATAGTTTAAAAAACATTGTAGAAAATGAAGAAATTGCTTGTAACAGGTATTTTTTTTTTCTTTTTCTACAATAATGTCTACAGTACTGAAGGGTTATTTTTCAAATTAAACCCACTTTTAATTTTCGTCTGTAAAACCATTGAATTTGGACAGGTCTAAAATTTTGCAAAACAGGAAAGGGATAATGACGATATATCTGTCGTAGTTCACCGACGTCGGTAATTTCTAAGCCTTGGCAAATGTATCAGATTTCAAATTCTGTGGGTGGTAAATTTAATCAAACTTAGGTGTCAGATTAGGTTAACGTGATCCGGAGTGGTCCGTTATTAACACCTTTCCGCACTGGCATTAGTGCATATTTAAAAGCAATATTTTGTTTCTTTATTTCAAAAATAGTGGTTGGGTTTGAAACGAATTTCATATGAAACAGAACGGTCTAATAATCTGACTTTTAAACAGATGAGCAAGGCATAGTAATTACACGTGACGTAATCCATCCGTAATGATGATGTCATAAGATGTTTTCAGTGTAAATCAGTGTGCGTTATTATTTCAATATTTTTCATTGAAACATAATAAAAAAGTATTTGATTTACCAATATTACGAAGTCCAATATAGAATATTTATACTGCCATGTTGAATAATCTCAGTCTTCACTAATCGTTCGACCCAGCCCCACTTGAAATTCAACCATTGATTAACCACAATTTAAATACGTATTTGTGTGTGTGTATTTCCGTTTATTTATCGTCGCTACCGTAGCGCATGCCCATATGAGCGACGCCTCCAGAAGGGGCCTCGGTTTAACGTCTCATCCGAAAGACAATTAGTTTGTTAGGTGATATGGTCAGCCCAGGGCTCGAACCCGTGATCTTGAGGTTTGAAGTCAAGTGCTCTACCAACTGAGCTAATCGGGCTGACAATACGTAATTGTAGATGTATTTAGCCCGTCTTACTTACTGATCTATCAAAATTTCATAAAGTATACTCTATCAAATGAAAAAAAAAAGTGATATCCTTTAACTAAAAAATAACCCATTACAAGACGCCAAACTTAAGACTTGTTCAAATTCTAAATTTATTTTCTTGTTTATCCTGGAAGAGTAGCAGGAAAAAATTGAATAGAATAAAAAGACAAGCAACGAATATTTAAAAGAGATGAGGTAAATCGTTCTACCTTTAAAGAACCAATAATTGTGTCCTATATGCAAAAACAGATAGACTTCTTTTAGGAGTCGCTTTATATGATCAAATGCTACGGTGGTGACGATAGATAAACGAGTATAGATAGACACACGGTGAAGAAAATGAGAGAATTTGATAAATGTAGATATGCAATTCTTTGTTTCCATGAATACCATTAGATTGTATCTAATGTCGCGTTCTTAACTAGTGACATAATGTCTAATCTTTTTTAGAAAAGAAATTTGATATCATGTTCTGACATTTATGAAGATACTAAATTTCAATTAAATTGTATTGTTCTTGGAAACCTTACAATTTGTCTGTTCTTAGTGCATAACGGTCTTCCAGTGAAAAAAAGAGACCACAATACTTTTTACATTCTTGTCTATTTTGATTTGCCAGACGAATGCGTTTTGAGTTTTTGCAAATACTGGTTGTTAAGGGCAATTGACCAATCGCGGCTGTAAATCAAGGAATCAATCTACCAATCAAAGCAATCGTTTAGCCCGCATTTGAGCTTGGAACTCCAGCATCGGCCGCCATTTTTTTTCATATTTCAATTTGTTTACGTATTTAAACGCTGTAATTACAGCTTTTTTAAGCTATAGTTTCGACATTTAGGTCTCAAAACAACCATTTTAATTTTTTACGTGCTATCGGTTATTTTATTGGTTAATTGATTGGGGTTTAACCTAACTTTTTAAGTCATATCTTTCCAAAAACCCACTATACAAATAACAAGAAAACCATCCTCTATGCTCTAAAGCATAAATCAATATTTTGAAATCAAGAGATCATCTTAATTCTGTGCAGTAAGTCTATAATTCAAGGAATTCACGATACTTTAAAATGTGACCTGTAGACCGCAATTTAACGTTAACTTTGTTTACATCAAATTATGACGTCAGTGATGACGTTTTACCTTTCGCCAGTCATTCAAACAACTAGCTTGGTTACGAAGATTAACGAAATCGCCTGTAAAGTTTTCTCATCAGCACCTGTGCATAAAACAGTCTATGCCGAAGATTAGCGAAGAATCGGGTGAATTCGTCTCAATTTCAAAAAATAAACAAGCACAAATTGAAATCGACAAGAAAAACACAAAATATTCTTTCTAGAGAACATTACTCATACCCTGCTTTTGCATATCGATATTAAGAAGGCCCTTGTTTGCTTTTTTGACCAAATAAGCAATAATTTATTTCAACTATTTTTTTTTTCTTCCTCTGTGGGCAAATATAACAATTCAGTCATATCGCGGCGGCTGGAGCACATTACAATGGATTCTTGGTATTTCTCACACCACCACATCCTTTCCTAGTCTCCAGCTGCTATCTTACTCAGGTGTACGACTATCTACTCATTTGTGAGAGACAAATGTTTGAAAGGATATGTGCCGCAGCCGGAGATCGAACCCATGACATCCCTTGGTTGAAGATTGGGAGTCTGATGCGCTACCGACTGCGCTATGACGGCGGCCTACGTTCTACTGGCTATAAATTGTGTAAAATAAATCCGTTTTAAGATGAAGCAAAACGACCTGTTCAGAGACAATGGGCGGGGCCAACGGAATAAGTGGGCGGGGCCAGCGATTGGTCAGCTGTCGATTACGAGGTTTAGGTAAGGTTTAGGCAATGCGATTTATATACGTAACTAATATTATACTGTTTACCTGCACGGTTACACGATTCTAATAATTATATCGTCGTTGTCGTTCTAAAACGTCATAACTACAGCTTGATTCAAGCTGTAGTTACGTCGTTTTAGAACGACGACGACGATATAAATATATATATAAAACATCATACAAGTTCTTAGAGAATATATATAAAAAAAAAAGATTCGTGTGTTTCTGAATGGACACATTGTTACTTGGTTTGAAACCATTGTTATTTATTTAATCTCGATTTTTGACGCCCTGAAGAAGTATGGTATTGAAAGATACATTGCTTGTCACAAACAATTTCTCCTTATGATTACAATGATTTACGCTTTATTTGTCAACTTTGGCGCACTTTGAAATGTCGTCAGCAGCTGCTTTCAATTTTGACCTGTCTAAAATTATGTCGTGCGATAATGGGTTACGAGAGGTTGACGCCGTATCAAAATACACTGCACTTAACTAATGAGAACTGTGTTGTGAATCAAGGAACGTTTGTCAATTTATAAAAGGACAGTTGATTACTTTAATCGTCTAGGCTTCGAATCTTTGAAGAGGTATCGATTTGAAAACTTGGGCATTTGAAGTTCTACCCGCTAATGGAACCTGTGTTTAGATATTGTCCCAAGAGAATAATAACTTTGATAGACATGGCGATGCCATATTCCTTACAAAAAAAAAGAAAGAAAAATAAAGAAATCCGTATCATCGAACCCTATCATAACATATACAGTAAATCCTGTATTAAGCGACCACTGAAGGGACGACCTAAAAGTGGTCGCTGAAAAGAAAGGTCACTTAAGATACACTTTATTGCGAAAGGTATGAATGATTAATTTGATTGCATACAGAAAATATCACAAATGTCTTGTTTAATCCTGTGATGTTGGGACTAGTTCCGACAACATAGAATTTTGTTACTATTCTTTTAAAGAAACATGCTTACACTTTTTACGATATTTTGCTTTCTAAATGGGGACTTCGATTATGGTCGCTTAAAACAAGTGGTCGCTAAATAGACGTGGTCGCTTCATAGAAATGGTCGCTAAATAGACGTGGCCGCTCGAACAAGATCGACGTGTATAGTACACGAAAAATATGACACGAAATGTTTTCCTTTTAATCTGGTGTAAATATAAAGTATTTTATGCTCTCATATTCGGATATGAGTGATACATTGTATGTATAGCTGGAGCACTTATACTGTTCTTTCGCACAAGCTAACTTTTGAATTATTGTGGTAGAATACATCTGCATAGGTATAGTGCATTCTGAAGAAAACAGCTTTCTTGTCGAGTGCCAAAAGAGTCGATAGTTACACATATATTGAATGGGTCATTTCATTAAATCTACCTAAAGTGTGGTATCGATGCTTTTTTGAGTACCTGTGTGTGTCGCAGATTTTAATCATTTCATTCCCTCTCTTATATTTTTGAAATAGAATATTATGAAAAGTAGTTTAGCGAAAATCAGAGATTGTTCATCAAACGAAACTAGGATATTTTCGTAATATCCTACGTAGGCTGTTAATATATTTTTAGATTTCATTGGAGCAGTGGCATTGGGAATTGGGACAGTCACGATATGCATAAATTGACTCAAGCCAACGTCATTGTGACGTCACCACGAGTTACATTCGCTAGCCGATTTTCTATTGTTTGAAAATAAGTTTAAAGTTGTCGAAAAAGTTTATATACTTATCTACACTTACTTGCGCTAATCAATTATAGTAGTACAATTCAGGTTGTTTCAATTGTTACTTTGGTTTCTTCTTTTGACTTGGGATCATATGTAAAGGAGGTCATTGGGCGTAGACGGCCGAATGCACTAAAGTCAAATTATCACGACAACAAAAAGTCACTTACCATGAAGACGATATCTGGCTAATATTTAGTATATGTGAATATTTCCGTTTTTTATCGTCTCCACCGTAGCACATGCCCATATGAGCGACGCCCCCAAAAGACGGTTAGTTGTTACGGGGGATAGTGCAAGGATACAGGACGAAACTGCCGAGAGCCCCGCCTGGATCTTTTACGTGCTCGATGGATAGCACCGTCACACGGGGCCTCGGTTTAACGTCTCATCCGAAAGACAATTAGTTTTGTTAGTTGATATGGTCAGCCCAGAGCTCGAACCCGTGGTCTTGAGGTTTGAAGTCAAGTGCTCTACCAACTGTGCTAATCAGGCTGACTATTTAGTATAAACTTTTGGGGACAATTTCTTTTCTAGCATCGTTACCAGCTTAAAGTTTATATTTCAAAATTAACAAAATAAAATCTTTTGTAAATGCTGGTATTCGATAACTTTTTTTTCCTCAAGTGAAATAAATTACGAAATTCATTTATTTCAGTGTCTCTTCTTTCTACCAAAATGCGAGAAAGATAATAATTTAAGCATCTTTATTTTTTTTCAATCATTTGTCCTCTATACAATGTGTATGTGAATGATTTCATTTTGATCCAAGTTTTGTCATTAACAGTTATCTGTAATACTACATTTTATCCTGGAATTGAAAAGAAAGGAAATAAAAATCTATCTATCATAATTCTATCTAATCATGACTTGAATAAAACATATTTAAGATTAACCAGTTTCCCAGAAATCAATCACGTGAGGAAATAATACGACAAGGTCAAACTCGTTTGAATTAAGAAATCGATTTAAGAGCTTTTATATTACTTTCTTAGTTTACAGATGGCGTAGATGTTGCAACTAGAGTAGTTTTCGCGCCGGATATACTTTGTACCCTTGACAAATACTTTATGGAATATTAATACACCATGATGGTGCCTTATTTCTCCCCCGTTTTACTAACACATATCGAAAAGTATGCAAAATATACGTGTCTCGTCACGCTAGAAGAGATCTTCTATTTTTCCCCTAAAACGTACATTCTGAAAAATGGATCAAAATGGATAATCAATTAGCTAGCGTTAACATTCTATATCGGGATATCTGACAAAAGAGAATATTTCGACCCCGGTCAGCCCGCACAATCCGCAAAGACTAGCCGTCGTCGGAACTCTTCGCTCTTATCAGAAGGTCCCTGTTTTTCGCTTTTTTTTTTCACATAGAAATACGTGCAAATAAAATTCGCTTTAAAACCAAAAGAGTCAGGTTTCTTTGCGGAGGTTGGATTCAGAATTGGACCTCAGTAAATGTGGCCTCCAGCTGGGTTGGACAGTCTGTGTAAAAATTGGACCTCCAGATCTTTTCTGAACTCTGTTTTCTTTAAATAACGCTTTCAAACTCTACGTCGATACTGAATCATTAAACGCCTGACTTGGAGTGCTGTAGTTGCCCTTTTTCGACCTCCTTCGTATATGTGTGAAGGATCTCCAAGGGTCAAGCTGGTGAGTAAGCTTTCGTATATACACAATCTGACAAACGTTTAAAACCCTGACGGTAAGAAGTAAGAACAGAACAGAACAGAACATACGTTTATTACAGACGTTGAGCATATAAGCTCATAGTCCATAAAATAGCATGTTATAAAACATACAATGGAAAAAACAGTCGCATAAATAAACAATAATAATTATACCATGTTAATAATGAGAGTATCATAATGTAGCATAAACTAAATGAGTCATAGGACACCGTTTCTGGGCCCACAAAACATTGCAAACACAGCTTATCTCTAGCTGTTTTTACAACCCTTTTGTCGTCCATATACAAAAACAAAAAACGGTGCCTTGGATAAACGTGAATATATTTATTCAGACTCCATCGAGTAAAAGTTTCTTCTCAACTGTGAGGCATTTAAATAAAATGATGACAGTTTTATAATTTGCTTTTTATTAACAGTATTAAGTAATGTGGTAAATTTATACATATTAGGGTGTTTAAGGTAAAAAGTAGGGATATACTTATATCTTAAATCCTTATAATAGGGACAAATCAAAGTGACATGAAATTCGTCTTCAATATCTCTTAAGGTACATAATTCGCATATTCGATCATTTCTGTTGATATAAGGAGATGACAGATTTAAATATTTCGAAGACACGGTTCATTTCTTTTCAGGCCTTAACCAATCCCCACGCAATAACGTTTTTAATGCCCCCAAATAAAAAAGCTGTGGAAAACATTGTGGAAAATTATCCACATTATTTTCTAACCCAATAGACAAAGAATTTTTTTTAAAAAAAATCGTCAACTTAAGATTATCGTCTTCATCCTTTTAATTTGGACCAGTTTAAAATTGTGTCGTTTGGGAATGGGTTAAAACACTTTAACTCGTTCCTTATAATTTTAAATTTTGTAGACCCATAGTAAATGCTTCTTAAGCTTAGAAAACCAAAACTAGTAACTTTCATGTTAAATGTAAGATGCAGTTTTTACGCGTGGTTATTAACATTACTAGTTCTGGTTGTAAATCGTGTTATCTTACATATTAATTTCATTAGATCATCTTACACATTCATGGGAGAGGACAAGCTACAAATGTAATTTCTGCTTACGCATAACGTTTGTAATTAACCTTTAATTTTTATGATTTTATAACGCACGTTTAAATATAGTGTGAAAATTATATCGACTCTAAAATTTTGTCGAACCATAATTGGAAAACGACCTTTTTCAAACTACCTGGCACTTCACTATAAAAAAAATAAAATCGAACTAAAAAAATCTGACTGTAAGACAAAATTGGAACATTTCGTTTTTTATAGTCACACGAGACTGTTTAGTCACGTGCCTGTTTTCTTTTATTTGATCCGTTTATAGCACAATAACTTAGCGATACCTTTTATTTCTACCTAGCTACACTTTTCTTTCTTTAGAAACATTAGACATTTTAGAAACGTTATACTTTTGGCTACGGTAATAAGCAAACAAAAGTGCCATTGGCCCTGGGACGCTTACCTGAGGCAAGAGATACTTTAATTTCTACTAGTCAAATTCAGTTCTAGATTATGATAAAAAGTCTACCATACTACTCTTTATTCATATAAAGGCCTGATCCTCACTGTGCTTCTATCCGCCAGGGTCCAAGTGTCGAGATTCTAGCTCTATACACTGAGGCCTATTTACGGATTCTACAAGACAAATATCGAGGTTTCTTCACTTTCTTAGCCGCCGTCATAGCGCAGTTGGTAGCGCGTCGGACTGTCGATCTACAGGTCCCGGGATCGATCCCCGACGGCGGCACTCATCCTTTCCGACTATTTGTCTCCCACCAATGGGTCGATAATCGTAGACCAATGTGGGACAGCAGCTGGAGGCTAGGAAAGGATGTGATGGCGGTACTGGTGTGAGAAATACCAGGAATCCATTATTAGGTGCTCCAGCCGCCGCGATATAACTTAAAGATTGTTGAAAGCGGCGTTAAACCCCATTCAAACAAACAAACAAATCTTCACTTTCTTAGTCAGAGGAAGAACACATTAATTGATACCTTAGAAACCATTTTACTTGGCGGATCTAAATCATTTTAGCCTTTTTGACGGAAAACCACCTAAGGAGCATTCCCACCAAATATAGGTCAGGTTCACCATGTAGTTTTGAAGAAATCCTTTTTAATTTCTATAAAAGTCTTGATCTCTTGGCTGCGCCAATTTGGACGAAATAGTGACTGTCTTGGCAATTCTGAAATCGGTCAATATTCTGATACTTCATTCCATGTATCTAGGTTCTTTGCCTTCTAGGTTAGGTGGATACTTTATTTAAAGATATTTCTGTGATGTTACCTTGTCGGCACGAAAGGACACAGTTTTTGATGGGCTCCGTAGAAGTCCATCAGTGTTACCCAGTTTAGAAAATCCAGTAGGATGTTACTATGTTAAAAGAGAAGTAGGGCCTAGTCAGGGTCGATTTATTCTTTAAAAACTGTCTCCCTCAAACAACTGTGCATTTTGAAAATGTCGTAATACGATGATTCTATATAATTTGTAGAACGCGTAAAGACTCCTCTTAAATACGAAAACACCTACCAATAACCCGCTTATCGTAGATGCGTTACGGTTTCAATAACGCGGAGTCTTTCACTTATATAGTGAGTAATTTGCCTTCTATTTCGAGAACTCAGCATACCTGTTTTTAGACTGGTGAGCCTGTCCCATCTACGCTGCTCTCCGATGTATCGTCAGATCAGGACTGGCTCGCCAGTCAAAGCTGTTGTATACCGCTATATAGTTTACATATATTTAAAGATTTGTATTATTATTTTGAAACAGCCTTTTCAATCCATTACCAAGCGACAATAAATTGAATAGTTACAGACGACGATGCACATCGCGTTGAGATTTAATCTAAGGCCCGGATAGGGTAGAAAACATTGTGAAACAAGCAATATCCCCTTTTCTCACAATGTTTCCGTTAATACATTTCTTCAGGGGTGGGGGTAAAAGGTTTGATTGTGTGTGAATGGGTTAAGCTTCTACTGGATCAAGGAAGGTTAAAAAGATACACAAAGACCCTCAGTTGTTTCTTACAGGTAATAAATCTCAATGAATATTGCTAATCTAATATTGACCAAGTTTCGTAAATGATATCTTAAATGTGGAATGTCTTTGGAAGAAGATAATCTCGGAAAAGTAAAAAAAAAGTATTGATCTTGAAAGCTAGTTAGACTTCGGTCAAGCTAATTTGGTTTAACGTGACTTTTAGTAGTATTTCAGTAAAACCGCGGTTAGTAGGTGCACCAAACCATGGCTTCCCATCATTTTCACCAGTAACATTTACAACTGCATCAAAAAAGCTTGTCTATTACTTGTGCGGCTGCTCAGCCAATTTAACAGGCAAATATTTATCATATTTGAAAGACAAAATACGTGTGTAACAATGGCATTTTTTTCCAAACTTGTGATCGCGCTTAGGACTCTTGAAAAGAACTAGCTTGTATTGTATGTGATTATAAAACAAACCAGGCTAGGCGATAGGTTATGCTAAAAAAAGATTATCCTTATGAAAATAGCTATTTTGAACTCCAAACGGGCATATCACTCTACGTTGCCAATAACGGCATCCATCATCAATACTTTAAGTGCTTTGATTGAGATTCGTGATAATGTTGTTGATGATGTACATTGTATAATATAATTGTTGACGGGCGACACACCATTGACAACGTACAAAAAGCAATGGACGAAATACGACTGACCACGTACAACAAGCAACGGACGACACACCACTGACAACGTACCACAAGCAATTGGCGACACACGACTGACAACGAACAATAAGCAATTGGCGACACACCACTGACAACGGACGACACACCACTGACAACGTACCACAAGCGACGGTCGACACATCACTGACATCGTACAACAAGCAACGGACGACACACCACTGACAACGCACCACAAGCAACGGACGACATACTACTGACAACGAACCACGACACACCACTAACAATGTAGCACAAGCAACGGACGACACACCACTGACAACGTACCACAAGCAACGGTCGACACACGACTTACAACGTACCACAAGCAACGGTCGACACACGACTTACAACGTACAACAAGCAACGGACAACACACGACTAACGACGCACCACAAGCAACTGACGACACACGACTCATGATTCACCACCAGCAACTGTTGACGTACGACTGCTTTCTCACATTAAGCAACGGACAACACCCGACTCGCGACAATCAAAGATCAGAAAGGTTGTCAAAATAGCTTCCTTCAGTACTTTGTGCTCAGGTGTGCTAAAGACAGTAAATCAATTTGAATGTACCTCTCTAGATGATATTCAGGAATAATGATAGCACCCTAGAGGTTTAAAAACTTATATTTCTAGGTATTTAGCTTGTACCAGGATTGTTATATCGTTTGCCTTAGTATAATACTATCTCAGCTGGGGTTTTATATTGTCGTAAACGTAACATAAGAAATAAATCCTTATTGGTTACAGAGTGCTTTCCCACCTTTAGGGACCTACTAAAACGTATAAAGGTACTACAGAGAACCCCGCAATTTGATATGCTGAAGCAAGGGTGCTACCGCAAACACAGAAGACACTTGTCTTCTTACAGGCCGTTACACTTTCTCTCATGATGCTTTCAAGCCAAAACGGCATTTATTTTCTATTAATATCACATCAATATGTCCTGAACAATTTAAAAAAAATGGACTAGTCAGAAATTGGGTCATCTTTTCAGGAGTTAAATAATAATCGCAAAATATGTCTTTTGATTTCTTTATATCTTTCGAAAAGATTTAAACAAAGGCCACAATACAATTATTTGGTTAACATTCTGAAATGCAAACGTTGTAATTTTGTAAAATAGACAAATAATCGATTGGCCTTTGATATACTTTCTCCTGAATACGCAATATTAAATTCAGCTCAGATGGTAGAGCGATAGACTTCAAACCTCGAGAACGCGAGTTCGAGCTCCTGGTCGATAAACAGAAAACGAAAATAGAATTCTCAATTATTTCATGCTTCCAAAATAAAACAATTTAATTGTTAGTTTCGTCTATCAAAAACGAGCGATCTGATTGGTCGAAAAATTGAATTCATACTTCCATGAACAAAATTTTGAGCACGCAGCCATTTTGTATGCTCCCGCACAATATAGTTCCATACAAAGAGGTATCACAATTTGTAAAGTTGTTGTATTTTTCACTCGATGCTATTAAATTATAAGAGATGAAGAGAATATTTTTGTTTTCATGGAGGTATGAACCGGTTCATACCTCCATGAAAACAAAAATTATTCACTTCATCTCTTAAATGATTTGTAATTCATTTTCCTTTTCTCTTCGGCAAAGCTTTCCATAACGGCTTGTGACCTATTTTGAAATTACATATAGAGGGGTTTGTAAACAATTAAAAGAAAAAGACTTCAGGATTCTTTTTTTGTCAGAAATAGGACAAAAACGAGAGCTATAGAGCCTTGAAATACGAAAACATGAAATAAATTTTGCTGAAATTCGCTATTCTATACAGTGAGAGCATGCTTTTACTTCTAATTTCTTACCTTATTGGAAAAACAACAACCTACAAACAACTATTCTTTTTCATCTAGTGACAAAATATTGTGTTGAAATGACAATCTGTCCCGCTGACGCTGTGTCGTATTATATTTTATTTAAACAGAGAGGATCGTTGAGAAGAAATAGTCGTTTAGCACATTCCCAGACATTGACGCTTTTTGACGCCACTTAAGATAACAATTGAGAAAACATTGTGGAAAACAAGCAATTTCTTCTTTTTTTACAATGTTTTCTACCAAGAAAATTTAAAAAAATGTAAAATTTCATAAACTTTGAATTGTCGTCTGCAACTCCTTTCAATTTGGACCAGTCTAAAATATGTCGTCTGGTAATTGACTAATTGAGGTTCGTTGAATGTAACTTTGAGACGTACACAATGGTGTTAATCCAAGAGTATTTATTCTCGTAGTCATTAAGAGTTCCTAATTGCTGTTTTATGTAATGCAATGTAAAGTTAAGTTTATTTATGGCAGAAAACATAAATCACGTGATTGTCTGCTCGCACGTGACATCGTGTGAAATAAGCGGATCTAAGCAATTTCATTCCTTGCATCTGAGAGGGTCACTCGTGAGATATTTTTTCTAAGGGCCAAACTCTTTCCTTCGTGGAATACAAAAAGGTTTTTAGAAAATACTGAGATAGGAAAGGTTGGCAATAAACTTCTCCTTAAATTTGAACTAAAGCTGTCATGAATTGATAATTATTTCACATTAAAACAAACATAAACACGATAATAAATGTTTATTTCAGACAACATAAATCACGTGATTGTCTGCACGCTCGTCAATTCTGGCGAAATGGGGGATGTCTTTTTTATCATTGTTATTCTGTCCAGATATTTTAAGCTCTATCCGCTACCAAACATATCGTCACAACAAGAGCACCGCCTGGTAATACAATTACTCGAATGTTTCAAGTCGAAAGAGGAGCATCATTCATTCAAAGTGCATTTTGAGTTATTGCTATATTGGTATAGCTTGCTATTTTAATTGGGAACATCTGGTACTTGTGTTCAGAAATACCAGAGATATTACAAAATGTCCATGTTGTCGGACGATAACGATGCTGGCCGTAGTAATACCTTGGCTTTTCTCCGTAAAGGGACGAGTTATAATGTAGCTTTTGCTTATTTAAGTCGTAGATCTATACGATATTTAGAACGACTGCAAACAGTATTTGGTCTTTCAACATCTCCAGGTACATGTAAAGAGATACATATTACTGCTTATATTAAATTACTATTAGTGCGATTCGCCACTAACCTACCGTCGCGGCATCCAGACAAAAAATCAATCGACTACTAAAATCTATCATTTAGACCGGAAGTGAACTTTTATTCGTTAGTTTACATCATTTTGAAATTAAAGGAGATACATGTAGTTGTCAAACTCTTAGTTAAAATATCTTTTAGTGTGGTTCAAAGATTTTAATGCGCCGTTTGAAAATGAATTAAAGAAAGGCGATTGTTGTTGAACTTTTCACCAAATGACAATGACTTTTTGTCTAGTTCAAAGCTTTATGATGCATCATTTGAAAATGAACGAATGAAAGACGCTTGTTGTTAAACTTTCACTAAATGAAAATGTCCTTTTGGGTAGTTTTAAGCTTTCTAATGCACCTTTAGGAAATGGATGAAAGAAAAGCGATTGTTGTTAAACTTTCACTCAATGAAAATGTTATTTTGTGTAGTTTAAAGCTTTTTATTGCACCTTTTGAGATTGGATGAAAGAAAGGCGATAGTTGTTTAACTTTTCACTAATTGATAATGCATTTTTGTGTAGTTTAAAGCATTTTAATGCACCTTTTGAAAATGAATGAAAGGAAGGTGATAGCTGTTAAACTTTTCACTAAATTACAATGCCTTTTTGTGTAGTTTAAAGCTTTTTAATTCACAGTAATAAGGACACAGAAAGTTCTGTCACGACTAAGTGCTATTTCTCAATCATATTTTAGAAAACGCACTTAATCTGATGACTTTTTCCATATAATGTCTTTTTAACGCCCATCAAGAGAAACAATTTGGGAAACATGCACAATGTTTTCTACCAAGAAAGCTGAAAAAATATAAAATTACACAAACTTTAAGTTGTCGTCGGTCCTTTCTTTCAATTTGGGCCAGTATACAATTTGCCGTCTAGTAATGGATTAAATATAAAATTAAAGCCACATCTTCCTCCAAAATAGATAACAAAATAAATAAGAAACACTTACCCGGGGATAAATGAATACGACGTTTGAAATTCTAAGATCTAAAGAATTCTACGTAGAAGGCCTACAATTCATGAGAGACGTTTTGATTTTGAAATTGTCACCCACCACAATTTAAGGTTTGTTTACATAAAATTATGTCGTCAGTGATGACGTTTTAACTTTTACATGCCGCTCAAATCGGGGAGATTAACGAAATCGTTCGTAAATTGTAGTAATTAACACGTGTTCTTATAACTGTCAATGCCGAAGATTAGCGACGGTTTCCGACAGAGAATCGGGTGCATTCGGCTTAACCTCAAAATGTAAACATGCACGAGTTGAAATCATCAGAAAACACAAGATACTCTTTACAGAGACCTTTATTAATACTGTCCTTTTGTATATCGATATTAGAAAGGCCCTTGTTTGCCTTACTGACCAAATACACTATTTTTAGCTAGCAAAGCGTCAGCTTTGATAGCTTAAGTAAACAGACACAATTTTGAGGTCGTCTCAAAGTTCAACGAGTGCTAACTGCCACTGGAGGCTTAACCACTAAATTCCTACGCCATTAAAAGTAGTTCTTATATATTTCAGGAACATTGCAAACTCTGCATGCAAGTTCATCTCCTAGGTGTTTTTAGCTCACATCGTGTTCAAAATGACTCTGTTTAGAGTCTTCAAAGAAGTTGCAGGCGACAATTTCAAATTGTTGAATTTTCTAATTATCTCTTTAGGTAGAAAACAAAGTGGAAAATGAAGAAATTGCTTGTAACAAGCAATTTCTTCATTTTCCACTTTGTTTTCAACAACTATTTTCTTGAGGAGCGTAAAAGGGGGATTGTGTGGGAATGGGTTAACTACTCGGTTACTTTAACCTCGTTTCTTCATCAATAACGTTTGACAAAGAAGATTACCGAACAAAGCAATGCTTTGCTAGCTTACAGTACTTTTCAGTACTTTGATTTAATTGTTAAAACCGTTTTCCCTTCTCAAAGGGATAATATGGCTTGAGTATGTCGAGCAGACTGACCAAAACGTATTCTTAAATGTCAATTACTACTTTATCACGCAATGTACGGGTTGTAAGAGGCTCCCTGTGGTAATTATTACATCATTGCATGTATTTAACAGCTCGCGAACGAAGACCTATGATAGTACAGCACGATATAGCAACTTCTCTAAAGTATGTTATTCTAAACAGCTATTTATTGAAAATGTTATTGATATCTTCGGGAGATATTGAACATAACAGAACATTTATTTTTTTGTAACTTGAAAACATATAGTTCATCTTCAAAATACAAACATGATAAATCACATGCATGAGTACGGACAAATGTAACAAATAGATAAGGAAAGAATTCGTAAAAATTGGAGAGGAAAGAGTACTAATTGAGTACATTAAAAGGTCGAAAAAATCATCATGGATTAGATTGAAGTAGGGGTGTCATTTGCTAACAATGTTTAATTCATTTTTCTTTATATATTGAATTGGGCTCTTTATTGAAAAAGTTTATCTATAAGCAATTAAAATTTCTGTAGCAAATTTTGGTTACAAAAAAAAAAAAAAAAAAAAAAAACTAACTACGTAAAAACAAATAATTTTCCTTTTTAAATAAATTGGAATATTAAGTGATTTATTCTGTCTCAATGACTGATAATTAAAGATACTTGACCATTGATCTGAGTTAGAACAATTACCTCAATAGAGTGTGTTCCTAAATTCAAGCCCTAGTCTACCTGGCTATTAATGGGCAACAGTGGGTGTAAGCCAATGCCTATCTCCCGAAGACTTGAAATCATTTGGATTAATCCATTACCAAAGGGCAAAGTGTTAGTCTGGCCCAAATTTAAAGATATTGCAGACGACAATTCAAAATTTATGAAATTTTGGATTTTTCATCTTTCTGGATAGAAACATTATAGAAATTAAAAAATTGCTTGTAACTAGCAAATTGCTTGTAACAAACAATTTCTTCCTTTTCCACAATGTTTTCCTTTTTTCCCCTTGGGGCGTCTAAAAGCGTCACTGAGTGAGAATGGATTAAGTGGTCGAGGGCGCAATTATAAGTTTACAGTTTCGGGCACCATTACCGAACTTATTTAGTCAAAACTTTACTTATATTTATTCTAATAACTTTGTGAGAACTTTGTTTTTTATACGCGTTGGTAATATGTCCAAGTTTTCGGCAACTTTGAACTACTTCTAAAACTGATTTTATCTGGATTTCCTTTTCTTCTGTTTGATACATACCGTTTGATCGATGACATGTAAGCAAACACTTTTAAACTCACCAATATGGTTCTTTCAAGCGAGAAAGAGTTATCTGAAGAAATCTGTTATGATTGCTACATCACAGGAAATAATGTCAACGGCCTATAATCACGCAAACTTATCTGATTTGAGTCGAGCCGTTAATTGTCCAGGATTTTGCAATATATTTTACCTCTGATTCCGTAAACAAGTTGTTTAAAGTACGCTACTTCAAGGGTAAACGACCAACAGACCATCCAAAAGTACTGCTGCATCCTAATGGCACCTCCCACACACACACACACAAAAAAAAACCATTAAAGGCTACTAGGTTTGAAACGGAAGCTTTATGTACCTCGGGATTTACCAATCGCGTGTGCCAATCAAGGAATAAAGCTGTAGTTACAACGTTTAGGTCACCAACAAACCAATATACTTTTTCGTTACATGCTACTGGCCATAAGTTTTGCAAAATAACGCTGTTAAAAATCGGAGCTGGACTTCCTGTTGGAGTTAATGGGCGGGCCTAGGTAGTTAGATGGCGGGGCCTAGGTAGTTAGAGGGCGGGGTCAGCGATTGGTCAATGAACACATGGGGAAGTCTCCCCAGCTTGTACTCAACACTGATTCGCGATGATTACGGCGACAAACATATTTATACTCGGACATTTCGACAAAAAATATATCCTTTTGCTGATTGATTGAATGGGGTTTAACACCACTTATAACTGTATTTCAGTCATATCGCGGCGGCTAGAGCACCTAACAATGGATTAATGGTATCTTTTACACCAGTACTACCACTACATCCTTTCCTAGCCTATAGCTGCTATCCAACATAATTTTACGATTATCCACCCATTGGTGAGAGACAAATGTCGGAAAGGATATGTGCCGCCGCCGGGGATCGAACCCATGACATCCCAAGATATCCTTTTGTCAGGACACGGATTACTGACTTGCGCACATAACCATATGTGCGTCAATTATTTTCAGATTGAACAGATGAAGTAGTTATAAAGTATTATTGAGATTTATTTGTAGTACAAGTCGTGTTGTAACTACCACATATACATTTCAGTGGTACATACAAGCTTACGTACTTTGATAACTAACTTTTTCTTTTTCAGGGGTTGCTTGTTTGTCTCAGTTTAACATCGATGTTTCTTTCATGGAGTAAAAAACAAAAGCTCTATTTTAACCCATTACCAGATTGCGAAATTTTCTACTTGTCCAAATTGAAAGGAATTGCAGATGACAATTTTGTGAAATTTATTTTTTTCATTTTTCTTGGTAGAAAACATTGTGTAAAGTGAAGAAATTGCTTTGTACACGTAATTTCTTCATTTAACACAATGTTTTCTCAATTGTTTTTCTTTAGAGGTGTCAAAAAGCGTCATTGTGTGGGAATGGGTTAAGAAGTGGCAGATCCACCAGTGTTTTTTAGTTGTTCACGAAATAAAAGATAAATCGATCTTACACCAAAAACACACAATTATTCTATTTGCTAAATGCGAAAAAAATGACAAAATTTGATAAAAAGCGCGTCATACGCGTCATATCGCTAGTGAGTTACATGACAACCTGATGACGTCGCCAATGTCCTGGAGTCGTCGTAGATGGCGCTCAGTAGCCCGCAATTAACGAAAGCAGAGGTCATGTATCCAAACTAATGAATTTATAGTTTTGATTTAAACTAAATTTAAAACATAAAACTATACACACAAATACTTCGGTAAGCAATAATCCTTGCAAATAGATTAAAATGCATTATTAAACTAAAAATATTACTAAAATAAGCAAAACAGTTATTTTCCGAACCTCTCCATTATAGAAATGTGTAAGAGCTGACAAAGTGAATGACAATGTAGGTCTAATATGCGATATAAGCGCTATTTAAACGAAACGAGCTCTTTCAAAAATTGACCAATCGCTGGCTCCTTTGGCCACGCCTACTGACGCCAACCGTATGTCCTGCTTCGATTTTAAACGTCATTATTTTGCAATATTTATGGCCAATAACGTGAAACAAAAAGTAGAACGGTTGGTTGGCAAACTAAACGTCGTGACTACAGCTTGAATAAGCTGTCGTTACGACGTTTAGTTCGCAAAACTAACAAACATGTTTCACACAAATGGCGGCCGTAGTCAGAGTTCAAATCTCAATTCCGCGTTGACTGAATGATTTAATTGGTCGATATATTCCTTGATTGACATTTGTGATTGAATACGCCACTGTGTACTGTAATCTTTCATTTCACAATGTATGTATCAGACTGTGGTGTGTATACAAATCTATTAAACTCACGATATCGTTTTTGATTCATCACTATTTATCATGAATGTTTTTTTTTTTTTTTGTTTTTTTGTTTTTTGTTTTTTTTTTTTATGATGATTAAAGATGAATGAGAAAGGATTTGTCATAATAGGTGCCCGTAGAGATTATTTGATGAAAAAGTTGAACGAAGCAGAGCAGCTACTTGTCCTTATCTTTCTTTTCATCCCTTTATTCCTTATTTATGCTTAACAAATACTTAAGAAGATAGTCTGTAACCATTTTCAGTGTTTATTATGACTTGTTTTCGTATGATTAATGGTAAAAAATTGTTTCTATCTAATTCCAGGTCTCGATATCACCATGAATAATTCCACACTACTTGACGACATGAATGGAACAGCGAGTTCCGGGAACTATGCCGCCCCCATGTTAAGCCCGACCGTGTTCCTGGTTTACAACACCTACCTGAGCGTTTCACTTGTACTTGGCACGATCGGAAATGGACTTGTCCTACTTGTGTTCGCCAAATTCAAAGTGTCAACTTCAACGGACTGGTTCATCATTTTTATATCGATTTTTGACCTTATTTCGTCTGTTGTAAATTTACCAATCTATCTGACCTTTACAACGGGTACCTGGCAGAAAATCGGAAATGACGTTTACTGTAAACTACACATGTTTGTAAGTCAATCGGTTGTTTTATCCTCAACATTTTTAATTTGTGGCCTTGCGATTGAACGCTATTTGAAAATATGTCATAGGAACGGTTGCAGAATCAGTAAAACAAGAGCATTCTACATCTGCATTTTAATAACTTGCGTAACATGTTTAATGTCTTTGCCTTGTTTTGAAATGTTCAAGAACATACGTGGACAGTGTGTAGCTAATTCGTTGATTACAGGTGTGTTCGTCTACTACCTGCTTGTTCTTTTCACCTACGTTTTCGCCTTTTTTGTCGTCACATATTCCTACACCAGGATAACTATTGCTGTCCTGAAGAGCGAGTCTAACTTATCTCGACATACCAACAAATCAGTTGATGATTCCTACAGCTCGTGTTGTTGTAGAAGGAACAGAAATAAGGTACAGCCGTTGGTCGTTCCCTCGGGGTCATCTGTAAGTCGAGATGACGATGACTCAAGGATTACACAGAATGATAAGGGTCATCCCAAAAATCACCTTAAGGTCCCAGCATTGTCAACGAGGACGACTGTGGTCACAATATCAGCAGTGTCAAGCTTATCTGGAGCGTTTGCAGAACCGACATCATTTGGCTCTAAAGGTGACGCCATGAAACAAACGTCGACCAGCACTGCAACAAAAACAAATTCACGAGGAAACCAAGGACGAAAAACAACGAGAATTACATTTGCTGTTTGTCTGATTTTTATCATCTCATGGCTGCCTCCTTGGATCGCCTTTATCTTATTCAGTATGCCAAATACTAGAATAGATCCATACGTCCTGGCTTTTGGACTGTTTGGGAAAATGACATACCTCTTCAATACATTCATGAATCCACTTCTCTATTTATGTATGAACCGAAAATTTCGTGAACAAACTTGGAGCCTTTTTTGTTGTACAAAATAAATGTGGGCGTGAACTTCGCTTCGCTATTTTTGCACAATAGCAAATACCAAATTCAGGGAAATATTTGATTGGTTGATTGATTGATTGATTGAATGGGGTTAAACGCCGCTTTTAACAGTATTTCAGTCATATGGCGGCGGCTGGAGCAGCTAAAAATGGATTCCTGGTATTTCTCACATCAGTACTACCACTACATCCTGTCCTATCCTCCAGCTGCTATCCCTCTTAGGTTTACGATTATCCGCCCATTGGTGAGAGACAAATGTCGGAAAGAATATGTTCCGCCGCCGGGGATCGAACTTATGACATCCAGTGATTTAAGATTAGGAGTCTGATGCGCTACCGACTGCGCTATGACGGCGGCTGTTATTTCTAACTAGAACAACAATTGTTTTTCATAAGGTGTTACGTGTCTTTAGTCATAAGGATTTCCATTTAATTGAGGTGAATAATAAAGATGAATCATACTTTAGAAATGAAGCGAATATATTTTGTTTTCATTGAGGTATGAATCTACAAACTAAATTAAACTGTCCGCATACCTGAAGCAGATTCAAACATAAGCGTGACTTATGTTTAACCCATTCCATTGCAATCGCGCTTTTCTACGCACCTCAATTAAAAGGCTTCGGAAACTATCGTGGAAAATGAAGAAATAACTTGTTACAAGCAGTTTCTTCATTATCCACAACGATAAAGGTTTTATAATTTCACCAACTGCAACATCGTTGAATTTGGACCAGTTTAAAGACTTTTCGTCTGGTAATTAGTAAAGGATCATACCTCAATGAAAACGATGTACATTGTCTTCATTTATAATAATTAAATTCCATATCAAATTGATCAAATGGGTTTTCTCTGGTGTGTTTTCTATCAATTATTAAATGCATTTTTTTTGTCTTAATAACATGTTACTTTTTGCCTTATATTTTGTAGTTGTGTTTAATTAAGAAGTGCTCTGAGACTGTTTTATAGTAGCTACATTTAATGACATGTTATCACGCATTAGAAACGACGTTTTTTTTCTCTGTGTGTGTGTTTGTTTTTTTTTTGTTTTTTGTTTTTATTTGTTTTATTGTTGGTTTTTTTTGCGTGTTTTTTTTTTTTTTTTTTTTTTTTGTTGTTGTTGTTGTTTTCGTCTGTTTTTTGTAGTTTTTTTTTTCCAAAGTTTTTTGTGACATTCGACAATTATCATTGTGTAGGAAGCTCTAAAAGAATAAATGAAAAATTATTCAATAAATTTGAATGGCCAAATTTTCCGCGGAGGTCTAGAAGTTAACGAGATACAAATTAAGGCTACAATGTGATGAAGAAGCTGTTTACCCAAATTCTGTCATATCAAATATATAGTTTAAAACAATAGTCGTGAGCGGGTCTCGAACCAAATCGGACAAGAAACCAAAGATAGGAGCATAGTGCTCTAACCACATCTGTAGCTAGACAACTGCCCATTCGCTGCCCCCCCCCCCCCCACTCTTACCCTTTCACCACGCCCACTGACTCCGACAGGAAGTCCCGCTTCGATTTTGAACGACGCTATTTCGCAAAATTTATTACTAGTTGAGTGTAAAAAAAAGAGGAATGGTTGGTTGGAGACAAAAACGTCGTATATACAGATTTAATAAGCTGTACTTACGACGTTTAAACCGCCACACCGCCAAACAACAAAAATGTTTCATTCAAATGGCGGTCAATGTAGGAGTTTAAAACTCAATTGAGGGGTGAATGAATGCTTTGATTGATCAATATAGTCCTTGATTGACAGCTATGATTGGTCAGTTCTTTATATCGTAGTTACTTGGCATTTTAGCTATCCGCCAGGGTGGAGTCACCATAACACCATTCATCATAAAGATAAAAAACCTACACAGCATTTCGTTCTACAGTGAATATCACATAAACGGTCCAGTAGCAAATCCCGGACGAGTCTCCATCTACGAATAATCACGTTTGTATCTGTTTTGTGTGCGGTTTAATTCCGCTCTTAACAACTTTTCAGTCATATCGCGATGGCTTACAATGGATTCCTCTTATATCTGTCACCAGTACCACGATTACACCCTTCCTAGCGCCTAGATGCTATCCCACTTATGTTTACAATTATCCAACCATTGGTGGGATTAGGAAAAGTTATGTGATGCCGCCGGGGATCGAACCCATGACAGAAATACTTTTGTAACAAATACATAGTTTAAAAAATAACTGGTGCGGGAGATCCTCGAACTCGCTTGAATTAGAAACCACAGAGCGACTTACTAAGGTTACGAGAATTCATCCTTTCGCAATTGTAAGTGATTATATCCAATTTTGAAGCCTAGGAAATCAGTAAGGATTAATCTACGGGTAAGTGGCCTAATCGCTGATATACTGAACTGAGTGTCGAGGTGAACAGACGTGTTTTTTCGGGCTCTCCGATTTCGATTATAAATATGGATTTATCTGTGAATTAAATTGCATTTTATCATGGACATCCTTTAGTGTTGTAGATTACGAACTTATTTGTGGGATTTTTTTGCTTTAAAATAATAATTTTAGTAGAAAAATAGTCTTTTCATTGTCTTTTCATTGTTCTCGTAGAAACATTTCTAGTTTTCTCATAGCTGGAAGGCTTATAAAACCAAAGTGATTGTGAAAATCGTTCACCATTATTGTTCGATCAACGGTAAATCTCCTTGACTGATTATGATTTCCGATAGTTTGCCAGAGTTAACACCAGTTCAGGTGGACGAAAATACAACAGTAAAGGTGCCTGTATCGTCGGTATCTATATCGTCGATACCTACAGCGGGACAAAAGTCTTGTGATACTAACCAGGAATCTGATGCATCTTTCATCTGTGCGCCAGATGAGTGTATGAACCAAAACGGCACTAAACTCACTTCCTCCCAGCTGGAAAAGCTAGTCTCATATTATAATGGATCACCACGAGAACTCTTCAAAAACTTTATTCTTACGTTATACGCATCCTGTGACAAGAAACTTTCTGAAGTCCGCCACGATTTGTTTACTATTCTATCAAATAAGGATGATTTTCCGTATCGAGGGTTCTACTTAAAACGCAGAGTCCAGAAAAAGAATGGCGAATCTGTATCAGAAAAACTTGCCTATGACATTCATTCCCTGTTGTCCGCGTATCTAGACTCTGATTACAATAGCAGTGATCTGAAGGAGGTTATAAGCACTAGGGGAAGGTTCCAGTCTACAGATCAACATGCACTGTCTGCCCCGAATAGACTGGAAACCCCGACCAGGAATGGTTTTAAGGCCCAGCCAACCGAAATTTCAAGAACAGAACTCAGTGACTTACAGGAAACAGTGTCGCTTCTAAAAGCAGATCTTCTTAATATTAAACAAACAATGGCTTCTAAGGAAGAAGAACGAACTAATGAAATTACAGAAATTAAAAGTACTTTACAAGATATCAGTTCCTTAGTGCATGAACTACGAGATACGGTAGTAATGGATTTACAATCAGTATCAAATATGCTTTCTAGAGTTGAATCCGTGCAATTAAGTTCATCTACTCACGTGAAAAATGAAATCAGACTTATTAAACAAGATGTAAAGAATTGTGAATTTAGCCTTAATTTATTAGAAAGCAAGGTAATAAAGCTTGATAATTCTTCATCGAAATACAAAAATCGTGGTAAAAAGATTTCTGATAGGGGGGAGACGTTAAATTCCTGCAACAAACTTGTAGATTCATGTCATATAGTACCCGCTTCCCTCGGACAGAATGGCACGCATTCTGCCAACGGGGCTCCTCTTGTCAAAACAAGTACAACTGACAATAGAGTTGTTCACACTCAAGCTGAGTCAATTTCCACTGAATTGGCTTCTGGTGTGGATCCTAGATCTATACAGACCTTAGATGATCCGCCCCCGAATTCAAATTCAGATACACAACAAGAGCATGCAAGTTCAAATTCCTTTTCCAATACTTCACGTCAACAATTTCACGTTCATTCCGGAGGCATGGAGACGCCTTGTTCTGGGAACAAAGGAATGGCTTGCAATGCTCCCATGAGCGACGTTGCTCCAGCACAAAAAGTAACAACATATGGTTTGAAAACGCAGAGTTTGATAGCTTTTCCCGTCCTTTCCCATGACCAAAAGGACCTTTCTGAAAATAATTTTGCCCCAAAAGATGTACAAAATTAGTCAACTTTAAATTATAATACAGAAGCTCACAACTTTACGCACAAGGTAAGCGACTACTCTTATTCAGCAGCATTATTATCAAACCGTAATGAACCTTCTTCGGAACGGTCTCAAGATCAAGATCCTTCTCAACAGAATGGAAATGATCTATACAATAACGTAGGTTCCAATATTTCCGAAAAATCGAAACAAAATCAAAATTATAAAATTGGTAAAACAGTGACTCGCCGCAATTACAACGCTTTTGCGTCACGACCACCTGCTTCAAGAGAAAAAAATGACTGGGGTTACACCAGTTATGAGGATAAAAATCGGTTTTCCCGTTACTCTTATAAAGAACAGGCATCAGATAGAGATGGATTTGGTTGGCCGGATGACTCAAATCTTAAGTCAAGCTCGAAGCTATTTGGTAAAAGTTTTGCAAATAATATAGATAGGGAAAGCGAGGATTTTGACTTGACGGAATTTGTCCGTAAGAAAACAACTCGATACTTTGTTGGTGGTTTTAAGCCATCTATCACAGAGGAGCGGGTTGCAAAGTACGTGAGTTTGAGAGGCCCGAAGGTGACGAAAGTTTCTGTCTTTCGCTATAGAAATAAACCCGTCGTAGTTCGGTTAAACGTAGAAGCTGACCGTTACTCTCAATATTTAAATGACCCCGAGTTTTGGCCAGAAGGCATAGTGTGCAGGCCTTGGGTGTCACAGTCCCAGTATAATGCGCGGAATTTTGAAAGAGCTACGGCTACTGACCTGGAAAATCAATATTCGTATCGTCAGCGCGACAACCAAGACTATCACGAATATAACCACGATCAAGATCAAAGGTCAAACCGTTATAATCACAATAACCGGTACGAGTGTCTAGACGGTCAATATTATTAATCAATTATGTTCGACACCTTACAATTAAAGTTTTTTACCTGGAACGCAACAGGAGTGAAATCTAGCGGTACATATTTAACCGATTGTCTTAAAAATCAGGAAATTGACTTTTTAGGTATTTCAGAACATTGGCTTCATGAATATGATTTACACTTTTTTAATACTCTAAATAGTTCTTATTCTTATCATGCGGTATCCGATAAGGATTTGGTAAGCAATGATAGAAGAGGTCCTGGTAAGGGCGGGGTGGCAATTTTATGGAAGAAAAAGTTCGACAAATTTGTCACACTCTTGCCAATAAAAAACGACCGAATGATAGGTCTTCAAGTGGAGTTGTCGTCGAACAATTTCATATATTTATTTCAAGTTTATATGCCCTCAAAAAACCACATTTACTCTGTTTTTAGTGAATATATTGATTTTATCCATGATACCATATCTACTTACAGGTGGAAAGGGTTGGTTATACTTATGGGTGACTTTAATTGTCATCTAAACAGTGCTAGTTTTGCTAAACCGCTAGACAGGAGAGATAATTGCTTTCAGGCTCTTTTAAATCAATTAAATTTTTCAGCGGTTACGCCCCTTGGAAAATGTGGAGGCGCACTTACAACTTTTGAATCTTCAATAGGATCAAGTATTATTGACAATATAATCCTCAGTACCGATGACATCAATAGAATTATTGCGTGTAATATTGTTAACGATGACGCTCTTTTATACTCAAATCACAGAGCAGTAGAATGTGTTTTAGAATTACCCGATACTTCTTGTCAGAATAGTTCTTGTTCTACCCGGAGAATAAAATGGTCTCGTGTCTCTCAAACTCATCTTAATAATTACCGTAATAGTCTCGACCATGATGCGGGTTTAATTGCCTTACTCAAGTATGACGTCATCACTACAGCGGACGTTGATAGAATGTATAATGCTATCGTTAGTGCACTAAGAAATACAGCAGATAATTTTATACCTGTTCGGCCATTTCATAGTCACTTGAAACCTTACTGGAATGACGAATTAACGGCTTTGAACACGGCTATGAAACGTCACAGACGTGAATGGATCTTAGCTGGATCCCCCAGGTGTGGACCTTTATTTCAGACATTAAAAGATTATAAAAGAGAATTTCGCATGCTACACCGTATTGCAGTGGACAGATATTTTGTTAAGCTGTACGATGACATAGATCAGGCGGCTGAGGCTGATCAAGAGCAGTTCTGGGCGTTAGTTAACCGTAAGAGACGGTCGTCAAATAACGCCCCGGGTGCCGAAATCTCCTTCGAGGGTAAAGCATGCCGGGATAATAATTCTTTATTAAATGGTTGGCAGCAGTATTTTAAAGAATTGTACTCGTTTGATGACAATCCATGCTTCGACAACGATTTTAGACAGTATGTTGATAAAGAATTTGAAAAGAAATTATATTTTTTAAACTGCAATAAAAATAATAATTCACCAAAAGTTTCTGTTGCAACTATAAATCATACACTTTTGACAGTAAAGCGTAAAAAAGCCCCTGGATTTGATGGTATTACTTATGAGCACATTATTCACGGAGGGAATTTGATTAGGCGACTTTTAGCTAAACTCCTTACAGCTATGATAAAATGTTCTCATGTACCTTCACTTATGAAAAGGGGGGTAATTTTTACATTATTCAAGGGAGGCAATAAGGATAGAAAGGACCCGAATAGCTACAGGGCGATAACACTCACGTCATGTATTTTAAAAATTTTTGAAGTTGTTATTCTGCAAAGACTGCAAACCACTAATTCCTTGAAAGTTCATAGTCTACAAGGTGGGTTTCAGAGCGGACTTGGTTGTATTATGTCCTCATTTTGCCTTCGCGAGTGTATACACTTTGCAAAAGAAAATAAAAGTAGATTGTTTTTATGTTTTCTTGATTGTAAACAAGCATTCGATCGAGTTTGGTTGAACGGTCTTTTTTATAAGCTTATTGAAGGTGGTATTGATGATGAAATCTTAAAATGTTTGTTGAGTATTTATTCTGATCTGCAGAGCGCGGTACGTTATAAAGGATACATCTCGAATGAAACCTTCCCAGTTCTACAGGGAACCAGACAAGGGGGGAAAACAAGCCCATTTCTGTATTTAGTTTATATAAACGGCCTTATTCAACAATTATCTGACTCTGGTTATGGCTTATGTATAGCAGGATCTGACTGCAGTTCCCTTAGCGTAGCAGACGACATGGTCTTAATATCTTTAACTCAAAAAGGACTTCAAAGTATCCTGAATATTTGCTATGAGTATTCATGTAAATGGAGATACTTGTATAATGCCTCAAAATGTGCAGTGATGGTTTTTAATGAACATAAAAAGTATGTAAATGATAGATCGTGGTTTCTTGGGGACAGTAAAATCAATGAAGTTGAATGCTATACCCATCTTGGTATTAACGTTTATAAATCAATGAAAAGTAAATTTCAGGTAGATGAAACTTGTAATAAATTAAGAGGTAGTTTACTTAGTCTTACCAACATAGGATTGCATGATAATGGTTTAAATCCTTTAACCTCATTCAAAATTTATAAATCTATAGTCTTCCCTAAAGCTCTTTATGGATGTGAGTTTCTATTGGATTTAACCAATTCGCAAATTTTAAATTTAGAAAAGGCACATAGATTTTGCATTAAATATATTCAAGATCTTCCCACTTATACCCGCACTGACATTTGTTTAAGCCTTATGGGCTCTAAGCCTATAGTTTTCGAAATAGAGTACCGTAAGTTGTTATTTCTTGGTCAATTATGTAGACTAGTAACCGGTCATATATCGAAGATCCTATTTAATTATAGACTGGTATCTTTTTATACTGGGAACAGTGTTAAGTCTGGTTTTATTCCAAATATTGTTGAAATCATTAGAAAATATTCTTTAGAGAATTACTTGCTTGATTATATAAACTATGGATTTTTTCCATCAAAAACTCAATGGAAAATTCTTTCTCGTAATGCAGTCGAAACCTCAGCTTTTACCGCTTGGAAAGCTAGATTGGAGCAAGATCGGTCTCTTAAAGACTTTTTGTTCTTTAAACCCCAATTAAGTGATGCCTCAAAACTTTGGAAGATAAGTCGCCGTGTCCCTTCTTTTTCAAAGCACTGTTATAACGGAGTTAAAATAATTGCTAAATGTTTCAGTGATGATTTCTCACATAGTTGTGCAAAATGTACAAAAATAATTAATATACCACTTTGCGAACATATTATTTTTGAATGTGATACAACAGCCAATATAAGGTATTATTTATTTAGTCAAATACGAGTAGTATACGGTGAAACACTTTTCAACAGGTTTCTAGAACTCTCGGACTTTTTTAAGATAATTACTCTTGTATCAGGTTTTGAAAATATTATAGAGAATGGTTTCTGGTCTGAAAACTCATTATTCTTTGTTCTACCTATTTTGAGTAAACTTTGGTATATTTATAATTCATCTGTAACATGATTATGGCATATTTATAGTATTCGTGTCGTTGTTTAGCGATTGAAACCTCGTAGCTACAGCTTTGGTTGTGGGCTTTTGGTCGTCTACCAACGATCTGCGATATACAAGCTTTAAAACGTTTATTCAATAAAGTTTAAGAACAAACAGTAAGTCAGTTATAATTACGTCAGGTAGAGCGACATATGATGTTCTCAAGCCCTCTTAGGTCTTTTTGTGTTTTCTGTTTTTTTTTATTATTATTATTTTGTTTGTTTGTTTGTTTGTTCGTTTTTAACTACATGTATATGTTTTTCTAACTTTGTTTACCGTTAGAGCGGTGCTTTTGTTGTTCGCTTTCGGTTGACAAGGGTACGTTCTCGTTATCTCGCTACTTTCAATTTGTGTCTACTTCATCCTTGTTTTGTATTCTTTTCGGTTTCGCAATTAATACAGCAAGTATAGGTGAAGGAGTGGCACACTTAAAACCTTTCCCGTTTAGATCGATAGACTAGTCCAAATTCTGAAAGGTTCGTCATAAGCAATTTCAAATTACGTTTTCTTACTGAAAAATTACAGATAAAGTTCATGAGTTCACAATTATATTGGAAAGGGTTAAAATTCCGATGTTTGTTTCAATGTTTGTATCTAAATGTCTTTCTTTTCATTGTGTTGTCTTTATTGTGCTCTTTTTTGTATATCTATGTATTTTGTAGTTTTGCTCGCCTACATGGCGGAAATAAAAGATAATAATAATAATAGCTTGCCCCGCCCACTTAATACATTGGCACAACCCATTGACTACAATAGGATGTTACAGTTCAACTTTTAAACGGCATAATTTGCAAAATTTATTGCCATTAGAATGTTACAAAATATAAGAATATATGGTAGGCGACCAACACGCTGTCACTACAGTTTTAGGTTGCCAAACCAACTTAAATGCTTCACCTAAATGGCGACCAATGTTTGAGTTCAAAGTTAACTTCCAGTCTAAATAAATGATTTCATTGGTCGACCGATTATTTGAATGATAGCCGAGATTCGTCAATCTATCTATTCAGTAATAAGACCCGTTTCGATGATCGCAGGGCTTGTGAAATAGCCATAGATTTCTTAATGAATATTCTACTTCAAACTGTGGTGGAGCAAGACTGATACTATGGGCCTTGCATCAACCACAATGGTTGGCCGGCCGGTGAAAGTTAACGGTCGATTGGGTTTCCAACAGAGATGAGATCCTGAAACCGCAAGTGGTTCCTGTATTTGGAGCAAGAAGTCCCGTTTCGTTTTTAACGGCGTTATTTTGCAAAGACTATGGTCAGTAGCATGTAACAAAACAGCATAATCGTTGGTTGGCGACTTAAACGTCGTAACTACAGCATATGCAAGTTGTGGTTACTGCGATTAGGTCGTCAAACAAGAAAAATGTTTCATACAAATGGCGGCCACTGTTTGAGTTTAAATCTCGATTCCGGGCTGAATGAATGATTTGATTGGTCAATATTCCTTGATTGACCGTCGCGATTGGTCAATTGAGCATGAATGGGACAAATTAAATGATTTTGGAATACTATACATAATCACTTTAGTTTTCAATATTGCCTTTATCAAGAAAAAAACAAACAAACAAAAAAAAACAACAAAGCTTAATAATAACATAACTTTTTAATCACCCATTATAGCCATTTTGTTTTACTATTTTATTTTCTCCCCCTTTTTTTTTTTTTTTTTTTTTTGTTAATAAAGTCAATTTCTGCCGAAATATAGAAAATTAGAGCGATTCTGTATAGAGTTGAGACAGTTCCCTGAGGAACACTGTTGTGGTTTTGGAATAGTTTTTGAATCAGTGGGAATAGCAAGTTTTCAAGTAAAGGTGCGTGTAAATGAAAGAAAAGATATTTGATTACCCCCCTTTGCCTAAATTTGCATATTGTTCCATGTGTTTACTCGAACTATTAAGAATTTCTCAAATCTGGGTCAACAAAAGTATTCATGGACGTTTTTAGCGATGTTAATGAAGTAGCGATAACTTTTGCGATTTTATGAACACGAATTTTATATTATATATGTAATATGATCTTAATCTCTTAAATACAAAACTGAAAATCGATAGAATTCGTGGATATGAGATATCCCGCGAACAACTAGCGCCGTATGTAAAACGACGTCATTATATGCGTTGTGACGTCATTTAGGCGGTAACGAAACCCTGTTACCGTCGGCTTCGATTTAACACTAGAGTAAATTCACCCATTGAATATCAAAAATATTAACTGGTCTTATTTCACTGCTTGGCCGTAGGTCATACTATTTTTTCCCCGTAAAGCTTTAAATCGCAGAATTCGTTACAGTTTAATTAACACTAGGATGCGAATTGATTTTATATATTAAGAAAATTCTTTTTTTTTTTTTTTTTTTACATTTAGGTGTGAATCTAAAAACTTAACCACATTGGGCAAGTACGAGAAGCAGCTTCACACAATTGTGTGATTAACTACTCAGATTCATACCCCAATAAGAACAAAACAAAACAGTAAAATTATTTTCTTCTCTTCCATTTTAAGTCCACCAAACAAAACTAGGAAATATTTTACTACGTGTACTTTTAAGTAAATCTCTAGGGATCTTTTTTGTGCGCAGGCATACAAGATAGTTACGTGATCAAAATTTTGATCATAAAAGTGTGAAAGAAATAATAAAAACAATAAGCTTTAATCTTGATAGGCGAAAGTAAAAGTTAATTAGTCTATTAGGAAAAAGATAAAAGAAAAAAATCTTGTTTATTTCCAATGATAAAGCGACCGTTACTTTTGACATATTTGAAATAAGTTGGGTTGTCTGTTATTATTTGACTATCCTTAAAGTCTAATATGAAAGTAATAACATACGGCTATGTTAAATGACCAGGTGTCGTGATTCAGCCTAATCAAATGAAGCAGTAGGTGTAAAGGCTTGTGGATACATTTAGGTCTAACAAACAATGATAGAATAGAACGTTCAATTCTTCCATAGAATTCGAACATTGCTTGTACAAAATAAAGACTGGTAAGCAAAGAACCAATAAGTTGGGCTTATTCGGCAAATAAGGCCACAGCGTAGTTGGTAGCGAACCGGACTCTCATCCATGAGGTCAAGGGTTCCGGTTGCGGCTGATATACTTATCGACATTTGTCTCCCATCAATTGGTGGATAATCGTAAACCTAATTGGAATGAGCAGCCGGAGCCTCGGAAGGGATGTGTTTGTAGTACTGGTGTGAGAAATACCAGGAATCCATATTTAGGCGCTCAAGCCGCCGCGATATAACTGAAAAAAAAAAACTGTCAAAGTGGCACAAGATTAATTTGTGAAGTACTAATACCTACCTAAGACCATAATTCTTTCGAAGTTTTGTCTTAATTCTTGACTTTTATTTGTAAGACGACCATTTTTAAATGTCTAAGATTGCTGCTGGTCCGTTCGTCTGTAGCTTTTCTTGTGTAAAAATTTTCCATAATATCTCCTTGTCATGCTGAATTAAAATCCCGCATAGAAATGCCATAAAAATCGAAGGACTTACAGCACTGGAAGATCTTTTGTTTGTTTGAATGGGGTTTTACGCCGCTTTCAACAATCTTTCAGTTATATCGCGGCGGCTGGAGCACCTAACAATGGAATCCTGGTATTTCTCACACCAGTACTACCATTACATCCTTTCCTAGCCTCCAGCTGCTATCCCACATAGGTGTACGATTATCGACCCATTGGTGAGAGACAAATAGTCGGAAAGAATGAGTGCCGCCGTCGGGAATCGAACCCGGGACCTCTAGATTGAAAGTCCGACGCGCTACCAACTGCGCCATGACGGCGGCTACTGGAAGATCTTAACGATGGTCAAGATTCCCTTTGAAAATTGATATTTAAACAACTCTGGGTGAAATGGTACAAACAGGAGATGTAGACCAAGATCAGACTGCACTTATGTGCAGGCTGATCTTGGTCTATACCACCTGCCAAAACAGGAATATTCGGGTTCGGCATGACTAGGGTTTACCGATAGATAAAAAACTGTGCCGTTATAGTCATGTTATTTTTCACCTGATCTAGTTTGGTATAATCTGGTCTAGAATGAGCTATCTGGCAAACTTCTACGTGACGGAAAAAGCGACAGAGGAACGGAAAATTCCGTCGATTTTCAGTGCAGTTGGTAACGCATCAGACACCTGATCTGCAATAATGGAATGACATGGGTTCGATCCCCGGCGGTGGCAGATATCCTTTCCGACATTTGTCTCTCACCAATGGGTGGATATCGTAAACATAAGTGGGATAGCAGCTGGAGGCTAGGAAAGGATGTAGTGGTAATACTGGTGACAGAAATACCAGGAATTCATTGTCAGGTACTCCAGCCACCGCGATATTACTATAATACTGTTAATAGCGGCGTTAAATCCCAATCAATCAACTGTCGGTTTTCCGCTGCCCGAGTATATATTACAAAATTACAACAAGGTATTTTTCTATTTGTTATTATCGTGTTCGAGGATCGGGTGTAGGTATTTTCGTTAGATAAGACCGACTACGTGCACACTATTCCAGAGCACAATAACAGAAAACAACGGTGTGTGTTTTTCCGTTTATTTATCGTCACTATCGTAGCACATGCCCATATGAGCGACGCCCCCAGAAGACGGTTAGTTGTTACGGGGGATAGTGCAAGGATACGTGACGAAACTGCTGAGAGCTCCGCCTGGTTCTTTAACGTGCTCGGTGGATAGCACCATCACACGGGGCCTCGGTTTAACGTCTCATCCGAAAGACAATCGATAACAGCAAATAGCGGTATCCTTTTTAAAGTTATCAATAGCGTCGGAACGAGATATACAGCCAATCGAAATCGGTTTTAGTTGTTTGACCTTTTAAAACTTTAAAAAGGATGCCGCGTTGGAGCAGTAACCTTGTTGGGTGATTATCTCATTTGGTTTAACCGCGTTCTGATTACAATTAATGTATTGAGCCAAAGTGCACGTGTTATGATAGAATTACGATGTACAAGTTATTGTGAGTGATCAAAGTACCTGCATAGACAAATTGGCCTTTGATCACCTACTATAACTGGTACATCTGTAACGTAGGAAAATCTGCCTAGACTGTTGACCGATATTCTCGATGCAGAATGGCTATCGTACATTTTTCATACCCACTTTATTTAAACCGCAATATATATATAGCCTTCCAGATTTAAAACATTTTAAATGCTCTATGCTGGCTGTCGTAGGGACAAAACTCACAAAAAGGAATCCTGAAATACCTTTGAAAAGTATTTGCAGTCCCTATTTCAATAAGATAGTTCACAAGCCCGCCATGATAAGCTTGGCCGAACAGAAATTAACGAAAATCAAATTCAAAATTACTTTTATGATTACTTTTTTGATACAAGCAATTTCCTCTTTTTCCACAATGTTTTCCAAAGTCTTTTTCTTGAGGGGCGTAAAATGAGCTTGTGTGGGAATGGGTTAAACAATCTTAACGATGATTACAGGATTCCTTTGGGAGAACTCTTGTCCCTACGAGATATATGGAGCTTTTAAGAATGTAGAATCCTTTAATTATTTATTTACTTATCTTATTTTTTAATTTGAAAAAAAAAACTTTAATAGAATTTCTATATATCGACGGTGTTCTAACAAAACCTCGTAACTACAGCTTATTTCAAGCTGTAGTTACGAGGTTTTGTTAGAACAACGACGATATATAATCTTTGTTGAAATTAGATAATTTATATGAGAGTTGAAGGTTCTCTAGTGGCCTAGCGGTGAATGGTCGATCGATTGTTTGACGTACCAAGCCATTTTTCGTTTAACATAACCGTTCAAAGTACTAATACCTAATTATGTTTGTATTTTATTAGCTTGTGGTGTATCAGTAAATATTTCAGTGTCGTTATTTGGGCGATTTTAGGTGTCGTGAACTGCTGTACATTTGTACATTTGTACGCTAAAAGTTACAATCAATTTTTCAGTTCGCAGGTACCAACATAATTGAATATCTACCTTTTGTACAAACACATTTATTGCCATAGAAGTTGATTTCGACTTAATTCGAACTCTCTCTCTTTGAACACTCTCAATCCCGTGGTCGTACCGCCAAGGGTACAACTTAAATTATGCGGCCAATATTCTTTCCATCAGAAAATCAGTCGACCAACGAAATCGTTCTTTTAACCCAAGAAGAGCTTTGAAATCCGACATTTGTCGCCTATTTTGTTAAACATTGTTGTTGGTTTACCGACCTAAATGTCGTAACTACAGCCTTTATAACTTTTAGGTTTTAGCATTCTAGTTTTTGTTGCACGATACCGACCGTATATGTTGCAAAAATAACGCCATTTAAAATCAAAGTGGAACTTTCTGTAGGAGCCCTGGGGTGGGAAAACGGACTATGTTGGCAGGGAAATTGGTCAATTGACAAATAGATCAATAATAGCTTTGAAATCATTTTTTTAAAAGCCCTGGCATGAAGCATGTAACAAAAAGGTAGAATGGTACGTTGGTGACCTAAACGTCGTAAGTACAGGGCAGGGAAGGACAGGGAAGAGTCGATAGATAGATAGATAGATAGATAGATAGATAGATAGATAGATAGATAGATAGAAAGATAAATAAATAGATACATAGATACATAGATAACAATGACTGTAGGAAAGAAAGAGTGAGAGGTAGAGAGATAAATTACATTGACGGAGAGAAAGAGAGAGAGTGAGAGAAACTAAGAGGGAAATATCTAAAGAGAAATATAAAGAGAGATTTAGAGAGACAGACAGACAGACAGAGAGGAAGACAGTGTCTCTTTTTTAGGACAAGAACTTATTTAAAGCATAACGAATAATTAATTTTACACACTAGGATAGGCCAATCAGTTTTTGCTCAAATTAAATTTGTTTTGTTTAATATAAATAGCAAGCATGATGTATTTAATTTTAGTGATGTTCCAGGGAAGGTAACACACTTATCTATATTTTATTTGAGACAATTAGATAGATTTCATAAAACAAAACACGGTTTCAGAGTATCATGCGGGACCATCAAAGTGATTTTTCATCCTAGCAGGTAAGAAGTTAAAAAGTTTAAAACTTAAATAATTTTATATAATTTTTGCCTATAGCGATTTATAAGGTAATATAAAATCCCTATTATATGATTGAATACAAATAAATGTAGTGGAAAAAAATCATAAATCATTATAATATTTCACATTCTTTAAAGATTAAAGTAAAGTGCTTATCTCTACAGAACTGTTAATAACCCCAATACTTGAATAAAGATTAGTGAGGAGAACATTAGGTTTCCTCTTTGACAAAGAAGGCAAGATCAGTTGAAGGAATTGTACAAGATAAGTTTGATTGTTCAGTCATAAATTCGAAAAGAAATAGAAAAGTTACATTGAGCTATATTATTCAAATTTTTTGAGTATAAGGGAGCCATGTACGAAGTTTTAACTCAATTTTTGATTTCATCGTTGACAAAAATCCGCCATTTTTAGAAAGGGTTTTCTTTTCTTTTCTTTTTTTCTTTTTCTAGTATAGGTTAATACATAAACATGCCAAATTCCACTCTTCTTGGAGACATCAACAGCAGTGAGGGTCCAGGGAGTTCTCGGGACACAATTTTAAGTACATCTTCACTAGTATTTTACAATACTTATCTTGCCATCGCCTTTTTGCTTGAGACATCCGGAAACAGTCTGGTTCTGTGCGTATATGCAAAAGTAAAAATATCAAAGTCAACGGACTGGTTCGTTGTTTGTATATCAATTTTTGACCTATTTTCGTCAGTTTTCAATATACCTGTCTACCTAACTTTTGCCACGGACACCTGGCGTAAAAATGGAAATGACTTTTTATGCAAACTACACATGTTTGTAAGTCAGTCAGTCGTGTTATCATCGACATTTCTTGTTTGCTGCCTTGCAATCGACAGATACTTGACGATCTGTAACAGAAACGGACGCCACAAAAAGAGCATGTCAAATCTGCGCCATGATCGCGGTTTCAACAAGCTTATTCTCATTGCCCTGCTTCGCAATATACAGCAATGTTGATGGGCGATGTACCGCTAATTCCCTGACAGTTGGTGTGTTTGTGTACTACCTTCTACTCTTCTTTATCTACATCCTGACCTTTGCTATTGTAGCATTTTCGTATACCAAAATATCGATGACCGTCTTGAAAAGCGAGGCGAACTTGTCAAGGCATACACAGAGGACCACCAATAGGTCACCCGTGATAAGACATAAAAATAAAGTGGCGCCGTCGGTTTTTCTCTTTTCTGTAAATGGTCAAGAAGCCAATTCAACGATGACACCTATAGAACAAGTCAATAGTCCAGCTCCTGGGAATTCCTCAGGGACTGCAAGTTTAGAAGTCCCATCAAGGTTGAATACATCTAGGTCATCTATTGGATCAGCTATATCAGGACTGTTTTCTGAACCTTCGATAATGTCATCAAGAGACTCCATGATGATGGAAAGTCCAACCCCTAGCTCAGCTACAACAATAAGACAACAGGAACGAGGTCGAAGAACAACCATAACTACCTTTGCTGTGTGCCTAATTTTCATTGTCACATGGCTGCCTCCTTGGACCAGTTTTGTTATTCTTAGCATCCCCGGTATGAGGCAAAATTTACATGCTATTATTTTCGGGATGTTTGCAAAAGTTACGTATTTGATTAACACCTTTATGAACCCGATACTGTACTTTTTTATGAACCGAAAGTTTCGAGAACAAGCTTTGAATCTGTTTCGTTGCTCAAGATAAAACCAGATTTGTCTGGTATCCTGATTATGAATGACGTACGACTGTGGATAGCTGGAACTATGAGCTAACGACCACCAGAATTTAGATTGCTGTAGACAGTTTTGAACTGAAGTGATTTCAGATAGTTTATGATCTACTTTATGCTATTGTTGTCTTGTTTCAAATAAAATATTGTACCAAAATGCATTCGTTTACCCTAACTTTCTACAGAAAGTATATGCCTTGGTTTAGCAACCAAGTCTCTTAAACGTCAGGCCTTTTTTTAATTATGTTGTTGTTGTGTCTGTTGTTGTTGTTATTGTAAACGGTTTACGATGTGTGATTATCAAGAAAATGAAAAAAAAAAAACGTTGAAGAAATTTGCCAAAATAATGAAAATTAGAGCGTTTATTCATAGCGTTTAACATGTCATTGATGATTTTTTTTTCATTTTGTATCACTTTATCGTTTCTAGGACCTTAAAAAAGGTTCTTGAAGTATGGTTAACGGAAACTACCAGGATTAATTTCAAAGACTTGGATATTTCATTTGCATAGAATTACAAAGGGTTTGACCCCTTCCTACTTATTTTACTTATCTGGATAGTAAGTAAACTTTAAATAGATATGTAGATACATGTAAGAATGACAACACTTGTTCGTCTATTTGTTATCGCAACCGCGGTATTTACCTATGTGCGCCACGCCATCTGAAGACAGTAGGAGGTTTCGGGGGATAAGGCAGGGATATAGGGCAAAACTACCAGGGTATCTTCTTTACGCCAGATGGTTAATTCGTTAGTCGGGTCAACCCAGGGCTCGAATCCGGGATATCGAGGAAGTTCTGGCGAGACAAATGCCTCACCCTTCGAGACAAATGCCTCACCCTTCGAGACAAATGCCTCACCCTTCGAGACAAATGAATTTTCATTTAACCCATTTAAACACAACCCCGCATTTTAACGCATTGAAGAAAGTAAGCGATGGAAACCATTGCGAAAGAATGAAAAATTGCTTCTGAAAATCAATTTCCTATTTTCTCACAAAGTTTTCTATCCTATGTTACAGTTTTTTCTCAATTTAATTACACTTTCGATCGATAAAGACCAGTTTCAAATTGTGTTGTTTAGTAATGGGTTTATCAATATCGAACAAGCATAATGTGACACAAGCCAATATCTTGAAGACGCCAAAAGATAATGGATAGATATCTGTTCCCGCCCATTGTCTCCGCTGGCCAGGCCGACTGACTCCGCTGACCCCGCCCACTGACTCGACTGACCCCGCCCACTGACTCCGCTGACCCCGCCCTATGACTCCGCTGACCCTGCCCACTGACTCCGCTGACCCCGCCCACTGACTCCGCTGACCCAACCCACTGACTCCGCTTACCCCGCCCACTGATTCCACTGACCCTGCCCACTGACTCCACTGACCTCGCCCACTGACTCCGCTGACAACACCCACTGACACCGCTGACCCCGCCCACTGACTGCACTGACCCCGACCACTGACTCCGCTGACCCCGCCCACTGACTCCGCTGACCCCACCCACTGACTCCACTGACCCCGCCCGCTGACTCCACTAACCCCGCCCACTGACTCCACTGACCCCGCCCACTGACTCCACTGACCCCGCCCACTGACTCGACTTACCCCGCCCACTGACTTCACTGACCACACCCACTGTCTCCGCTGACCACACCCACTATCTCCGCTTACCATACCCACTGTCTCCGCTGAACCCGCCCACTGACTCCGCTGAACCCGCCCACTGACTCAGCTGACCACACCTACTGACTCCGCTCAACCCGCCCACTGACTCCACTGACCCCGCCCACTGACTCGACTTACCCCGCCCACTGACTCCACTGACCACACCAACTGTCTCCGCTGACCACACCCACTATCTCCGCTGACCACACCCACTATCTCCGCTGACCACACCCACTGTCTCCGCTGACCACACCCACTGTCTCCACTGACAACACCCATTGACACCGAGAGAAGTTCTACTTCGTTATTAAACGGCATTATTTTCCGGCAAAAACGGAAAAGTTTATGGCCATCATGCAGCATGTCTCAAAAAAGTGAAATTGTTACCTTAACTTCGTAGCTTCAGCTCAAATAAGCTGTACTTTCGACATTAAAGTTACAAAACCAAGAAAATGCTTCACATGACTATCGGTCAATGTCAGAGGTCACTCCAGCTCTAATTGAATAATTGACCAAAGAGGGCTGTCAATCAACGAATATATCAACCAATCAAACCATTCAATCAGTCCCGAATTCAAATTTGAAAATCCAACATTATCCGCCATTTGTGTGAAACATTTGTGTTGGTTTAACGACTTAAACGTCGTAACTCCACCTTGTGCAAGCTGTAGTTACGGCGTTTAGGTCAACAACAAACAATTCTACCTCTTTGTTTCATGCTACTGGCCACTTATTTTGCAAAAATGACGTTGTTTAAAATCGAAGCCTGACTTTCTGTAGGAGTCAATATGCGTGGCCAAAGGTGTAAGTTGGCGGGACCAGCGATTGGTCAATATGATCATTCGATTGATTCCTTGATTGACAGCCGCGATAGGTAAGAAAATGTTAAAAAGTAAAATGGAATTTTGCGACCTATACATCTTAACTACAGTTGAAACCAGTTGTTTTAGTCGCCAAATCAACTGAATGTTGACCAGTGTCGGAGTTCAAACTTCACTCCCGTTCTGATAATCAGATTGAATGATTTGATTGGTTGATTTATTCTATGATTATGACAAACGCCATTCGTCAATTTAAATAATTACCACAGATGCCTCTTTAGTGTTTCTATAATTTGAAAAAACAACAACATCTTTTTCAAGTCCACTAACCAAAGAGTGTGACCTTTAATTTCTATGAAATTGATTCTAAGAAATGACGTAGTGTCCCAGCATTTATTCCTAAGCGCCAATATTAAACTTGTTCAATGTTCACCAAAACAACTATTTTGACCATTTCAATTAAGCCAAAGCTGTGAACTCTCGAGCTTCTGTTAGTTTTTGTCGTTGTTTTAAATTAACCTATTTGCATAGTTAATAGAATTGAACGAATTTCGATTTGTATATTTTTAATGCTTGACCAATTGACAGGTTTTTACACAAAAGTACTCAATTCTAAACCTTTCCGAGGTATAATCAAGAAAACCATTTTGTCCTTTTACCCAAAAACAGCAGGCTTTAGAATGACCATGTGATGATTTTTTTAGCCCCAAGTGACCCGATTTCGAACTTGTCCGGGATATCACAAACATTTTGATTGACTTTTAGGTCCATATAGCAAATAAATATAGCTTTTACCGTGCCGAGCATCTAGTAGGAAGGACAACGGATACCACAAAGAAAAAACAACAACAAACAAACAAACAAAAAAAACAACATCACATTGATCATGTTGTGCCCAGGTGAGGTTATATTAATTATAATTATTAATGAAAAATAGATAGATATAATTATGGATCTTCTGGTATTCAATTTGTATCAATGAAACTTAGATGACCGTGAAAAAGTCTTTGATTTCTTTACCCATTCCAACACAAGCCTTTCTTTACGCCCTTCAAGAAAAAAAGCTTTGGAAAACATTGTGGACATAGAAGAATTTGCTTGTTTCAAGCAATTTCTTCAATGTCCACAATGTTTTCTAGTCCAAAAGATAAAGAATTTTAGAATTGTATCAACCTAAATTTGTCGTCTTCATCTTCTTCCAATTACGACAAGCCTAAAAGTTTGCTGTTTGGGAATTTGAAAAAGTACATCTTTGAAGCAAAATAATATATGATTCAAAAACTACTATAGCATGAATTCTTACAACGCAGATCAAATATTAAGTAATGAGACGGTTTCTAGTTCGCAGGCAATGACCTTTCTTTAATAAGCTATGTTGTCTGTAATTATTTGGCAATCCCAAAATTTATGTGCGAAATTGTGTACAAAAACAGGCGGGGTTGAATGACGCAATGTCGTGATTCGGCATGGTAATAATAGAATTGAATATCATTATTCCATTTGTGTTCACCCCTACTCATTTTCACAAGTAAATGATATATGTCCTGCCGGAATTGTCTTGCGCCGATTCTAGACAATTCTCAGTTCTTATAATTCAATGTAACAAAAGACAAATAAATAAAAAAGAAATAAACAAATAAAATAAAACATAAATAAAACAATGAAAATAGAAAAAAATATATTTACTTCTTTTATCGTCAAATTAATCGAAATGAGTATAAAAAATGGAATTTTTATGCGCAGTATTGATCAGAACCTTGTAATTGATCTTCGCTGAGTAAAACATAATTTTGTATAAAAAAAACGTATTACCACACTTTATGAATCTGCGTCCTTAACCTTTCCCCCCCTTTTTTTTGAAATTCTAGACTGGTCCAAAATGAGAAATAGATGTAAAATTTAAAATGAAACCATCCCATTAGATAGAAAATATTGTTGAAAAAAGGAGTATTGCTTGTCACAAGTAATTTCTTCTTCTTCCACTATGTTGTCTCATGTATGAAATAACATGTATGAAATAACATTGACGTAAAATACCGGGATTGTACAAGAAAGGGAAAATAAATTTTAAAAGGAAAGAAATGGTTTAATTAAGACATACGAGTACGACGAAGGATTTCATATAAATTAACATTGATTGAACTTATCAAAAATAGTTTTCAAGTAGACTTGCTGCGTGCACAAGACTTAAAAAGTGTCCCAATGTGTTATATTGGAGTAATAGCACAGTGACAAGGGTGTTTTGTTGTGGTTGTTGATGATGTTCTTAATTGAAGCCAATCAGCGTTTATCAATTCTGATGGTTGCAGCTCACATCAAGTCATAGATGTTTGTTTGTTCGTCTAAATAAAATTGATTACAAGGAAACCGGAAAAAAAATCTCAATAACAAGAACACGTAATGGTAACCACCAGTACTCTTGCATGAACAATTGGAGAGAACCTGCTTATTAAATGCGAAAAACATGACTTCCCGAGATGCATCTTACAATTATATTCTAGCTGATTGATCGAAGAGGTACACCAAGTCCTCTCGAGTGTTCATAAGCGCATAATTAAATTTAACAGTTTGCTTCAATTTCGCTTAAAACAATAAAGCGAACTACGTTTGTTTTCTTTAGGGGTGAACTAGGATAAGCTTTGGTTCTTTGCTTCAACACCACAACATTGCGTGACATTATGAATATCCTCCTATTTTCTTACATTTCAGATTTTTGTCTTATTTGTCCTTTTGTTATGCGTAGTGTGCGTATTTATCGTCAATAAACTCATAGGCTTTTTTTTTAAAAAGTGTAACTTTACACTTTACTGCAAAAAGGAGTCAAAATAAGATTTATTTTTTTTAACAAAATCCTTGAAGGCGCTTCAGTGATAAACATAGAAACCTGATGACGTCAACTCTGCCCCGGGTTCCTCTGTGATAACATTTTAGTAGCGCAAATTGACCAATCGTGGCAGTCAATCAAATTATCAGTCGACCAATGAAATCATTCATTTACACTGGAAGTACTGTTTGAACTCCAACATTGGCCGCCATTTCGCTGAATTACTTTTGTTGGTTTGGCGACTGTTGTAGCTATAGCTATAGCTTTTTCAATACCTGAATAAGGGAATTTTTCATTGGTTTATTTAGTACCCTGGTGTACATTGTTAGATAACCCTAACCTTTCAGAAGCATTGATGCATCCCTTTTCTGTTAGTATAAAACGAAAATGATCCACAAGTGCTGTCAGTGCTTTGACTTTGATGCAATTTTGAGCTATTCATTTAGAATGGCAATGATGCCTTTTGCGATATTGGTACACGCACATTGTATAAACGGTCAAAAGAACTTGACAAAAAAGGTTTTAAGTGCTGTTTTACCGACTTTGGTTAATCTAAAACTTAGTATCAAGCCCAACCCCTTCGAACATAAGCGTAAAAAGAATACCCAACGTGAACACGATTATTCCAAATATAGTATGATAATTCAACAAAACACGGTGTTGTTATCAGAGAGTCTTTGATTAGGGCGTGTCGTGGTATCAAATGTAACTCTTTCCCATACAATCCCTCCTTTTTACGCCCATCAAGAAAAAGCTTTGGAAAAAATTGTGGAAAATGAAGAAATTGCTTATATCCACATTTTTTTCTATCCAAGGAGATGAAAAAATAATCATCAGCTTCAAATTGTCTTCCGCAGCTTCTTTCAATTTGGACAAGTCTAAAATTTTGCTATTTCTTTCTGTAGGGTTTATCACTGGGAGCATGCCTTTTCTGTACACTTTGATATTGTGAGCCCGTAATTTTGACAAAGATAAAGCTACGAAAGCTTCATTTTGTTCGTGGATAAGCAAAATAACATCCTACTGAATTCTGGATCCTTCATTTACAAAACTTAAAGTGAATGTTAACATAACTTGGGAAGCAATAATAGTATTCTAACAAGGAAAATAAAGGAATACATTTCTTTTAAATCAAACAAATCCTATGTAAGTGCAAAATCCCCCTGTGAGTCGCAAGTCACGTTGGTATGTCCACGAGTAAAACATTGAACCCTTGTCATGCTGAATAAATTCCTCTACAGAATTGAATTAAAATCAAAGTGCTGACAGTTCTTGATACGATTATTTCATTTTGGGTTCATAACTCTCTTGAAAACTTATCCTATAAACCATTCTGGCTTAAAGAGAGATTAACAGGAGGTGTAGACTAAGATCAGTCTGCAAAAACAGGAATATTCCGGGATAAGCATGATACGGGTAAAGATTCCATCCATCCAAAAGAAATTTGTTCAAAGTGGTTCTAAACAAACATTCAAATCCCCAGATATGTCAGCCAACAAAGAAGCATTTCCTCTTGAACAGAAAATATCCATATCATGATAGGTCAAACAAAGTGTCTTAAATACAGCTATGATAAAGCTGTATTTACGACATTTTGTACCTTGCCCACTGACGAAATATTTGTCCCTGATACATGTATAATTTCACTGTGGCCGAATTGCAGTGCTTGTCAAAGAGATGAAGTTATCATTTTCTTTTATTTTCATTGATGTATGAAGATAAGAACGCTTAACTGCTTCATGTAATATAATAAGGTTTTTGGTTTAACATCTCAATGACAAAAATTATTAGTCATAGAAATACCTAGATTAAGCAAACACGTCATAGAAATACCTTAATTAAGCGAAGTATTTGTAAGCCTGCAACAATATTTAGAGACCACTCCGTGGGCAAACAAGCGATAGTTTCGTATTCAATTTTTTCGGGTTGTATGAAACGATTTTTTCACCTAATAAGAATAGTTGAATCTTGATGGAAAAAACAGACATTGAAATAAATATAATATTACAAATTATTTAACCCTTTCATGTTCAATCCCTGGTTTTTAGGTCCCTGTGAATTTATGGTTGTAACAAGCATTTTCTTCTTTTTTCCACATTTTTTTCTACCCTCTGAATAATTATTTTTCAAATCAAATCGACTTTAAATTTTTTCCTTCAAAAATTTTGAATTTGTACAAGTCCAACATTTTGCAAAACAGTGAAGGGTTAAGTCTATTTACCACTTATAAACCAAGCTGCCCCTGTTTAGAATCGAAAACGAATCCGAATCCCTGCTTTGCTTTGAGTTCTGTAGAAAGGTTCTGAGTCAAATGAATAAAGTGATGCAAGAGCTCTTATTGGTCGAGAGATAGTTCTAGTCCAATTGTTACGATGAACAGAGATAAAATTTTGACTTAGACTGGGTGGTCGGTCTTGGAGTTCTATCAATTGATTGTAACTAGCGGTGCGATCTTTTTCCACAAAATTTTCTACCATCCTGAATAGTTATTTTTAAAATCAAATTCACTTTAATTTTATCGTCTGCATAACCTTTGGGTTGGAACAGGAAAGGGTTGACGAATGTTCGATAAGATTATATCTCCCATATCCCACCTTTGTTTTTTCGTTTAGAACAAGGGGGGTGGGGGGCGGGGTAAGAAGGTATGTCCCTCTTTGTAGAAACACCTTTGGAGTCAGGAAAAAGATATAAAAGAAAAATGATAAGAATAATAGTAATCAAATTTTCTTTTATAGAATTTTCAATCTCAGACATACTAATCATGTCGCCGGTTTTCGCCGAGAAGCTTGTAACTACAGCCTTAAATTTAGGTTGCTTGTTATTAGAAGTAAAGAGACGATATGTCATAAATGAAACAATTAAAAACAAGTCTACTTTCAAGAATATTTACTCAACACATTAAACGCCGAATATTTCAATCTATACCTCGTAAAAGAAAAGTAAAAAAGTTTTTATCGCCATCTTTCGTTCGTTAACTATAAGTTCCTACATTCATTTCTAGCCGAAAGTGTTTAATTGTTTATTATATGCATTTTTTTATATTTGTCCATATCGTATAACAATGTACTTTAATTAAAAAAAAATATGTTCTGTTCTGTTAAGAAATAAGGAAAACTGGTCATGCTCACTCCCCTCCATCAAGGGGTACAATTAAAATATGAAACGGTGTTAGTTTTTCAAAATGTATGTAAATCAACAATCAACAAATAATTGAAATGGTTGGTTGGTGACCTAATTGTCGTAACTACAGCTTGAATAAATTTAAGTCGCCAAGCCTACAAAAATGTTTAACAAAAATGGCGGCCAATGCTGAATGAATGGTTTGATTGGTCGGCTGTTTCCTTGATTGACAGCCGTGATTGATCAATTGAGAAGAGCAACCTTATAATAAAAATAATCCCTAAAGTTGTGGAAAAACTGATTGGGTGATTTTTTTGATTTTTTTAATTTGATATATAAAGCAAAGTCATAATGACGTTGTGGAAAAATAACACTTTTTTTTTTTTTTTTTTTTTATCATTATAGCAAAATGAACTATTAATTAAAATTGCTCATTGATTTGTTCATAATTTTCGCTAAAACCAATCCCAAACAATCACGCCTTTTGATGCACCTATGAAAATAAGTTATAGATAACAATGAAAAACAAGGAAATAAGCTATAAATAACAACTGAAATAAGAAACTTCTCATTTGCTCACAATATTCTCTATCCTGTTTGGGTTCCATTTGACTTGGTACACTTGAAATTGACAGATTGTACACCCCGCCCACTGACTCTGCTGGTCACGCTTAACATCCGGTCTAAATGAACCATTTGATTGGTTGACTGATTCTTTGATTGACAGTCGTGATTGGTCAAATGTCTTCTGCAACTTGTTTCAAATTCGACCAGTGTAAGATTTTGTCTTCTGCTGATAGGGAAAGAAGTGCAAAGAACATTTATATTGTTTTCAAGAAGGTACATGTATCAAAGAGAACTGTAACCAATAACTATATTGTAATGAATTTTTTAATGCAGTTTCAAATATAACATCGTTGAACGAGCAAAATGTCGTAAATAAGCTTTATTCAAGCTGTAGTTACGCCGTTTTTCTCGACGATATGTCTTTCAGAAGACTGGGAATACTTTTATGTTTATATCTACAGGAAAGAAATTGTCTTTGTTGCATTTATTTATTTGTTGTTGAGGACTCTAATTCCTATATTAAGATCAACTTAGCTTAAAGAAAATCTAAGTACAGATCAAACTTACTACTCAATATTTACTAAGGATCTCCTTTTCGTTCAATGATTTATTGCTCAACATAAATCGACTCAAAAAAGATATTTTTATAAGGATATGGTTTATATTCGGACTTGATGACCCTGAAGTAAAAATGTCTATTTGGCATGTATACCACGCACAAGGATCTCTGAAAAAGACATACCCCCCCCCCCCAAAAAAAAGTGTTTCATTGCGCATTGTATCTTTACGTGCGCTGACCATTTAGCAAACTTTCAACAAATTTATCACAAATTTTAAATTTATTTCCAATACAATATAATTTAATTGTTAGTTTCGTCTATCAAAAACGAGCGATCTGAATCACACTGTATGAATACGCGAAGCGGATTCATACATAAGTGTGATTAGGTTTTTCGGTTCATACCTCCATGAAAACAAAAAATATTCCCTTCATTTCTTATAATTTAATAGCATTGAGCGAAAAAAGCAAAACTTTACAAATTTTGATACCTTTTGTATAGAACTATTTTGTGCGGAAGCATACAAAATGGCTGCGTGATCAAAATTGAGTTCATGGAGGTATGAATTAAATTTTTCGACCAATCAGATCGCTCGTTTTTGATAGACTAAACTAACAATTAAATTATTGACGTTTAAGACATTTTGCTACTGTCCTTAATGTGCCAAGGGTATTGCTTCCAGAATGAGGAATCGGTTTAATATGAATGAAAATATTAGGCCTTTGCATGCTTGGGGCGCTAAACCAATGACGTTCACGACCCATTTCTTTTGGTTCAGGCATGACAACACCAATTTGACATTGTAACAACCTTACGTACGGACTTCCAGAACACTACCGGTGGGCGCATAAGTACCAAAACCATCAGAAATCGGTTGTATGATGCTGGCCTGAGGTCAAGACGACCTGCAATCCGGGTTCCGTTGACCGAATATCACGTACAAATGCGTTTAGCATGGGCATGATACTTGCCTGAGATCAAGAAGACCTGCAACCAGAGCTCCGTTGACCAAATATCACTTGAAAATGCGTTTAGCATGGGCTTTGGATCATGACACATGGACCAAAATAACGAGTCTATGGGTTTTGTCAACTTTACCGTTAGACGTGTGAGGGTATAGTGAGTTTTGATCCAATTTGTGTTAATCCCTAATAGAGCATGCTTGGGATATTTTATAGACAGCTGTTTCATCACGACTCTTGAAACCAGCATCTGCAGATAAGCTCAGACAGGCTTTTCTTGAATAATTGGATCATCCCACGATTTAAGATCAAGAGGCTTATCGGCAAAGTGCGGAGGCGTTGTCGGGCGGTAATTGAGTATTTATGTGCGCGATGTGTATGCGCGCGGTGTTCTGATACTTCTGATAAATCTTGGTATGGAGCTATGAACACTTTTTAACCCAATCAGGATCCACGTAGATAGACAGACCAGATTCCATGTAATAAGATTGGTACACATGCAAATCAATGTACTGAAAGTATTGTAAGCTAGCAAAGCATGGTTTTGTTAAAATATCATAGAAAATAAACGAGGTTAAAAACCAATGGGGTTAACCCATTACAGCATGACAAACTCTTAAACTGGTTCAAGTTGAAAGAAGGTGCAGACGACAATTCCATGTAGCTCGAATTTAGAAAATCTCTGACCTATAGGGTTAAAAACATTTTGGATATTGTTACAGGCATTGTTTTTATTGTCCACACTGTTTTCCAAAGCTTTCTTCTTGAGATGCTTAAAAGCCGGAATTGAGAAGGAAAGGGTTAGATAGCATGCTTTTGGAGGAGCTGTCTACAACTTGAGTAAAGTTAATTCATGTGGCCATCCAAAGCAGTGCGCATTTTGAAGACTACGAGCAGGCTCACTTTGAACACGATTTGCTCAGGTGAGCCAAAAATACCTAGGAGATGAACTTGCAGGTAGAACTTATACTATTCTTGAAATACATAAGCACTTTTTCATGGCGTAGGCATTCAATGGCTTTAGTGGTTATGCATCTAATGGAAGTTATCACTTGTTGAACTCTGAGAAGATCTCAAAACTGTGCCTGTTAACATATGCAATAAAAACTGACGCTTTGCTAACTAAGAAACAATACACCCAACCCCCCAAATAAACACAGAGGGTGTAAATATACACCACACCGTTCAAAAACACACCTCGTGCTCACAAACACACTCTGTGTTTAAACACACCTCGCGAACACACACACCGCATACGCACACACACACACATACATCACACTTCGCTAAACGACACATACCCACAGTCACACAACACAATACTTTGATGCCAAAAAATGTCGAGATGATAAATAAATATATATGACAGGTATTTAGATTGTCTTTAGCCAAGCCGCTTTTAAAAGAGACCTCGAAGTCTTTTATGCGAGCTTTTGAGAGCCTTCCCAAATCAAATATTACATCAGTTTGTCGATATTTGGTTCTATTGATAACGATGTATAAGATATCATTTGTGTTATCCTTGCCATTCGATGCATGATTATAAGTTGATTCGCGGGCTGAACAATTGATTGCAATGTGTGACATGTTTTTGTTATTGTTGTATTTGCCAAATCGTATGGACACTCTTTCAACGCTGTGATGTCGCGCTTGTTATTAACCCTTGTCATGCTTAATAAAACCCTTCAAAGAATTATGTAAAAATCAAAGGGCTGAAAGCACTGCCAGTACTTGTTGTTCAGTTGTCAATATTTCTGTTGAAATTTAATATCATAAACAACCTTGGTTTCAAAAGGATAGACAGGAGGTGTAGACATAGATCAGACTGCACATATGTGCGGTCTGATCTTTGTCTTTACCTCCTGCTATAACCGGAATATTCCGGGTTCAGCATGATAAGGGTTAATAATCCAACATGCATTGTAATTTAAACTATTCAAAAAAAATGTATCTATTTTTTATCTAACCCTTTCCAGTAAAATCCCTGATTTTGATGTACCTATGATAAATAATATTTAGAAAAAGGTCGTGGAAAGGAAGAAACTGCTTGTAACAATCAAGTGCCTTTTTCCAAAAATATTTTCTATCATATATGATTAATTCTTTTTACTGTACTTTTTATTTAGTGTCGTCTACTAGTCCTTTAATCTTAGACAAATCTAAAGTTTCAAAAACCCGTAAAGGGTAAAAAAAAACATGACAGGTCATTGTGAGGAGTAACAATAAAGATTTAATTACAAAATTGGGATGGGGGCTTGTGTAAATGTAAACAATATTTCGCCGAACGATTGTCAATTGTTTAATTAAAATTTTCACAAGTGCATGTACACTAGATATGATTGCACCGAGTGCAAATGACCAATCGCTGGTCCGGCGCTCTTACCATATTGCAAACGCCCATTGACTCCGATAGGAAGTCCCGCTTAGATTTTGAAAGGCGTTATTTTGCAAGGTTATGGCCAGTAGCATGTAACATAAAAGTAGAATAGTTAGTTGACGACTTAAACGTCGTAGATATGACGTCTAGGTTTCTAAACCAACAAAATTGTCAGCAAAAATGGTAGCCAATGTCGGAGTTCTAACTCATATCTGGTCTAAATGAAAGCTTTCATTGGTCGATTGTTTATTTGATTGACAGCCGTAATTTGTCATTTCCTCTGGTTCAAGTAAACCTATATTATAAGAGATCTGAATTTTTAACGCACACGCGGTAAAGATAACCAAACTTTTCAAAAAATAAGACTGTGTGTAATTTTTCTCAAAATTTAAATATGTCAGACAAGAGAAGATTCAGATCAGCCCACAGGCCGACCTGCACTGTCTGATGAGAGTCCTCAACACATTTTTTTAAGTTGATTCTATGTAGATTTAAGCTTTTTTGAAGACTTACATTAATAGCAATGCAAAACGTCGGTAGGCCACCAAAATGTCGTGAATGTAGCTCTGTTTGAACTTTATTTACGATGGTTTGGTTGTCATTAGGACACGATATCCATACAGACGAGTTTCCCCTTTTTACGCGGAAATGATTTAATCTTTCTTTCGTCTGTCAAGATTCCAGCACTTTGATTTGCTGACATTTTCTCTTGATAGGAAGTAAAAAATGGCAAAAGGATGAATGACACAATTTATAATCAGCAATTCCCCCTCTTAATATCGAGGCTTCATAGAGTGACTGGTCGAGAGACAGACTTGCCGACATCCCGTCCACAGACAAAGAAACTTAATGAGGGGAATAAAGGGAATAACGAATGTTATAAACATGTACGAAGATAAACCAATCACTGGCCCGCCCACTTACAATGTTGCCCCCCACCCCACCCCATTTGGCTCCGAAAGGAAATTCCACGATTTTAGACGGCTCTATTTTTCAAAGTTGATAGAATGTAAGAAACCCGTTGAATAGTTGATTTGCAACCTAAACGTCGTAACTGCAGCTTGAATAAGTTATAGGGGCGACATTTCAGTCGCAAAACCAACAAAAATGTTTCACAAAAAATGGTGGCCAATGTAGTAGTTCAAAGGCCAATTCCAGACTGAATGAATAATTTGATTGTTCGGTTGATTCTTTGATTAGCACAAGCGATTGGTCAATTTATTTTCAAACATTGAATCAAAAACACATTAATTTAAGTGGGATAGGCGAATCCATCCTTCTAGTTAAGGGGTGGGGTGTTGATTAACAACTAACACTTGAACATTTGAATATTTTACACTTAATTAGAATTATAAAACGAATTAATTAGAATTCATGTTAGACTGACATTTTTAAAAGAATATAAAATGACCGCACTATGGAAAATCTACAATGCAAGGAAGTTCTGGAACTGGACAACTGTAAGATTTTGTTACAGGTGAGTTGTATTTTTTTTTCAAACATTCTTTTAAACGTTCATATATTTTCGATATGACTATATTATGTGAGACAGTAATAATAACAATGGAACAATGGAATTTTAGGAGCAGAAGAAGAAATAAAAATTTAAAAGAAGACATAATAGGAAGAAATTTGATGGAGTGCAGATCGCCGCTGATAATAAAAAAACCGATTGAGCAATCGCTGGTCCTACCCACTCAATTTGCAACGCCCATAGACTCCAACAGGAAGACCCGCTTCGATTTTAAACGGCGTTGTTATCAAAATTTATGAAAAATTGTAAGTAACAAAAAGGTAGAATAGTTGGATTGCGACCTAAACGTCGTAGCTACAGCTTTTGCAAGCTGTAGCTACGACGTTTAAGTCACCAAACCAACAAAAAGGTTAATAAAGAAATAGCGGCCTATGTTGGAAAATCAAAACTCATTTCCGACCTAAAAGAATAATTTCATTGGTCGACTGGTTATCTGATTGACATTCGCGTTTGGTCAGCATAGTTCAAAAGCCAATATTTTGATCATCTCAGTTCATCGAACATGTCGGAGGGCAGTGGGCGGTTCAAGCGATCCGTGTACTGATTTGTTTTGTTTGTTTGTTTGTTTGAATGGGGTTTTACGCCGCTTTCAACAATCTTTCCGTTATATCGCGGCGGCTGGAGCACCTAACAATGGAATCCTGGTATTTCTCACACCAGTACTATCATTACATCCTTTCCCAGCCTCCAGCTGCTATCCCACATAGGTCTACGATTATCGACCCATTGGTGAGAGACAAATAGTCAGAATGGATGAGTGAACATGGATTATACAATATGTAACTTACATCGTCATTTGTAATCTGCAATAATCATAAACTACTTTTTATAACTCTTGATAATTCTGGTGAACAGTTCTAATAGCGATCTGATCAAGGCTGTAACAAAGTTGACTAAAGATAGTGGTACATGTATTATATGATAAAAATGAATAAGCATTAACAAGTTACCAAACTGAATAAATGACTAGTAGAGAAGTTGCAGACAACAATTTATAGTTGGTAACATTTTGAAAAGTCCTGTCTTATGCCGTAAAAAAGATATTGTAGTAACGACATTTTTCACTGTAGTAACGACATTTTTTTTGTGGAATTTTTGTCTACTTGTGAGACACATGAGATTGATCTGTATTCTTCACAAATAACGTCACCTAATGGTTAAGAGAGTTCCAGAACTTGAATTACATAGGGAATATAACAACAGTGTGCTTTTCTATTTGTTTTTATCGTGTTCGAATATCGTGTGTAGGTATTTTTTATTGGATGAGACCGAGGGTCGAATCCAATAAAAAATACCTACACAAGTCTCGAGAATATGATAACAACAAATAGTAAAACACACTATTGTAATATTCCTTTTATTATTTACCCTTTAGGACATGACATTAAGAAAATTCTCTTAAATCATTAAGTAATAACCAACTTTCCGGAATAAAAAACGAACGTCAATACACAAAAGAATAGTCCATGTTTAACGGTACTCGACGAATACGGTACACGCCGATTATTGATTTTTTTTCCGTCGAGTTGTATAAGATACCCAAATTTTAATTCAGGTATATAATAAATAGGTTTTATTCACAAGTCGTCGATGGACAATCAATCCCTCGTCAATGTGGTCTCAATAATAAAACCATAGAGCATGTATTAATATAGTAATTTCCTGAAAGAAAATTGATAATCAAACCAAGCAACGATTTCTGAGATATAAACACACTTCATGTATATGAAACTTGAAAAGGGGCTTAAAGGACATGGGGCATTGTGATCGTTTGGAAGTTTGGTCCATCGAGTCTTAAACAAATCGGACAAAAGAGTTCGATCATAATGAAACCATCTAATTCAATTATTAATTAGGACACAGGCGGATCGTTGACCCCGCCTTTTGACTCCGCCGGTCACGCCCACTACCTCCGATAGGAAGTTCCTCTTCGATATTAAACGGCTTTATTTTACAAATCTTGAGGCTAGAAACATGTCTAAAAAAGTAAAGTTGTTGGTTGTCGACTCAAACGAAGTAAAATCTTTATTTGGGACCAGTAAGTTGCCAAACCAACAAAAGAGCTTAATTAAACTGGTGGCTAATGTTGGGTTCAATTCCGATCTAAATGAATTATTTCATTGGTCGATTGATTCTTTGATTGACAGCGGCAAAAGGTCAGTTCTAACCATTTCTAGCATTTTCTTAATTAGTTTTGTCAAGAAATAACTCAAACAGGAAGTTCCGCTTCGATTTTGAAAGGCGTTATTTTGTAAAATAACTGGCCATAAGCATGTTACAAACTAGTAGAATGGCTGGTTGGCAACCTAAACGAAGTAAATACAGCTTGACGTTTAAGTCGCCAACCAACACAAATGGTTCACCAAAATGGCTACCAATGTCGGAGTTCAAACTTTACTTCCATTCTAAATGAATGATTTCATAGGTCGACTTATTATTTGACAAAAAGCCGTTTAATTTCACCAAAGACTGCCTTATTTGTGGTTTCCATAATGTTTCAACTACGTCATTGGCTACGTCATTGACTACGTCATTGGCTTCCTCTAGCAATACGATCGTTGTCGACATTTCCCGAAGACTTACGAATGCTTCCGTTAAATTCCGAGGTTTCAAAGTAAGGCTTGGGGTATATACCTTATTAATTTAAATTGATAGTGAATTGATAGTGAATCTAAAATTGATTAATAGTTAATGTAGTAGATTGAGCACGAAGAAAGAACGTTTTGTATGGAAATGATAATTATATTGGTAAATGAAGATATCCTTTCCTTTATGCAATTTTCATGATAATATGTAAAAAAAAAACACCTTGAAATAAGAACTCAGTTATCGAAAGAAGGTGTGTTTTTATCAAGATTTCAAGTATTTTGTGTCTTTATTTTTCGTCATGTTTCATTTACATGAAGTTAACTACTACCAAACTAGTTTATTTCATACACTTCTCCAATGTTTGAGGTAAGAGGTAAGGTTGTATACTCCCTTTTTTAAAATTACCTAACTAAAGTTTGCCTGGAACAAATATATAACGTCGTTGCGCGAGCAAAATGTCGTAAATACAGCCTCGTGCCAGCTGTATTTACGACATTTAGCTACCCAACGACAATATGGAAAGAAAGCTTTGGTTTATTCATACTCTTTTCCATGGATAAAAATGAACGGTCACGTAATATTACACAAACACAAGACACAGTAACCGTTATGTAATATTGGGTGTGTTCCTATGGACCTCGGCTATACGTTATCTATCTTTAAGAAAAGTAAATTGATATTTTGTCCATGCCTTCCCATGTTTATACAAGTGAACTGTTACGACGATATTTGGACGATAATTACTTTCCAATTTTATTACTTTCATGACATATTATGTGATAATCTAAATTTTCATTTGCAGATTAAATTCAACTATGAATATCTCAGAAGCTCTTGACGATATACGAGTTAATGACACAGATAATTTAGAGGATATCCAAGGCCAGATTACAAGCCCAGCCGTTTTTGCGGCTTACAATTCCTACTTGATCTTCTCTGTCATACTCGGGACACTCGGAAATGGTCTCGTCTTGTTCGTGTATGCCAAAGTCAAAGTCGCAACTTCAACGGACTGGTTCACCATTTTTATATCAATTTTCGACCTCATTTCCTCAATAGTTGATACGCCAGTCTATCTGACCTTCTCCACGGGCACCTGGCAGAAAATCGGAAATGACGTTTTATGCAGACTGCACATGTTTGTGAGTCAAACAGTCGTGTTTACATCGACATTTCTTATCTGCTGTCTTGCCATTGACAGGTACTTGAAGATCTGTAACAGGACCGGGCGTCAAATCACCAAAAGAAAAGCATGCCAGATCTGCATCATAATCACAATTGCAACATGTTTGATGTCGGTTCCCTGTTTCGAATTGTACAGTAATATTAATGGAAAATGCACAACTAACCCTCTGCAGACAGGTGTGTTTGTGTACTATCTTCTTGTACTAATCACCTTTATTTCTACATTTGCTGTTGTGGTATTTTCTTACACCCGCATATCAATAACGGTCTTGAAAAGCGAGGCCAATGTCTCAAGGCACACCAACATGGCGTCTAATGAAATCATTAGCACACGCTATTTAACGAGAAACAGAAACCAGATAGCGCCGTCGGCTATTACATGTTCGGCCTCCACCCATCGTCAAGAATTCAACTCAAGCACGCCGACAATTGCAAGAGTCGGTAGTTTTATGACAGATAACCAGCACAGCATTACAAGCGTAGAAGCCGTTTCAGCTTTGCCTAGACAAATGACTTCAAATGAATCGCTAGCAAAGGAATCTTGTATACGCCCTGAAGCTTCAAAGATGGCATCTAAAACTGTCAAAGTGGTGATTGTGGCTCCTGTTCCAGTTAAAGCGACGAACAGACACCAAGAACACGGTCGGAGAACCACCATAACCACCTTCATTGTGTGTCTAATTTTCATTATTTCATGGCTGCCTCCATGGATCACTTTCATTCTGTTTAGCATGCCTGGTATGCTACAAAATCCACATGCTCTTACTTTCGGGATGTTTGCAAAAATGACGTATTTGATCAGTACTTTCATGAACCCGATATTATACTTTGTCATAAACCGAAAATTTCGTGATCAAGCTCGAAATATGTTTTGTTGCTCTTGACAATTTTTGTTATCGCAAACTTGTTTCCTGATTGGAAATCAAAATGAAATGTACAACGACTCCGACAACCGGTAATTGGCGGATCGCTGGTCCCGCCTTCTGAGCTCAGACAGGAAGTTTAAGTTTTCATTGATTGATTGAATGGGGTTAAACGCCACTTTTAACAGTATTTCAGTCATATCGCGTCGGCTAGAGCACCTAACAGTGGATTCCATGTGATTCTCACACCAGTACTACAATTTCATCCTCCGGCTTATCCAACTTAGGTTAATCCAGTTTTAAACGGAGTTATTTTGCAAATTTATGGCAAGTCACGTGTATCAAAAAGAAACATTGTTTTTGGCGACCTAGACGGCGTAACTACAGCTTATTCAAGCTGTAGTTACGCCGTTTAGGTCGCCAACAAACAAACGATCAAGACGCCAAATCAACAAAATACGTCATATAAATTTCGACCGATTTCGGAGTTCAAAGTTAAATTCCGGTCTAAATGAATGATATTATTGGTCCTATTGTTTCGATTGACAGCCGAGATTCGTCAACAATAAGCTACCGATCATGTTGTTAATGCTATTAGAAGAGTAAAATGATTGCAGATATTTATGTCATATATTGTATATATTAATTCTGTTGTTGTCTTACTTATTGTTTAAAGTTTTTGAATGATTCGAGTCACAGTTTTTAATTAATTTTATCTCCTCTTATACATTATTTGAATACAATATTCTAAAAAGCAGTTTTATGAAATCAGTGGTCTTTTATCTAATAATCTAGGGTATTTCCGTAAAAGCCTACGTTGGCTTTGAATCTTTTTTTAGATTACGACGAGGCAGTGGCATTGTATTTTGGGACATCACTGTGATGCGTAAAACCGTTTAAATCACACATTCACGCATTCACTAAAGCCCACGTCGTTGTTAAGCCACCAGAAGTTATGTTCGCTAGCCGATTTTCAATTATGTCAAAATCAGATCAGTCAAAAACTGTCATAAGAGTTAATATACCGTACTCTTGCGCTAACCACTTGTTGTGACATAATTCAGGACATTGCTTGTTTTCTTTGTCCCTTCTGTTGAACTTGACTCATATGCAAATGAGGTCGTGCGTTGTCGACAACCGAATGCCGTGATTTCTAAAAATAATATGGATTTCCCTTGAACCTTTCCTAATGTCACTTATGCCAATCATATTATCGTGAAGAAAAATCTGGCTCGTATATTAAGTAATAATTTAATATTTAGTTTCGTGTATCAGCTATTTTGTATTCTTCCGCACAAAATAGTCCCACAAAAAAGTAGGCTTTTTTTGCTTTTTTTCGCTCGAAACTATTAAATAATAAGAAATGAAGAGACTATTTTTTTTATCATGGAGGTATGAACCGAAGAACCTCGTCACACAATCATCTCTTAACTAATGTTCGTTTTTTCATCTCCCTTTAATATCTAGGTCTATTCGACGAAACAAACTACTAAGTATCTAGTAATACAAGAAACAGAGACATTACGAGAACAGTACTCGTTTATGAACTAATTTCAGAAAATTTATTTCCAATCTAAATGTGCTTTTCCCTAGAAATATGGAAATACCTCATTCTTGCCGTTTGTTATCACAAAATAACCATTCTGGGTTAAAAGGCCCAACAAATTCAACGAAATCGTGGATTATTCATTGAGCTTTGTAACTCAGAGAAGAAGTTAAATCTTAACATAATCAACGATCAGGACTTTTTATTATAATTGACAAATTAATGACCCTGTCCACGTACTTCGTTAGCTCCACCCATCGACTTAAGAGATGAAGAGAATACTTTTTTGTTTTCATGGAGGTATGAGCCGAAAAACCTAATCACACTGTATGAATACGCGAAGCGGATTCATACATTGTGGGATAAGGTTTTCGGTTCATACCTCCATGAAAACAAAAAATATTGTCTTCATCCCTTATAATTTAATAATATAATTTTGCAGCGAGCAAAAAAAGCAAAACCTTTAAAAATTTTGATACCTTTTTGTAAGGGACTTCATTGTGCGGAATCATACAAAATCACTGAGTGCTCAAATTTTTGTTCATGGAGTTATAAATAATCTTTTTCGACCAATCAGATCGCCCGTTTTTGATAGACGAAACTAAAAATTAAATTATTCCGATATAAAGTCCCCCTTCGATCTTAAACGACATTACTAAAAAAAAAAAAAAATGGCCAGTAGCATGTAAGGAGAGTAGCATAGTCGGTTGGTTACCTTAACTTCTTAACTACACCTTGAATAAGTTGTAGTTACGATGTTTGAGTCGCAAAACCAACCAAAAAGGTTAACAAAGATGGCGGCCAATGACGGAGATCTAAACTCATTTGTGGTCTAAATAAGGGTTTTCAATGGTCATCTGGTTATTTGATTGACAGCCACGATTGGTCAATTCTATCATGAGCGAGTATTAACCGCGGGGTAATGGCGCCCTAAAGTAACGGGGAGTTTCTACTAAATTAAAACCTAAACAAGGGTCAAAACGTTCAGACGTTAGTAAATTTTCTGAATTTACATTGATTCGAAATACTATCCCTAATTTATCTTTCCCTATATTTTCTCTTTTTTTCTAATATTTGTTTTACGGAACACCCGGAATCTCTTCGCACCTGGCCGGTTACAATCTTTTGTTCCATAAATGCATCCAAGAGTGAGTTTTTTTTAAATAGTTCTAGGTCTAAGTTAAACAAAGCTTTTCACTCCGAATATTTAGAAATATTCTTTATTTGTGTTATCAATATCAAGACATGTTCGTGTATTATTAGTGATGCATGTAGTACAGATATATCTGTGGTTAGTTGTCAGAGTATCCAGAGGTTCTATGTGTGTCCCAAGATCCACCACTTCGTTAACCTTAAAATAGAAAAACAAGGCGGACATTAAAACCTTATGCCACTCAGCTATAGATTGAAGCCAACCTGCATTTTTTTAAACGAAGTAAATATCAAAGTCGGCGATGGAAGTGACCATTATGAAAGATTAATAAAAGAATCAACTACACGTGGCATTCACGTAGTATTTACATCAGACAACAAAAATAATCAGTTCTTTTTTAAAAGATAATGTTTTGTCTGTCAGCATGTAACTTTAACTATAGCGAGGGAGATTCATACAGACATGCAATGTGATCTCTGTTTCATATTTCATTGAAAACATAAAAAAAATCTCCATTTCTTATATTTTAAAGTTGTTATGGCAAAGACTATACAAAGTCATCAAATATGCACATATTTCAATATTTTAGCGGAACTACTTTGGGTGCAAAAAGTAGTTTTGTTCCTAACATTTTTGTAGTATAGTTGAACCTTTTCATCCAATGTTCAGAATGTACGAACTTTTATAGAACGTTAAACTGAGATGATACTGACAGCATCATGCAAAATTTGAGAATCGCAACTTTCAATCAAAAATCGATAGACAATTATATATTTACACAGAAAGTTAACTTTGACTTCGGTCATTTATGTCAACATTTTTGTTGATTTGGCAGCTTAAATGTTGTAACGGCAGCCACTGCATCTAGTCGCCAACCAACGACTTGTCTTAAATATTAAGTTCATGGCCCCATATTTACAATTATTGGCATTTATTTCCTCTGTCGAACTGCCAATCGGTCTGGTCAACGATCCGTGGATATTGAGCTCGATTAGGTCAACTGGTAGATTTCAAAAGAAAGATAGAAAACGCGTTGCTATCTCGTGGGAACGATATACACATCCAATGAAAATCGGTCTTTATCTATTTCAGCAAATTATAAATTCAAAATGGATGCCACGTTAGCGAAGTGACCTCGTGGGGTAACTATTTCTTGGGAACGACTTACTATCTATTGCGCACGATATGGATACCGATTTTGATAAGTTGTGTGTCTCGTTCCCACAAGATAGGAATTCGTTTTCTTTCTTCTTTTTTTATATAAAAGGAAAAGCTCGTTCCTTTAATCGATATATTTCTTTATCATAAAATAAATATGAAATGAAAAATGTTTTTGGGAGATTTTTTTTTACAAAATAGGTCTCAATAACACGCACTTATTTTTTAGGTCTAAATAATAAAAAAAAAAAAAAAAAACACGCGAATTTCACTTCTATACAACGGTTGTTATAAAACTAGTGTAATACTATGAAAATGGCCTGACGCCTTTTCGTTTGCGAAAATAACTTCATGATGCATGTATTGACATGATTTTGAAAAAAAACATTGAATATGTTTTAGAATTTCATACATTGATGATTTCGATGAATTTCATCGATCTATCACAGAAGTTAAGGTTACATTACTCATAGATTTTTTTTGCTAATAAAAAAATGAATTCATAAAACTTTGTATCAGAAAGAGCCGTCTGAGGCTCCCCAAGTTGGTCATGTCACAAAATGTATAAAAAATGGAGTAAAGGCTTCGGACAGACGTAGCAGCGGATTTATACACACCCTTCTTCAGACATGCCTAATTCTAACGTACAACCTTGAGCTGTGACCTTGAAGCCATCTGATTTATTTTAAATGGCACATCTACTCATGATAGGGACAAATTGGTCAAACTTATTTCAAGGTCAAAGTTATTCAAAAGTCATCCATAATTTTAGGAGCTATGCTCCGAAAATGCTTATATTTTACGCCTGACCTTGCGCTATGACATTGAACTTGGACCTTTCTGAATATTTCTCTCAAACGGTACAACTAATCATGAAAGAGAACAATTGCGCCAAGTAAAATTGATATTCATCCATAATTGAAGGAGCAATGCGCTAGACATTCTTAATATTAACGCTTGACCTTCAGCTGTGAACTTGACATGGAAGCCATCTGAACATTTTATTCGAATGGCACTTGTACCCATAACAGAAATTAATTGTGCAAAGCTATTTCGAAACCCATCTATAACTTTTGGAGCTATGCTGCGGCCATCCTTAATTTTAATATTTGACCTTTAGTTGTGACATTGACCTTCGAGACATCTGAATATTTCTTTCAAATGGTACTTTTACTCATGGTAAAGGACTATTCTGGAAAGTTGTATTAAAATCCATCTTTAACTATAAGGGCTTTGCTCTTGACAAGTTAAATTTTTACTGTCTGTCCTTGAACATTAACCTTTACCTATGAGTTTTAAAAAATAATTTACACCGGTTTATACATCGGCGCTATATCTTCGAAAATTCGCACGTGAAGTTTAATCCAATCTCGCCCAAGGGTCGTGAAGAAACAGACGCGGACGGATGGAAAACGGAATGACGGGCGGGCAGACGAAGCGGCGGCTACATGCTGATCCTTCGGCAAGCAAAAAACAGCAAATAAAAAATCAGCAAAATTTACTTTATCCTATTAAGAATGACAAAATCGATATTTCTATGTGTGAATGAATGAATAGAGTTTTATGGCCCGTCGACAACTAAGGTCATGTTGGGCGCTAAACTAAATATTGAAAACAAGTTAAAAACTATAATAATCACTAACAGAAATTAATTAATTTAAAAAGTTAAAATTTAGTCAATCAGTATCAATACTAAAATTAGAAAATTATGATAGCAGGCGTATGTAAATGGTAAAAATCTAAACAATCGTTTAACAGTTACTTTGAAGGACGTTCTCACATAAAAACTCAAAATTATATTTTGCTATACAAATTGATGGCTTTAAGGTAACCAAAAATTAGCTCAAGTCTGACCCTTTCAAACAGCTCTCTCATACTATCAACTTTGAAATATTGATCTCTGTACATAGAAAAATCAATACAATCTATAAAAATATGTTTGACAGTAAGAGGAGCGTCGCATGGAACACAAATTGGAGGTTCGTCTCCTTTAAGAAGAAATGAATGCGTCAAGTAAGTGTGACCAATGCATAAACGGGCCAAAATGATTTCTTCTCGGCGATTTGATCTATAGCCAGGTAGCCATTCACCAAGACTCTGTTTAATAGCATAAAGTTTGTTATCTTGGTTTGCGGGATCGTCCCAACAACTCTGCCAGACATCCTGAATAAAATGATGTATTAAAGGTTTAAAATCACTAAAAGGAACATCGAAGGGTAAAATGTCTAGTGATAATGCCTCCTTGGCAGCCTTATCTGCCTCCTCATTACCACGAATACCAATGTGGCTAGGGAGCCAACAGAAAACAAGATCAACATCACTATCAAGATTTGAAATCTTATTCAGTAATTTAACTATAAGAGGATTGTCTGTTTTCTCGTGTTCGAGCGCTTGCATACTAGACATTGAATCAGTGAAAACAATATAGCGCCAATAACCATCTTCGATCATGTGATCGAGCGCAAGATCAATCGCCTTAAGTTCTGCTGAAAATACAGAGGAGTTGTTTGCTAGACGAAACTGATATTTTTCGCCATCTAGAACAGTGGCTGAAGCAACTTTCTCTCCGTCCTTCGAACCATCTGTATAAATCTCTTCATGCAATATGTATCTTTCTTTAATCTCTAAATATTTTGTTTTAAAGACAACAGGGTCTGTAGTACCCTTTTTGCTTGAAGCCAGGTCATAAAGATAAGTGGGACTTTTGCATGTCCATAAAGGGACATCGGAAACTGTATATTCGGCAACATCATCTAGATCGAAATCTAGAGAATTTATATCTGTTTCGCAACGTAAACTAAAAGGTAGTATAGCTTTTGCTTTCTTTTCAAATTCCTCCCTGTAGTAAGGTTCAAATACAACTTTGTAAGTGGGGTTGTCAGGGTTAGACTTTAACTTAAGATAATATTGCATGGAGAGTTTCTTTCGACGTAAATTTAAAGATGGTTCATTGGCTTCAGTGTACAGACTATTTACTGGTGATGTTCTAAAAGCGCCTAACGCCAAGCGCAATCCTTGATTATGAATAGAATCAAGTTTGCGAAGGTATGAAGGGCGAGCTGAACCGTAAACAGCACAGCCATAATCTAACTTAGATCTGACAAGCGACCTGTAAAGTCGCAATAGGACTTTTTTATCGGCTCCCCAGTCCATATGGGACACAACACGTAAAAGATTTAGAGCTTTTTGGCACTTATTGCTCAAATAATCAATATGTGGACGAAACGAGAGTTTAGAGTCAAAGAGAAGGCCTAAAAATTTGAACTCTGGAACAACTTCAATGGGCACTCCGTCAAGTTTAAGTTCGGGATCAGGGTGCAGTTTTCTTGACTGACAAAAGTGCATACATTTGGTTTTAGTCTTGGAAAACTTAAAGCCGTTTTCGTTTGACCATTTGGTAAGGTTGTTCAAGACTTGCTGCAACTGCCTTTCAATTGTGTACATATGTTTTGATCTGTAACAGATACAGAAGTCATCAACGTAAAGAAAACATTCCACACCAGGACAAACGGTTTTAACAATGTTGTTTATTTTGACACTAAATAGTGTCACGGACAAAATACTTCCCTGGGGAACTCCCATTTCTTGTTCATGGGGATCTGAAAAAGTATCTCCCACCCTGACTCTAAACTGACGTTCGTCTAAAAATGCAGAAATGAAATAGGCAAGGCGACCTCGAATACCGAAATCAAAGAGGTCATTCATAATCCCATACTTCCAGGTGGTATCATAAGCACTTTCAAGATCGAAAAAGACAGAAACAGCATGTTCTTTCTTAATGAAAGCTTCTCGAATAAAAGTCTCGAAGCGGACAAGATGATCAAGAGTGCTTCTCTGTTTACGAAAGCCACTTTGGACTGACGTAATCAGTTTATGTTTTTCTAAAAACCAAACAAGACGATGACATGCAATTGAATGAATTTTACGACAACTAGTAAAAGCAATACATTTTGCAAAATAAATAAGGCAGTTCCTCACAGCTGATTGAAAATCGAAACAGTGGTCATCATAAGTTAGGATAAAATTCAAATTCCCCCCTCCCTGTTTCTTTTATAAAGATAGTTTAACTCATCTGGTGCCACTCAACAATAGTCGGCTAACACATTCTGTCTCGTTGTGTAAATAACAATTTTACTAATGTTGTTTCAATTCTGTTCTCTGTTATTAGGGACTATTACTAGTTAATAGTACTAGTTGTTTTCATGGCATCCCCCAGTCTATTAACATTCCGTCAAATACAAGTCTTTCTATTGATTGATTTGACGGGGTTTAACATCGTCTTTAACAGTATTTCAGTCATATCGTGCCGGCTGGAGCACCTAACAATGGATTCCTGGTATTTTTCACTCCAGTACTTCCTCTACATCCTTTCCTTGCCTCCAGCTGCTATCCCACTTAGGTTAACGATTATCCACACTTTTGTGAGAGAAAAATGTCGGAAAGAATATGTGCCGCCGCCGGGGATCGAACCCATGATTGAAGATTAGGAATCTGACGCGCTACCGACTGCGCTATGACGGCGGCCACAAGTCTTTGTAATGACGGCACTTATCACCATTGATGCTAGTGAACAAAGGTAAAAGATTTCATTGCTACGTTTTACAAATAACAATTGTTTAAAGAAGATTTCTATTAAACTACAAGTTCACACACTTAATCTGATATCTAATCCGATCCGAATGTCCATCGCACTAGTTATCGCGGATGGATCTGCACAACATGAGAAAAAGGAAGATCTTGCTAAGGCAAGGCGTCCCGCTTAGCCCGCAAATTGCTATTCATTGTTAGGGCAGCATATAGTAATAAACAATTGTTAACTCACACCTTGGTGAAGTGCATTTATTCCCGGTACAAACAACCCATGGCAAAAGAATTTGTTTGGCTTCGTGGCTAAATCAAATATTTGATGTCGGGGCTCTTTTCTTTCGGTACCTCAAGTTAAAAAATTGAGTTATTACGCCATATTTTCTTACCACAGCTCAGATAACCCGTTTTGGCATTATGGTTCCTTTTTCCAGAATATTTGTATATGGGCTTTTCTTTTCTTTATTTTCCGATACGCCATGTCTGCCAGTACTCGGAAACGCTAGGCACCCAAAAGGTACTAGGAAGAGAATCACGAGGCCCAAACGAGTGAGCCCTTGCCAAGCACATCGACAAGCGATGCCGCAACAAACACCGTGACAAACGATGAGCACTGTTCAAAAAGACCAAAGGAGGCGCATGATCCAGTCAGAATCCCATCCTTGATAGAACCAGTTGTTGTGGACCCTAACAATGAAACTGACGAGACAGTTCCATTACCGTCAACATCTGCCTCAGGTAACATAATGGATGCTTTACAGTTCAAACTACCAAATATGGCCCCACTCCAAAGCATCCATAGTGCCCTTGGGGAGCATATAACCTAAACAAAAAAGGACAAAATATGCCAAAGGCATTATGTTTATCTCGGGTCGCTTTTACCAACCGGAAATAGGGATGAATGGTCGAATAACCCATTAGGCGTTGATTTTGAAGGTAATTTTCTGCGGCATCAGCAACACAAAAAGATTAATTCACTCCATGAATGACTTGACGCCCTTCTTATCTACTCAAGCATATATCTGACAGCGCGTCTAGACCAGATTCAGTCGCTTCTTAAATACATGTCTATTATAAGGCTGGCAGCCAAACGCCAAGGTTTTGGCAGGAGAGACTACGGTGTTCAGTTCCGGTTAAGATTAAGCAATTCTCCTAGCATGTCCTTCATGTCAATCGATCAAGAGTTATTGCTTTTGTGTTTTGGTCTTCCATCTCTCCAGCCCGAAAGGACCGACAGAAAGTGTTATGATTACAACTACGGTGTTTGTCAAAAGTTTGTATGTTCCTTCAAGCACTTATGTTTACATTGCAGCTCCAGTCACCCCGGCAGGTTATGCCATAAGCAATAACAACTGAGACCTGGGCTAAGAAATTTCAGGGCTCAAACCCGCAGCGAATTAAGACCAAGAGCCCGCGGTTTCTACACAAGACCAAGATTCAAATAAAAATTTGGATACTCAAGATCTTGCCCATACCCCAATCAACAGAAACCTGATGTCTGAAATCTAAAGAGTTACCACAACAAAATTGATGCTAAAATGTGTTTGGATGGTTTCAGTAATGGCTTTAAGATCAATTACGAGGGAAAAACGAGAGGCCCGCATGCCAAAAAACCTTAATCAGCTCTTTCTCATCAAGACATAATTGCCACAAGAAATAAAAATGGGTAGAGTAGCTGGCCCATTTACTTAATACCCAATACAAGAACTAATTGTCTCTCATGTGGGACTTGTACTGAAATCTGATGGGGGATGGCGTATGATTACTCATGTATCTTACCCTGAGGGACAAGGTGTGAATGATGGTATTGACAACAAATTGTGTACTGTACAATACACATCATTTGATAAAGTCATTAAAATAATCTCAGATTTAGGCCGATCTGCCCTCTTAGCTAAAAGAGATCTTAGTTCGGCTTACCGACATTTACCTATTTCACTAACAGACTTTCGGCTATTAGGTGTAAAAGTTGGTCAACATTTTTACATCGATAAATGCCTGCCCTTTGGTCTGTCGCAGAGCGCCAATTTATTCGAAAAGTTCTCAGCTTTTTTACACTGGTATGTGGCCAAAATGCGGGGGAGAGCACTTTTGATTACTTGTTAGATGACTTTATTTTTTGGCGAGCCAAAAAATTCAGCTTTATGCCAGAAATTTGGTAGACACATTTGAAAAGTTTGCTTTGAATTAGGTGTCCCTCTGGCAGAAGAAAAGTCAGTGAACCCTACTACTAGAATGGTTTTTCTAGGGCTAGAAATAGATACCAATGACGCTTTGGTACGAATTCCTGTAAACAAGTTGGTAAAATTAAGACATGTTTTGGAAGAGACTCTTTCTAAAATGAACATTGCCCTGAAGAAGTTGCAATCGTTTGAAGGTAAATTGAGCTTCTTTGCGAAAGCATTAAGGTCAAGTTGAGCGTTCCTGAGGCGATTTTACGATGCTTAGATATCCATATGTTGTTAAACATTCTGGAAACTTTAGAGGATATTTGGTTTTCAAACAAGAACCTTCAGCTGTTTTCTGACAGCACAGGTGCTAAAAATTTTCGGCAGTCAGTGGTGTTTTTTTAAGTGGCCGGATGCCTGGGGGGACACAGATGTCGTTCAAGTCCTCTCATTTCTTGAAATGATACCAGTGGTTCTGGCTTTGCTCATATGGGGAGAACATTTAGCAAACAAGAAAGTCACATTTCATATAGATTATGAGGGTCTGGTCAGCGTAGTGAATAAGCAAACTTCAAAATCAAAACGCCTCATGCAACTTTTACGGCCTTTTATCCTCTTAACCATGCAACACAATATTGTGTTTAGAGCAATACATATTTCTTCCAAAGAAAATTCCATAACTGATGCTATATCTCGTTGCCAGTGGGCCGCTTTTGCCAATTGGCACCAGCCGCAAAACTAATCCAAAACAGATTCCACAAGAATTTCTTTCCCTGATATTCAATCTTAGTTAGAACGCTGCTAGAAGCCTCTATGGCACAAAACACTAAAAGGGCATACAGCACAGGCCTAGCTAGACTTGAAACTAACCAACGCAACGCCCATTTACCGCTGTCATGCCCCCCCCCCTGTCAACCATATTACCAGTTTTAGAGCGTATATGTCCATAAAAAATTAAGCCACAAAACAATTAAACTTTATGAGGCAATAATTAGCTTTCAATTTAAGATTTCCAACCACGATGATCCGACCAAACATTTTATAATCGACAAAATTTCAGAGGGTTTTAAAAGGACAGGAAAAGACAAACGACTTAGACTTCCGATAACATTGAATTTATTACTAAGCTTCCAAAGCGGCGTTAAACCGCTTCAAACAAACAAATAAACCGCCACGGTTTCACTCCACGCGAAGAGACATTGCGATTTTTCATATGATAGATCCGAATTAAACCATACTGAAAAGCTTTCTACAGTAACTATTCTAACCAGTAGTATCAATCTGTTTCGTGGCCTGTATTTACTTTCTCCTCGATAACGTCTAGTGAATATCCTCCGCGTGAATAACCTCCGAGTGAATAACCTCTCCCTGAATAGCCTCTACTTGAAAAACCTCCACTTGAATAACCTCAACGAGAATAACATCTACCTGAAATACCTCTCACTTAATTACCTCTACGTGAAAAACCTCAACTTGAATAACTTCAACCTAAATTACATACACGTGATTAATCTCCACGAAAACCCCAGACTGAATAACCTCTACCTGCATAAAACCTCGACATAGAAATCCTCATCCTGAAAAACCTCCATGTGGAAACCTCCTGCCTGAATAACCTCGTCCTGAAAACTCTCCATGTGAAAAACCTCCACCTGAATAACCTCAATGGTGGTTACCTCTACCTAAATAATCAGTTGATCTTATCGTAGCCTGTACTCACTTTTTCCCCTCTTTAAAAACCTCCACGTGAATAACCTCCACTTGAAGACCTTCCACGTGAATAACCTCCACGTGAAAACCCATCACTTCCTTGATCTGAAATTCGAGACGAAAAACAATTTTGGTGTGGAAACCCCTGATCCACTTACTTTTGAACACAATGCAAACGTATGATTGATTGATAGATTTCATTTGATTTGAATTTGATCGGTCGATGTGGGAGTTTAAAAGGAATGGATCAGTTTGTACAAATTGTACAATTTATTTCTTAATTACGAATTAATACACCATTTATACAAACGGAACAAGCCTTTTCATACGTCCCTCCTTTAGATGTTTAATTATCCCTGGAAAGTCACGACCGTTTTAATGTAATATGCATTTTATTGACAAATCGCATTTTATTGACAATCACTTCAGGAATAAACCGACTATTCAACGCATTTATTCAGCCCGGACCTTAGCTTTAAATTCCAAAACTGGCCGCCCTTTTTGTTTGTTTGACGACTTATAAGTCGTAAATACAACTTATTCAATCTGTAGTTACGTATTGTAACACTTTGAACTCTTTCACCTGGGCTATTTTTTCTACTAAAGTAGATGATGACTGACTGCTCAAAGTAGCCTGCACATGTTTTCAGTTGGAACATAGCAGCCATTTAACTAATCTCAACGGCAATGAAGTAGCTTTCGCTTTGTACAATTGACCAATCGCGACTGTCAATCAAAGAGCTAGTCGACCAATGAAATCATTCATTTAGAGCAGAAATGAGTTTTGATCTCTGACAAGCTTTTGGTCTCTCGATAAAGCCAAGTCAAAGTAACCTAGCGTGCGGAAGTCTATTGATTTATCGCGTCTGTCAATCAAGAAATATATCGACTAATCAATCATTCGTTCAGTCCGAAATTGAGATTTGAACTCAAACATTTGCCGCAATTTGTGTAAAACATCTTTTGTTGGTTTGGCGATTAAAATTTCGCGTTGACGTCGCCAACCAACTATATCGCTTTCTTGTTAAATGCTACTGGCTAGGAAATTTGGATAACATTGCCGTCAAGAATCGAAGCGGAACTTCCTGTTGGAGTCAATGGGCGGGATCAACGGCGTAAGTGAGCGGGGCCAGTGATTGGTCAATTGTCATTTGCTAGTAAATTAAGAGATAGGAATATAACTCACGTTCGTCCGGCCCATATCTGCCCCGAGGTCTTCTTTCTTCGCGTCTAGAATCTCCACGATCAACTAATCCAGACACTACATGTTTTACCCTGATACTTCTGTCGTTAAGATCCTGGTTATAAAACAAACACATTTCGGTTAATTACATTTAATCAAGTACTGAAAGTATTGGAGGCTAGCAAAGCATGTTCCTTGTTAAGGAATCTTCTTTGTCAAAGGTTATCACACTCACTTTTTACGCGCCTTTAGAGAATAATTCTGGAAAACAATGTGGAAAGTGAAGAAATTGCTTGTTACAAAAGAGATAAATATTGTAGAATTTTCAATAGTTTGAATTTGTCGTCTGCAGCTTCTTTGAAGTATCTGTTCAGTCATTTTGAACACGATGTGCTCAAGTGAGCTAAAATGCCTAGGAGATGAACCTGCAGGCAGAATTTGCAATGTTCCTGAATTACATAAGGACTACTTTTTATGGTGCAGGCAATCGGTGTATAAGTGGTTAAGCCTCCAGTGGCAGTTTTCATTCATTGAATCAAAATTTTGTCTGTTAACTTAAGCTATTAAAGCTGACGCTTCGCTAGCTAAAAATGTAAGTTATAACGAGAACATTTTTGTTTCGCAAGAAGGTATGAAAAGAAATACTAAATCACACAGTATGCAAAATGGATTCAAAAAGGGTGATAATGTTCTTGTGTGCGAACCTAAATCTTCATACATTTGAACTTAATACCATGGATAAATGAATTCACTTTGGTTTCAAATATCAAGATCAAAGCGTTTGTTAGTTTTTGTTGTTTTGTTTTTGTGTTCGGGAGGGCGGTACACTTCCATGCATATGGTTGTCTGGAAATTTTGTAGACAGCCTTCATTGTTGGGGGTAATAGTCCCATTCTTATTTTATTTTCACTTTTCACCTTTCATGTACCTTGATTATTCCTGAGTTAATAAAAAATGAAAATAATATATACCGACAAGCAAACGATCGTTGTCTTAGCCCCAGTAAGTGGGCCCGGAGCACATTGATTTTTTCTGCTTTGACCTATAATTTATCACTTTTTCAATGATATTTTGAACAGTTTTGGTTATATAACAAATCGCGGCTGGTGGAATCATTCATTGAGACCAGAAACGAGTTTTGAACTCAAACATTGTCCACCATTTTTGTTAACATTTTTTGTTGGTTTGGCGACTTAAACGTCGGTTTATTGTTGTTCTTTTTTTTTTTGGGGGGGGGGGGTCATGCTACTGACAATATATTTTGCAAAATAATGCCGTTTAAAATCGAAGCGGGGACTTCCTGTTGGAGTCATTGGGTGTGGCCAAAAGATTTAGTGGGCGTGGCCAGCGATTGATCAATTTGAGAAAACGTCCGCAAAGATGGAATACTACAGTCTGGCCGTATCCGTTGATTGATTTGGAAGATTTGACGAGTCTGAAGCTCTAGTCAAGTCGTATTCTAAACAAGCTACGAGACAAGATACTATGGAAAGCAGATAGCTGTGGCGTTCCATAAGATACGGTCTGTAAAAAAGAAAGGTTGTTGTAGTATTTATTTCATGATTGACCAGAAACTAAGCAAACATTCAAATAGATTGACAGTACCAAAATCTATAAATCTATAAATGAGTAGGAAATCCCAGATAAAACTGATTCAAGTACTGATAATATGCGACACAATATGATGAATGTGTATTGGCATGTCCTGTATTCATGAATGAAACTGAACTTCATTATGGTGTAACAAAAATATCATTATAAGTTGATTGCACTAGATACTCGACGAATACGGATAATGGATTTAGAGGTATGAGGCAAATACGGATTTTTTGTTGTGAAGTTGTATCGGATGGCGAAAAAGAGCCCATTCTTTCACTAAGATGGTTTATAGGTATATGATAAATGTATGTATAATATATCCGTCAATAATTTAATTGTTTAGTTTCGTCTATCAAAAACGAGGGTCTGATTGGTAGAAAAATTTAATTCATACCTCAATGAACAAAATTTTGAGTACGCAGCCATTTTGAATGCTTCCGCACAAAATAGTTCACTACAAAAAGGTATCAAAATTTGTTAAGTTGTTGCATTTTTCGCTCGATACTATTAAATTATAAGAAATGAAGATAATATTTTTTGTTTTCATGGGGGTATGAACCGAAAAACCTAATCACACAATGTATGAATCCGCTTCGCGTATTCATACAGTGTGATTAGGTTTTTTCGGTTCATACCTCCATGAAAACAAAAAAATATTCTCTTCATCTCTTAAATGATAAATGTATGTATAATATATCCGTCAATATTTTTTTAAAAATTAAACATTACACCTAGACAAAATCGGACACGTCAGAAAAAAATATGTATTTTATAGTCTCAAATAATATTCTATATAAGGTTGTCTAATATGACGTCATTTTTATTCGAGTTTAATACGAATAAACGTTATCAGAATGGAAATATAGATAAAGATTATACATTTTGTTTTATTTCATCGGGTTTTTTGTGTGTGGTTTTGTGTGTGTGTGTGTGTGTGTTGTTGTTGTTTTAGGGGGTGTTGTTTTTTTGTGGTTGTTGTTTTGTTGTTGTTGTTGTTTGTTTTCTAGAAAATGCAGGTATATAATAAATGGAATATTACATTACGATCGCGATGCAACATCTTGTATTTGCTTCTCTCTGCGGAGGAAAATGTGATATTCCACTCGACCTTCGGTCTCGTGAAATACCAAAATTTTTCTCCGGAGCTCAAAGCAAATACAAGATGTTGTGTCGCTATCGTAACATAATGTTCCCCATTTTTTACGCGTTTCTACGAATTGGTTTCATCTGACTTGGATTTCAACGTGGCCACCTGAAATATGAATTTTCGAAGAAGGCTTACGTCAGTAGACAAAGTAGGAATATTCACTTCACAAGTAGAGGGGAATCCTAACACCAAAAAAACAATTTGAAAAAATATACAGTCTATAAATTAAAAAAAACGAATAAGACTCAAAATAGTTTGGTAAGAATTGTGAAATTTGAACGAGCAATATGAAAAGACACTGAAAAAGTATAACATGAATTTATCCGAGGAAATCCAAATGGACTTTCTAGTCAAGAAAAAATCTATATTAGCCCTTGTCACGCTAATCCCGATATATTCCTGTTTTTGCAGTCTGATTTTAGTCTACACCACCTGTTAGTATCTTTTTAGACAGTACTTGTTTGTGAAATTACTTTTAAAAAGAAATACAAGTCCTCTATAATGGCCTCCACTGCTTTCAATGCTTTGATTTGAAAGCATTTTAGGAAACTGGTTTTTATTAAGCACCAAAAGGGTAAAAATCAATGTAGGATTACGAAGCGACAATACAATATAAACTTCACTAAGATTCTAAATGATCTAGAGAACAAGAGAAATCAAAGCGCCGAAAGCGCTGAAAGTCTGAGATATGTATATAGTAGATATATAATCTGGGCAGAAAAAGTTTGATGGTCGGTGCCACTTTTTACCCAAATCTACTGTCGATTATTCGCAGATCTGCCAATTTGTGCGCTAGGGGACACAACCTGCCCGCAACAATTTTCATCCCATTTATGTATTGTAACGATGTATTTACATGTATATATCGTTACATATTTTTTACCCGATCAAAATGTTTGGAAGGGATCTGATAAAGGCCACCCAAGGATCCTTCCTGTGAATTTTGGTTGAGTTTGGTTGAATTATGTTCAGTACGTTCTGAGAAGATTTTTAAAGTAAAAGTGGACGGACGACGGACACCACATCATGACAAACGCTCGTTGGCTTTCAGCCAGTGGAGTTAGAGAGATGGGGGAATGGAGCGTGTAGCCAGGTTCGAACTAGGAGGCTCTTGCGTGCGATGTGAGTATTCTACCTCACAGACCAATTTCGTTATGTAAATATGCGCTTTATAATCTCCAGATAAAGAGAGCGAGAGCGGGCGGGCGGTCGTTTACCAGGATAACATGATAATGTACACCTCTCAAAAGCGGTATGTAGACGTTGCATCCTTTGGGTAGAACTCGGAGGTAAAAATATATAGACACAAAGTCCGAGCACGACCAAACTGTTTGCAGACAAAGCGAATATGATCCTATGAATGACCAATTAATTTGTTAAACAAAACATTCCAATCGTGCGTAAAGCCGACAGCTTCGCTTATCAGCTTTATACAGCAACTTCGTCTAACCGGACCTTTTTAACGGTGTTACTCTAGAATAAGTAATATTATTTTGGTATGAAACAAACACCTTATTTTTTCTTAACAATATGTTATGATTATATATGTTTAATAATTTCCAATATATCATATATCTCCTTTCTTTCTTTCCATTCACACATTTAGCATTTTAACTTAAGCCTTAGATTGCTTACGCAATCTCAGGCTAAAAACAAAATATTTTTGGGCTTTTTTCAAGAGGAAAAGCAGTGAAGATGACGCCAAAATTATAGATCTTAATTCTTTTTTTTTCCAATCATTTTGAATCCTTAAGCTCTGATATTAACAGGAATTAAGACCCCGAACGTTTAAACTCTTTGCTCGAATAATTCGACCATAAAATGGCTAACAAACAATGTGGATTTGAAAATCTAGAACAACCCATTTTAGAATTGTCTTAAAAACATTTTCTCTTACATATTTTCTAAAGTAAAGATATGATTTCTACTCCTAGATCCGTTGGGCTACCAGAGAAATGTGAGATTCAGAAATCAACAGGTGTGGGTACGTCTGATCACATACTATGAACTTGTCGGTTCGATCCCCGACGGCTGCACTCATCCTTTCCGACTTTTAGTCTCCCACCAATGGGTCGATAATCGTAGACCTATGTGGGATAGCAGCTGTAGGCTATGAAAGGATGTGATGGCGGTACTGGTGTGAGAAATACCAGGAATCCATTGTTAGTGCTCCAGCCGCCGCGATATAACTGAAAGATTGTTAAAAGCGGCGTAAAACCCCATTCAAACAAACAAACAAATGAACTTGTCTTCGTTCAAAAGTATCGAATGATGTTGGTTACACAGCTATTTTCCACGTGATTAACTCTGTCACATGACTGCAGTTTCGACTATCTATAGAGATTACAGTAAGAAACCACAAAAAAACAAGGAGTTGCCGTCCCAAGAACTTTGCCATCCAAACCCTGCTTTTCTTGCTGCCCAATGAAACATTATATTACAAAACCATAATGAAGCTTTATGGCCAAGTGCATCTAAATTGCATTCAAATCTTTATAGAAATGCAAGAAATATTTGGCTTAAACAAATCAGACGTATTCCCCTTTTCCTAAAACACTCCATATTAGAATATACAAAAGGTAATACGCCAACGAAGATTCTGTGAAAATTCCATTTAAATCTAAATATTTTTTTTTAGTTTCGTCTATCAAAAACGGGCGTTCTGATTGGTCGAAAACAATATTCATAATTCCATGTACAAAGCACACAGCGATTATGTTTGCTTCCTCACAAAATAGTCCAGCAAGAAAAGGTATCAATTCTTTTTACAGTTATAGCTTTTTTCGCTCGATACTATTAAATTTAAAAAAATGAAGAGATTATTCCTGTTTTTATTTAGGTATGAACCGAAAAACTTAATCATACGAGTCCGCTTCGCGCATTCATATAGTGTGAATAGTTCTAAAATAACTTCAATTTGTTTGAAAATGACACTTTAATAAATTACGTCTTTCATTACAACCTATTTTATATGATCTATGTTGTTTCCGTAAGAATAAAAAACTGTTACTCGATTTCCTTTGAGGTACGCATATCTAAACTTTGTATAGAATCATCCTTTCAAAGGTTCGCTTTCTAATGTCTGTGTTCTGGACTTTGTTAACCCATTCCAACTCAAGCCCTCCTTTTTACGCCCCGCAATTAAAGAGCTTTGGAAAACATTGTGTAAAATGAAGAAATTGCTTGTATCAAGCAATTTCTTCATTATCCACAATGTTTTCTACCCCAAAAGACGAAAAAAATTAAATTACATCAACTTGAAATTGTCGTCTGCAGCTCCTTTCAATTTGGACCGGTCAAAAATTTTGTTGTGTGGGAATGGGTTAAAATAAGCATGTTTAGGTGAAATCTTATGACAGACCATACATGCACTTTCTAATTATGAAATTGGTAGCTACTTAGTGAAGATTGCATATACAAGACTGACTAGGCATGTACATGTATATTATAGCATATATGCCCTTTTCTTATATACCTTGCTGTGAAATCTTGGGATTTCAGAGTGTAACATATTTTGATATCGTCACTGAAGTGACGATCACACTTTTCTGTTTCACCCTCTGTAATAAATCTTTAATCATGTATTCATCCGCACTTTTTTCAATAGACATTCTCTCTATCAAAAATATTGGTTTCGATATTTAAATAAAAAATAGATAAAATAATAAGGTATATAATAAATAGAATAATCAACTGGTTATTCCAGATATGAAAAAAAAATCACTCGGATGTGTTGTTAGGCGTTAAAAAACACTCGTGCTGCGCCTGTGTTTTTTCAACGCCTAACAACGCATCCTCGTGAATTTTTTTTTTCATATCAGGAATAACCAGTTGATTATTTTCTTTTTCTTGCCCCTTGCTCCAATGAGCTAAAATTACCTAGAAGATGAACTTGCAGGCAGAATTTGCAATATTCATGAAATACACAAGAACTATTTTTTTGGCGTAGACATTGAATAGATTTAGTGGTCAAGCCTCCAGTGGTAGCTTGCACTCAATGAACTCTGAGAAGACCTCAAAATGTTGTCTGTTAACTTAAGCTATCAACGCTGTCGTTTTGCTAGCTGAAAAAGAACTGTGAACGTAGGTTTTTATAAGAAATCATCAAAAAATGGAAATTTCTTGTCTTGTCCAGTAGCTACCTTTTATTTTTTACGGAGCGCTTGCCCAGCCCACTAACTCCGCTGGTCCCGCCCACTAACTCCGCTGGCCCCGCCAACTAACTCCGCTGGCCCCGCCAACTAACTCCGCTGGCCACACCCACCAACTCCGCTGGCCCCGCCCACTAACTCCGCTGGCCCCGCCCACTAACTCCGCTGGCCACACCCACTAACTCCGCTGGCCACACCCACTGACTCAAACAAAGAGTTCCATTTCAATATTAAACTAAAGTTCTCATTTATTCAGTGAATGAACAGGAATTGTGTCTATACACGAGTCGGGAAAAACGGCATTTACTATACTTTATGTACCATTAAGAGCATCAATCGCCGCGTCCGCACTTTGTTTTGACTCGAAAACTACGAACCCAAAGCCCTTAGATTGATTGGTATCTCTATCACGGATCACTTCCACTGAAAATATAAAAGAAAGCCTCTGGTCCGTTTTATCAAGCGTAAGAAGCTCGTTTAACCTGCCTCAAGGCGGATTGCTATAGTTTATTTCGGCGATTTCATAAGCGGCTTTAATAGCAATTCCATCTAGTATCTAAAATGCATATCATTCAACTGCTGTAAAAAATCAACCAGAGTGACCGGGTAGGCATGGATTTGTATTCATTCATTAAGTTAACAACACACAAAAGTCATTTGGTTGAAGAACAAGCCTAGTAAGATATATGTTTTTTCGAGCTCTGTAGCAATTCATGGGTTGTTTAAAGAAATGAAGAACGTTACATGGCTTAAAACGAGAAAATCTCACTTTTTGACGCCCCTAAAGAAAAGAGAGTTAGGGAACATTGTTAAAAATGAAGAAATTGCATGTAACAAGTAATTGATTAATTTTCGACTATAATTTCCACAAAAGAAAGAAAAAATGACTAGATTTCAGCAAATTTCTATTATTTTCAGCAACTTCCTTCAGTCTTGCACTGTTTAAATTTCGTCGTGTGGTAATGGGTTAAATGAGAAATATACTGTGGAATTGCAAAATTTAAGTTAATTAAATATGGACCTGCAATGTTTACGTTTAATTAACCGTAAAATTGACCAATCGCTGGCCCCGCCCATTGACTGCCGAGGCCCCGCCCATTTACTCCAACAGGAAGTTCCGCTTCTATTTTTTACGGCGTTATTTTGAAAAATTTTATGGCCAGTAGTATGTACCAAAATAGTTGAATAATTGGTTGGTGACCTAAACGTCGTATCTACAGCTTGAATAAGCTGTAGTTACGACGTTTAAGTCGCCAAACCAACAATAAAGGTTAACAAAATGGCGGCCAGTGTTGGAGTTGAAAAGCTCAGGTCCGGGCTAAATAAATTATTTGATTGGTCGGTTTATTCCTTGATTGACAGCCGCGATTGGTCAATTGCAGAGCTTTAGTTTAAATATTTTTTGGTCTTTTTATATGAATGTCGGATTGTTTCCACCGTTCAGTGCTCGTCGGATGTTACTTAACGTCCACTAGTTCATTCAATACAACTCAATCATCCATAGTCTTTCTGTTAAATGATGTCAATTGCTTCTGCAACGGCTTTCAGCTACTTTACATTTTTGATATGACCATAGAATGCACTACAAAAGTGATTGTCTATAAACGTTATCGGTAAAGGTGGGATTCATTCAAATCAGTTGTACGTAACTACCCTGTTTGATTTTCATCAAACAATATACTCGTAAACAAAGCCTGCAAACAAATAGTTCTATTGGTACTGTTTGATTCAATATGGCGTTTAGGTTTCTTTTATAGGCCTGTAAGAACATCCTGCTTACTTATAATAAGCATTGTACAATTTTGCTTTGTAAAATGTCTTTAAACGTCTTTTAAATGAAAAGGGAAACATATAAATTTGGTATAATAATAATGATGATGATAAAATAGGGGCCGCTTATTTTTTTAAGCTGCCAACTTTGGTCTAATCCAATAGTTTAAATTTAATGGAAAGCCTGCGAACGGACGGACTCTGATACTGGTAAACTGAATAGCTCCCCCCACGTGCAAACCACCGAGGGCCCGGAGTCAGACCGTGGGGATAGACAGGATGGAACCCGGGTAGGAGGCAGGGGGGGGGGGGATACAGATCATCTTTCTCTTAAGATCATGTGCTGTATGATATGGTTTGTTTTATTTCATAACGTTGGTTCCGTTGTGAGTCCGTCCGTCCGTCCGTGCTACTTTTGGGTTCATCTGTACGCGAAGTTCTCAAAACGTAGCAGCTTAATCTGAAGCCCGGCGGTGTATATCGTAGTCATGTTCTGGCGTCTTTAAAACGTCTTTAAGTTTCTTCCCCTCCGTAGCATGTAGGTATAATGTACAATTCACATACATGTCCCTATGTGTCTTTTTTTAAAAAAAACACAAAAAAAACTAAGTAGAGTGTTTGATGAAGAATTCTAAGTAATAATAATAAATGTTCTAGAGTCATAATGATAAGAATTGTTGTGTAGTGGATGCAATTTAACCTGAACTTAAACTCTGTCATGAAAATAAATCAAAATCCGACCATCACCCTCAGCATGGCAAGTTTAGCCTTCGGTATTCGCTCGATACATATATCGGGTATTTTTTTTATAGCACGACACTATCTGCCGAACCCTAAGCCGACATTCAATCCTTTATTATTATTATTATTATTATTATGCAAATGAGCTTAATTACTTCGTATTTACAAAATAACAATTCGTAATTAGGAAATAAGTTGAAGAGTAATTACGAAATAATTTAGATCATTTGCATATTAAAAAAAGTCCGGAATGTTATTTTAGGGTTCTGTACTATGCCACCGTAGATACCTCCCTTTAACAAATGTTAAACCAGAAAATCAAAACATTTTTTTTCTTCTAATGTAGCATCTTCCTTTCGAAATTTTAGACTGGCATAAAATGAAAGATTTTTGCAGTCGTCAATGAAAATTGGATGCAATTTAAATGAAATCATCCTATGTGATAAATATTGTGGGGAAAGGAGAAACTGCTTGTTACAAGCAATTTCTTCTTATTCTACAATGTTTTCTCAAGTACAAAATGACAGCAACGTAAAATTTCGGGTTTGAACAGGAAAGGGTTAAACAACAGCAAACTCAAAATGAAAAAAAGGTAAAGTTATAATAATAATTGAAAAATAGCCATATCTGTTACTCACTTAGGAAATTTTGTTAACATTGACTTAGTTATTTCATCTAGTCATTAAACAACTGATTAGACACAAGGTAAAAAGTTGACACTTCAGTACTTTAAGTTCTTTAATTTTTCTCATGCAGCTTAGAGTCTTTCTTCTTAATGCAATATGTTGATTATTTCAAGATGCTCTTGTGTACAAAAAAAGCCGCCCCCTTAAGAGATACGGTTTCCCCAGTTAGGTGAACCGATGGTCTTACCAAATCATCAAATGCTCGTGGTAATACATTATTTATCATTTAGATTAGAAAGAAAACTATTTGTTGTTCATAATCATAATCATTCATACCATTACTTTTCTTATATTTCTCTTTGATCTTTGTAAATTTTCGTTTAGAATAAGTCAATGTGAATTTTTTTTTATTATATACCTATAAAAGATATGGAGTAAAACCTGGCTGTCAAATACAACTCGACAGAAAAAAATCAATATTCGGCGTGTAGCAAAAAACCGTATTCGTCGAGTACCGTTAAACACTGACTTCTTTTTTGTGTATTGACAATCCGGGTTTTTCGGAAAGTTGGTTATTTCTTAGCCATTTAAATGTCATTTCCTAAAAATAAAAAATACCTACACACGATTCTCGAACATGATAACAACACATAGAAAAAGACACTTTTGTAATATTCCCTATGTATTGTCACTTGAAAACCCGCGGTGCTGACGCTCGACATATTTATCTTTTATATTGTATAGTGAATTTACTCCGGGTTTGAAGCAATAAAAACATGGTATGCAGCACCATTATTTTTTTATTATATACCTATAAATGATATGATTTAAATCTGGCTATCTAATACAACTCGGCAGAATAAAAAATCAATAATCGGCGTGCCCCAAAAAACCGTATTCGTCAAGTACTGTTAAACATGGACTCCTTTTTTGTGTATTGACGTTCTTTTTTTTTTTTTTTTTTTTTTTTGAAAGTTGGTTATTTCTTAATCATGTAATAGAATTTTCTTAAAATCATGTTCTAAAGTTATATATTAAAAGGAATATAACAACAGTGTGTTTTTCTATTTATTGTCATCGTGTTCTCGTCCAATTAAAGAATTACCTACACTCGATTCTCGACCTCGATAACAACAAATAGAAAACCACACTATTGTAATATTCCCTTTACCTCAGAACGCAGTGTTAGTTGATGGAAAAGGTTTGGTATCTCCGTCTGCGAATTTTCGACTGATGCATATTACCCCATAATAGTGTAAATTTAAGGCGGTGTTACACCTACTTATCGTCATTACGTCTCATGTCCTCAAAATTAATGGATCGTGTCATATTTCACGAGCAATTTACGAATGATCATTGCCGATTTCAAGCTTTTGTGCAGGTTATGATACGTCTTGGTCCCAATAAACCCTTGCTGCATATACCATATTCAACCTATTAGGTATTATTGGTAGAAGACGGGGAGTCTGTTTTGTCTTGCTAAAGGACACACACACCTTATTTCATTCCCACAAAACAGAATTTTAAACTAGTCCAAATTGAAAGAAGTTTCAGTCGACAATTAAAGATTAATGAAATATTAGATTTTTTCAACTGTCTGGGTAGAATAAATGTGGAAGCTGATGAAAACGCTTTTAGCTCCTAAATAAGGTAAGCATGCCTTAATATACACAAACAAAAACTGCTGTTCATTTCATTCCTTAAAATTAAATATCACCTATCCATAATTGTAGAAGTTCAGTAAATTGTAAAATAAGCGGAGGTTGAGTATTTTTGCTATGGAGCAACCTGTATCAAAAAATACGCTAGTTCTTTGCTTGTTCTTTCTCTTTTCATGGGACATGAAACGTTTTTCCCAACAAATTATATTTCATTATGTTTGAAAAAGCACACATGAATCAAGGTAAAGATGGGTGCAAATAACTGTATACCTGAAAGAACTTTGCCAAATTTGGTCAGATCTAATTTTTTGACCAATTCATCCTCGTCTATGTCACGCGGAAGATTCCCGATATGCACTCTTGATTCGTCTGTCATCTTTGACGGTTGCACCTATTACTTCCTAGAATGTAACATTTTAAGGATCAATTAAATATACAAATGAGCCTGAAAGTGTAACTGAGCAATGGCGGCTGGCAGTAAAGGTATACATTGACCAATAAGATCATTCATTAAGCCCGGAATTGAGATTTAAACTTTGACATTGGCCACCATTTGTGTGAAACATTTTTGTTGTTTAGCGACTTAAACACCGTAACTACAGCTTATTCAAGCTATAGTTACGACGTTTATCTTGTCAACCAACCATTCTACTTTTTGTTACATGCTACTGGCCAAATTTTGCAAAATAACGTCGTTTAACACCGAAGCGGTACTTCCTGTTGGAGTCAGTGGCCTAAGGAGTCAGTGGGCGGGGCCAGCGATTGGTCAATTGGCCAATTGCGACTGTCAATCAAAACTTAATCAACAATCAAATAAATCCTTTGAACAGGACAAGTTATTTTGAGCCCCGACATAGATTATTCCAGATACACTGGTCTACACATAAGTCCCCTTGGAAGATTTTTAAGGTCGAAACCGATTGACTATGTTAGGTTAACCGGCGGTAAACCAAAAATGTGGATTATTTCCACCAACTGTTCTATTGTTCAAATGGACTCGTCCAAATTAAAAAGGTCGCGGGCGACAATTTCAGATTGGTGAAATTTCAAAAGATTTAGTCTTTTGGGATAGAAAACATCGTTGACAATGAAGAAACGACTTGTTACAAGCTATTTCTTTATTTTCCAATGATTCCCAAGCGTTTCTCTTCGGGGGACGTTTAAAAGGATAGATTGTTAGAAAATGGTTATAAGATGTCACAATACGTAAAACTGCACGGATCGTTTCATCTTTCAGGAGCAATTTATGAATAATTATTGTAACTTTTACAGTAACTGTAGGTTTTAAGGTCAAGAGGGAAACTTGGGTACACTTTTTTTTCTTGACATGAACCGTCAATTGGATTGGATTCACATTTGATATTCGGAGTCTTTAGGGCAAGGACTACAAAGTTAGTGCAAGAAAAGAATCTGTCAAGAAATGGCCACGCTAGAGATGGGGCTAATGTTGGGGGTCGTGACAATTTTAATATTCTCTTTCTACCAAACCAAAATGCCTACATTTCTGGTATTGATTATGTGGCATCATTAAGTGGACCTTTACCATTTTTCTTTTTTTTCAAATTAAACCCCCTTGTCAAATTTGCCTCCCCCCCCCCCCCAGGTTCACAAGTTTTACTTAGCGCTTTTATACGAAAAGCTTTACAAATCTTCTTCGCCAAACAGAAAGGCCTAGAGCTTTGATATTTGGTGAACGGCATCACTAGGTTGACCTCGATCAAGAGTATCCAGATTATAGCCCAGAGTCAAAATTGGTCTGTCCCCGAGGGTCACAAGTTTAACATATGCTATATAGTGATTTTTTGATAAAAAAAAAACCTTCTTCTCCTGATCAGAAACTTATAGTGCCTTTAAAGTTGATAAACAGAATCATCTGGTGTATCTCTATCAAGAATTTATAAATCATGACCATTGGGTCTAAATTTGCCCGAACCCCCGGGTCAATTGTTTGACATAAGATTATAAAGTGAATTTTTAAACAAAATATATTCTTCTCCCAAGCAGAAAAGACCAGAACTTCAATGTTTAATCTAGATCGCGCTATAGGCACCCTAAAACCATTATGGACTCAATAGAAATTGTAATCCGAGCCTTGGGGCGCACAGGAGTCCCAACCGTAAATAGTGCTTTCCGATGGTAAATCCCTTTTCGTTAATTCGATCTTATAAGTTCATTTAAATATAAACAGTTGTTGTTATTAGGGGAACTTTTCATCTTTCCCGTGGGTGTTACATTGAGATAAATGAAACAAAATTGAGGGGTTCTAGCTAACAAGAACCAACTGAGGAATGCTGCCAAAGAATGTCTGTAAAAGCCCAGAGTACAAAAGCCGCGAGTAAATCAGTGAGTCTTTGGCTGACTCGCGTTACGAAAAGTGGCGGACATACGACAAGAAAGTAATTCCATGTATTGCAGCCTCTGTACTTCTACAAGAAAACATAATCCTTTTGTAACAGGATGTAAGATGCGGTCTGCAAAAATATAATACACTTTTAGTAGGAAACAATGGCAGAGGGGTCAGGTCTCGTCTATTGAATTGCGTTATGAATAATATTTCTTTTATGAGAGATTTAATTTTGTTGAATTGACCAATCGCGGCTGTCAATCAAAGAATCAGTCATATCATTCATTTAGCCAGATTTTTAGCTTTGAACTCCAACATTGGTCGCCATTTTTGTGAAACATTTTTGTTGGTTTGGCGAATTAAACGTCTTAACTACAGCTTATTCAAACCAATCATTTTACTTTTTTGTTATATGCTATTGGCCATAAATGTTGCAAAATAACGCCTTTAAAACTTCCTGTTGGAGTGAGAAGAAGTAAGTAGGTGGGGCCAGCGATTGGTCAGTTGTCGTAGGAAGAGGGATACATCTTGATCTCAATTGACCAATAGCTGACCCCGCTCACTAGCTTCTTTGGCCCCTCGCATTTACTATGACCGGAAGTTCCTCTTCGATTTAAAATTGCGCTATTTTGCAAAATTCATGTCGCTACGACGTTAAGGTCGGCAGCCTACTATTTTACTTTTTTGTTCCATGTTGCTGGCTTTAAACTTTGCAAAATTACGCCGTTTAATATCGAAGTAGAACTTCCTGTCGGATTCAATGGGCGTGACCAGTAGTACGTTAATTAATAGCTAACAGCAATATAACTTGTGATTACATGTGCGGTGAATAATCCGAGCCAATTAATAGCTAACAGCAATATAACTTGTGATTACATGTGCGGTGAATAATCCGAGCCAATTAATAGCGAACAGCAATATAACTTGTGATAACATGTGCGGTGAATAATCCGAGCCAATAAATAGCGAACAGCAATATAACTTGTGATTACATGTGCGGTGAATAATCCGAGCCAATTAATAGCTAACAGCAATATAACTTGTGATTACATGTGCGGTGAATAATCCGAGCCAATTAATAGCGAACAGCAATATAACTAGTAATAACATGTGCGGTGAATAATCCGGGCCAATTAATAGCGAACAGCAATATAACTTGTGATTACATGTGCGGTAAATAATCCGAGCCAATTAATAGCTAACAGCAATATAACTTGTGATTACAAGTGCGGTGAATAATCCGAGCCAATTAATAGCTAACAGCAATATAACTTGTGAGTACAAGTGCGGTGAATAATCCGAGCCAATCCAGTTGCAGGTAGCTGTCAATCGACCCAGCGTGTATTAGTCTTTTATGTTCACACTTTCATTAAATGTTGGGTTTTTTTTTGTTTGTTTGTTTTTTTGTTGTTTTTTTTTATGATATGGCGCCGCACTGAGGATTGACCAATTCTTAGAAAGTCAGACAGATAGAAAGTAAGAAAGTAAGAAAGATAGAGGGAGAAGGTCGGAGAGACAGACGGGCATTATGACAGAGATGTCAGATAGTGAAAGTGACTCAGGGAAGGGGGGTAGATAAGAAATGAGTGTTACGGTGGCACGGAGGTGACATGTGCGCTTTTTCATTAAGATCTTAAAATAATCGAAGTAAAATTCCGTTTGCAACTTTTGTTTAAAAACGGGCGAAGAGATAGCAATTCGTTTTGTGTGTGCATCTGTGAGTGTGTTTCAATTAAAAATGATAGTTTTCAAGAACGGTTAGGACACGATTTTCGTTTTTGATATTATAAAAAAGAAAACTTATTGCTATCACGTTGGATTTCGATTGGCAGTGTATATCGTTCCCACTAGAAAGCAATTTGACTGCTTTCCTTTTTTATATATAAAAAGAAAGCCATGCTCTTACCGTTCTTTAAAACAATTTCGTTTAATGAAAAAATAAAATCGAATTGCTATCTCGCTCACTTCCCCTTTTAAATAAATATGAATCGAAATATCCTTTTTTGCGAGATAGATCTAAATTAAAGGAAAATACATATGTCACCTCTATATTTATCATAAGCTTTCCCCTGCAACTAGGATAAATAAAAAGAAACGAGTTCGTGTCAAAGAACAAAGTCTTTGCTGGTAACAGTAAAATACTTAAAATATATTCTAAAGTCACAGTACAGAGTAACCAACAATAAAATCAAATAATCACCCATTTCTGATGCATTATTTATAACTTTGTTGATTAGGAGACATAGAATGAAGATGTTATTACCTTCCTGTCGGTTCAAACCATTCCTGTGTCTATGAAAGGTATGGCCTTATTGGGTTCAACATTTTGCGTATCAAACTAATCAAAAACGTCTAGTTAGCGAATACACTGTATACCAAGTCTTCTCGTCAGCTTTGTATGTAACAAATATGCAAGTCGGTATACACTTAATGTAATATAAATGCAAAAATAGACATCTACCTACCTTGTTTCTAAAGGCCCTCGCTTCAATGGCCATAACTGCTAATATACCCAATATACCCGACACTTTTAATTTGCACATTGTAAATTTCCACTCCTACACTGTAACTCGACATCAAAGATGTTATTGTGCAAACTTTATGGCCCGTAGAATATCACATAAGAAAAAAAGTAACTCACCACCCACCAAAAATGCTTCACATAAATATCCATAGACCCATACTATGTTTTTGCACAAATCCCTCTATATGTCAGGGGTCAAAGTTCACTTCCGGTCTAAATTAATTATTTGATGAGGCTATTGATTCTTTGATAGAGAGACGCGATCGGTCGATATCTGACAAACACAGCAATTTAATTATACTTATATTCCATCAAGAAAAATAAAGCAATTATTTGACAACTTTTGGGTAAAACTTTAATAAATCTGCTTTGTGCGCATTTTGCGAAAACATACAACATATGTGCGTGCTCAACATTTTGCGAATGGATTTACGAGTTCTTTTCTATCCAACCAATAAAACGCTTGAATCAAGATAGGCGTAAGTAGAATACAAGTTTAATGCAAACACAATAACAAAAATAAATACTAGTTAACCGATGTTATCATCTATGAGAAAAAGAATATAAAGGGAGAGGGGAAAGGAAGGGGCAGTATGACTGGAATAAATCTGACTGTATGGTTTCGTGAGAGAGAGGCGAAGAGAGAAAATGGTTATCAGAAGAGTGCGAGAACAGGATAAAAAGGGAACAAGAGAAAGGTCTAGAGAAATACCAGTGAATTGTTTTGAACGGGGTTTCAGCCGTTTAGATTATAATTTTATGTAAATGATGGGAAAGCTTATTTAACTTCTGCTTCCTGGATATCAGCAGTACAAGGTCAACCCTGTCATGCTGAACCCCGAATATTCCGGTTTTGGCAGGAGGTGTAGACTAAGATCAGACTGCACTTATGTGCAGGCTGATCTTAGTCTACACCCCCTGCTTGTACTTTTCCTGCCAGAGTTGTCTATGAAGTTGATTTCTTAAAGAAATATTGATTTTTGAACAATAAGTTCTATCAGTGCTTTCAGCCCTTTGATTTACAGAATTGCAGTAAGGTAATTTATACAGCATGACAAGGGTTCAGACTCAACGACATACAAAGGTCTCCCAAATAACGAGTTTGCTGGCTTTACCAACAAGCCCCAACAGAGAAAGGATGAGAGAGAGATTAAGATTGTAAATAAAAGACAAATAGATCTTGGGAAAGAGACAGACAGACGGAATAGATAGACAATTTGTTAAGTAAGAAGTGAAGAAAATAGATCGAAAGTAATCGAGTTGGATAAAGCATGTAAAGGGAGACAATATGGAAAAGATCGATCGAAAGTCAAAACGAAAACCGAAAACTATAACAGAACGGAAGAAACAGAGAGAAAGAAAGATTTGTGTACAGAACGAAAACAGCTTGAATAGGGAGATAGCGGGACTGGGATTATAGTATAAGTGGATAAAAGTATAAAGAGGAGGGGTCAAAAAGAAGGTAAGAAACAGATAAATACACAAAACAGATAGAGAGTTGAAAGTCCGATTTAGACAACAAAAAAATCGAGATGGATGATAGACAGAAATGACAAACAGAAAATTAATATTGATAAAAATCTTACTTCTTGGTTCTAAGATCTAATATTGGGGACCTGAAGTATATTTCTAATTATCGGTTTTAATTCATTTATTTTGAAAACGTCTGATAAGTTGAGAGTTTGTTTGAATAGGGTTTAATGCCACTTTTAACAGTATTTCAGTAGTATCGCACCAGCTGCCGCACCAACGATTATTCAATGATTGATGGGTGACTAATGTAGAAAAGAATATTTGCCACGACGGGGATCGAACCCTGGACCACTTAAGAGATGAAGAGAATATTTTTTGTTTTCATGGAGGTATGAACCGAAAACTAATCACACTGTATGAATACGCGAATCATGTCATCGAGTCACAGAGGAAAGTTGTGACAGTCAGTTTGTAAAGGGCTAGATTTTACCGTGTTACAAAATTTTAATTTTGAAAGATTATAATTCCGGTCGCGGAATATATCGTTTCCGACATTTGTCTCCTACCAATCGTTGACATAAGTGGGACGAGCTTAGAAAGGTTTTTGTGATAGAACTTGAGTGAGATATACCAGGACCAATAATTAGGTGCTCCGGCCGCCGTGATTTTACAGAAATACTGTTAAAAGTAGCGTTAACCCATTACCAGGTGGCAAAATATTAGACTTAACTAAACTGAAATGAGTTGCTGACGACAATTTATTGTTTAGGATATTCTAGATTTTTTTCATTTTCTGAAAAGAAAACATTGTGTAAAATGAAGAAATTGCTTGTTACAAGCAATTTCTCCATTTAACACAATGTTTCCCAGTTGTTTTTCTCGAGGGTCGTCCAAAAGCTTCACTGTGTGGGAATGGGTTAAATCACGTGCAAACAAACAGATTGTTATAAAGTGATTGTACTAGATCTATACAATGTAACAATCGTTGTCATGGCAACCATAAATAATGACTATACGAACTTTACAATTTTCAACAAAATTAGATGAAAAAATGGTTTAAATTACATTTCTCACATTCTCTGTCATAAACCTTATTGTGCATTACAGCAAAATAAATTATATCTGAATAACATACAATTTAGATGTTGCCATAGTAAGTACATAATTTTTTTTCGTAGTTTATATGGTAAATCTACCTTTATTGTCTATATATACATCTATATATACTGCACAACTCCCCTTTCGGGTATTAGTGGCAGTTGCGCGTCTGTGCTGGAATTAAAACTGTTAGTCATTTGTTAGGGTGCAAAATTTTAAAAGTGTTGTGAGTGCTAGATTAAAAGAGCTGATAAAACATATTTTGGTCATTCAGGGACGGCTCACTATCTGAAAAGAATCGAGACTCTTTTTGAACGCTGCAATATCAGGTTGCTGTACAATTGTTTCTGGTAGGCTGTTCCATAGTATCACTGTGTAGGGAAAAAAAGAATATTTAAAGTAGGCTGCATTTGTGTGGATCTGTCTGAAAGATGCTGTGTGCATATGTCGGGTGGTCCTCACTGGTCTTTCGAGATAAGCTGGTACTGGCACTGCAACAAAATTATTAACGATTTTATAAAACATGGGAAATGTCTCGTCTGTATTGAAGAGTTTCCCAACCAAGCTCCTTCTGCATGCAGGTAACACTGTCATAATAAGAGAAAATATTTTGAACCCATCTTGCCGCTCTACGTTGTACTTTTTCCACTTTGTTGATATAGATTTTTGTGTAGGGGCTCCAAACTGTTGATGCGTATTCAACCTGGGGTCTCACTTAAGTTTTTTTACGCTATTTCTCTTATCTTCTTATTTTTGGTCTGGATGTTTCTGCGGAGAAAACCTAAAGATTTATTAGTATTCGATGTTATATTGTGTAAATCTTTATTGTCGTTTAAGACTTTTGGTGCGTAAAATAGCTTCTTGTAAAGGTGTACAAGCGTCATAAATACAATTAATTCATTTATCAAGATATCGACATATGTGTCTTTGGCTATTTACAAAAAATAAAAACTAAAGAAAATGTAGATTTCGGTCGTTTGCCTGTTTGAACAAGGACCCGAAAATTAATTTATTCTAGAAATTGCAGGATTATTAATATAATTAATTTTGTTTGTTTGTTTGTTTGTTTGTTTGAATGGGGCTGAACAATTTTGTATTTGATCTTTATTTTTTTGCGACGCCATTTTGTTTACAACTGAATATTTCTCGGACGATTGGAATCATCGCCACTCCTGTTTACTTATGTTTCTTTTCGTCATTAACTCGAAATGTATACATACCGAATAATTTCTGTCAACTTGTGCATTTGGTATCTCTTTCATGAAATTTTGATTACTTTTATCTCTGTTTAAACTTTGCGTACGCCAAATTTTGACGAATGTGCAACACAAAATCAAATAAATAAGGTATGCAATACCATGGCAACTGATTGAATAAGTTTCTGTCAGTTATTTTATCATACAATAGTGACAATGCATACCATGTATGGCCGAGTTCTTAAACAATTAGAGATAGTTATGCAAACCTCATACTCTTTTTCTAGATTCATCAAAACAATAATCCAGATAACTACTCGAGTTCCCTCGTGGAAGGATCAAAATTTGTTCAGTTTTAATGTTCGGTGTTTGTTTTACTTCTCCTACATTTTTGTTTTTCTATTTTTATTCTTTGTTTTGCGTTTGGTGCAATCTTATCCGAGTTTTTTCAGTTAGCACATATTCTATATGTTTAGAAACGTCTGGAAATTTCAAAATGGCCGTTAATTTATAAACGGGGTCCACAACAGAAAGTATTGGCAAGGCTTAATATCAGTCTCTATTTTACAAAGTTTCTCACAATTCGGTAAATTTGTTTCTATTTATTCACCTATCAATGATCTGCAAAAGGCCATCATTTCCAGAATGACCGCCATCAAAGAATAAAGTGGTTGGGCTTATTTCACGGACAAATGATGTCAGAATTTCATGAAATGTGGTGGTAATTTGTAGTATTACTAACCCATTACTATCCCATCTAATTTATGAAATAAAATTTTAAAAGCCGATCACAATTTGAGAATTGCAGATATAAAGGAAGAAAATGTTCGGTTTATATCTCCGACATTTCAGTTTAATGCTAAAAATGTAACACAGCAACAAGTTAATTTCATAGCGTTTCTACAGATATTGTGAATTTGTCCTTCTGTTTTGTGACTTCTTTCAATGGAAGTCGCGTGACATCAAAGAATGTTTATACTATCAATGACAAGCAAATTTTGACGAGCCTTTTCCGGCACATCATTTCTTGATAGAAAAATTAAAGTTTTCATTTCTATTTCTGTTTTATGCATCCCTTATTACCTTCAGACAGAAATACGCGCTTTATATACCATCCATTTTAACCTCTGCGTACAAATACGTGAAAAAAGATAGTCCGTCACTTTTAAAAGCCTCAAGATATTTTGAGAAGAAGGACAATGAAATGTTTACCAAGAAACTGTCACAATGCGCAGAGTTCTTTATTTTACCGGTTATAGGAAATTTTTTTTTAAATTTAAGACCACGGCTTTGGGATATATATATACTGAGGGAAAAAAAGTTTAGCAATTTTGTACGTTACAGCCAATTTCTCCGGTGTCTAGCTTTGGATTCAAACCATATTTTCACACATCGATCTTTTATGTATTAGCCACAGTATTTTAAAAAAATCAGATGATTTCAAGGTCATACGTGTTTGTTCTACAGCGTCAAACATGGTAGGGGTAGGGAAGTAAAAGTAACACAAAGATTTAATATCTTGTGTGTCCACCGTTTGTGCCAATAACGGCATCACAGCGTCATCTCATGCTGGAAATGAGCCTACGATTAATGGCCATAGGGATACGACCCCATTCCTGACGCAGAACACGTTCCAGGTCTCTAACGTTATTAACGTCATTCCTGTCTCTTACTCTCCTATTCAGATGGTCCCAAAGGTGTTCGATCGGAGACAGATCCGGTGATTTGGCTGGCCAATCCAACACATCAACAGTATTAGTCTGTAAAAGGTCCAACGTGTGCCGAGCGACATGTGGGCGGGCATTATCTTGCTAAAAATGGTAGCAAGCCCTTGACGCAAGATCGGCAATACCACTGGCTGGACAATTTCGGTGCTGTATCAAACGGCATTTAAGTTTCCTTGAATAGCTACCAAGTCAGTCTTGCCACGGTATGATATACCACCCCAGACCATGACGCTGCCGCCTCCAAAACGGTCGTGTTGAATGCCGTTGGCGGGAACCATCCTTTCGCCATCACGCCTCCAAACACGTACCCTGCCATCCGCAAACATCAAATTAAAACGGGATTCGTCTGTGAATAGGACCTGATTCCACATTCGTCTTGGACTTCGACGGTGTATCCTTGTCCAATTCAATCTTTCATGTCTGTGTGCAAGTGTCAAAGGAATGCCAACGTAATGTCGACGTGCGCGTAAACGTGCCGAACGAAGTCTGTTTCTTACAGTACAAGCACAGACCCGTGTTCCCGTTGCATTTCGGACCAAACTGGCTATACGAGTGCTATTGAGGAAGCGATTACCCCGAGAACACGTCACGATGTAATTGTCCTCACGTTGGGTAGTCTTACGTGGCCTGCCTGAACGTGGCCTGTCTTTGACGATGCCTAATTGACGATACTTTTTTCTAAGTCTTGGAATGGAACTTTGGGTCACGCCAAAATGTTGAGCCACCTCTTTTACTATCATACCACCAGCCAGGATACCGATTGCTACGTTACGTTGGTCTAAGTTAAGCCCTTGGCGACGTCCCATTTGAATTTTTTAAAATGTTTTAATGAGTTATCTTGTTATTGATGCTAACCAATAAACTGGGATAATATTGTGGATATAGACTTCACGTACATGTGGAAGCACGTACAGAACATGCTTCAGCAAAATTGCGTCAGACAGCCTTTAGAAGCGAGGAAAACGTGCTCTTAATGCATAATTACAGTAAAACCCCTCTAATACGACCACTTGCGGTACTTTCTGAAAGTGGTCGTAATTGCGCGGTGGTCGTAATACTGAGGTTTAGTCGTTTGTTGTCAAGTAATTCATGTTTATTTTATTTTCGATATTTGAGTACATGTATATTAATACTATACATACAAAAATGAAACTATAATAACATGTATTACGGCGGAATCTTATGTCATTTTCAAATTTACGATCTTTGATAAGTTCTACTTTCGCTATTCTCCATTTTATCCATCTGATTCATAAGTGCGACCTCAGATTATTTAATCGTAAGTACAGGTTCAAAGTGTCAAACTGTCGATATCATATCTTCTATAATGCGAATACCAAGCACCAATTACGTTGAAATCAAAATTTAATTGCTAATTTACTGTTCGGAATGCCTTAAACAAACTAATCGTAACTTCTCGGATACGTTTTCGCTTTTTAATTTATAACTCGGGTCAAAACCTGTGACACATTCAAATAACAATTAAAAATAATACGAGCTTTAATTTCTAAAAGTGATCGGCCCCTTTATTTATAACACCTTTTATGATAAGGGTTCGATATCACATAATCATAAATCCGATAATGTATTTGCAATGTATTCGTACTCAATTAGTGTCGCTCTTATCAAGTGTGAAATTCGGGTGGTCGGTCTCAATGGGCGAAGTTACTGGTCGTTTTAGTGGGGTTCAAAATAGTGTTTCAGCTATGGTTGGTACTGAATTTAGTGGTCGTAATTCGGAATAGCGGGGTGCCCGTTTTAGAGGGGTTCGTTGAAATAAAGAACAAAAAATTCTGTTCTGTAAAAAATCGGTCGTAAAAGCGGGGTGCCCGTATTTCCGGGGTGGTCGTAAGGAGGGGTTTTACTGTAGTTAGTTAGCTTTTAAAAATTGCAAACGAGACTGATTTTATAAGGTGTTTACATTTACGTTGAAAAATAATGTAGGTCGAAAAAAATTGCTAAACTTTCCCCCCTGAGTATATATACCCACCAACACAGTGTTTCTTCTCAGTATGCTGAAATGTCTAGATAAGAGGAGGTAACAACATGCTAAAATCCTTATTTCTCAAATGAGTTCCTAAAACAAAGTTTTTGTGGACGTATTTGGTGAAATATTTAACCCATTCCAACTCAACAAAATTTTAGACCGGTCCAAATTGAAAGGAGCTGCAGACGATGTTTTCAAATTGGTAGAATTTAAATTTTCTTTGACTTTTTGGATAGAAAACATTGTGGATAATGAAGAAATTGCTTGATCCAAGCAATTTCTTCATTTTCCACAATGTTTTCCAAAGCTTTTTCGTTGAGGGGCGTTAAAAGGATGGATTGAGTGGGAATGGGTTAAATCTTACGAAAAGCGCCCACTATCTGTAGCTCTGTCAGCTGTTCAACTTGGTTTGCGTTCGTCTGACAGACCTTTTATCAATGATACAGATAAAAGGCTTTACTAAACGTTCGTCAGGAATATTGGTAATTAACCCTTTCCTGTCTGATCCCTTGTTTAAACGTACCTGTGATTTTATACTTAAGAAAACATTGTGGAAAAGAATAAATTACTTATGACAAGCACAATATTTTCTAACCTACTGAATGGTTATTCATATCTTTTCCTCTTTAAATTTCCGTCTACAAAGCCTTTGAATTTGGACATGTTTAAATTTGTTGCAAAACAGGAAAGGGTTAAGTCCAGGGCTTCTGAACATATAAGAGCTAAGTAGTTAAAAGAACACTTTGACAACCTTGAAAAGTGACTGACGAAATATGACCGTGACCTTCCACATAAACCTCACCGGATGTGCAGCATTGAAGAAAATGGGAAATCCCTAGAACACAAACCATCCTTCATTTTAGCTGGTTACGGTCAACAAAATAAGGTTGTAACCTCCGGAAAAGGCAAGAGTGTGACTATTATAGGTACTTAGAGAGGATCTGCTATTTCTCAATACTTTGTATTCCCAGGGGAAATCAATTTGGTTTATTACAAGGAGTAAAACCGGGGCAATTGATACTCTGTCAGATAATAAATGGTAAAGAAATTGCAGTGTTTTATCTTTACTTCTTAGATCGCTTCATTCAGTGTGTACCTGGAAAAGCCAGATATTTTCTTCTTTTACTATAGATGGTCACAAGACACATGTAATCTTAATCCCTGGTTGGTCACAAGTCACATGTATCCTTTATCGCTGGATGGTCACAAGTCACATGTATCCTTAATCCCTGGTTGGTCACAATTCTCATGTATCCTTAATGTCTGGATGGTCACAAGTCACATGTATCCTTAATCCATGAGTGGTCACAGGGCACGTGTAGCCTTAATCCCTGGATGGTCACAAGTCACATGTATCCTTAATACCCGGATGGTCACAAGTCACATGTATCCTTAATCCCTGGATTGTCAGAAAGCACGTGTATCCTTAATCCCTGGATGGTTACAAGTCCCGTGTATCCTTTATCGCTGGATGGTCACAATTCACATGTATCCGTAAGTCTCATTGATAAAAATCCCTGTATGGTCACAAGTAACAGGCATCCTTAATCCCTGGATTGTTGCACGTCACATGTATCCTTAATCCCTGGATGGTCGCAAGGCATATGCATCCTTAATCCCTGGATTGTCACAAGTCACGTCTATCCTAAATCACTGGATTGTCACAAGTCACATGTATCCTTAATCCCTGGATGGTCACAGGTCACATGTATCCTTAATCCCTGAGTGTTCACAAGTCACATGTATCCTTTATCGGTGATTGGTCAAAAGTCACATGTATCCTTAATCCCTGGATGGTCACATGTATCCTTAATCCCTGGATGGTCCCAAGTCACCTGTATCCTTTATCGCTGGTTGGGCACAAGTCACATGTAACCTTAATCCCTGAATGGTCACAAGTCACATGTATCCTTAATACCTGGATAGTCAAAAGTCACATGTTTCCTTACTCCCTAGATGGTCTCAAGTCACATGTATCCTTAATCCCTGCATGGTCACAATTGACGTCTAACCTTAATCCCTAGATGGTCACAAGTCACATGTATCCTTAATCCCTGCATGGTCACAAGTGACGTCTAACCTTAATCCCTAGATGGTCACAGGTCACGTGTATCCTTAATACCTGGATAGTCAAAAGTCACATGTTTCCTTAATCCCTGATTGGTCACAATTGACGTCTAACCTTAATCCGTAGACGGTCACAAGTCACATATATCCTTAATCCCTGGATGGTCACAAGTCATGTGTACCCTCTATCACTGAATTGTCACAAGTCACGTGTATCCTTAATCCCTTGATGGAAACAAGTCACGTGTATCCTTTATCCCTGGATTGTCACAAGTCACGTGTATCCTTAATCCCTGGATGGAAACAAGTCCCGTGTATCCTTAATCCCTGGGTGGTCACAAGTCATGTCAATCCTTTATCCCCGGATTGACACAACTAACATGTATACTTAACTCTTATTTGTGATATAGTGTTGTTCATACTTCCGGCACATAAAACATATTATTCAGCCTCTTTATGTTACCTATTACGATATACGCACTAAAATATTGTTCTTGAAGAATGGAACATGAGGCCCATTAATAACAAATTGAACTTTAACCCCTTTATTATTTTGAGCAACAATCCTTCAGGATTTTATTGTGTTGATAAGTTTATGGTGAAATCTTCATATGGCCCCCTTTCCCGTGATGCTTTACAGAACAAACCAAATTCCAAAAGGAACAATTCTAATGAAGGTACAATCATTCTGTAAAAGTTAAAGAGAATCAATGAATACAGTGGACTGAATTGTGTCAAGAATTTTTTGTAATAAATTTTCATAAGGCCCCTTTTCTCGTGAAACTTAACAAATCAGACCAAATGGACAAATGAACAATCCTAATGATAGATAGTTTGAAGAAAATGATAAAGACTGAGGACCTTATTGTGATAATGATGCTTTTGTATTAAAATTTTCATAAGGCCCCCTTTCCTGTGTCATTTAACCATTCAGACCCAATTTACAAAGGAACAATCAAAATGATGGTACAAGCATTCTATTAAAGTTTGAAGAGATTTTGATAAGAATGAGAACATTCTTGATGATGGTACAATCATTTTCAGAAAGTTTGAAGAGAATCCAATGAAAACTGTGTACTCTAAAGCGTTTACAAGAATACTTTTTTAATTTTAAATTAAATTTTCATAATGCCCCTTTTCTCGTGTTTCTTGACAGATCATACCCATTTTCAAAAGGAACGATCCATATGATGGTACAATCATTATGAGAAAGTTTGAAGAGAATCCGCTGAAAAGTGCAGACTCTAGAGTGTTAACGAGGAATTTTTATTAAATTTTCTAAAGGCCCCTTTTCCCGTTTTTTTTTTTTTTTTTTTTTTTTTTTTTTTTTTTTTTTTTTGACGGATCCGACCCAATTTCGAAACGAACGTTCCTTATGATGGTACAATCATTCTGAGAAAGTTTCAAGAGAATCCGATTATAACTGTGGTCTCTGGAGTGTTAACAAAAAATTTTAATGGATGTTTTAATTAAATTTTCATAAGGCCCCTTTTCTCGTGAATCTCGGCCGATCATACCCACTTTCGAAAGAAACGCTCCTTATGGTGGTACAATTAATCTGTGAAAGTTTGAAGAGAATCAAATGTAAACTGTGGACTCTAGAGTGTAAACGAGGATTTTTAAACTAAATTTTAATTAGGCTCCTTTTCCCGTGTTTCTTGTCGAATCATACCCATTTTCGAAAGGAACGATCCTTTTGAAGGTTCAATCATTCTGAGATAGTTTGGGGGAAAAATCCGGTGAAAACTCTGGACTCTAGAGCGTAAACTAGGAGTTTTTTAATTAAATTTAATAAGGCCCTATCTCCCACGTTTCTTGGCGGATCCGACCCATTTTCGAAAGGAACGATCCTTATGATGGTTTAATCATTATTAGAAAGTTTGAAGAGAATCCGATGAATCCGAAGTATCCTTAACAAGGATTTTTATTTTTTTTATTAAATTTTCATAATGTCCCATTTCTCGTGTTTCTCGACGGGTCATACCAATCTTAGAAAGGAGCGATCCTTTTAATGGTACAATCATTCTGTGAAAGCTTGAAGAGAATATCAGATGAAAACTGTGGACTTTAGGGCGTTAACAAGGCTTTTTTCTTAAATTTTCAAAAGGCCCCTTTTCCTGTGTTATTGTCGGCAATACCCAATATCGAAAGAAACAACCCATATGATAGTACAGTCATTCTTAGAAAGTTTGAAGAGAATCCAATGAAAACTGTGGACTCTAGAGCGTAAACGAGGATTTTTAAATAAATTTTAATTAGGCCCCATCTCCCGTGTTTCTTCGCGGATCTGACCCAACTTCAAAAGGAACGTTCGTTATGATCGTTGAATCATTCTCAGAAAGTTTGAAGAGAATCTGTCCACCATGAAATAATGGGAAAAAGAATAAACGGGGTTTTGTGGGCAAAAAACCCACATCGTATTAAAGAAATGTCGAAAAAATTACAATGTTTAGGATTACCAAGGACGGAGAGATGTCACAAATAGAAAATTCTTGAAGGTGAGTGGCATATATACAAAACTGTTCGTCCATTCGTTTTCACCTTTCATTGTACTCGCCAGCTTATATCAGTACATGAGATATATAATTTGACACGAACCAAGGTTGATAAAATCGCACGCTTTTTCTAATTCAAATCAAGTCTAGAACAACAGCAACACCTATTCGTTGGCTGACAGTCTCTCGGTAAAGAATCACTAGATTAGGGACACACATCGCACGTGTTTGTTCCAAGTATTTAGCATTTTCATCAGTACATTTAACCTATTTCTGTTTCAATACAGGAGACAGGTAGCGGATTAATTTGTTGATGTCGCGATTACAAGATCTTCCCTTCCGGCTGATTCCCTAATGAACGGTCTTTTTTTTCAACCCTTTCATAACGACATGTTATCCTAAAATCAGTTCATTAAGTTTTAGTCGGCGTCATTAAACTGATTGAATTATACGGCCCAAAGTATTGTAAGTAACTTTTAATATAATTAACAAATAGATAGTAACCAGTAACAATATCCTGTAAATGTGCTTAAGAAAAAATGATAACAATTGCTGTCTGTTTTAATTTAAACATTTTTTGTACAATCCTGACGAACATTAATACACAAATCCTGGGTTCAATCCCCGGCCGCAAGTATCAGCTCCGACATTTGTCTCATTTGGTCAATGGTCGGATAATCGTACCCTAAGTGGCAAGAGCAGCTGGAGGTTTGTAAAGGATTTAATGGTGGGAGAAATACAAGAAATCCATGGTAAGGATTTCAGCCACTGCGATATTATTGAAATTATGTTAAAAGCGGCGTTTAGCCTTGTTCAAGCCGACAAACAATAACTCATTATTTCACATAAGTACGACGAAAGATAACGATTATGAAGTCGCGTAACAAATATACGTACGCGTTTAATACCTGCATGTGATATACAAGTAGTAATAATCACATGCAGAATGAAATACGAGAAAAGACGCTTGTGGGACGCTGACTATGTCTTATTTGGTCATGAATTCTCTTAGAAAAAGTTCCTGCTAAAAAGAAAAATAACAAAATAGATAAGAATTTGGAATTTTGTAATTAGTGTGGGCCTTTACTTCGAAATCGTCTGGGGACTTGCATGCACGTAAATATATTATTAGACCTAACTTTGCAAGTTATACTTTAACTCTGAACGAAACCTACTTCCTGTAAGTTAGTCCCTCGGTACGACCGAATTTGTCCAGAGCGCATCTCCTTTTTTATGGATGGATTTCAAAATAACTTGGCACAATCCGACTCAACATATCATCGCTTTGGTTTGTGGTGAAATATTGCATTGTCTCATTAACCCCGTCAAATATGGCATTTTGAGAGAGATCAAACAATTAAAAGGTATTTAACCCTTGTTATGCTGAAACCGGAATATTCCGGTTTTGGCAGGAGATGTAGACCAAGATCAGCACATAAGTGCAGTCTACCTCCTGCTTGTTATTTTCCTTCAAGAATCGATTATGAAATTGATTTCTAAAAGAAATATTGATTTTTGAACATCAAGTTATATCAGTGCTTTCAGCCTTTTTGATTTTACGGCAATTCAATGAGGTAATTTATACAGCATGACAAGGGTTAAGATGTTCGCGAGTTCAAATGATGTAAATTGACTAGTCGCTGGTCCCGCTGATTGTCTCCTTTGGCCCCACCCATTGATTCCGACAGGAAGTTCCACGTCGAATTTTAACGCCGATATTTTTTCAAAAAGTATGGCCAGTAGCATGCTATAAATAAATAGAGTCCTTGGTTAGTGACCTAAATGTCTTAACTACTGCTTGAATAAGCTGTAATTACGATGTTTAAATCGCCAAACAACCAAATATGATTCACAAAAATGGCGGCCAATGTCAGAGCTCAAACTGAACTTCAAGTCCAAATGAATGATTTCATTGGTCGATTGTTTATTTGATTGACATGATTGGTCAATTGTCCATTTATATATACATTATATGTAATTTAGGGTGAACATTAATAGTGATATTATCCAATTTGTACCAATTTAGTGTTCTTTACATTAAATGTCAAGCACTGGTTTCGTCTGTAGTAGAAGTGTTAGCTTTTTTATGCCCTTTTATAATAGATATATATATTTGTAAATAAGTCTGGTTTGTGTGACTTTTATAACTAGACAGTCAAGGGAGGAAACGTATTCGATATTTGTTTCCGTCTATCAGCTTTGAAATATGGCTAGATTTATAGACATATTGGGTACGTATTTACTTCATCACCACGAATTTGAGCAGAAGTAAATGTAAATTGTATTTGTTCATCCAATCGTTTTATCCATTCTTTCTGTCTTTCTTCTAGTTCTCTGTTTTCTCTTTATCATTGTCTTTCCTTCTTTTTAGTGGGTAGGATGGGGTTGGGATATTTCCTTTCTCTCTCTATCTCTCTCTTTCTTTCATTTTTTCATGTATTCTTTGTTTCTTCAATTGTAAATTCTATTGTTCATTTACTAAGTCTGTCAAGAAATTGAAAAGTCAACCACAGTATTGTACATTTTAACGGAAAGATCCGAACTGACGAAACCTATTTTTATTGTTTTGCATTTCTTTTTCCTGACGAGCATCGTAAATTTATTTTTAATGGATTTTAATAACGTTTTCAAAAACCCTAAGTGATGTTTTCCATTTGTCCGAGTGATTCCAGGTTACAAAATGTATACTGCTTTTGGTCATACAGGGGCATTGCAGCAAGAGAAGACATAGCATTTGGCATCTTCCTGTTACTGAGTCTACACTTCTAGGGCTTGCTTTCTCAATTCAATGTCATGTTAATTTACTTTCAATTAAGATATACGGTATGTGTGGCCGAGGCATAACCTTATGACTTTAAACTATTGTGTAGCTATATTTCCCCCCAATCTAATCAAAAATCCGAGCAGAACCTTTCGGAAAGTATTAACCCTTGTCATGCTGTATAAATTATCTTACTTAATTGCCGTAAAATCACAGGGCTGAAAGCACTGATAAAACTTGTTGTTCAAAAATCAATATTTCTTTTAGAAATCATTTCATAAAAAACTATTGTAGGAAAATTACAAGCAGGAGGTGTAGACCAGGATCAGACTGCACTAATGTGCAGGCTGATCTTGGTCTACTTCTCCTGCCAAAATCGGAATATTCCGGGTTCAGCAAGACAAGGGTTAATCATGATTCAAGGTTAATGTTCAATAGAACCTGTTGAATGAGTCAGGGTTTACACTTTCTACCTGTCGTTGTTCGACCTTTTGTTTTGCATGTAAATTCAATTCGCCTAGACAATTTTGTTAAAGCTATTTCAGGTATTGCCTTTCTTATTTACGTTTTGACCGTACAGTATGGCGTTGAAGGTAACGTGTTACCCACCAAGAAGAAAGATTCTGACTCGATAGACGCAGATCAGATCACACCTGATATATTTTTCCTATATGTCAAAAGGAATAGATCAATCTGCAGGGACTACGACATTGTAAACGGAGCCTTACTATCCTGCCTTGATATTAGAATCCGAGAATTTTAAAACTCTTGGTTCGTACTAGATACATTACAGGAGTTTTGCAGGTTTGTTCTGTTCAACTTTTTGTTTTTTTAATGGTAAACTGAGGAACCTAATGATTCAATAAATGATATCTGAAGTAATACGAGTTAATGTTTGTCTTCATTATAAGTGTTGAAATTGTTTTTGATATGATTATTATGTTACATTCATTGCTTAATAATTGAATTTTTTAGTTTCGTCTATCAAAAACGAGCGTTCTGATTGGCCGAAAAATTATTCATAACTCCACAAACAAAATTTTGAAAACGCAGCAATTTTGAATGCTTGCGCACAAAATAGTTCCAACCAAAAAGTTTCGACATTCGTAAAATATTTGCTTTTTTCGCTTGATGCCATTAACTTTTACGCAATGAAGAGTATATTTCTTGTTTCTTGTTTTCGTGGAGGTATGAAACGAAAAAAGTAATCACATTCATGTACGAATCCGCCACCCGTATTCAGTCCGATTAGTGCTTTCGTTTCATACCTCCATGATAACAAAAAATATTCTCTTTATCTCTTGATTATTTTTTTTTCTATCTCGTCATCCTGAAATAAGACTTAAAAGAAACAAGGCAGGGTCACGTTTTCTCATCTAGCTCCACTGGCTGAAAGCCAGAGAGCTATTGCCATGGCGTTGTAGCCGTCGTGCGTGCGTCCGTCCGGTCGTCCGTCCGTCCGTAAACTTTTACTTTGAAAATTTCTCCTCATAAAGTACTGAGCATATTTCAACCAAATTTCACAGAAATGATCCTCGGGTGACCCTCTATCGGATTCCTTTAAAGAATTTTCATCTGATGAAAAACATGGATTTAATAGACGGGGCTATTTCCATACATTGTAAAATCTTTTAAATTCTTCTTCTCAGAAACCATTTGATGGATTTCCACCAAATTTGACCGGATTGGTCCTTGGGTGACCTTTTATCAGATTATGAAAAAGAATTTTGATCGGATGAAAAATATGCCTTTAATGGGCAGTGCTAATTTCCATATACGGTATATACTGAAAACTTTGTAAATATTTCAGAAACCTGATGATAGATTTCAACCAAGTTTCACAGTAATGATAACCAGATGACTGTTTGTCAGATTCCTTCTGTAATTTCGATTGGTTGAAAACATAGCTATTATGGTGGTTGGTTATGTCTATATATGGTATACAGTGAAAATTTTACATAATGAATTTTACATAACTTGACTTTTTTTTTATTAAACAATGACAAGTAATACAATGAAAAGTTTGAAACGGTTCTCTAGAACTATTTCAAAGATTTCAATGATTTAGATTTATTTTCATTATTTTCACTTTATTTTAAACTAATGAAAAAATTGCTTAATAAGTACATTCATACCTGTGGAGCAATACAGGCGCTCAAGCGCCTCTAGTTTCTATATTGTGCCGCTGGATATTCCTCGGTGAGCGAGTAAAGTCTGGTAACTACATTTTTAGTAAAGCTGTAGTTACGACATTTTGCTTGGGCACCGACGAATCGTTCAGGAACACTTCATTCAATGTTGAATATTTGCATCGTTTCATTTGCCAAGACATTTTTCAATGACGCAGCGCTTTGATTTCAATTGACTGATTTAGGAAAACGCCCATCGACCCCCTCAAAGGCATTTTGTCCTAAAAATCAAACTACCTCAGTTCACAGAATTTTTAATCGGTGTCAGTATATACAATTGATAATTCTTTGGTAGACGACATTTACTTCTTAACAACAACTTACTGAAGTCGCCCACAACGAAAATGTTAACTTGTCATGTCAATTTCATTTTTGAAGATATATTTCACTTCCGGTTATATTGAACGATTTAATTGGTCAATTAATGTTTGATTGACATCACAAATCCATAAATGGTTAATAAATGCAATATTTTATCAAAGGAATTGAAAAAAAGCCTTTTATAAATTCGGATCTTAATTTGTAGACATTGTACAAGATTATTTTCCCCGATTACTTTAGGTAAACTTTTATCTTTGAAATGAGCCCATGCGTGACATTTCCAACAATTACACATGTTCGCCAAGTAAAGACTCAGATCCGCCTGTGCATCCGCACAGTCTGATCAGAGTCTTCGCTATGCGCTCTTTCGATAGATACCGACCCAAAGATTCTTTAAAAAATCAGCGAATGTTCTAATTGCCCCGAATGGCTGTCCATGGTGCTCAATGTGTGCGAGTCACGCACATGCGAAATTGTTGGAAATGTCACAGGCTCAAAATTATTTATTTTTATCTTAACTGTATGCTAATGATATGTGATAATATGAAAAAGGATTTTAAAAAATGCAGAATTTTAATGACATAAATCAGTGAAAAGATTCGCTTCATCTTATAATGCGATACAAACTTTCTTAAAAATCTATTTCATACAGGAAATAGCCAGAACTGAAGGAGTGCATGCTGTCAAAGATTAAAGAATGTGAAAACGTCGATGTCCTTAGGTCCTTGCTTGATACAACCTTCACGTTTTGTGATGGAGATTTTATTCCACTGGCGGAACAAATTTGTGAGTTTCTAAATTCTTTACTATTTCTAACAGTCTAATTGTTTCCATGGTAGGCTTTGTTTTGCGATCGCTTAAGGCCCCATCCCCTTTCGGTTTTCCCATTGAAATACCATGAACATTTTATCAAACTTTGTACGTTTAGTAAGTATGAACGTCGGAATTTATAGCAATATGTGACGTCACAATAACACGTCATTTTCTTTCACAAGCAATAATTTGATTGCGGACTAACAACGCTTGCCATGCCCGCTGACTCCATAAGGAATTTTACAATTTATTACAAGTATCAAAAAAATGGTTGGTTTGCGACTGTCTCGATTGTCAATCAGAAGATCGATAGACAAGTCAAAGTATACATTTAGACCGGAAGTGTTACCTTAAACTGCAACATTGGCCGACATTCATTCTTTTGACTATGGCGATTTTAACGTCATTGCTACAGCTTATTCAAGTTGTAATTATGACCTTAATTAAGGTTGTCAACCAACGACTTTACTTTTTTGTTACATAATACTAAGCAAAACTCTTTAAATAAGATACAATTTGATATCAAAGTGGCACTTCCTGTAGGAGTCAGTGGGGGTGGCCTGAGGAGTCGGTAGGCGTGGCCAGCGATCATTCTATTGCAGATCTAGCCGGAGCACCAAATATTTATCATTACTGTATCTGGTGAACTTATGGCTTGACTTTGCTAATTTTCATGAATTTACAAATCAGGAAAGAAAGTATCTGTACTAACGCCAGGCTCTTGATTTACTTTTTTTCCATTTCAGTTTTAGAGCAGAACTACCACAAAAGAAAATTTTCAAACCAGTGTACGAATCTTCTATTTTGGGTGTATGCGACCCAAGGACACTTGAACACAGAACCTCGACTCTAACAATAGAGGACACAGTAAAATACTGGGAAAGGTACAATAGTACAATTAAACCCGAACTTTTACAAACCCCTAAAAAGTTTTTTTTTTAAGTTTTCATGTAGTTTGGCTTGCAAAATGCCGTAACTAGGGCTTAAATTATATTAAAGTTACGACATGTTGCACGCCCATCGACGATATGTATTTCTTTGTCGCTGCCTACCAGACAAGAACTGCAACTATTATTATTTCGAGATTCAATTTGGAGGAAATTAAGAATCGAGTGGAGTAAGTGGAAATGAAAAAATAAATGAAATGTACGATTTGCTATTTATCCTTGGTGTTTTGTTTTATGACAATATTTGTGAACAATCTTGGGCCATTCAGCTATTTTAGATAAACAAGAAAAACCTTAGCCGCAGATTATCTGTATTGTGGGCTGAGTGTCAATTCTGATATTCTATCAAATGCTAAATCCTCACAGTCGGCTTTTAAAAACTGATTTTTCAATTGGTCTTTATTCGGCATTTATGTATAAAAAGTTATACATAACGCCAAATCCCCCCCCCCGAAAAAAACATAAAAAAAAACATGATTAGAAAACTATACACCAGACCAAAAGCATAAACAAATATGACAATTAAGATCATAAAATCACGCGGTTACCCTGCAATTAATGAAAAAAAGATTCGAAATTTTAAATTTGCGACCAATCAAAAATTAAAGTGTGTGTACATAAGTTACGACGCCAGTGATGACGTTTTCGCTTTCGTAAGTCATTCAAATAAAGAGCGTACAATTCCACTCATCATGGAAACTATCGAAATCGTCCCTAAAGTTAAGTTATCAGCGCCTGTGCATATGACGGTCAATGCAAAGGATTATCGAGCGACCAGGTGCATTCGTCTCGATCTAAAAATGTAAACAAGCTTAAGTAGAAAATCACAAAATACGCTTTCCGAAGAACTACACTTATGCCCTTCTTTTGCATATTGATATTAAGCAGGTTCTTGTTTGCTTAAGTGACCCAATAAACCTGCCTCGGAGGAAAGATATGGGTTTAAAATCTCGTTTAAGATCGGGTAGGGGGACAATAGTATGTACTGAATTAAAGACATGATTTTCCTTTATTTCTTTTCCGTTTGTTGCTTTGTTGTTGATGATTTTTTTTTTTTTTTTTGAGGGGGGTTAACAACTTGCTGTAATAGTGATTGAATATTTTCATTTGACTGTTGTTTTGATTTATAAATCAGTCCTAGAAAATTTCTCAATCAACGTGTCTGCGTTAATTCTGGTTAATTCATCTCTAAATGACGAGATTTCCGTCTTGCGCAGGATCGAAAATTCGAGAATTAAGATTAAAATATGAATTGCATTTCGTCCAAATTTGCTCAAGTTTACGACTCATTCTCAACTGAAGGTATTCAAACAAATTAAACATTTTTTCTATGGGTGCTTTGGCATTGATTGTATCGCAACTTGGACCACAATCATGATCAATCATAACCTTATTCATTGAATCAGAACGTCGATTCCCCGCGTTGCGTATTTTGTTCCTTGTTCAATGCTTCAATTACATCATGTAGATATGTTAAGTGTCGATTATTTCAGCATGCTTTTTCCTAACTATCTGAAAACATTTTTATAGCTCTAGATCAACTTTAACTAAGTTCACATACTGACTGCTAGTTCTCAATTAGATTACTTTTTCAGTTTTACGAGATATCAAACAATTATTTGAGCATTATGGTATAGTTTAACAACTAACAGCAATTGTATTAGATGTCGGTGAATATAATGCTAACAGTCTCCTGCACCTCGAGGTAATAGTTAAAATATGAATGGTCGCTTAATTCACCTTTTTCTGACATATTTGAAGGGTCGGTTCAAACGCAAACATGAATTATTGCAGGCTTCTCGCTTAATCATATATTGATGAAACAAATCAGAATCAGATTCTAATAAGATCACCAACCAAAGCATTTAGTTTTGATAATTGAATTAGCAAAAACGTCAAATTATGTTAATTCGATGTTTTTGGAAATGGAATTTTAATGCTGGCCCTTTAATAAAGTGGTCGCTTAAGCACGATTGTCACTTTAGCAAGATTTAATGTACATGTATTTGTTGTAATAGATTTAATAATAATATGAAAGAAAAGGCTTGGAGTGAACTAAATCCGTTGAATATCATTGATATGACACTATGGATTGAATTCGAAGCCTATGGTATTTTTTTTTCACCATTAGTTTGACGTCTCATTGCATTTAATAAAGTCACTTTACAAACGGCGTTGTATGTTCCACGGAATATGATATATCGATCAATTCTATTTCTTTGCGATTTAGTGCAAAATTCAAGTCTTATTATAAATAACATATCAAATTCGTGTTCATAAAATTCCGAATTTATTAAACTCGTCATTTTAAACAGTTAAATCTCGCAAGAGCGTCGTTTTTATCTATTTCTTAAACAGTTAAAACTCGCAAGAGCGTCGTTTTTATCTATTTCTTAAACAGTTAAAACTCGCAAGAGCGTCGTTTTTATCTATTTCTTAAACAGTTAAAACTCGCAAGAGTCTCGTTTTTATCTATTTCTTAAACAGTTAAAACTCGCAAGAGCGTCGTTTTTATCTATTTCTTAAACAGTTAAAACTCGCAAGAGCGTCGTTTTTATCTATTTCTTAAACAGTTAAAACTCGCAAGAGCGTCGTTTTTATCTATTTCTTAAACAGTTAAAACTCGCAAGAGCGTCGTTTTTATCTATTTCTTAAACAGTTAAAACTCGCAAGAGCGTCGTTTTTTATCTATTTCTTAAACAGTTAAAACTCGCAAGAGCGTCGTTTTTATCTATTTCTTAAACAGTTAAAACTCGCAAGAGCGTCGTTTTTATCTATTTCTTAAACAGTTAAAACTCGCAAGAGCGTCGTTTTTATCTATTTCTTAAACAGTTAAAACTCGCAAGAGCGTCGTTTTTATCTATTTCTTAAACAGTTAAAACTCGCAAGAGTCTCGTTTTTATCTATTTCTTAAACAGTTAAAACTCGCAAGAGCGTCGTTTTTATCTATTTCTTAAACAGTTAAAACTCGCAAGAGCGTCGTTTTTATCTATTTCTTAAACAGTTAAAACTCGCAAGAGCGTCGTTTTTATCTATTTCTTAAACAGTTAAAACTCGCAAGAGTCTCGTTTTTATCTATTTCTTAAACAGTTAAAACTCGCAAGAGCGTCGTTTTTATCTATTACTTAAACAGTTAAAACTCGCAAGAGCGTCGTTTTTATCTATTTCTTAAACAGTTAAAACTCGCAAGAGCGTCGTTTTTATCTATTTCTTAAACAGTTAAAACTCGCAAGAGCGTCGTTTTTATCTATTTCTTAAACAGTTAAAACTCGCAAGAGTCTCGTTTTTATGTATTTCTTAAACAGTTAAAACTCGCAAGAGCGTCGTTTTTATCTATTTCTTAAACAGTTAAAACTCGCAAGAGTCTCGTTTTTATTTACTTACGGAAGACTCGTTTAATCGATTCGGTATTTGACCACCCATTCAATATACTCTATATCTACATAATTTAATTGTTAGTTTCGTCTATCAAAAACGAGCGTTCTGATTGGTCGAAAAATTTAATTCATACCTCCATGAACAAAATTTTGAGCACGCAGTGATTTTGCATGCTTCCGCACAAAATAGTCCCATACAAAAAGGTATCAAAAGATGTAGGGTTTTTGCTTTTTTCGCTCAATACTATTAAATTATAAGAAATGAAGATAATATTTTTTGTTTTCATGGAGGTATGAACCGAAAAACCTAATCACACAATGTATGAATCCGCTTCGCGTATTCATACAGTGTGATTAGGTTTTTCGGTTCATACCTCCATGAAAACAAAAAACATTCTCTTCATCTCTTAAATGAACTGTTTAGTTGTTTGTGTTTGTTCTAGATACTTTGAATGGCACATCCAATGTTTTCTCAAAACCAACCTTAACGAGTTTATTCCTGCTTGTGACATGACCAGAAGAGAGGCGTAAGGAATTCTAATTACTTCGATTCAAGTTACAAATGGGTTTGGATTCAACTCATATCCTCTCTATGAGTACTTCATGAGGGTAGGTCAGAACATTCTCTTTTTTTCATATTTATCATAGTTATTGTCATTTCTATATAATTTAATTTTTAGTTTCGTCTATGAAAAACGAGCGTTCCGATTGGTCGAAAAATTTAATTCATACCTCCATGAACACAATTTTGAGCACGCATCCATTTTGTATGCTTCCGCACAAAATAGTTATCAAATTTTTTAAAGTTTTGCTTTTTTCGCTCGATGCTATTAAATTATAAGAAATGAAGGGAAATTTTTTTGGTTTTCATGGAGGTATGAACCGAAAAACCTAATCACACTTATGTATGAATCCATGAAAACAAAAATATTCTCTTCATCACTTAACTAAAAGCGGCGATTATCCCTTCGGACATTTGTGTCGCACTAATTGGTGGATAATCGTAAATTTAAGTGGGACGATCCACTGGAGGCTCAGAAAGGATGTAGTGGTAGTATTGGTGTGAGAAATACCAGGAATAAATGGTAAGGTGCTCCAGCCGCCACGATATGAAAAAAAATACTCCTAAAAATGTCGTTTAACCATATTCAACCAAACAATCTACAGTACTTTCATTGTATACAATATATTCTTCAATAAAGAGTTGAAGGAATGTTTTTGTTACCATGAAGCTGTGAACCGAAAAAACTAATCACACTGTTTGAAGCGGATTCATGCATAAGTGTAATTAGGTTTTCGGTTCATAACTCGATGAAACCAAAAATTATTCTCGTCATTTCAATTTAATAGCACCGAGCGAAAACTTTACAAATTTTGATACCCTTTTGCATTGGACCATTCTGTGCGGTAGCATACAAACTCGCTGCGTGCTCAAAATTTCATGTGGTGTAAAATTTCATGGAGTTAAGTTTTTTGTTGTTGTTGTTGTTTTGTTGTTTTTTTTTTTTTTTTTTTTTTTTTTTTTTTTTTCCAAAAAACCAGAACGACCGTTTTTGAAAGAAGAAACTAAAAAATAGATAATTATAAAATATTACATAATGGTTGGAATTTATAACATTTTTAATTGAAAAAAGACTATTTTCTTATATCAAATTTTCAAGAAAATCTGTTCGAGATCCGCTTTAAGATCAGAGTGGATATTCTTGTCGGAGCTCAGTAGGCGTTAAAATCTTATATTATTGTAATATGTGTGGAATATGTCTTTACCTTTTGATTTTTTTAACTAGTGATTTTTAAACGCGGATATTTTTTCGTATCGTTTATAAATGTGTAAGCATTTTCATGGAATGAGATTGATTTCTCGACATTAGACAATTACATAAGTATAGCTTATTCAAGTTGTATTTACTATCTAGTTTTATTGAGCTCAACCCCGATACCATTTTACTAAGGGCATAAACATATTTCTTGTTTCATTTCAGAGCCAATAGAATGGTAACACAGATTCCTGTCCTTTAATTCGTCAAAGACAATTGTTTTCCTATAGCTCCTTAAAACATTACCATTTCAATTTCTCTGCAGCTGACACTAAAGGATTTGTACATTTTTAATAAAGTTGTATTTGTCTTAACTTGTCCTAACTATTTGAAGATGTATTACCTCAACTATTCACCCTAGATAGTACTTGCAGGCAGAAAACCCACCGAAGTTATATTCAAATGCGTGAAATATATATTGGTAATTTAATTTTTTAGTTTCGTCCATCCAAAACGGGCGTTCTGATTGGTCATAAAAAATATTCATACCTTCATAAACAAATATTTTTAGCACTCAGCAATTTTGTATGCTTCCGCACAAAATACTTCCATTCAAAAAAGTATCAAAATTTGTAAAGTTGTTGCTTTTTTCGCTCGATGCTACTAAATTATAAGAAATGAAGAGAATATTGGGGGTATGAACCGTAAAAACTAATCATACATATCTATGAATCCGCTTCGCGTATTCATACATAAGTGTTAATAGTTGTTTTTCTCGGTACATAGCTCCATGAAAACAAAAAATTTTATCATCGTCTCTAAAACGAGTAGTTAAATATGATAGGACCTAATGCCTAAATGAGCAGTACTTCTTTTGTATCATTTCCTCTACGACAGGTACATCGTACATTGACTTCGTTTGTCAGGCTTCTAAAAGAACATAGAACTAAAATTCTCAATTCTTTCACACTTAGGACACATACCTTATCTTTTGCCAATTGTAAGAGTCAAAGGGCATGCAGCGATAAGTTATGCGAAATCCATGAAAGTTAGCATTAACCTGAATCTATTGTTATCAAACCAAAACTGTCCAAATCCAGAACTTATCACAGAAGGTGAGCTGAAATCCTCGTAAAAGCTTTGATTGATTTTAGCTCACCTGAGCACAACGTGCTTATGGTGAGCTTTTGTGATCGTTGAATGTCTGTCGTCCGTCGTGCGTAGTGCGGCGTCAACAATTGAAGTGTTTACACTCTAGAGGCCACAGTTTTGACCCAATCTTCATGAAACTTGGTCAGAATAATTGTTACGTCATGAGGATGAACCCTATTGATTATGGGAGGGTTCTATTCGAAAACACAGGAAAAGGGGCCTTAATGACAATTTCTTTGTTTACACTCTAGAGACCAAAAATATGGCTCTATCTTCATGAAACTTTGCCAGAATAATTATTAGGTCATAGAGATGAACCCTATTGATTATAAGAAGGATCTTTCCGAAAACACAGGAAAAGTGGCCTTAATGACCATTTCTTTGTTTACACCCTAGAGGCCACAATTTTGGCTCAATCTTCATGAATCTTGGTCAGAATAATTGTTTAGTCACAAGGATGAACCCTATTGATTACAGGAAGGTATTTTCACAAGAAGCGATGCTATGTATAAACAGTTCTAAAAAGAATAATTAGGAATTAACATTTAACGATACTTAAGGCAAAAGTGATATTTAGGTTCAACTCCACAATTGGCCTACATATTCACGCCTTAATTGACCAATCGCAGCTGTCAATCAAATAACCTGTTAACCTATGAAAGAATTCATTGAGAACATAAATGAGTTTTGAGCTCCGACAATGGCCTATTTTTTGTTCACTTTTTTATGGTTTGGTGACTTACACGTCGTAACTACAGCTAATCCAAACTGTAGTTACGACGTTTAACTTGCCAACCAACTGATCTTTGTTTTTGATACATTCGCCTTGCCATATTTTTTTTCAAAATAACGCCGTTTAGAATCGAAGCATGACTTCCTGTTGGAGTCAATATGTTGGACTAATGAAGTAAATGGACGGGGCTAGCGATTGATCTATTAGATGAACAGCTATTGATTACACATATGGTTCTATTGGTTTCAAAATGAACAGAATCCGTCGGTAGGTACACAAGCTATATTCATTAAAACATATGTTAATATAAATATAAAGATATCATAAGAAAATAAACAAAAAAAAAAAACATTTCCGGAAATAATCATTGTTGATTTATTTGGTAGAATTAATTGCAGTTCGTGGCTGTCAATCAAAAAGCCGATTGCCCAATTAAATCATTTGTTTTAGACAGGAAATTAAAATTGAACTCCTTTTTTAATGTTAAGCTTTTTTTTTTATTTCTTATTACTCAGAAAAACATTTGGGTTTTTAATATTTGTTTTGTACTTGTCCAAAAAAATTAACAAAATCATTTGGTTTATTACATTTCAGTAAGAGGTCAATGATTGACCAACGATCTCTCTGACACGGAAGATCTCTAGAATATCACGTGGTACTACCCCCTTAGAAACTCTCTCTACGGCGAGTGTTAGGCGTTTTATTATAGAAATAAGGCTTATTAATCCTTGTCATGCTGTATAAATTACCCAACTGAAATGCTGTCAAATCAAAGGCTGAAAGCATTGATACCACTTGTTGTTCAACAATTAATATTTCTTTTAGAAATCAACTTCATGAACAACTCTGGTAGGAAAAGTAGAAGCAGGAGGTGAAGACTAAGATCAGCCTGCACATAAGTGCAGTCTGATCTTAGCCTACACCTCCTGCCAAAACCGGAATATTCCGGGTTCAGCATGACAAGGGTTAATGCAACTATTCCGTCGCTGTAATATTGCTCGTGTAATATCAAATAAGATTACCGCTTGTGATTGACAACGCTCAGATGTTCAAGTGTTTGATAGTTGGTAAATGTCTATGTCAAAGGGACAAAACTCGATCAAACATACAATTAGGGTTATCCCCCTTGGTGGTATAGATTGACCTTGTGATGGTGAGCATCTACTCCGAGTGTGAGTATGAATGTGTTCAGTTATACCAGAAATATTACGAAATATCAAATATTTCAGACAAAGACTCAGACGCGAGCGCAGATGACAATCTGGCATTCTTTTTTAAGTTAAAACAATTTTAATGGGTTTATTTCAAGTCCGCAGCTCAGGTCATATTATGAATTAATTATTGTGTAGGTAAGTTAAAAAGATCAAAACCAAGATAAGTAGATTTTATAAGGTATAGGTTTATCTTATTATCATTTCATGCTACATACACAGATAATGAGACGAGGAAATGATTCTGGTCTCTGTGACATGATCTCGGTTGGTTAGCGTCGTTTGTCCAATGTCTGTAAAAGAACAAAACTATATATTTATATAAAAAGAGAGAGAGAAAGATTAAATTTTCTAGTTTAAAAAAAAAAAGAATAAAATTTATCTTAAGCGACCACTTTTTGGGGACGATAAAAAGTGGCCGCTAAAAAGAATCGCCGCTAAAACACTTTTTTTTTTTGGAATATTAATCTCAAGTTAATTTGATCGCATTCGTTGCAAAACTTTCACCTAATTCTCTGTTGTTTGAACTCATTGAACATTGAAAGGAATTTTATGACTTCCAACAATACAGGATATAGTTCCGATAAGGATTTTAAAAACGTCCAGTCAACAGATGTTGGAAAGGGAATTTTGATGATATTCGCTGAATGAAACTGGTCGCTTATAGAGGTGATCGTATGAGCAAGACTGATTGTTTATGCAGATGGAATTTTTTTTAGTTTCCCTCGTGTCTTTTCGTGAGGGTCAATCGGTTCAAATCAGTTAAATTCATTTGAAAACATTGGAAATTGACCAATTGCGAGTGTCAATCAAGGAAAGTATCGACCAATCAAATTATTCATTTAGCCCGGAATTAAACTCCGACAGTGGATGCCATTTGAGTGAAACATTTTTGTTGTTAGGCGACTTAAACATCGTAAGTACAGCTTATTCAAGCTGTAGTTAGGACGTTTAGGCTGCCAACCAACGATTCTACTTTTCCGTTACATGCTACTGACCATAGTTTTTGCAAAATAACGCCGTTTAAAATCGAAAGGGGACTTCCTGTCAGAGTCAGAGGGCATGGCCAAAGGAGTAAGTAGGCGGGGCCAGTGATAGGTCAATTGGTATATCGAGGGTTAGTTGTGATATTGTTCCAAGTGTCTAGACCTCGTCATTACAGATGCAATCAACGAGTCATTGCTTTCCTTAACTAGTATATTCTAAAGAGCTTCATTGTTATCCGTATGGACCAATTCAAACCAAAATTAAATGATATATACGTCAATCATTGTGATCATATATATAATAATCTTGAATCAGATATATTTGATAATTGTGAATCAGGTATGTTTAATCAGTGTGGTCAGATATATTTAAACAATTGTGAATCAGACATAGTTGATCATTATGAATCAGGTATATTTTATTATTGTGAATCAGATATATCTAACCAATTGTGAATCAGATACGTTTAATGATTGTGAATCAGATTTTATCATTTTGAATCAGATATATTTGATCAATGTGAATCAGCCATATTTGATCATTGTGAATCAGGTATATTTTATCATTGTGAATTAGATATATTTAATCATTTGTGAATCAGATATATTTGATCATTGTGAATCTGATACATTTGATCGTTGTGAATCAGATATATTTAATCATTGTTAATAAGATATATTTGACCATTATGAATCAGATATATATTTGACCATCGTTAACAGGTATATTTAACCATAATGAATCAGGTACATTTGATCATTTTGAATCAGACATATAGTCATTCTGAATCAGATATGTTGATTCATCTAAATCATATATATTTGATCATTATGAATCAGATGTATTTGATCATTGTGAATCAGACATAGTTGATTTATCTGAATCAGAAATATTTAATCATTATGCATTAGATATATTCTACTTATTGTGAATCATATATAATTGATTATTGTAAAATAGGTATAGTTGATCATTGTGAATGATTTGAATGAATTAGCAGAAAATATGGAATGGTGAACAAGAGAATTTTATTAAATACATTACCACAAAGAATAGACTTGTCCAAATTTTACCAGGTAACAATTTTAAGTTCATGACCTTTTACAATCCTCTTTCTGGGACAGAAAGCATTTCAAATAATGAAGGTGTTTTTGTTTATAATTTCTTCATTTTCCACAATGTTTTCTCAAACTGTTTTCCTTGGAGGCGTAAAAAAGAGGGATTATGTGGAAATAGATAAAACTGACTTCAATTATTTTTACAATCTTAACATGTATTTACCTCAAGTACAAATTTCTCAAATAAGGGATAGGCGTTTATTCCAAACCCATCGGTGACCTGGACGGACGTTATCAGAATAAGATAAGCATCCCCTCTAGTTAAAGAGCATTCTGGTATATACTCGTCTAGGTCAGTGGTCAAAAAGCATTCAACGTACCAATCGAATTTCCTAGAAAAAAGATATGATTTAACGATACGGGGGGATTAGTTATTTACAGATATGATCCGAAAATGCAAAGGATTTCGCTAGGAAGAAATGTTAACCCTTGTCAAGCTAAACCCGGAATAGTCCTGTTTTGGCAGGAGATACATACAAAGATCAGCCTGCACATATGTGCAGACTGATTTTTGTATACACATCCTTTTAGTCCACTTCAAGCTAGAATGGTTTATAAAATCAAATTTCAAAAGAAATATCGACCCAATATTTTAGCCTTACAGTGCATAGCAGTTCTAAGTTTATAAAAGTCATCAGCTTTTTCAAGCTGTAGTTCCGGCGCTTAGGTCGCCAACCAACTATTCTTCCTTTTAAGATAGCAAAGCGTCCGCTTTGATTGATTAAGCTAAGAGACACAATTTTGAGGTCGTCTCAAAGTTCAACGAGTGCATACTGCCACTGGAAGCTTAACCACTAAATCCGTTAATGACTACGCCATAAAAAGTAGTTCTCATGTATTTCAGATATATTGCAAACTCATCATCATGCAAGTTCATCTCCTAGGTATTTTAGCTCACTTGAGCACATTGATCTTCAAAGAAGTTGCAGACAACAATTCCAAATTGTTGAAAATTCTCAAATATTTATCTTTTTAGGTAGAAACAAATGTGGTAAAATGAAGAGCAATTTCTTCACTTTCGACATTGTTTTCTACCACTAATTTCTTAAGGGGCGTTAAAAGGAGGGATTGTGTTGGAATAGGTTAACTCCTTAGTTACTTTAACCTCGTTTCTTTATCCAGATAACGTTTGAAAAAGAAGTTTATTGAATAAACCAATGCTTAGCTAGCTTACAGTACTCTCAGTACTTTGATTATTACATACTACTTGCCATAAATTTCCCAAAATAACTTCGTTAAAAATCGAAGCGGAACTTCCTGTCCGTGTAATGGGTTGGACCTAGGGTGTCAGTGGGCAGGGCCAGCGATTGGGCAATTACCAGGAACCCGTATGTAGGTGATCTAGCCACCGAAATATGACGGAAACACTGTTAAAAATGGCTTTAAGATTCATTCAGACAAACTGCTTAAATAAGCTGAGGTTACGAAATTTGGGTCACCCAACAGCGACATCTACAAAACTTACTCGTAACTGTATTCCGCTCTTTCTAGCATTGTCTCGTTCCCATGGCGACTGGGTTCCGTGGACCAATCACATGCACCGTTGAACAATGGTGCAAACATCTCATACAAACACTCCCGGGAGAGATTGGCGTGGTAGTTGTACTCTAAAACTGGTTTGAAAATAAAATTTAAGAAAAATAGCTTTGCCGTTCAAGATTCAACAGTTTTGATTGCCTGTCCGCGTTATTTTTGTTGCTTTCTTTGCTAGGGAGAGTGTTGTTTTTGTTTCTGTAGTTTTTCACACTTCAATTTTTTGAGTATTCAACTATTGTATATGCTTGCGAGTTGATCTAATCTTCTTTTATATTTGAATAATTTGTGCAACAAAAGGAACAGAAGATAATTGACCAATCGCAACTGTCAGTCAAATCATCAGTCGACCAATCAAATCATCCATTTAGACTGGAAGGTCGGTTTGAACTCCACATTGGCCGCCATTTTAATGAAACATTTTTTGTTGGTTTGGCAGCTTAACTACAGTTTTTTTCATCTGTAGTTACGATCTTTAGGTCTCTATTTTTGTATCTTGTTACTGGCCATAAATTTGCAAAATTACACTGTTTGAAATCGAAGCGTAACTTCCTATTGGAGTAAATGGGCGGGGCCTAGAGTGTCAGTGGGCGGGGCTAGCGATTGGTCAATTTACTTGTTAGTTTAATATAAAAAAATCTATCAAGAGAACACATTGCTTGTCTTTGAGGAAACGATTTTTATCAAATTTATTACATTGGCAAATCATGGGAGTCCGCTGCTAGGAAAATTATAAAGATAGTTTATTCATTGGTGAAAACTTAATCTTATAGTTTAAGAATGATCATAGCTACGATATATATCGTCTTTCCCACATGTCACAGATTTTGTCACCATCTATTTTTAAAGAGTTTCCCAGTGACGTAGAACGAGAATTGTATCTATCTAGGTAAGTATATTACTGTATACAAAATAGGTTTCAAGAACAACCTAGAGAGTAAAACCGCCAACTAATACCGTAGGCCACTCCCATTTACTCCGACAGGAAGTCACGCTTCGACTTTAAATGGCGTTATTTTGTAAAAATTTATGGCCAGGAGCATATAAAAAGGTAGAATAGTCGATTGGCGACCTAAACGTCGTAACTACAGTTTGAATGAGCTATAGTTACGACGTTTAAGCCGCAAAATCAACAAAAATGTTTCACACTATAATGGCGGCCAATGCCGGAGTTCAAATCTCAATTCCGGACTGGATGATTTGATTGGTCGATATATTCCTTAATTGACAGCCGCGATTTGTCAGTTCACCAGCTCGAAACAATGTTGATATTCGGTAAATTGAGAATGTAACGCTAATGGTGAGGCTAATTCCTCCCTAATAAAAAAATTTACCAATCTCAGCTGTCAATAAAAGAATCAATCGACCAATCAAGTCATTCATTTAGCCCGGAATTAAGATTTAAACTCTGACGTTCGCCGCCATTTATTAGAAACTTTTTGTTGGTTTGGCGATCTAAGCGTCGTAACTACATCTGCCAATCAAAGAAGCGTTAGACTTAAAAAGTCATACATCAAGACCGTTAGTGAACTTCGAAACAAGACATTTACCGATATCACTGTGAGGCATTTCTTTTAAGTTTGACTACATAATAGTCGTAACTACAGCGTATTCTAGTTGTAAATTTACTTAAACTTTTAGGTCGCCAACCAACTAATTTATTCTTCTGCTACATACTACTGAGAATCAATTTGCAAAATAACGCCGTTTTATATCAGTGAACCTTCCTGTGGTCTGTGATCCGCCCATTTTGAACGTGATGGTATATTTTGTACGGTTCTCTCAGTATCATTTACAGCGGAGTTAATTGTAGTAAATTTGTAAAATCGGTTGCCAGGTAAAATGATATAATTTCTACTGTTCTCTCAGTTTCGCTATATGGTAGTCTACAAAAGCCAAGTACCTGTGTAAAATGACATGTTGACTATTGTCCTCTCAGTATCGTGATACCAAAGTTTACTGTAATAAACTTGGAAAACCATTTGCCTAATTCTCTACTTACACATTCTAGGTCAAATAGAACATCTTGTCCGATACAAAAATTAAGCTTGGAAAACCAAGTACCTGTGTAAAATGATATGTTTTTCTAGTTTCCTCTCAGTATCATTATACGAGAGTTTACTGTAATAAACTTGGAAAACCAAATACCTGTGTAAAATGATATTTTTCTATTGTCCTCTCAGTCACTCAGTATTGTTATACCAGAGTTTTCTGTAATATACTTTGAAAATCAAATGTCTCTGTATAATTATATCTTTTCTATTGTCCTCTCAGTATCGTTATACCGGAGTTTACTGTAATTAACTTGAAAAACCATGTACCAGTTTTCTATTGTCCTTTCAGTATCGGTATACCGGAGTTTACTGTAATTAACTTGAAAAAACATGTACCAGTTTTCTATTGTCCTTTCAGTATCGGTATACCGGAGTTTACTGTAATTAACTTGAAAAACCATGTACCAGTTTTCTATTGTCCTTTCAGTATCGGTATACCGGAGTTTACTGTAATTAACTTGAAAAACCATGTACCAGTTTTCTATTGTCCTTTCAGTATCGGTATACCGGAGTCTACTGTAATTAACTTGAAAAACCATGTACCAGTTTTCTATTGTCCTTTCAGTATCGGTATACCGGAGTTTACTGTAATTAACTTGAAAAACCATGTACCAGTTTTCTATTGTCCTTTCAGTATCGGTATACCGGAGTTTACTGTAATTAACTTGAAAAACCATGTACCAGTTTTCTATTGTCCTTTCAGTATCGGTATACCGGAGTCTACTGTAATATACTCTGAAAGCCGAATGTCTGAGTCTGTACTTACACATTCCTAGGTCAAATGGAACGCCTTGTCCGATACAATATTCTGAACTTCTATCGAGCATCGTATTCAGCATGTCCACGTTTGGGCAGGTTGCTATCTTTTCCTCCATACAGAAACGGATTTCTTCCCAATTACTATTGGTATAACGAGAAATAAAGGAAGAGAAGTTTAGCTTTTATTTAACAATAAATTATTTTAGTTCGACTTCTACAAAATCTACAGCCTTACAGAGTCGCTCTCGAATATTGATCAAGTAAGATGTTTCACGTCTCTGAAAGCGAGGCAGTTCCTTAAACCCACTGCTACTCAGTTCTACAGCTGGGTATACGGGGACTAGATATTAAATGTCTTACCTATGAACACATGCCGATGATGGTGGATCTCGAATCCATGAACATCAGATCACGAGTGAAGCACCTTTACTATTCCGCCATCCGGCCTCACGAGCAAATGTAAGAAATATTATACCATATTGTAAAAAACTCTTGTAAGAACGTAGAATAACCCTCCACGCCAATTTAGACATTCTAGGAATTCCGTAAGACAAATGTAAACAAAACCAGATATGATTTAGCAGAGCTATGAAGTTTTGAACTGTTTGATCTTTTTATTAGATGCTACTGACCATAAATTTTGCAAGTTAACGACGTTTAATATTTAAGTCGAACTTACTTTCGGAGCTCGGAGGACATGACCTGCGATCCGTCAATATCAGGGTTCAAATAGTGTTTCTGATTTTCATGTTTATTCACCCTCGTTAAATCAGTACACTGGTTACATTCTATTCTTTTAATACCTGATATAAGCGTAATTTAAATCGCAACTGTCTTAAAATCAGAACACGATATTTATTATGGTAAGGAAATGTATCTAGTGTGTCAACTAGAAGTTTCGACAAGGTTTTTTGTTCCTTTCTGTAGGTAAAGTTGGTGTCACAAATAATTCAATTGGGGTAAACGAAATATAAACTCCAAGTTTTAACATTACTGTATTGCAGACAAAGCGAAGGACTCAGAAAACGGTCAGACCAAAAATGTAAAGGCCAAATTATAATTTCGTAAAAATTTCATTTTTATTGAGAAAGAATTTGCATAAGCAACAAAATTTTAGTCCTCATCTGTCAGTGGATTCAGTACTTTGATTTAAATTGTGAGTCTAAATTGGGTTATATTATAAAAAGCTCACTTGTGTTTAGGCCAATATTGAACTAAATATTGTACCATATTGTACCATGGAGATTAAAGAGCATTACATTTTGTGTTAAGGCTAATTTGGACCAAGTATTGTACCAAATGGAGATAAAAGATAAAAAGGTCAATTGTATTTAGGCTAATATTGAACAAAATTGTTGTACCATGGAGAATAAAGATAAAAGGGCACTTGTGCTAAGGCTAATATTGAACCAAACATTGTACCATGGAGAGTAAAGATAAAAAGGTCGCTTGTATTTAGGCTAATATTGAACAAAATTATTGTACCATGGAGAATAAAGATAAAAGGGCACTTGTTTATATTGAACCAAATACATGTATTATCATACCATCCAAGAGTTATGATCAATGTTAAAAGTTTTCGGCGGACAAACAGAGTAACAGACAAACATAAAGGGCATAAATAATATACCCTCGATTTGTCGATGGGGGGACACAAGAAAATGATTATCTTGGGCCCTGGTGCTTATATTAATTAAATCACTTGCTGCTACTAGGAATCTGTCCCAAAATGAATTCACGAAAGAAGTTTCGATATTTTAAATTGTGGCCGGTTTGTTTACATAAAATTATGACATCAGTGATGACGTTTTCACTTTCGCTAGTCATTCAAACAGCTTGCCCTGTAAAGGAGATTAACGAAACCGTCTGTAAGGCTGTGCATATGACAGTCAATGCCGAAGATTAGCGAATTTTCTGATGAAGAATCGGGTACACTCGCTTTAATCTCAAAGTGTAAACAAACACGTGTTGAAAAACTCTTTCCAGATAACTTCACTCGTACACTCACTTTGCATACTGATATATGAAGAAAGGCTCTTATTTGCTTAAGTGACAAAATAAACGATAGAGTGTTTAAACTGTTTTTGCATCCTCTGAGAGAAGATATTATTATTAAATGGGGTTTTAACGCCACTATTAACAGTATTTCAGTCATATCGCGGCGGCCGGAGCACCTAACAATGGATTCCTTGTATTTCTCACACCAATGCTACCACTATATCCTTTCCTAGCCCCCAGCTGCTATCCCACTCAGATTACGATTACCCATCCTTTGGTAAGAGACAAATGTCGGAAATGATATGTACCGCAGCCGGGGATCGAACCGATGACATCCCATGATTGAAGATTAGGAGTCTGACGCGCTATCGACTGCGCTATGACGGCGGCTGGGAGGGAAGATATGACTTTCAGACAAGAACCTACCTGCACATGTCTTGAAGGGTGTCTAGTATGAACCATGCCTCGGGAACTTCTGGGATTTGGATGCCTTGACAGTCCTTGAAGGCGTCCTTTGCCTTATTATATCTTGTACAAATGTCTTCCTCATCGACCTCGAAATACTCGGCCTGGCTTTGTTGGCTTTCATCGACATCTCTTATAAATTCGGATAGAGTCCGACCGTACACGACATTGACCGCAGTTAGTAGAGTGATCCCTGTATTTATTTAGAGAAAATGAACTATAAACTATTTATTAAAATGAACGAATCTTTAACGGATTGAATGGGAATTAACGCCACTTTTGGCGGTAACCTAATCATATCGCTGCGGCTGGGACTCCTAATCATTTATTCCTGCTATTTCTCACATAAGTTTAACGACAACATCCGTTCATAATATCGGCAGGCAAGTCATCCCACCTAGGTTTACGATTTTCCAATCACTGATGAGAGACACATTCCATAAAGGATATTCGTCGCCGGGATCGAACCTGGGACTTCATAACTAGGAGTCCGGTCCGCTACCAAATGCGCTAAGGCAGCGCCAAAAGCATAATAAAATACTGCAGTACAAAAACAATGTCCGACATCTGCCTTTTTGTTAGTCCCGCCAGGAAATTTCATTCCGATATCAAACAGCGATATCTTGCAGCGTTTATGTACAATAACATTCAACAAAAATAGTTAAATGGTTGGTTGGCGTAAGGACAGCTTAGTCAAGCTATAGTTACAACGTTTAAGTCGCCAAACCAACTAAAACGTTTCACAAAAAATACTATCTAAATGGATGATTAGATTGGTCGACCGGTTCTTTGATTGACAGCCGCGATTGTCCAGTTCTTTCTTTTTCTGTGAATCTCTATGTCCAACTCTTGTATTCCTTCCCAACACTAAGAGTCAGCTCAACAGCTAAAAGTATTTTGAAATAAAAGTCCGGAAAACTTTTATTTCTGTATTCAACGTTTATAATTTCGTAAAAAATAACCGATCGGAACAAAAACTTACCTTAATTTTCAACTCTTAACAGCGGACTCAAACACCGAAAATCTGATCAATATCTACATGCGTAAAAAAATCATCGGGAAACATATTGATGGATAGACAGATGTGTGCGAACGTACCTACACATATGCAACGAAAGAAGAATGAATAATGAATGAAAAATGAATGAATGAATTGATTAATTAATTAATGAACGAACGAACGGTCGAATGAATGAATTGATTAATTCAATAATTAATTAATTAATTCATTCATTAATTCATTCGTTCATTAATTCATTCGTTAGTTGGTTAATTAATCAATTAATTAATGAAGGAAGAGTGAATAAATTATGAACGATTGCATCAATACACGAACTAATGCATATAAAAGGAATGCACATTACAAAAATGAAAAGCATGTTAGCAAAAATATCCTTTCAAAATGTAAGAACAAAAATGCCTATAATCAACACAACAGTTTATAGATTAAAATGACATTGAAAACCATTGAAAAGCAGATACTTATTTTCTTATCAAATTTATACACGTAAATCTGCTGTGAAGCCGCTGTTTTACGTGCAATCACAAATCAGTCACAAGAAAACATTTGTAGCTAACTCAAAATTGATTCGAAACAGTATTTAATGCACTACCACACAGTCACCCCCTTAAAAAACAATACGGTAAACATTGTGAAAAATGAAGAAATTGCTTCATTTTTCACAATATTTTCAGTCCAGAAAGTTGAAAAATCCAAAATTTCACGAAATTAAGATTGTCGTCTGTAATCTCTGTCAATTTGGACAAGTCTACAATTTTCCCTTCTGGGTTAACAGAATTACCTAAGAATACCGAGAGTTGCTTCATGGTTGTCCGAGTTCTTCTAAAGCTGTGAAGTCGATTAACGTTGGTTATGTTTCGCCGTTTATAAAATCTACATAATTCAGCACGATGCAAAAATGACATTATATGTTATTTGTGAATATTTTAACGACCGAGAATAATGCAGACGATTTTGGAGTTTTTTCACCAATTTTCATATCTATATAATCTAGCACCATGTAATAGAGATTTGTGGGGTTTAATGACCAAGAAAAAATTAGATAATGTCGGATTGGTCGTGTTTAAAGGCGTTACTACATGCTATCGAAAGGCCATTCCACTTTCGAGTTTCATAAAAATTAAAAAAAAAATCGGATAATCACTATTTAATCGCAGATTTTTATTTTGTAGTTGTTGTTGTGTTTATTTTCCATCAGAAAAATATATATGTACATTATGCACGTTTTAACACTAGGTATTTTTTTCTTCTACAGCGGCGGAGTTGTCATTTTTTTTACATCTTTTGGGCATGAATACATGTGCTTCTGTCCTGATTGTGTTCAGAAAAAGGTTAAATTGAAAAATGTGTTACTAGAAAAAACATTTTACCCAAAAAATTGAAGTAAGGTATCCCAAATATTACGGGCCATGTTTTATTGTTTTATCTCAACTTAAGTAGAAAATTACCTTTTAGTATGAACATTTGTTTAATTTTCACATTTTCAAAATGTCACCGTCGTTTTGCAGCATTATTTTAGATAGTCATTGAGAAAAATGGGCAATTTTGAAAATTATCTCAATCGTTTTTTTACTATTTTTTTGTGTTTATCCTGTTACTCTATGATTCATTTCCGACTCTGCATTACACCCGATTTTATTTCCGTCCGGGAAATTTGACGTCAAATTTCCCGGACGGGAATAAAATCGGGTGTAAAACATACCACATAACACAATCATACAAATGGTGGCATTACCGTGACGGAGAATGAATCCGTGTTGGTAGAAATACACGGATCGCGTTTGCCTTTCAAAGAATCAAGTGACCAATCAAATGATTAATTCAACCGGAAATGGGCTTTGAACTCAAACATATATGAAGCATTTGTTTTTGTTTGATGACTAAAAGATCGTAACTACAGCTTATTCAAGCTTTAGCCGCGATATTTGGGTCACAAACAAGCCGTTTTGGTTTTGTTTAAATGTTATTGGCTATTAGTGTTGCAAATAACGCCGTTGAATATCGAAATGAATTTCTCACCCAAGTACTACTACAACATTCAATACCGGCCACTAGTTGGTCATTCCAATTTGGTGTTTAAATACGAATAAAAATCGCCCCGGAAAATGAAAATATTCTCTTCGTTCTGGTAATTCAATACCAGAGTTATCAAAAAGCAAATTAATAACAAGGTTTTCCAGTTGAATGGTGCTTAACACCACTTTTAACAGTATTTCAGTCGCACCAGTACTATACCACTATACCCTTACCGAGCCTCATTTCACGTTTTCGGTTATTCAGCAATTGGTGGGCGGCAGATATCGGAAAGGATATTCACCATGACCGGTGATCGAACCCAGGACCGCATGATTAGGGGTCCTATGCGCTACCACTGCGATATATGACACCGGACATAAAATTAACTAGCTTGAGACAGTTTTTTATGGAAATCTCTGTATGAAGGGGTATATACTAATTTTGTTCACTTTCTTGTTGTTGACGATGTTTTCTTGAAGGTTTGAACCATTTTAAGCCGCTCACAATAAAGGAAATTTAATAGACGAAACTAAATCTATATTTTAAAAAGATGGATTTGCGATCGCGGAGGTCAATCAAAGAATAAATTGACCAATCACATCATTTAATCAGACCGGAAGTGAACTTTGAACTCCCTCATCGGCATACACTTAGCATTTTTTTGGTTTGACGACTCAAACGACACAACTCAGCGTGAATCAGCTGTAGATACAACGTTTAAGACGCCAACCAGTCAGATTTCCTCTTTGTTACATATTGTTGCTTGCCATATTTTTGCAAACTAAGGATGGTTGATATCAATGTGGAACTTGCTGCTGGAGTCGGTGGTCGTGTATATAAGCGATATCTTCATTTTACACAATGTTTTCAAAAACTATTTTTGAGGCATAAAGAGGAGGGCTTGTGAGGGAGTGAGTTAAAACACATTCTTATAAAAAGATTGATTCGATTCATACATCAATTATTACAGAATTATCGCTTAATCCTATGTTGTTGGGACTCATAAGGACCGTCTAAGCGAGACGATTCTAGTGAGTTCCAACATCATTGGATCTCAATGATATATGATATGTTTTTAGCAAAAACGACCACTTCTTCATGAGATCGTTTGATTTCGAAAATTGATTTCATTTGTAGTCGTATAATGGAAGTGGTCTCTTAATGGAGGTGGTCGCTCGAGCAAGATCGACTGTAATTGTATAAATGCTGGTAGGTTTTTCTATATATGACAGCCCGATAAGCTCAGTTGGTAGAGCACTTGACTTTAAACCTCAAGATCACGGGTTCGAGCCCTGGGCTGACCATATCAACTAACACAACTAATTGTCTTTCGGATGAGACGTTAAACCGAGGCCCTGTGTGGCGATGCTATCCATCGAGCACGGAGCTCTCAGCAGTTTCGTCCTGTATCCTTGCACTAACCCCCGTAACAACTAACCGTCTTCTGGGGGCGTCGCTCATATGGGCATGTGCTACGGTAGCGATGATAAATAAACGGAAATACACACACATATATATGACACCCCATTATTGAAGATTTAGCCCAGCAAACATTCTATATCGGGCCGATATCGGCCCGATAAAGTTTTATATATCGGGCCGACATCGGGTGCGATATCGGGCCGATGTCGGTTTTGCAACAATTTTCAATATCGGTCCGATATCGGTCCGATATCGGCAACGACATCGGTCCGACGTCGGCCAAAAATATCGGTCCGATATCGGGCAACAATATCGGACCGACATCGATTAGCCATTTCGAACCGATATCGCTGTTTGTTTGCAGATGGACATCGGCTTTCAATTTTGTACCAGTATCGGTTTTAGATTTCAGGCCAATAGATGTTAAGGATGCCTTTGTATGATTTGGATGTCACTTGATTTTTCGCTTGTGCAATATGCCATTTCTTCCCATACAATATAAGGTCGATGTTGGCAAAACAATGTTGGGCAAATATTGGCTATAAATAATAAGCTGAAATGGGCTAACATGATTGGCTTGCAGTCTTTGGCTGATTTTGCTTATAATGTTGGCCGATATTGGTCTGCAATGTTATGCGGATAAAGGTTATTACAAAGTTGACTATTTGGAAGCTTACATTTTGGTTGATATGGGCTTACAATGTTTGCCAATATAAGCTAGCATTGTTTGGTCGATTTATCTAATATTGACATTAAATGTTGGTTGATATGGGTTAGAAAGTTTGGCCAATATTGGTGAACAATATTTGGTTGATATGGTCTTATAATATTGGCTTGCATTCTTTGGTCAATATGGACCCAAAGTCAATTCAAAAACTTAACACTTCAATCTGTGATAAATATTACATGACATCACCTTGTATGACTAGAATACACACTACTTTGCTAGGACAATAAAGAAGGAAGGCAACATGCACATTCCAAAATTGTCATGAATCAGCTCTGCTTGAACTAATATCTATTAAATTAATTGGGAAGCCCGTTTTGCAGACAGACAGACCAACAGACAGACAGACGGACAATTGTAAAACAATATGCCCCCATTTTTCGATGTGGGGGCATAAAAAGTATCAAGAGATCAAAAGGGGTTGCGGATGCCACGCAGAGCTATTTGCTGAAAAGACAGAAATCTAAATCCAATAAGGGGCATAATTCTGACGACTACACTTTATCATCTCCCCTGATAGTGTAGTTTATTCTTTTGGTGTTGAACTACACACCAAGTTTCAAGCAAATATTTTCAATAATAATGGAGATAAAAAGGAAAGCCAACCTGCAGTAAATCGGGTTTTATTAGCAAGAGCTTTATTTTTGCTTTTGTGCACGACTGATTGAACACGGGAAATCAAGAAAATTACTTAATTTTATATTTTGATAAACAAAGAACATATAATAATCTCTTGCTAAAATACGAACCCGCCAATTCCTGTCGGCGCCAAAATTATCCAAATAGGAAAACTACTGATTTACAGCAAACAATGAATGATTAAGTAATAAATAAAATTTAGATAACAATCATTATTGATAAATTTATTTCTATATCTAAAAACATCGAATATAACAATTCCAATCAACAGATCTTACCCAAGATAATGTATGAAACTACATTGAAAAAATGATTAACAGTCACATCTGACTTATGATGAAAAATTGGACTATCCATTAATCCAAGAAAAGGATAACAATCAAGATGTATTCATGGAACAAGTAAGACTGTGATAATTGACTGTCAGATGACCTTGATATGAAAAGATGCATATTATTTGAAGGTGCCTTCATGCCAAGCATGAGCATCATAACTTAAATAGGACTGAAGTTACAGGGAAATTTTGAATTGTAGGTCAAGTTTTCGGTTGAAGTTTTGGGAAAAGGGTTAAAATCTTTCCCTTGACAATATGACCGTTTTTACTTTGTTTTTGTTTACATGAGCTCAATATAATCTATGTCTCTGATCCATCAGGTGAATTGGCAACATTAAAATAGTTAAAATGTATGTATAGTGTTAAAATTTATGTATAGTATTATCATTATGAGTTAATCGAAAAAACTTAAGATACTGACCTAGGCATACCCAAATTAATGTTATAAACATATCCTTTACAAGTTTAAATAAATATCACAGAAATAATACTGTTAGTCTTTTAATCCTATACCAGACAGCACAATTAGACTGGTCTAACCTGAAAGGAGTTGCAGATGACAATTCAAAGTTATGGAATTTTAGATTTTTTCAACTTTCTGGATAGAAATCATTGTGTAAAATAAAGAAATTGCTTGTTACAAGCAATTTCTTCATTTTACATAATGTTTCCAAATATCGCTTTTTCGTGTGAGGCGTGCAAAAGCGTCACTATTGGAATGGTTTAAATTCATTATGTATCAAAAAGTGGATGACCAGAGCCGAGGTAGAGAATCACTTGACTTGAGTGCAAGTAATAAATATGACACAAATTCCATGTCAAACATATGAAAAATTCAATGCGCATTTAAGACTAGGCATACAAATTTATTGTATGGTACAAACATTAGAAATCACTGTAAAAAAGAGCTGTCAAACGACAGCAACCCCCGATTATTCCAAGTGCTGGTTGATTGAATGAATGGGGTTTAACGCCACTTCCAACAGTATTTCAGTTTTGAATACCTAACAATGGATTCCTGGTATTTCTCACACCAGTACTTCCACTACATCCTCCACTAGCATCCAGCTGCTGTCCCACTTGGGTTTACAGTTATCCACCAATTGGTGACAGACAGATGGTGGAAAGGATATGTGCCGCCGCAGTCTGAGTGCTGGATAGAAACAACAATTCAATGTCGACATAAGGCATAATACCTAAGTAGTAATAGAGATAAACAAGAGCTGTCGTGGACAGCAGCGCTCGACTATTCTGAGTGCGTGATAGTAACAGTATTTAAATGTCGACATAAGGCATTATACCCAAGAAGTAATAGAGATAAAAAATCTTTCAAATAAAATTTGATGAAGTCTAAAAAGAATTTCTAAGTCCAAAAAGGGTTAAAACTCCACTATAATAAATATAATTGTAATGAATCTTTGCCTAGAAGATGATGTGATGGTCACAAAAGGATGTGCAAAGTTTAGAAGCAATAGCATTAATAGAGAGAGAGCTATTAAAGATATATGTCAGTTGCATGCAAGGTTTAACCAAGATATTAAGTCAAAAAAGGTTTTAAATTCCACTAAAATGAATGTGAGAGTAAAGAAACTGCGTCAAGAGGCTGATTATTTTGTCATAAAAACATGTGAAAAGTTTCAAAGCAAAAGCATTGGTAGAAATAGAGTTATCAAAGATATATGACAGTTGCACCAAGGATTAACTAAGAATTTCAAAGTCCAAAAAGGGTAAAAGCTGCACTATAATAAATGTAATTATCATGATTTTTTGCCTAGAAGATGATATGATGGTAACAAAAGGATGTGCAAAGTTTAAAAGCCATTGCATTAGAAGAAATAGAGTTAGTTAAAGACATGTGTTAGTTGCATGTAAGGTTTAACCAAGAATTTCCAAGTCCAAATAGAGTTAAAATTCCACTAAAATGAATGTCATAGTAATGAAACCTTGTTGAGAGGGTGATATTATTGTCACAAAAACATGTGCAAAGTTTCAGAGCAATAGCATTACTAGAAACTGAGATATGACAATTGCATGCAAGGTTATCCAAACCATTATGCTGACGCCAATGCCGACACCTGGGTGACTGGAATAGCCCCACTAATCTTCGAATAGTCGAGCTAAAAATCGGGAAAGGGTTAAAGAGGAATAGTTGATTGGAAACTAATTCATGACTAGTGAGTAAGTTATCACAGCATATGAATTGGAAAATCCTAAAATGTGTCAAAATTCGATGCCCTTTTAGTGAAAATTTTGATTAAGCTTTTTGTACAAAACAATCAAATATTCTTTTTAAATGAATTGGAACAATATTTTTAAGTTTAAGTCATTCCTACTAAACAAAATATTGGATTGGAATCCCAATTAAAAGAGGCTGCAAACAACATTCCAAAATGTTTCTAAATTACACATGTGTTTGTGAGACACAATGCCCCCGCAACAGGACTAAATGTTTGACCTTGGTATGTACCCTTGACCTTATCACACGACCTTGACCTTGACATGAGGAGATGCATATTATGGACATGTATCATCATGCCAAATATTAGCATTGTATCTTGAATAGGCTGGTAGTAATTGGCAATTTTAAGTTTTTCGTCAAATTTTTGCAGACAGACGGAAAGACTGAATGACGAACAACGGTAAAACAATATGCCTCCGATCTTTCGATGCGGGGGCATAAAAATAGTTATCAAATATCATAGAAAACATTGTTGGAAAAGAGGATGTTATTGTATCAAACAATTTCTCCATTTCTCACAGTGTTTTCCATAGCTATACTTCTTCCAGTTATGAATTATGGGCTTGAGTTGGTATGGGTTAATGCCCTAGATAAACAATACAAAAAGGGTATCAATGATTATTATCATTGTAAATTAACAAATCTGCAGTGTCTTTTCTTCTTTTTCTGCCTCCATCTCCGTCTGACACTGTCCGCAGCCACTCTCGAAATTACTTCTCGACCTCACTACTGTAACACTTGCAACTTTTCAATACAGCCTCTGTGGGGGGAAAAGACAGAAAAATTCATAAATAAAGAAATAAAATTGGTGAAGTAAAGCTCCAAAACTGAAAAATATGAAACTCAGGGTTAATTGCAATACTGTTCTAAGTGACTATACAATTTTTACACACATACAACAGTTTCGCAATCAACCTAAAAATGCACAGATGTTGTAGAGCTACATACAGAAACTAGTAAAAAAGATATAAAACAATGCATGATCATATTTGAGAGAGAACCCTATTTGAAGAATTGAGTTTAGCCTGACATTGGCTCCCATTTATGTGAATCTTTGTTAGCTTGGCGACTTAGATGTCGTAACTACAACTGATTCAAGCTGTAGTTACAACATTTAGGTCGCAATTCAACCATTCTACTTTTTTCTACTGACCATAAATTCCAATTAAAATCGAAGTGGAACATCCTGTCACAGTCATATAGTTGGGGCCAACAGTGTTTGTAGGTGGAGCCAACAATTGTTAGCTCCTCTGTTTTCGGAGAAAACCCAGGTCATGTTATAGCGTCCATACAGTCGTTGTTGTAGCCGTCAAGCAAAAAATTTGATATTTTACAATTTTAGATAATGTACTCCCTTTCGATATTTCGGATAATGCCTTTTTCAAGAAATAACACATAGAAATGTCATATCTACATCTTTACATTCTTACTGTGCGACCAGCCTCCCCATTATGACTGAAAAAATGTAAAAAGCGGCTTCAACCCCATTCTCACTACTATAGATGCAGCCAATCTTGCTTAAGCGACCACATCTATTAAAAGAACACTTTCATTCAGCGGTCATATTCAAAATATTGGCCATGGCCGCACAGTAAGAATGTAAAGACGTAGATGTGACATTTCCATGTGTTATTTCTTGAAAAACGCATTAGCCGAAATATCGAAAGAGAGTACATTATTTGAAAGTGTTTATTCGATTCCCTTTGGAATATTTTTTGGACTTAGTTTGATATTTTATATCTCAAGAGGCATTTACTAGAAACTTGGAATATCATGTTCACTTTCAAAGAGAGATTTGATACTAAAATATTCACTTACTTTGAACAGCAGCACACAGTTTGAACTTCTCATCTTGCTTGAGTGTACCAGTTTTATCAAGTAGCTACATTTGACAAAACAGTGGGTAGAGCTCTTCATCCTATCTGCCACATTGTTGCTTCCCCAAAGCGTCACATAGTTAACCTTAAATATGAATAAAAAAAGGACCTCTTTTAACCCTTGTCATGCTAAATAAAATCCTTTTCAAAAGCAGCATGAAAATCAAAGGGTTGAGAGTACTGATAGCACTACCTGTAGGTTTATATATTTGATTTTAATATTAAATTTTATAAACAACCCTGATATAAAAGGGACAAACAGGTGGTAAAGACAAATTTCAGACTTCACTTAGGTGCAGAGTGATCTTTGTCTTTACCTCCTCACAACATGAATATTTCTGGGATAAGCATGACAAGAGTTAACACTTTCCTGTTTTGCAACAGTTTAGACCAGTCCAAAGTCAAAGGTTTTGTAGACGAAAATCTTAAGCAGATTTAATTTGAAAAACAACTATTCAGTAGAGTAGAAAATATCGTGGAAAAAGAAGGAATTGCTTGTTACAAGCAATTTCTTCTTTTTCAACAATGGTTTCTTCATCATAAGATCACAGGGACAAAAAAAACCAAAAAAAAAAACAAGACATTTAACAGGAAAAGGTTAAATTTTACAATGAACAAACATTTTCATGTGATGTTGTCTTTAAGAGATCCCTATTTATTTTAGTGTAAGAGAAATATCAATGACATAAACTAAAGTACTCTACATATAGAGTTAATAGACTGCCTTATTTCCCAGATAGCCCAGATAGTTACCTTGTGTTATTATCATTTAGAATATTAAATGAATGCTCTGTAAATGACACAACCAGTATGTTCATGAATGCAATGATCTGTATCAAATTAAAAACATTGAAAATGTGATATACTTCTGGTAAATCACATATTTTTTCATCTTTTGATAAATTGGATAAAGTGTATGGTTGAAATACACATTCCTTCATACACCCTTTAGTTAAAAACTGACCTGATGATAATCCACTTCTCAATTTTAGCCTACAATTAATAAATCTTTAAGCAAGAGCTGCCAGAGATGGAGTATCCTCTCCGAATAAGCCTTGCCATAAAATGAGAGCTAAAAATGTGAATGGCCACTATGTTAAAGAATTAATTCTCCCTCCATAATAGATTCTCATGAATCTCAGTGAAAAGTTTATGTGAATTTCTATTTTGTGCATGAATACCGGTACACTTGTTTCCAACTATACATGAAAGGGTTTTTACTTGTATTTTTATTTGAATGGAAAATAAACAACAGGAAAATATATTTCAAGATCTAAAAACCTACATGTTCGAAATATTAAATTCCCTTTTTGAGTGGCATGACTTAATTAACCACTTCCCACACAATCTCTCCTTTTATTGCCCCTTAAGAAAAATAAACAACTTTGGAAAACATTGTGAAAAATGAAGAAATTGCTCGTATCAAGCAACTTTACTTTGCTCTATGTATCTATCTTATCAGTTGAAAAATATTAAAATTTCATCACCTTAAAATCGATGTCTGCAGCGTCTTTTTGACCAGTCTGAAATTAAGTTGTGGGAATGGGGTAAGCTGAAATATTTACTTAAAATTGTCCAAAGCTTTTAATAAAACTTCCATGGGATTTGGGCTACAGATGAAGGACATGTCAACTAATGCCCAAACAATAATGCATCCCCTAGAAAAACAATTGTGGGATATGAAGAAATTGCTTGTAACAAGCAATATCTTCATTTTACACAATGTTTTCTACCAATAAAGTTGATAGGAACTAAGATTTAGTAAACAATAATTTGCCGTTTGCAACTCCTCAGTTTGAATTAGTCCATTTTGATTTAAGGTTTCTATCTAAAAGTAACAAATAGACCTTTTCACGGTCTCACAGCGCATGCGTCAAATCGAATCTCGTTAAAGGCGATATTTACCCGAGACTTTGTCACGTGATCGATTGCGGGGAGTCGATAATTTATCACTATATAATCCTATATAAATTGTCTATTTTGAACGACCAAAAATAAAGGTTAAAAATCAAAATTTTGGTGCGAAAAGGGTTTCAATATGTGGGCAGATATATGCAGACTAGTTGTAGCGAGTAATATTGATGATATTATCGTGTATTAGTAACAAAATTAAGTTTAAAACGACCTGGTCTCTAGGCCATATGAAACATTACGTACCTCGAGTTTTGCGAAAATAACCCTTTCATACAATAATATCTCCTACGAAATAAGATATTTTGGACATATTTTAACTCTCCCCCCCCCCCCTCACACACATACAAGGAAGGAAAAGTAAATAGTTATAGTTTGACACTCGACGCAAACACTGAATAATTACGTTGATGAATGGAAAATCCCGCCTTGCAGTATACGGACAAGTGTCAAACATCTTGACAGATATAATATTGACTAAAATAACATTCCAATATTAATCCATTCCCAAGGAATGAATTTTTTGACTGGTCCAAAAGAAGCTGCAGACGACATTTTAGAGTTAATGGAATTCAATTGTTTATTTATTTTCTTTTTTTTTTTTTTTCTTATGGGACAGGAAAAATATTGTGGTTACCGAAGAAATTACTTTATCCAAGCAATTTCTTCATTTTCCACAACGTTTTCATATGCTTCTTCTCAAATTGACATTCGCAGCGTTCTGGTAATAGAAGTGTTGGAGGAAAGGAAAAAATATATTCTTTGATTTATATAATCTGTTTTTCGTCTAGATATGCCATATACCGATTAAAAAGTGTACATGGAAATTCAAAATTGAGAGCACTATATACTAACGAAAAAAGGATTATTACAGAAATCATAATAGTATGATGACGATGTTAATAGTGCGAAGAAAAGAATGAAAAATAGAAATAATCAAATGTAATGATTATATTGGAGTGCTGTTCGGTAAACAGTCTTGATGTAAAGGGTTCCCTTTGGTATATTACATATCTATATGGTGTTATGTGTAGACGACAACATGTCAAGCATCCAATAAACAACACCGCACACTCTTTATGTATATTAGTAAAATTAAGGAATTGATGACACAAATTTGTCTTTTTATGTTTCAACCGATATGCCGCCAAGTACTGGGCAAATCAAAGAATCCGACCAGACGTCGTTTTCAATCGGCACGGGAATATTATTGCATGGTGTTTATTTATTCATCATTATCATTTCAATCTTTTACCAAAATAAGAATAAATTGAATACGCTTAACAACTTTTAGTGGATAATTTTTGCTGTGGGATATATATTATCCTAAAAAGATGGGTGGAAATGACAATTGTTGCGTGGCAGATTGTAGATCGACAAGGCATAACTCTAGTATATCCTTCCATAGAATTCCGAAGAAACCGGAGTCTAGAAGAAAATTATGGATAAAGGCAACTGGAAGAGTCCTCCATGGAAGAAATAAATTTGCACCAACGAATAATTCTTTATTTTGTGGTCGACATTTTGTGAATGGGAAGAGAAGTAATGATCCAACGTCTGTGGACTTTATACCGACAATGAATTTTCCGGTGACTTTGCCAGTAACATTGAGGCAAAGGAGAGCTACTGTTTCCAGTATGAAATCGTTCAAATATGACGGAGCAGTAGAACCCCTTGTTAAAGAAAACTGTAGCGTGTGTTACACCAAGAAACGCGTTTTGTTGCCAGAAATTGATCTTAGAATTGTGCAGAACGAAGTTCAGATTTCACATGAGCGGTCAGATGAAATGACAGAATGCGAAATGCTGCATTGCCAAATCTCCTGCGAGGTACGATTTCAATTAAAATGTAACGTAAGTTTGGTAGGATTTTCCTTGGTATGAAGCAAGGACACGGGAACTGATTAGATACAAGCTGGTATTTTCCACAGTTTTTTCAATGTGACTAAGTCTCTGGACAAATCCCTCTTCAAAGTATTTAAACGCCTTCAACGACTTGTAGGCCCGGACGCTTTCTTTGTCAAACGATTTGTCCCGCCATTCCACTAAATATTTTTTTAATTTTGATATGTCAAAGGCCGGAACATTTTTCAAACCATTTTCCCATCTATTGTGCGGATTTGTAAACACTGACTTCACAAAAAGAAACTTGTTTTCTGACATATTAACACTGTTAAAGTTCGGGGTAGTATCGAGCCTTCTTATTTTCTATTGAGTTTTTCAAACCGGAAGTAAAAACTCCCCGCAACGGGAAAATGTTGTTGTTGTTATTTTTTGAAAGCGTCTAACGGATGTAGACTTTTTAGTCATCTGGCGCTTTGCGTGAAAAGGTCTATTGATAGCAATAATATAGCCTACTATCAGTAGACCAGACACTACTTGACCTATTTTTTCAACAACAAAATACACAATGACCTGTCAAAAAGTTGTCCTACATCAGACCGTAAATTATTTTTTCCTATATTGTATACAAAATTTCATGACGAAGAATTCTGCTCTAGGTGTGGATTTAAAAAATTATAAAGAATGTATGGAAAAAAAACATCGGCATAATCGGAGGCCGTCATCAGTGCCATAAATAGATAAAGAAAGTCTGCATTATGTATTCACAAAAATGATCTAGAAAAATATGCAAAATATGTAAATCCGAACAACATACCTTTTAAAAGAACTTGTTCTAGGACTTCAATACGATTGGAAAAGGAGGGATTTCTGGGTTCACAAATTGCGCCAACAGTTCAAAAAATCTGGTTACCACAATTAATCGCGCCGATTCGTCAAACTCATTCAAATACAGGAACCAGCCAAAGTGGCTTCGTTTCCTCTGTCCACGGAGTCAATAAAATACGGAGCAAATAATATGACAATTATTTTAAAAATACCAATTTTATACCCCTTTTTATTTATTTTGATTGTTTAAATTAATAGAAACGATTATTTGCATTTTTCAAATTTTAGACTAATTGTTTGATATTACATCAGAGTTGCAACACGGTGCATATCGGGCCGATGTCCAGCCGATATGGTATCGTTTTATCTAACACTTTCATAATTCGAGAAAAACTCTCAAATTGAGAACAACAATTATTCACATTAGATTTCTTTCATACAATATGAAATAATCGGCTACAAGAAAAATGAAAAAAAGAAATTTATCAACATCGGGTCTATTCTGTCATAAAAATAAGATAAAATATCCTGCTAGAAAGTCAAGAAAGCTTTTTTCTTCGTAGGGAATCATTTCTACATAGATTAAGGTTTTATGTGAGAAAAAAGTATTGGAAAAATAATTCACAATTTGACACTGGATTCCAAGGCGATATCGGCCCGAAATCGGCCCGACATCGGCAAAAAATGCCGATATTCCGACGAGTAGCCGATATCGGCCCGATATAGCTATGTTTGCTGGGAGGAGTCATAGCGCAGCCGGTATCGCGTCAGACTCCTAATCTTCAATAATGGGGTGTCAAGGGTTCGATCCCCGGCGGCGGCACATATCCTTTCCGACGTTTTTCTCTCACCAATGGGTGGATAATCGTAAACCTAAGTGGGATAGCATCTGGAGGCTAGGAAAGGATGTAATGGTAGTACTGGTGTGAGAAATACCAGGAATCCATTGTTAGGTGCTCCAACCACCGCGATATGACTGAAATACTGTTAAAAGCGGCGTTAAATCCCATTCAATAATACCTTACGCTCTTCTCCATTTATACAGTAACGCAGTCAAATAATGGAAGTAGATAAGAAGAGAAACGACTCGGGTTTAAACTCAGATTAGACCGCCGTCGACTTTAACAAAGCTTTATTAAAGTCGACAGTTGAACCAATCTATTCTCAGATGACATAATTTTAGACTAGTCCAAATTAAATGAAGTTGCTGGCGACAATTTTCAGTTGATGGGTATTTAAAACTATTTCTTCATTTTTGGATAAAAAAACAATGTGGATAATGAATACATTGCTTGTTAAAAACAATTTCTTCAGTTTCCACAATGTTTCCAAGGCTTTTTATTAAGGGTTTCAAAAGTGGGATTGTGTGGAAATGGGTAAAAAAAACTGCGCTCCCGTCATAGACTTATTTCCTCCCATTTCCTATCGATGCGAAGTGGGCGAAGTATTCGGGGACGAAAACGTACTTTACAGCTCTTCGTGTAAAAGATAAAAAGAGTCGTCATAACAGGAAGTCAAATTTTTCGAGGAAGCTACTATGTAAATATCTGTCAGTTATTTCGTTAAAAACCACACAAAACCTGTCAATAGAATGCATGTAGCAAATTCATTTGAATTTCGTATCATTCTGATCGATTTCTTTCCTTTTTTGTTCGCCAATGTTAATTATTTTTTCAATATATGTTGTTGAAAAACACAGGTGTAGACTCCACCCTACTGAGTTTTCTACAAACTTTGTACCACTCCTGTCCGTTCTCCTCCAGTCAGAAATAAAGGAAGGGGGAAGAGTTGATCCGAACTGTTTTGTAACTCTTTTCAAAGGGTTTGTTGGCTTGCAAAACTTATTTTAGTTTTATTGTTCGTTCGACTTGGCTCGAACAGGTAAGATTTGACCATGACAACTATGTAAACACCAGTACCAGTATGTATGGACATCAGTATTGTGCAGAGGTCATGATTTCACAATATTCTGGAGTGGTGAAATATTTGTTGTGGTCTGAATCTGTACTCAGGGGTCGACACCTACAGTGTCCCAGGATCCTGAAAATTTGAAAGGGACCCAAGCAATCTTAGGCTAGGAATTCTGTCAGGATCTTTCAATATTTCTCCAGTACAATGGATCTTAATGTATCAACAAATGCTTCTGATTTAGTTGTTTGTTTTTTTTGTAGAAAACATTGTGGATAATGAAGAAATTGCATTTTCTTCATTTTCCACAATGTTTTCCCGAAGTTTTTTTTTTAAGTTTCCTGCCTAGAAAGGCAAGATTGTGTTAATGTATATCAAGGAGGGATCCCTGATTATCTGGAGGAAACCCCTAAGTAAAAATTAGGGATTCCTGTGGGATCCCATTAAAGCATAGTTAATGCCCCAATTTCCAATGGATAGTTTTTAACCCTTGTCATGCTGAATAAATTACCTTACTGAAATACTGGCAAATCAAAGGGCTGAAAGCACTGATAGAACTAATCGTTCAAAAATCAATATTTCTTTTAGAAATCAACTTCATAAACAACTCTGACAGTAAAAGTACAAGCAGGAGGTGTAGACTAAGATCAGCCTGCACATAAGTGCAGTCTGATCTTAGTCTACACCTCCTGCCAAAACCGGAATATTCCGGGTTCAGCATGACAAGGGTTAAGTAATGGGAGATTGTGGTTGTCTTGTATTTCTGACAAGTCACACCAAGTGCAGACTAGAATACCATGGCCTTTTTTTGACTGGGACCATCATTCCTACCATTTTACCCATTCCAACACAGTGGAATTTTAAACCGGTCCAAATTGAAAGGAGCTGCAGACGACAGTTTCAAGTTGATGGAATATTTAATTTTTACGTCTTTTCGGATAGAAAACATTTTGGATAATGAAGAAATTAATTGAACCAAGCAATTTCTTCATTTTCCACAATGTTTTCCAAAGCGTTTTCGTTGAGGGGCGTAAAAAGGAGGGATTGAGTGGGAATGGGTTAATTAACTAATGTCCCAGTTGAAAGGTACCAAAATGACGTCATTTAACCTCTCCTAAACATTTACTTGATTTGTAGAATTGATCTAGGAGATCTGTTTGAATCTACTATAGTAGGAACATTAGTACCAGCTGTAAAAGGCCCATGATGACCAATGATGGTCTTGAAGTGAACAAAGGATGTAAGCCATTGTATAATTTTTCCATCTGTCAAATTTTTCTGCTTGTTCAGGGATCTGCCCAGAAATCAAATTCATGGGGACAAATGGCCTAATTGGTTTGAAAAAGTGAGCCATTTTAGAAAATATGGGGCCCTACTTATAAATTTCCATTATCCTAAATAATCAAAGGGTTTCCAGTTAGCATTGTCAGTATTCAGGGGTTAGTAAGCCTTTTGGACTGCTAGACTCTTATATGTTACTTTCCTTTCATTAGTTCTAAAATTCAAAAATGTATATAAAACCACTCATTTACTATCTACATGTTTAGTATTTAACCCATTACCAGAAGGCATTAATATAGACTAGTCCAAATTGAAAGAAATTGCAGACGAAAAGTAAAAGTATATGAAATCTTAGATTCTTTCAACTTTCTCGGCAGAAAGCATAAGTTTAGTAAAATGAAGAAATTGCTTGTTCCAATCAATTTTTTCATTTACTCACTGTTTTCCAAATTGTTTTTCTCCAGAGGCATCAAAAAGCGTCACTGAGTGGGAATTGGTTTAAGTTCTTTTGTGTTTCAAGTACAATCTTCAGCTCTCAATATAAACAATAGTAGTTTTAAAGTTTCAATTGGTCTAGGTTAGCGATTATGGTTTAGATTTCTTGTCATACTCATCCAGTTATATTTGACTAGCTATGGGTATTAAAACTGCTTTTCCTTTTTCTGGTCCGCCTAGTCATTTACTTAAGTATTTCTTCCGGTGAAGCTTGAACAAATTTATAGAGAATCTGCGACTTTGGAGGGTGACAAACCTGTAGAACTTGCCCCTCCTCCCTAAGAAAATCTATGATGTAATAATTTACTTTCGCTTTTATTGTTGAGAACCCTGAAAAAGCGTCGAAAATTGTACTGGGATACCTTTCAGTTTGTTCTATTGCCTATAAATGAACACATGGAATGGCACCCAAAACTATCTATTTCCATACATTTAACACCAATTTATAAAGTGTAATGAGGGGATAAATATTGATTTCACTTTGGATTAGGCTAAATCACTACTATAATGTTGCAGAAGTTGGATTCTTGCCAACATGGTATATTAAACTGTGCCCATGGGCTACCCATTCAAATTATCCTGTACCATCTGCTATATTTTTAGCACAAACCCTGTTTGTTATCTAATATTTCTCATGATATAATGAAAAATTTTACACAACAATGCTAAGAGGTAAATTATGGTAATGTTGATCAAATTCTATTTCAGGCATACAAGATAGTGAGAGACAAGTAAAATGACCATGGGAGATACAAATAAAGCCCTGCATGCAAAGATGATAGTAGATGTGGTGTTATCTCCAATCTTTGAAAAGGTGAGCTATTTAGTAGATGTGTCAAGTCTCAAGAAAATCTAGATTTTTGTCAGTCTCTCTTATCTAGAAGACTGAAACTTTCTGAATTTACAATGTACAGTGGACAGTAATATAAACAACCAGTCAAATAAGGTCTATTGTAAAAAGTGTACCTTTATCTCTAAACCTTACACACTTAATGTTAATTCATTCTCTTTGTGAGTGCTAAAAGTGACTGTCACATATTCTAATGTCGTCTAATAGCTGAGGCATACTTTCCTGTTGCAGTGCAAATCTGAAGTTTGAAAGGTTATGGCTTGCAATCTGTCAATTTTCACAGAATGAGAGTTTTTGAATGTCATAGTGTTTCCCATTGAACACACTCTAAACTCATTGTTATCATGAAATAGTTAACCAATTCCCACACAATGACAAGGTGTAGACTAAGGTGTCAACATTTTGCATTCCAAATTACAATATGTAATTATTGACATACTATTAGCGATTTTTTTTAGGAAAAACGGTATTTCATATCGATCAACCTGAAACAAGTACTGACACATTTCCGCTCATTTCCACGCATGTTCATAAACGTGAAGTGAAAATCTTTGTGATCGCCTCCATCTTGTTTCAACGCTGATGAAGAAAATAACTTACTTGCTGAATGCCAACAGCCTCCTTTTAGTCATGAATATCCAGGAAAATGGTTTAAAACTTAACATATCCTTGGTAAATTGTCTAATGAATTGTCAAAATGAGAGAAATAATTTCCTCGTGTTTCAAGATAGAATCTAGGCCAGTGGTTAGTGGAGTTAGCGAATACATGTAAACTCCCTGCTGGTGGTTTGACCTGGCAGGGCTGGGCATATTTAAACCCCGTATACACAGTATATTTAACAGGTTACAACCCTGTTATAGACGCGATTCAAGCGCCTATTAACCCCATCAAATAAAACACCGTTTACCTCTCGAATTCGACTAAATCTTTGAAACGGACATGTAGTACTTCATTGTGATAATAATATGCTCAACGAAAAAATAATTGAATGTTAGCTTTTATTTTTTTACCTTTTATCATTTAACCTTTTACCGCACAACCACAAATTTTCATGCACTTAAGAAGAAAACGCTGGGGTTAATTCAAAATAGCGATTTCGGTAAACAGTAAGGCGTCATGATTGATTGAAAAGGGTTTTACGCAACTTTTAATAGAATTTCAGTTATATTTGGGTGGCTGGAGCTCCTAACCATGGATTCCTGGTAGTTCACACACCAATACTACCACTACATCCTTATCGAGCCTCCAGCTGCTCCTCCTACATAGGTGTACGATTTACGATGAAATATGCTTGCATTATTGAGAGCGGTTACTGATAAACTAGCAAAACCGCTCTCAGGACTTTCAGTCCTTTGATTTAAGCTTGGCTGTTTTCGGAGAAAACCCAAGGTATTGTCATCACCTGAGCACCGTGCACGTCGGCATTGGCGTAGGCTTTGGCGTGACAAACTTTAACCTTTGTCATATCTCTGTTGTTATTGAAGATATCCTCATGAAACATGGCATGTGTGTTAACCATCACAAGAACTATCTAGACCATCAAGGGGGATAACTCTAAAAGTGTTTTGTAAGAGTTATGCCCCTTTTTCGACTTAGAATTTTTGCATTATCCAGCACCTGCAGCCAAGCGTTGGCACCCATGGGCAGTGCTCTTGTTAAGTTTGTGGCATAAAAATACGAATTTAACTATTCCATTCCAATAACCCATTCCAACACAGTGACGCTTTTTGACGCCATTTAAGAAAACCATTTGGGAAACCATTGTGTAAAATGAAGAAATTACTTATAACAAAAAGTTTGAACAAATCTAAAATTTCAGCTGCTTTAACCCATTACCAAACGGCAAAATTTTAGACAAGTCCAATTGAAAGCAGCTGCAGATGACAATTCAAAAGTTATGAAATTTTGGATTTTTTCATTTTTGAAGTAGAAAACATTGTGGATAATGAAAAAATTGCTTGTAACAAGCAATTTATTTGTTTTCCACAATTTCCAAAGGATTTTTTCTTTGGGATATCTAAAACCATTATTTAGTGGTAATTGGTTAAATTGTCGTCTGCAACTCCTTTCAGTTTGGTCCAGTCTAAAGTTTTATTGTCTGGTAATTGGTTAAAATTCAAGAATGGCAAGCAAACTAATAGTAATGTGTTGTATTATAATTTCAGTTGGAGAAGAAAGACCTGGCTGCATCACAAACACTGAGGGCTGCTTTCACCAAGGTACATATAACAGAATTAGTTTCAAGCAGACTCTGTAAAAGGAGTTAAAGGGTTACCATCACTGATCTGCCAAAGTTTTTGATGCAAGGGAACAATGTCTTCTTGCTAAATAAAAAGTGGGGACATTTTAAAAATTATTGGATCACAGTAACATTTTGGTAACCAAGAACTTAAAAAACCAAATGGACAGTAACCTACTAGCCAGGAAAAACTGGGAATATTTAGAATTGCTGTAGGGCAATTGTGCAAAAACGCAGCCTTTTCACACCACTAGGCCATGAATTAGATTAAAGTATATATTTATGATGAATTATTAACCCATTCCAACACAGCAACCCTTTTTGACGCCACAGAAAAACAATCAGGTAAACATTGTGTAAAATGAATAAATTGCTAACATCATAAGTTAGATGAAGCTTATCTGGTGAAAAGTGCAAAGAAAAATGTAACAGTATCTGAAAAACAGCATAGATTTAACCAAATCTTATAAACAATGTCTTATCTCAAACTCTTTTCACCTGTGAAAAAACAAACGCTATTCAGCCAGTTTTATCAAGTCCTGCTAATTATTTTCTTGTATATTTTAGGTTGACCATGCCTTACCAGGTTTTACCTACGATTTTGTGAAAGGTTTATTACAGAAAGCAGACATCCACGAAAAGTTTGATATCAGCGAAACTCTTCTAAAACTTGGTGGGTCACCAGAGGCTGAAGGTAACTTTATTTAGTAAAAATACAAAATACAATTTGCTGATACAAAAGTCAAGGTCAGACTACAGATAGAGGGGTTAATTCTTATTTTAGATTTAAATAATTCACCAAAACTGCCATTATCCCTATGCTGTAGGAACTCATTTGAATTGTCTCAACCCGATTATTGAAATGAGTATCCACAACATAGGGATACATCTCCATAATATGCATCTCCTCATGACAAGTTCAAGGTCATTTGATAAGATCAAGGTCACATGCCAAGGTCAAACGTTTAGTCCTGTTGTGGGGGCATTGTGTTTCACAAACACATCTTGTTTCTGTTTGGAACAGTCTATATTGCCTTTGTTGTTGGTATGAAAAGCTTAAACTCAGGTCATATCTCTTTTATTACTCAAGCTATTAACTTTTAACTTGCCATGTTGGTTAACTATTAAAGTCATGCAAAAATTTATTGGATGCAAGTCTGAGGCTCAAATTTAAGCAACCAGGGACCTTATTCATCTGAAATGTGTCCCATAGACCCACTGGGGCTCAATTTCAGAAAAAGAAATTTAAGACTGTTTAAACTGTCTTCAGTTTTTTTCTGATGTAAAACTCAAAAAGATCAAAGTTGCTAAGTGCAAGGTTACCATTAAGCAAACATTTTTTTTTCAATACTATTTGATGTTAAATACTTTAAGTTCAATTTAAGTCATTTCAAAAAGCCATTGTTTAAAACATGGATTCCTAAACCTATAGCAAGGACCCTTATGACATTGCATCTTGAGTCTCTTGGATCCAATTTTATTGACTACACCCCCTTAATCTAAGTTGTTGATCCTGATGATGTCAGATATGTACTTCTGACTCTTGCTCCTTTAGATTTTGTACTTGTTCTTTGAATTGTTTTTCCATAATTAGAGAATTATTGCCTCGAAACAGTGTATACACAAAATCATTCTCAAATTGGAGAAAGACTTGAAGATATGTTCAAATTATTCTAACTTCAATAAATTAATATTCTTATCGTTTAAAGACTTAACGTTTGTGTGTTTAAATCTGTTTGGGTAGATTTCCTGGTAATCATTATGTTGAATTTATATTTTGTTACAGAGTTACGAATTACCAGACCTGAAAACACATTCCAAGAATTAAACCGATGTGCCGTTACATTGAAAAGAATTCTGAGTCGAATACCAGAACAGATTTATGACCGAAAACAGTTTTTAGATACCATCAAGTAAGCTTTTCTTTGTCTGACAATTATTATTCAACCCTTGTCATGCTAAGGAAAATCCTTGTTCAGAATTGTATGAAAATCAAAGGGGTGAAAGCATTGTAGGGCCTTTATTGTGTGTCACTATTTCTTATGTTGTTCAAGCAATGAAAGATAAAGATCTTGCATGAAAATAGTTGATCATTGTATTTTTTTAATCCCAAAAAATAGACAAATTATTAGTTTGTTGTCCGAAATCTCTTAACCCATTCCCACTCAGAGAGGCTTTTAGACGCCCACGAAAAAAAGCTTATGAAAATATTGTGGAAAATGAAGAAATTGCTTCTCATAAGCAATTTCTTCATTTTCCACAATATTTTCTACCCAGAAAGTTGAAAAAATCATAAACTTTATGTTGCCGTCTCCAACTTCTTTTAATTTGGACCAGTCTAAAATTTTGCCATATGGTAATGGGTTAAAGTGTATCATTAGGCACACGAATTACGTGGCAACATAATCATGTTATCAGCATGTTTGGTCCCGCTTAATTGATTGGGATTGGAATGAACAAAACCTGGGCTAAATCTTTCAAAACAATGATTTTATCATTTTAATTATTTCAATAGTTTGAATGGAATTATTGAATGATAATTCAAAGACAAATCTCAGTGATCCACCAGAAAGCATTTAACCATTACCAGATGACAAAATTTATTATGGTCTCCGTCCGTCCTTCCACCATTCCATCACTACGCTTGTCCGGAGCATATCTCCTAAAGCATAAATGCTATCAACTTGAAACTTCATAGATCGATAGATCTCATTAAGGAGAATGGCAGTGTACAAGAACCACAACTCTTGTTTGCATAATTTGTGCCCTTTCTTGTTTTAAAGACTAAGATTTTGTCCGGAGCATAGCTCTGAAAGTATAATAGCCATTAACTTCATAGGTGGATAGATCTCATTGAGGAGAAGTGCAGTGCACAAAACCCTCGACTCTTGCTTGCATGATTTTGGAGTTATTGCCCTTTGTTGTTATAAGACCTAGATTTTGTCCAGAGCATATCTCTGAAAGTATAATAGCTATTATCAAACTCATTGTGAATAAATGCTGTGCACAAGAAGCCTGAATCTAACTAACACTCAGTTTACTATGAAGCTTTTGCGGTGGAGGATGACTATGTCCCACATTGCTCTTGTATTGTCTGGGAATCGGTTAATATTCTTTATATAAATTACTTTCAGGGGTATTGCCAATGCTATTAAACTATTGTTGGATGCAGTTAACAGAGTGATAGCCGAGGTGCCCTCTTCCGAAAATGGCAGCAAACAGGTTTGTGTTTATACTCACATTATGGTTGATGATTTTGAAACATATCATTGAATTGAAATTCTGTTTCAGTTGTATGCACTAAACGATAATTAACTTCATAATACATGTACTTTATATTGCATAAAATATCTTTTACTGACCTTCAATTACAGAGGACTACCTCTAGGAAATGAAGCCAACTGGTCCTACAGACCTTGGATAAAACACAGTTAGTGTTGAACCAATGATTAAGACCAGAATTGTTTTTTAGTATAATCTAACCTAAATACAAATGACCCAATCCCGCCGAACTGCCCACCATTAAAGAATCGAAAGCAGAGTGACCTGTCTTCTATTATGATTAAAATGTTCAGATTTTAAATAGAAGCATTCAATTTTTTTTGGGGGGGGTGGGGGTGGGTGGGTAATCACATTTGAATTGAAATGATTATAACAAAGATATTTTAATGAATGAATACTTTTTTGGAACTTTCAGTAGAAATGATCAGAAAAAGGGGGCGGAGGTCACCTAGAAATTTGTGAAACTACAGACACAAAAATAGACAAAAAATTTTATTTTGTATTATAGTGAGGTTATGAATAAGCAAATAATTGATTATTTTACCTGTCTATGATTTGATTGAGGCCTTAGATAAGGGGCATTAACCCTTTCCTGTACAATCACTGGTTTTTACGTCCCGGTGATTTTATACTTGAGAAAAAATTATGGGAAAAGAAGAATTACTTGTAACAAGCAATTTCTTCTTTTTCCACAATATTTTCTACCATACTGAATGGTTATTTTTCAAATTAAATCCACTTAAAATTTTTGTCTGCAAAACCTTTGAATTTGGAAAGGTCTAAAATTTTGCAAAATAGGAAAGGGTTAAGGATGTCACAGGGAGTCAATTTTCTAGCCCAACATTATAATAAACGATGTAACATCTATATATTTTCCAAGTTTCTGTACAATTGTTGCACAAATACTGATGAACCAAGCAATTTCTTCATTACCCACAATGCTTTCCGAAACTTTTTTCTTGAGAGGCATCAAAAAGTGTGATTGTGTTTAACCCATCGGCAGACGGCAAAATTTTAGACTGGTCCAGGTTGAAAGGAGTTGCAGATGACAATTTAATGTTTATGAAATTGTGGGTTTTTTCAACTTTCTGGGTAGAAAACGTAGAAAATGGAGAAATTGCTTGTAACAAGCAATATCTTCATTTCCCACAATGTTTTCAAAAGCTTTTTGTTCTTGGGGGCGTCTGAAAGCATCACTGTGTAGGGATGGGTTGAAAGGTTAACCAACTTTGTGATTCTTTTACGTTTTACTAGAAAACAAATCTTTAGCCTAATCATAACATAACATAACATAATCTTTATTCTCCAAGGTACAATATTTTGTACAATATTAGGATCAATATTCAAAGAGGTAACAGATGAGAGTTAGTGGTTTTGTTGCACACTAAATGATCTGTTTTTGATTTGCCATAAAGCACCAATTAATCATTGGGTTAAGTTGTATGAATTTAGGGTAGATAACATTTTGGATAATGTTACAATCATTACTTTCTTTTTCCACAATGTTTTCTAAATATTTCTTTCTTGATGTTGTAAAAAGTATCAATTAATGGAGATGGGTTAACAAAGATGAGATAAGAGGTACATTGTTTAATAGCCATCTGTCCGTCTATTTGTTTAAGACTAACCCTGTATCATGCTAAATGAATTCTTACTAAAATCAAACAATGAAAGCAATGAAAGGCCTGATTGTGGGTCACTCAATTTTTGTTTTGAAAATATGTTTCATTGACAGCTCTCAATTTTAAGGCACAAACACGTTGTGTTTAAACACAACATGTTTATCCCTTAAAATTGATTAGGTGTGTGCAGACTTTTTCTCTACCTCCTGTCCAAATAGGAATATTTCGGGCTTATCATGACAAGGCTTATAAACTCTAAAGAATTTTAGTTGATCTTTCTGGAGTCACTACCTCAATGAGAGGACTACTTTCATTAAGTAATTGAGTAACCACAATCAAAATCCCCTTTTCAAAGTCAAAAACTAACAAAAAGAAGTTGTCTTATTAGCTAAAAACATATACATGCAATGCCTGAATCCAATATTGTTGGAACTCATTAGAATCAGCGCAGTAAGAGTAACAACAACTTAGGATTTAGAGAGAAATCTGTAATAATTTATGTATCCAAGCAGATCAATTATTCATTTTTTTTTGGAAAAAATATGTATGAAGTGACCATTCTCTTAACCCTTTTCTGTTGTGTAAGTGTTTAGACCTGTCCAAATTCAAAGGTTTTGCAGACAAAAATGTAAAGTTGATTTAATTTGAAAAATAGCAATTCTGTAGGGTAGAAAATATTGTAGAAAAAGAAGAAATTGCTTGTAACAAGCAATTTCTTCTTTTTCTACAATGTTTTCTCAATAATGTAGAAAAAGAAGAAACTGACTGTTACAATCAATTTCTTCTTTTTCTACAATGTTTTCTCAATTATAAAGATACGGGGATGTAAAAACCAGGTACCAGCTACCACCTTTAAGTGATCATTTTATACAAGATTAATTGTATGAATTTGAGATTAAAAGAACATCAAATCTTTGTATCACAGATCCTAGAAGACAGAAAGAAAGAGTTTGTGCGATATTCTAAGAAATTCAGCAACACTTTGAAGGAATTTTTCCGTGACACAAATCAGTATGTACATGTTTATATGTTTACAAATAGAGTAATCACACATGTTGCACCTGGGACCAATTGTACACAACTCTGTCAATATAGTGACAGCATGGATTTTCAGACAACTATCATAACTTATTACAAACTAGAAAGGTTTGGACTGGGTATTGTCATGTTGCACCTGGGACCAATTGTACACAACTCTGTCAATATAGTGACAGCATGGATTTTCAGACAACTATCATAACTTATTACAAACTAGAAAGGTTTGGACTGGGTATTGTCAATAGAAAATAAATTGACCAATCAAATTGTTGATTTACATTGGTGGTATATGTTGATCTCTAACATTTATATTAACCTTTTCCTGTTTTGCAAAATTTTAGACCAGTCCTAATTCAAAGATTATGCTGACGAAAATTGAAAGATGTTTTTCTTGGAAAAATAACCATTCAGTAGGGTAGAAAATATTGTGGAAAAAGAAGAAATTGCTTGTTACAAGCAATTTCTTCTTTTTCCACACTATTTTCTCAATTATACATATACAGGGATGTAAAGACTAGAGATTGAACTGGAAAGGGTTAAGGGTAATTGTTTGTTTGGTGATTTAACCCATTCCAACTCAACAAAATTTTAGACTGGTCCAAATTGAAAGAAGCTGCAGACGATATTTTGAAGTTGGTGTGATTTGAATTTTCTTTGTCTTTTTGGATAGAAAACATTGTGGATAATGAAGAAATTGCTTGATACAAGCAATTTCTTCATTTTCCACAATGTTTTCCAAAGCATTTTTCTTGAGGGGCGTAAAAAGGAGGGCTTGTGTGGGAATGGGTTAAAACTTTGTTATCAACTTCAATCAAACAAGGATGGCTGGTGCAACATGCACTAGAGAGCCTTTTGTTTTAACTCTTACCCACTCGACAAAACTTTAGACTACTGTGAATTTAAAGAACCTCCAGACAACAACTTTAGCCTGACTTTGTATTTTTGGGAAAAATTAATTGTAGATAATGAAGAATTTCTTCATTTCCACTATATTTTCCAAGGTTTGTTTTCCTTTAGGAGTGCAAAATGCAGCATTTTGTGGGAATTGGTGAAATACAATAACAGTGTATGTTTACCTTTTCATGCACTTTTTTGTGAACAGTATTTATTTAGAATTATTTTAGAATTCTGAACTCTGACCCTTCTTAAAGGAAAATGCATGAAAGTGTAAACATACAACTTTTTTTTAAAGAAAAAAGCACTAACATTTTGAGAAATGTCAATGAAATTCTGATAAGGCACATTGAAATGACGAATTTCACATGCTACAATTAATTTGTTTTAAAATCAAAAGGCTGTCAATTAAAGTCTATCCAAAATTATACATAATAGAATACTCTTTTTTATTTCTTTCTTTCAATTTTCATCAGATAATGATTATGACTTAACACATTACCACACAATTACACATCGCTTTATCAAAGGGTTTTTTCATTCTCCGCAATGTTTTCAAAACCTTATATTGCTTTAACCCTTTCCCCTTTTTCGAAATTTTAGACTAGTCCAAATTGAAAGAGGTTGCAGACGACAATGAAAACTGGATGCCATTTGAAAAGAAACCATCCTATGTGGTAGAAAATATTGTGGAAAAAGGAGGAATTCCTTGTTACAAGCAATTTCTTCTTTTTCCACAATGTTTTCTTGAGTATAAAATCACAGGAACGTAAAATCCCGTATTTGAACGGGAAAGGGTTAACAAGCCATTTCTTCATTCTCCACATAGGATTTTATCTTTAGGGGCATCGAAAAGTATGATTGTGTGGTAAAGGATAAGCAAGCAATGTCTCCTTTTCTCACAATCTTTATGACCTGATTTGGCACTTATTTTAAGTTGACCTTATTCATGCTGATATAGTCATTTTTGGCAGGATAAAATTTAACCCATTTTCACACAGTGTAGCTTTTGGGTGCCCCTCAAGAAAAACAAAAAGGAAACAATGTGTAAAATGAAGAAATTGCTTGTAACAAGCAATTTCTACATTTTACACAATGTTTTCTATCTAGAGAGTTGAAGAAATAGAAAATTTCATTAACTTGAAATTGTCTTTAGCAATTCCTTTCAATTTGGACCAGTCTAAATTTCTGTTCTGTGGAAATGGGTATAGAAATGGTAGAAAAATTATTCTTCATTCATATATACCAGAAACCAAATGTCAACCCAGGTCAGTTAGTACATTCCTCGCTGTTTAACCCATTCTCACACAATCCCACTTTTGTATGCAACTCAAGAAAAAAATCAGAAACATTGTGGACATTGAAGAAATTGCTTGTTACAAGCAATTTCTTCAAAGTCAACAATGTTTTCTACACTAAAATGCAAACATTGTTTGAGTTTGAACAACCTGAAATTGTTGTCAGCAACATCTTTCAATTTGAACCAGTCTAAAATTTTGTCATGTGGGAATGAGTCAAACAGAGTTGACCCTTCACCGCTTTTAAAGATGATCCTCTCTTGTGTGATGGATAACTTTCATATCTCTTACCCTTAAATATCATGTGCACTTTAAATAAATTTTAAATTTGTGGACAATCTTTGCTTAAATATGACAAATTTCTGACAGAAAGCGTGCCAGCGAGGTTTGGGAGATATTGCACTCCGGGTAAGTGTTCACAAGGAGACGGGTGGCAGGCAGCTATAATACCAGCATTATTTGGCTTTGTTTTTATTGTTTTTATTGCAGAAGTGGCTGAACATATTTGCTAGGACTTGAAAAGAAAGTAAAGATTAACCCATCACCACACAATAAAGATTTTGATTTTACTAAATTGAAGGAAGTTCAAGAATTCAATTTAACCCTTTCCTGTTTTGCAGAATTTTAGACCTGTCCAATTTCAAAGGCTTAGCAGATGAAAAATGAAAGTGAATTTAATTTGAAAAAGAACAATTCAGTAGGGTAGAAAATATTGTGGAAAAAGAAGAAATTGCTTTTTCCACAATTTTTTCTTAAGTATAAAAACACAGGGACATGAAAACCAGTGAATTAAAGGGAAAGGGTTAAGAGTTAATGAAATATAAATTTAGTTGTCTTTTAGGGAAGAAAACATCATAGGAAATGAATAAATTGCTTGAAACAAGCACTTTCTTCATTTTCCACTATGTTTTCCGACACATTTTTTTCTTGGGGTCATAAAAAGGCAGGATTGAGTGGGAATGGGTTAAATAATGAAAATTATTTATGAAGCATTGGGAATCCTCTCATGTGAATTATGGTTCATGTGTTTGAATGCCCTGGACATCAGACATGCTATACATATTTCTGTGTTAGTGAAGACATTATTCAGTCAGGGTTTAATCTAGAGGGGGGGTCATTATGCCAATGGCCCTCTAAAATACAAAATGGCCCCTTTTTGCTCCAAATCTAGGCCCATTAGGCTCCCACTTTTTAGCTGGGCTATTTATCGGAGAAAACCTGAGGTATTGCTATAGCCTTGGTGTCGTCATAGTCTTGCAAAAACTTTGACATTTTGTGATATCTCTGGTTCTACTAAAGGCATTCACTTGAAACTTGGCAAATGTGTTCACTACTATCAAGGGGGATAACTAGATGCATTATGTCCACTATCCAGCACCCAACAGCCGAGCATAGGCACCCTTAGGCGGTGCTCTTGTGTTTTTTTTACAACTTTCTAGTGTAAGTTTAAAGCAATTCTTCACAATTATTCATTTTTTACACCCTCAAGAAAAAGGCTTTAGAAAACATTGTGGAAAATGAAGAAATTGCTAGTTACAAACAATTTCTTCATTATCCACAATGTGTAACCCCTAAAGACAAAAGATTTTAAAAATTCCTTCCAAATGAAAATTCTGGTAATAGTTTAACTACATATAAATATCATAAATACAGCTTATTCAAGCTGTAGCTAAGATGTTTATGTTGCCAGCCATTGTTGGAGGTCAGTGGATTCAGTCAGTGATCTAATGACTTCAACTGATTTATTTACTTGGGATAATGATGCCTGCTTTTTGCCTTTGCATAGTTAGAAAGAAATATTAATTCCTGCACAGTTACGTCCATTTTATTCATTATTAAACCCTTTCCCATAAAGTCCAGATTTTTATGTTAGTATGATGTCATTATTTAGAAAACAGTGTGAAAAAAAGAAAGAAATTGCTTGTGATTTTATAATTGAGAAAACGTAGAAAAAGAAAAAAATTGCTTGTAATTTGAATATCTTTTTACCTTACCGAATGGTTATCATGTAAATTAAATCCACTTTAACTTTTCACCTGCAAAACCTTTACATTTTTGTCTGTCTTCAAAACTTAACCCATTCCAACTCAATCCCTCCTTTTTACGCCCTTCAAGAAAAAAACTTTGGAAAACATTGTGGAAAATGAAGAAATTGCTTGTATCAAGCAATTTCTTCATTATCCACAATGTTTTCTATCCAAAAAGGTGAAAAAATTTAAAATTCCATCAACTTGAAATTGTCGTCTGCATCTTCTTTCAATTTGGACCAGTCTAAAATTTTGTCAAGTGGGAATGGGTTAACAAAAAAACTTAACGATGCCGATTACTACCAACCTATTCAAGATACAATGCTCATAACTGGCGTGATGATACATCTCCATAACACACATTTCCTCATGTCAAGGTCATGTGATAAAGTCAAGCTCACATACAAAGGTCAAATGAAAAAAAAAACCTCATGTACAAGTCAACAACACTTTTCATAGTTAAGTCCTGGTGTGCGGGCATTTTGTTTGACAAACACATCTTGTTTTATTTCGGACAAAGAAATTGTGACTGCATACATTTCTATCTTGTTAATGACTGCTTGTCCCTATGATATGGAAAGTTTTAGAAATGTTTTTACCTGTGAAACCTTGTGATTACTGGTATACTTCTAAAACTTTGTAACCACAGCTTGAATAAAGCTGCAAGTACAAAGCCTTTAAAGTGAAATTTAGAAACATTTCTGTTTCACAGAGAATGCTTGGTCACTTTTAGCATCTTCAATGGGCATTCAGACAATCGCAAATTCAGTGCTTTTGAAGGATATTGTAACTGTTTATCGACAATGTGAAGGTTCACATTATTATTATCTATAACGTTACTTTGTTGAAGCTATAATCATGTGACGTCTTTTGTCGCCCTTAGTTGATGTGGTTGTAAGGGTCCATTATCCATAATAACATCTACAATACCAATGTACTTAATGTATCAATATGATATCATTCATGATTAACCCATTGCCACACAACAGAATTTTAGACTAGCCTGAATTGAAAGAAGTTGCTGACGACAATTTCAAGTTGAAGGAAAGTAAAAATTTTTCATACTTTTGAATAGAAAACATTGTTGATAATGAAGAAATTGCTTAATACAAGCAATTTCTTCATTTCCACAATGTTTTCCAAACCTTTTTTCTTGGGGACGTAAAAAGAAGGGCTTGTGTGGGAATGGGTTAAGTGTACCAGATAGAGAGCATTTGGTTTAATGTTTTACAGTATAACAAAATTAAGACTGGTCCAGACTGAAAGAGGTTGCATTTCAATTTGTACTAAAATTGGTAAATAAATGCCAGGTAAGATAGAAAATATTGCAAGACAAGGGAGATTACTTGTGCCAAACAAAGTTTTCCATGATCATATCTCATCAGGGCATCAGAGAGAGGCATTGTTTGGTTATGGTTTAAATGTAGAGAAAAAATCTATTATCAATGCATTTTTCTTAAGTTTGCATTAAACATTTCTAAATGCCAAAATATTTGAATATTTTTTCAATATTTTCTTAAATTTGGATATATTTTTCTATTTTCTACAGAAAAAAAAAGACAATAATATTTTCAACTGAGCTTGGAATATGTTATGATAAGAGATACAACATCTTGCATATACTGAGCTGTGGAGAAACATTTGCATCAAAGCAATTTCTTCATTTTGCACAATATTTTCTACCCAGAAATTTAAAGAAAAAAAAACCCACATAAATTTAAATGGTCATTTACAATTCCTTTTAACTCAGATGAGTCTAGAATTTTGCCATCTGTTAATGACTTAATGGGGGGGGGGAATCACCTCTGTCGGTGCTCCCAAATATTAGCTCACATCATAACCCTTTCCCACTCAATAATGCTTTTAAACGCCCCTCAATATACAAGCTTTGGAAAACATTGTGGAAAATGAAAACCTTGCTTGTTACCCAAAAACTGGTCTTAAATCGTATTGTGTGGAAATGGGAAAATGCATTTTTAAGATACTTTATGTCTTGAAAGGTAGTCAGAATATAATTCTGCCTCAATGATAAATCTAGCAAGTTCAACTTTGGGTCACTTTCTAAGAAGAAGGTCACTTGTTCAAATTTTTTGAATAACTTGTGTGCATTCTGAAGGCCACATTTTCATCTCAATCGTCATTGTATTTGATCAGAATATTTGCCCCACTGATATCTTGGTCAAGATTGATACTGTGTCAAGGTTGTCACTTAGTAGGTCACCAGGTCAAACTTTAAAAGACACCTTGTACACTCTCTAAAGGCCACCATTTACCTCTAAATTCTTGATATTTGGTTGGAATGTTTGTTTCCATGATACCTGGGACAAGCCTGAAAACTTGAAATTTTATTGTCAATATTGGGAGAGATACGTTCATGGTGTAAATTTTATCTTGTCAGAATGTTTGACTTTGTGATATTGTTGACAATTTTAGCAATAGTTCCTACAGAGCCAAAAAGTAGGTCAGTAGTTCAAAATTTAGAAACACTATGTATGTACTATTGAGATGCCTCAACCCTTGTCATGCTGATCCCAGAATAATCCTGCTTTGACAATGGCTTTGGCAGGTGTATAGAGAAAGAACAGCCTTGACAGATGTGCAGCCTGATCTTAGCCTTCACTACCTGCTTGTTATGCCCCGCCGTTTTGGCGAAGGGGATAAAGTAATGGTCTCTGTCCATCCTTCCGTCATTCTGTCATTCAGTCCTCCCTCACTTAACTTGTCCGGAGCATATCTCTGAAAGCATGATTGCTATCAACTTGAAACTTCATAGGTGGATAGATCTCATTGAGGAGAATTGCAGTGCACAAGAACCACAACTCTTGCTTGCATAATTTTGGAGTTATTGCCCTTTGTTGTTTTAAAGACTTAGATTTTGTCCTGAGCATATCTCTGAAAGTATAATAGCTATCATCGAACTCATTGAGAAGAAATGCAGTGCACAAGAAGCCTAAATCTAACTGGCTTCAGTTTACTATCAAGTTTTTACGACGGGGGATGGCCATGTCCGATATGGCTCTTGTCCTTGTTGTGTTAAAAAAATATTTGAAAACAGCACCAAGATAACTATGTCAAAGTTTTAAATATAGTAAAAAGAGGATAAACAGCAAGACAAGGGTTAATATTTGCCCAGACAGGTTGTCTAAAGATAGATTGAGTTGGATATCTGTAATTGTTAAACCTTGTACACACTCTTGACACCACATTTTGGTTAGAATATAATTTCTCCATGATATTTATCACAAAAATTGATAGTGGCTCGTTAGTGTAGGTCACTTCTACTTTCTGAACATTTTTAGTCTTTGACTAGCATATATGTCTTGTTATCTTTGTATTAATCTGTATGTTTTAATTTGAAAATAACCATCAAGTAGGGTAGACAATATTGTGGAAGAATAAGAAATTGCTTGTAACAAGCAATTTCTTATTCTTCCACAATTTTTTCTGAAGTATTTTATCACTTTGAGATAAAATCCCATTTTTTCGTTTAAACTATCCTTAAATTCCTGCACGCTACATGATGCACCTTAGAACACCAATCATTCGACTTGGGCGAGGGCGTATGGCTCTCTTGTATTGTTAATCACAACACCTCTCAGTGAAAGCTTTTGTTGTAATTAACCTGTAGTTGATACTAAACAGAGCTATTTGTTTTATAAATCTGATTTTTGTGCAAATTGTCAGTTGTAATAAACCCTTGTCATGCTGTATAAATTGCCTTACTGAATTGCTGTAAATCAAAGGGCTGGATGCGCTGATAGAACTTGTTGTTCAATAATAGATATTTATTTTAGAAATTAATTTTATAAACACCTCTTGAAGGAAAAGTACATTCAGGAGGTGTGGACCAATATCAGACTGCACTTATGTGCAGGCTGATCCTGGTCTTCACCTCCTGTCAAAGCCGAAATATTCTTGGTTCGGCATGACAAGGGTTAACCCATTTCCAAACGATCCCTCCTTTTTACCCGTCTAGAGAAAAAAGCTTTGAAAAACATTGTGGAAAATGAAGAAATTGCCTGTATCAAGCAATTTCTTCATTATCCTTAATGTTTTCTATCCAAAAAGATGAAAGAAAAGTAAAATTCAATCAGCTTGAAGTTGTCTGCTGCATTCTCTTTCAATTTGGACCAGTCTAAAATGTTGCTGTGTTGGAATAGGTTAAGCAGTAAATTGCTATTATCAAGATCCCACTCTATTGAACACATGACAAGGATGGTCCCTTATGTAATCTGTCTGTTTATTCTCTTTTCAGAAACCAGAGCGTCTTTCTGAGTGCCAACTATCTTACATATCAGACCAATTTGATCCTGCGTACAGTAAAACAAGAGTGTGGTTAAACTTTCAAAAACATCATTATTCCGTCTGCATTCCTTCTTGAGCTCGAATTGACGGGTCAACGAAATTAATTACTAATCATTCCTTTTAATATCCCTATCATTTCCATTCTAGCTTTATTCTAGTTTAAAGTAATAGAGTTAAATTTGTAGTTAAGATCATTTAAAGAAAAAAGATTTTTAGTTCAATTAATCAATTAACAATTTCCCACACAATGAGTCTTTAAGACACCTCCAAGAAGACTGGTTTGAAAAACACTGGAAAATGAAGAATTTGCTTGTTACAAGCTTTTCTCTTTTTTCTCAATTTTTCTACCTAATGTTGCACTTGTTTTTCAATTTTAATCCACTTTAACTCATTACCACACAACAAAATTTAGACTGGTCCAAATTGATGGAAATTAAGTTTAAATTCATTGTCTCTTTAGGTACAAAACAGTGAGAAATTAAAGAGTTGCTTGTTAACCCATTCCCACTCAATCCCTCCTTTTTACGCCCCCTCAAGAAAAGAGCTTTGGAAATCATTGTGGAAAATGAAAAAATTGCTTGTATCAAGCAATTTCTTCATTTTCCACAATGTTTTCTATCCAAAAAGATGAAAAACTCCAAAATTCCATCAACTTGAAATTGTCGTCTGCAGCTCCTTTCAATTTGGACCGGTCTAAAATTTTATTGAGTTGGAATGGGTTAAAAAGAGAGGTAGTGTGGGTATTTTTTTTATTTTTGTAGCATCTATCAAATTGGATCTGTCTAAATTTTGTTTTCTGATAATGGGTGAAAATATTTCATATTTTTTAGTTTTCCATTTTCAATCTACGTAGTCTTTTGTCATTCTATAGTATTAACGTGCAAGCTGACCTTAGTCTATATTATCCCCATTTGTATGAATTTCCCAGGATCAGAAAATTGATTAATTCATTCTCACAAGATGAGGCTGTAAGAATCCTATTGAGAAAAAAACAATTGAGAAAACATTGTGTAATTTTTTTTTTTTCCATAACCTAAAATTTCATCAACTTGAAATTGTCGTGTGCAACTCCCAATTTGGACCACTCTTAAATTTTGTTGTCTGGTAATTGGTTAAATAAAGCTGAGACTGTCTGCATCTTCTTCCAATTTAGACTTATTTTTTGTCTTTATATTTAAATGGTGTTTTGAGTTTTGCTGTATTTGCCGTTGGAAAGTTTTTTGATAGATACATATATGTTAAAAGTGTTGACTTAACAAGATATTGCAAACTATCATTATTTGTCTAAAAGCACTTTAAATGTCATACAATTAACCATTTGCTGGCCTGGCCGGCTTACTAAGTTTGTCCCACCTCTTGACTTCGACAGGAAGATCCACTTTGATTATAAATGGCGCTAATTTGCAAAAATTATGGCTAATAGCATGTGATTAACCTGTAGTTAAAGCATATAAGTCGCCAAACTAACAAAAAGCTTAACAAAAATGGCAGCTGATGTTGGAATTCAAAACTTACTTTTGGTCTAGATGAATGATTTCATTGGTGGACTGATAATTTGATTGACAGTCGTGATTGGTCAATTTTAAATATAAGCCTTACAGGATGACAAAATTTCAAACTAGTTCAAATTGATAGATGTTACATTTATTTGGATTAAGCCTTTCCTGTACAAACCAGAGATTTACATCCCTGTGATTTTATAAATCATTGTGGAAAAAGAAGAAATTGCTTGTAACAAGTACTTTCTCCTTTTCCCATAATACTTTCTACCACATAGGATGGTATCATTTCAAATTGCATACAATTTTCATTGTCTCCAACCTCTTTCAATTTGGACCAGTCTGAAATTTCAATAAATGGGAAAGGGTTAAGCTTCATAAAGTGGCAGTGGATTACATATCCATAGAGAAAGTTTCAATGATGTTTAGTGTACAGTCTTGCATGTCCTTCTGTTAACTCTGAATTTGTCTTTTGACAACCCTGAATTTGCCTTTTGACCTATTTCCACACAATCTAGCTTTTTGACAACCCCAAGAAAAAATGCTGTGGAAAACATTGTGGAAAAACGAAAAAATTACTTGTAACAAGTTTTCTACACTTTACCAAAAGAGAAGTTTTTTAAAACATCATCAACTAAAAATTGTTGTCTGCAATTCCTTTCAATCTGAACGAGTCTAAAGTTTGGTTGTCTGGTACTGTGTGAAGTAACCCTTGGGCTGTTACATATATAATGGTTCCATTAGATGTTAAAAAGACTCTTTACTAATTATTGCTTATGAATAGAATCTGTAACTATTGAATAAATGATCAAAGTATAATATGACTTTTTCTCTATTGTTTGTTAATACTTTTGTGCTAAGAGTTGATAGATTAGTGGTATTTCTGTTCTGTAGATTTCGGCTGTACAGCTACATTTGCGCTGAATCTTTACAGAAACCAGCGTAGAGGGTCAAAGGAGAAGAGCATACAATAGGAAATTACAAAACTGACAAATGTTTTATAGTTAAAGACCCTGAGTACAAATTGCTTTTAAAAGAAAGACCTTTGAGACGAAGAGGGATAATTCGATTTACAATCCCATTAAGATTTTGTCTCCTTTCATTTTACCGTCAAAGTGTTTGATTCAGGAGTCCCGTAGATTGAGGTTAGGATGGGACGTTGAAGTTACTGAGGTCTAGTAGTTGATTTCCTGTGTGAAATGGTTGAACGAGATTGAGTCAATGAGGGACTTTGAAGTTGATAGGTATTTAACCCTTTCTCGTTTCTTTTGTTTGTTTGTTTGTTTTTTTAAATTGTAGACTGGTCCCAATTGAAAGAGGTTGCAGACGACAATGAAAATTAGATGCTATTTGAAATGAAACCATGCTATGTGGTATATATGTGGTAGAAAATATTGTGGAAAAAGAAGACATTGTTGTATTATTTCAGTAAATTGTATCCAAAAAGGAAGATTTGGTCTTCAGTTTTTATTCAAGCTAAACACATTTACTCGATCGGTAGCACTATGGTCAGCATAGAAAGTAAAAAGTATAAATGAAGACCCTTCAGATGCCTCGCACAACATGCCAGTTGTCACACATGAAATGGCAGAACTGACAGGGGTACCCTGCAGTGGATTATTCTTATACCCGTTTTGATCAGACGGGTCTCACACACAGGCTAGAGCTTTTTATTCCAAAGCTTATTTACATTAAGATAAGAATATAAGCTTTGAAATAATAACCACCAACCTGCTGCAATCCAGGAGTTACGAGGAAAGCAGTAGTTAGACTCTGCGACAGGCCACAGAGAAAGGCCGAGGTACTATTCTAGAAAAATTCCCAGCACCCCACCTGTGCTTCTGTTCTGTAGTTTAGGAGAATTTAACCTGAGGTATTATAGCCTGTTGTAGTCAGGCAAACTAGAGGATGTTTACCAAAGGTACGATTTACTGATGGAACTTTTCTCAAACCACCTTTTCATGACACTAGATTGTTCACTATGGTTCTTACTTATAAGAGATAGTGTGTTTTCCAAATTTCTGTTTGTTTTCAATCCTTTAGAAATCCACAATTTCTATAAACACCTTCATTTCCTAAGCCAGTAGGCCAATCTTGTTGAAACTTGGCAGTTATATTCCTTAGGTGAAACTCTACAAAGTTTCTCAAATAGAGTCAAACATGTCTTTTTATCAAAATGATCACAAGTGAAATGTGTAACTCTGGTTGCCATTTGTAGAAAAAAGAGCTAAAAAATATCTATGAAAAATGTTCTCTGAAATCAAAAGGCCTTCAATACATTAAATCTCCTCTTGGACCTCTACCAACTTGGGGTCAGTTTTGGCTCTGTGAGATTTCTCATTGGTTCAACAAAGAAGGAAATCTTTTAAAACCTTTGTCATGCTGAATTAAAAGTCCTCTACAAAATTGCTTTAAAATCAAAGAGCTAAAAGTACTGGAAAAACAACAAGAGCCATGTTGGACATGGCCATCCCCCAACATAAAAGCTTGATAGTAAACTGAAGCCAGTTAGATTTAGGCATCTTGTGCACTGCATTTCTTCTCAATGAGTTCCATAATAGGTACTATACTGTCAGAGATATGCTCAGGACAAAATCTAAGTCTTTAAAACAACAAAGGGCAATTACTCCAAAATTATGCAAGCAAGAGTTGTGGTTCTTGTGCACTGCACTTCTCCTGAACGAGATCTATCCACCTATGAAGTTTCAAGTTGATAGCAATTATACTTTCAGAGATATGCTCCGGACAAGTTTAGTGACAGAAGGATGGATGGAGACCATTACTATATCTCCTTCGCCGAAACGACGGGGGATGATAACAGGCTAACATTTATCTTGAAAATATCCTATAAGCAACTCTCCCTTAAAAAGGGACAAGCAGGTGGTGTAGTTCTAGATCAGACTGCACATATATGCAGGCTGATCTTGTCTATACCTCCTACCACAGAGAGAATATTCTGGTTCTGCAAGATAAAGGGTTGAGAAATCAGAAATCGCAGAGGATTAGTGTGAAGCATCTCTACCGATTTTATCCATGTTATGTCTCATTGGTCATGGAGACTAAGGCGTGCATTGTAGGACCATCTTCGTCACAAAGCTTTAATTAGTGTCTGCAACTTCTATAAATTTCATCAGTCTTAAATTTTGTCATCTGGTAACAGATTGGCAAAGAAAAACAAGGGATTTGTGATATTTGAATGTCTATCTTCTCCCATCAGCAATTGACAAATGGTGACTGTCAGTCAAAGAATCAATTGACTAATATAAACCATTCACTCAGCCTGGAATTGTAGTTTGAACTCCCGACATTAGTCACCATTTTTGTGAAACAATTTTGTTGGTTTGGCAACATAAATGTCATAACTACAGCTTATACAAGCTGTAGTTACCATGTTTAGGTCACCAACCAATCATTTCATTTTTTTGTTACATGCTACTGGCTATGAGCTTTGCAAAATAACTGTTAAAATAGAAGTTGGACTTCATGTTGCAGTCAATGGGTGGGGCCAACTGAGGAAGTGGGTGGAGCCAGCGATTGGTCAATTTACACTCTACGAGCCATAATTTTCTCAAATTTTCTGAGCTAGGGTCATGAGAAAGATCCCTATAGAATAATTGGCTTAACCCTTTCCCGTTTTTGGAAATTTTAGACTAGTCCAAATTGAAAGAGGTTGCAGACGACAATGACAGTTGGATTCTATTTGAAATGAACCCATCCTGTGGTAGAAAATATTGTGGAAAAAGGAGAAATTGCTTGTTACACGCAATTTCTTCTTTTTCCACAATCTTTTCTCAAGTATAAAATCACAGGAATGTAAAATCCCGTATTTGAACAGGAAAGGGTTAATAACAATTTCCTTGTTACTGCCCTAAGGGTTACAATCTTGCTTAACCCTTTCCCGTTTTTGGAAATTTTACACTAGTCCTAATTATTGAAAGAGGTTGCAGACGACAATGAAAACTGGATGCAATTTGAAATGAAACCATCTCATGAGGTAGAAAATATTGTGGGAAAAGGAGAAATTGCTTGTCACAAGCAATTTCTCCTTTTTCCACAATGTTTTCTCCAGTATAAAATCACAGGAACGTAAAATCCCGTATTTGAACGGCAAAGGGTTAATAACAATTTCCTTGTTACTGCCCTAAAGGTACAATCTTTCTTTATAAATGTTTGTTTGATCATACCGAAGATCCCTATTTTTTCATCTGATGACGATCCATTCCACAGGAAATATGGCCTTAATGGAAATATCCTTGTTACCAATCTAAAGGTCATCAATCTTTAAAGAAAATGTTTGTACGGTCATATTTGGAAAATCTGTATTGAATATGATGACAATCCATTTCAAATTATGAAAACATTGTGAAAAAAATTCTTGTAACAAGCAATATATCCTTTTTATACTCCCGTTGAAGACAGGACGTATTATGGGATCACCCGTGGCGTCCGGGAGTCCGGTTGTCCGGGCGGTGTCCACTTTTTTGTCCGGAGCATAACTCTGTCACCGTAAGTCCGATTGACTTTAAACTTGGCAGTTATATTCTTCTCATCAATACAGACTGCTGTGCTCAATAACCATAACTCTACCTGGCCTATTTTTTGAGTTATTGCCTTTTGTTGTTTTTCATTCTTGAATCTTGTCCGGAGTATATCTCTAAAAGTATTATAGCTAGGATCAAGAAACTTCATGGGTGTATAGATCTCACCAAGGGGAAGTGCAGTGCGCAAGAACCATAACTCTACCTGGCTGATTTTTTGAGTTATTGCCCTTTGTTGTTTTTCATACTTGAATCTTGTCCGGAGTATATCTCTAAAAGTATAATAGCTAAAATCATGAAATTTCATGGATGGATAGAGCTCACCAAGTAGGAGTGCAGTGCACAAGAACCATAACTCTACCTTGCCTATTTTTTGAGTTATTGCCCTTTATTGTTTTTCATACTTGAATCTTGTCCGGAGTATATCTCTAAAAGTATTATAGCTAGGATCATGAAACTTCATGGGTGTATAGATCTCACAAAGGGGGAGTGCAGTGCACAAGAACCATAACTCTACCTAGCGCATATTTTGAGTTATTGCCCTTTGTTGTTTTTCATACATGAATCTTGTCCGGTGTATATCTCTAAAAGTATTATAGCTAGAATCATGAAATTTCATGGATGGATAGAGCTCACCAAGGGGGAGTGCAGTGTTCAAGAACCATAACTCTACCTAGCGTATATTTTGAGTTAATGCCCTTTGTTGTTTTTCATACTTGAATCTTGTCTGGAGTATATCTCTGAAAGTATTATAGCTAGGATCATGAAACTTCATTGATTGATAGAGCTCACCAAGTGGGAGTGCAGTGTACAAGAACCATAACTCTACCTGGCCTAATATTTGAGTTATAGCCCTTTGATTTTTTTCATACTATAATCTTGTCCGGAGTTTATCTCTAAAAGTATAATAGCTAGAATCATGAAACTTCATGGATGGATAGAGCTCACCAAGTTGGAGTGCAGTGTACAAGAACCATAACTCTACCTAGCGTTTATTCTGAGTTATTGCCCTTTGTTGTTTTTCATACTTGAATCTTGTCCAGAGTATATCTCTAAAAGTATAATAGCTAGAATCATGAAACTTCATGGATGGATAGAGCTCACCAAGTGGGAGTACAAGAACCATAACTCTACCTAGCATATATATTGAGTTATTGTCCTTTGTTATTTTTCATACTTTGACAAAAAATATTCATTCAAAATAACCTCAGTTCTATTCAAACCCCCAGTTAATATTAAGCAGTGTGACGGGTGTATCTTGTCACAATTTGGCACCTTGTTTCTTCATGATTTCTATCTATGATAATTAACTTGCAACCTGATTGCTATTTGAAATGTTGTCTTCTCTATCTAAATGCATAATACATCATCTGTTCTAGGCATATCTTATTTTGAAATCAAGTGTAGGCTGATTTCAACCCTTTAACAAACCATATAATTTCAAACAAGTCCAAATTGGAAGAAGTGTTGTAAACAAAGATTTCAAGTTATAAAAATTTCAAAATATTGATCTTTATTGAAAGAAAATATTGGGGGAAATGAAAACAATGCTTATTAAAAGTATTTTTTTCATTTTTGACAATGATTTGTCAACCTATTTTCATGAAGTTCCTTAAAAAGAGGAATTGTGTTGGAATGATTTAAACACTACATGAAGATTAAGAGACAGTTGAATGAATTTATTTTCAATATCACATTGCACAAAGCATTTGTTCGAGGAAGATCAAGTTATATACATACAGCTAAATATATATACATTTACATCATTACAGATTACTTAACCCAATCCCAAACAACAAAATTTTAGACTGGTCCAAACTGACAGCAGTTGCAGACGACAAATCAAAGTTGATGAAATTTTAGATTTTTTCAACTTTCTTGGTAGAAAACATTGACGTAAATGAAGAAATTGCTTTCTTCATTTCACACAATGTTTTCCCAAGTGTTTTTTCTTGACTAGCATCCAAAAGTGTCACTGTGTTGGAATGGGTTAATATAGTGACCTAAAGTCTATACTTTATTATGTAAATAATTGACAGATTTCAGCTGTCAATAAAGAATTAATTAACCAATCAAATCATTTATTTAGACCAAAACTCCGACATCTGCAAACATTTATGTAAAGCTTTTTTGTTAGTTTGGCAAATTCTACTTATTCAAGCTTTAGTTTTGATGCTTAGGACAGCAACCAACCATTTCACTTTATTATTTGTTTGAATGAGTTTAAGATGCTTTTAATAATTTTTTCAATCATATCGCAGAGGCTGGAACGCCTTACAGTTGATTCCTAGTATATCTCACATCACCATTGCATCCTTTCCTAGCCTCCAGCTGCTATCCCAATTAGGGTTTACGATTATCCACCCATTGGTGAGAGACAAAAGTCTGAATAGATATGTGCCGACGCCGGGGATTGAACCAATGACACCCTATGAGGGAGTACCAACTGCGCTATCACGGAGGCCTTTACTATTACATGCTACCGCCCATAACTTTTGCAAAAGAACAGCGTCTTATATTGAAATGGAACTTCCTGTCGGAGGTCAGTGGGTATAACCAGCAAGAGTTTGAATAAAAGTATTGTAAGTTTCTGTAAATATATATACACTTAACCCATTACCACACAGTGACACTTTTAGATGCTTCTAAGAAAAAAAGCTTTGGAAAACATGGTGAAAAATGAAGACATTGCTTGTTACAAGCAATTTCTTCATTATCAACAATGTTTTCCTCCCAAAGGTAAAAAAATCCAAATTTTGTAAGCTTTAAAAAAATTTCTGCAGTATCTTTCGATTTGGTCCAGTCTAAAATTTTGAGTGGGAATGGATTAAAATGGTCATACCCAGTGATATCAGTTTGAGAGTTAGAACAAAAGTATTGTAAGTTCGTGTCAATAAATATCTACTCTTAAATGAGTGAGCCCCTCGAATTTTTTTCAACATTTAGTGAAAGAGATGTGTTGATGAAACAAAATTTCCCTTAAAGTCAGTGATTTATTGAAAATGTTCTTAAACCCATTCCCACACAATAAAATTTTAGGCTGGTGCAAATTTAAAGAAACTGAAGACGCCAATTTCAAGTTGATGAAATTTTTGATTTTTTCGTCTTCTTGGATAGAAAATATTTAGGATAATGAAGAAATTGCTTGATACAAGCATTTTCTTCATTTTCCACAATGTTTTCCAAAGCTATTTTATTGAGGGGCGTAAAAAGGAGGGATTGTGTGAGAATGGGTTGATGAGGACCTAAACTTAGACAGTAACGGACACACACAGATAGAAGAAACTCCGGTGATACCAAATATGAACATTGAAATTTACAAGGCTATGAAATTGATTTGCTTCCCAATTGACCTAATTTTAGACTCTTAAATTGAAAGAAGTTCAAGACAACAATTCAAATTATGTTTATAATGGGGGGAAAAACCGGCATAAGAAAACAAAACCTGGTGATACAAAGGGTGGCATACACTGTAAGACAAGGAGAAATTGCAATTCCTTCTTTTCCGAAAAAGTCTTACAGAGGTGTATTTCATCATTTCAAAGCACAAGATAGTGGGGCAATGGGTTTAAAGTGAAGTAGACAATCATTCTAATCTCAAAGTGTCTACTTCACTTTAAACCCATTGCCCATCTATTTTGTGCTTTGAGATGATGAAATACACCTCTGTAAGACTTTGTTGGAAAAGAAGGAATTGTAATTTCCTGAATGTAGAAAGACAAGAACAACCAGATGACCCTGTTTTGTTTACTAGAGTACTCGATCCATTCCCAAACAATCCCATTCTTTGACGCCTTCAAGAAAATAGCTTTGGAAGACAGCATGGACAATGAAGCAATTTCTTCACTGTCCATTATGTTTTCTACCCAAAAAGACAGAGATTTTCTACATTCTAACAACATGAAATTGTCATCTGCAAATTCTTTCAAGTAAGAACAGTGTAAAGTTCTATCATTTTGTAATGGTTTAAACAGATCAGTCAGTTTGTGTGTAATTTACATTTAACCCTTTCCTGTTCAATCCCTGATTTTTATGTCCCTGTCAATCTATCATTGAGAAAACATTGTAGAAAAAGACGAATTTCAAAAATATAATGTATCTCCTTTCTTTACAATACTCCTAAATAATCAAGCCTGGTTTCTGAAAAGCAATGGTAATAAGTTAACCCTTTCCCGTTTTATAAAATTTTAGACCGGTCCAAATTGAAAGCGGTTGCAGACGACAATTAAAATTGGATCCATCTAAAATGAAACCGTCCTATGTGTTAGAAAATATTGTGGGAAAAGAAGAAATTGCTTGTTACAAGCAATTTCTTCTTTTCCCACAATGTTTTCTCAAGTATAAAAGCACAAAGACTTAAAATCCTGTGTTTGAACAGGAAAGGGTTAAAAAGATGTAAAATTAACTCAAAACTACACAATCCCCACTTTCACTGTCCTAAAACATTGTATTTAAGAAGACATTATGAGATAAGGAGAAATAGAGTGTAACAACAGGTTAACAAAACTGTTGCAATTATATTCAAATAATGTTGTAACTATAACTATGGCATCTTAGCAGTCCACTGTCCATATCAGATTTTCCTTTACATTTGGACTGGGATATAAAAATGTGGTATAACCCTCTGTTATGTAGAATTTAAGACAATTTCTTCTTTTTCTAGAATATTTTCTCAATTATGAATTTACAGGGATGTAAAAGCCAGGAATTGGACAAGAAAGGGATAAGGGAATGGGATAACAGCACAGGGGACACATGGGTTTGAAGAAAATCTAAAGATTTATTGATGAAATATTAAAAACTACGAGCCGTCACCTCACCTTTGATCTTTTATATGATTTAAAGCCTTTTACACTGTACAATGTTTGTGAATAAAAACAATATACTGCACAAAAATACAAAAGGATACCATTCTAAAAACATGACATAAATCTTCATAAGTGTAAAATTACACTTCACCTATTCTTGCACAATACCGCTTTTTTATGCACAAGAAAAAAGCTTTCGAAATTGCTTTTAAAAGCTTATACAAGCAATTTCTTCATTTTCCACAATGTTTACTACCCCCCATTCCCCCACAAAAATAACAACCAAAAAGTCATCAACTAAAAATCGTTGTCCGCTGTTTCTTTCAATTTAGAACAGTCAACAGCTTACCCTCTGGTAATGGGGGTTATTACCTTCGGTTTGAGATTTTATTTTGTAGAAACCCAAAAGAACAATAAGTTCAGTCTTTAACCCATTACCACACGACAAAATTTTAGACTGGTCTAAATTGAAAGGAGTTGCAGACAACAATTTAAAGTTTATGAAATTTTAGATTTTTTCAACTTTCTGGGTAGAAAGTATTGTGTAATATGAAGAGATTGCTTGTTACAAGCAATTTCTTTATTTTACACAATGTTTTCTAAAGTTTTATATTGAGGAGGCGTTTAAAAGCGTCACTGTGTGGGAATGGGTTAGTGCCCAGTGCTCTCAAACCTCAAGTTCAAACCCTTTACTTGGTTAAAATTCCTCTGATTTTTGTTGATCAAAGTACTGAAAGTACTGTAAGCTAGCAAAGCATAGTTTTGTTAGGTAATCTTCTTTGTCAAAGGTGATAACATGATAAATAAAGTAGGCAATGAATTAACCCATTACATGACAAAATCTTAGACTGGTTCCACTTAGAAGAATACATTGTGGACATAGAAGAAATTGCTTCTTACAAACAATTTCTTCATTGTCCACAATGTTTTCTAAAGCTTGTTGTCTTAAGATACAGGCAGAGTTGCAATATTCCTGAAATACAACTGTACATAAGAACTACTTTTTATGGTGTAGGCATTCAATGGATTTATGTGGTTAAGCCTCCAGTGGCAGTTTGCACTCGTTGAACTAGGAGAAGACCTCAAAATTTGTCTGTTAACTTAAGCTATCAAAGCCGACATTTGCTAGCTAAAAATCATTACAAATTAATCAAAGGTTAAATAATATGGAATCAGTTTACATGGGACAAAGAGATGGTTGTAATTATGGAATGTTGTATACATACTGATGTGAGAAGTCATAGGAAGCTATTGTTAGGTGCACTATTTGTTGTCATATCAAAGAAATGACAATGTTCCTTAATGTTTTCTAACCAGAAAGTTGAAAAAATATAAAAATCAAAACTCCTTTGAATTTGGACCAGTCTAAAATTTTGCTGTCTAGTAATGGTTTAACCCATTACAACTCAATCCCTCCTTTTTACGCCCCTCAAGAAGAAATCTTTTGAAAACATTGTGCAAAATGAAGAAATTGCTTGTATCAAGCAATTTCTTCATTATCCACAATGTTTTCTACCTAAAATGACGAAAAAATTCAAAATTCTATCAACTTGAAATTGTCGTCTGCAGCTTCTTTCAATTTGCATCAGTCTAAAATTCCACTGTGTTGGAATGGGTTAAGTCACAAATCACAACTTGCTTTGTATTTCAGGAACCTAACCACAAATTAAGCAAATTAAATCCATTTGATATCTCACTTAACCCATTCCCACACAATCCCGCTTTTTTTAGATGTCAAGCATTGTGGAATTGCTTGCAATTTCTTTAGTTTCAACAATGTTTTCTACACGGAGAGTTAAAAAAATCTTAAATTTAATAAACTTTAAATTGTCTTCTGTAACTCCTTTCAATTTGGACCAGTCAAAAATGTTTCCATCTGGTAATGAGTTCATACTTTTGTGCAGTATAACATACTTAAACAATTTAATACAAAATGTACATATAAATTAGACATATAGCTACACTTGTTGTTTATATCACAAAAAAGGGTTGGTTGCCCCAGACTTTGGTGCCGCCGAGTATTGCTGAACTGTTGACTGAAATGGAAGAAAATGTGAGAATTATTACTCTGTATCATCGTTAAACTTTGAACATATAAACCAAGAAGGGTTTATACATACTAAAGAATACGTCAGAAATACATTGTGGGAAAGAAGAAATAACTTGTAGGAACCAGTTGTTGCTCAATTTGTCTGGAACTCATGAAGTAACTTAACACTAGCCTAGCTGAATTATAAATCCTCTACAGAATTCCAATAAAATCAAAGGGCTGAAAGTACTTGAAGCTTCAATTTTAGTTAAAACTTATTTTGAAATCTGACTTAAAATCTGTTGAATACAAAGATCAGACTGGACATATTTGCATTCTGATCTTTGTCTTTACCTCCTACAAGAGCAGGAATATTCTTAGTTCAACATGACAACGAACGATTAACACATTACCAGAAGAATAACTTTTAGACTGGTCCAAATTGAAAGAAGTTGCAGAGACATTTCAAATTGGGCTAAAACTAGAAAAAAAAGTGGCAGATACAATAGAAAACATTGTAAGAAAAGAAGAAATTGCTTTTTACCAGCAACTTCTCCTTTTCCCACAATGTTTTTTATTATCATATTTCTTCAGGATGTTACAAATGGTCATTGTTTGGTAATGGGTTAAAAGATATGATTTTGATTATTTTCTACAAATAAGAAATAAATATCAAAAATCATTAAAAAGGTATGAATATTTTATTTAACCCTTTTTTTGTTATATGAAATTTTAGACTGGTCCAATTTAAAAGAGGTTGCAGAAGACAATGAAAAATGCATGCAATTTGAAATCTGACCATCCTATGTGGTAGAGAATATTGTGGTAAAAGGAGAAATTCCTTGTTACAAGCAATTTCTCCTTTTTCCACAATGTTTTCTCAAGTATAAAATCACAGTGACGTAAAATCCCGGGTTTGTCCAGGAAAGGGTTAATAGTTTTATGATTATTTCCACACAATCCTTCATTTTAACACAAGAATAAATGTAGTTAAGGAAAACATTGCAAAAAAACAATAAACTACTTTTAACAATCAATTTCTCCTTAACATACAATGTTGTACACTACCTTCCTACTCTAAATTGCTGCGAGTAATTTCTTTTACACCAGACCTGTCTAAAATTTTGTCATCTTGTAATGGTTTATTGTTTGAATATTTTGTCCAGTAACAAAGTTGTTTTAGAAATTATTAAATCTTATACCACCCATTGTCACAATGACCAATTACCCTCATCAAGAAAAAATCTTGAATAAACATTGTGGAAATGCACTAAGTAATTTCCCACAATATTTCTGAACTAAAAAGATAAATAAAAATATTCTAAATTTCATCAACTGCAAACTTTATTCAATTCGATCCAGTCCAAAATTTATTTACCTGGTAATGCCTAAATTAGAATATTGTCATATTCATAGAGAATGAATTGGTTTAACCTCATGGATATATAGAGTGCAAAAAACTGGACTGTTGATATAATCCTTTACTGTTCAATATTTAGCTTTATACATCATAGTGTTTCTATATTTGAGAGAACATTGTAGGAAAAGAAGAAATTGCTTGTAACAAGCAATTTCTTCTTTTCTACAATATTTTCTACTCTAGTGAAAGATTACTCATCAAATAAAATCAAATGCAGAACCTTTAAATTTTGGCCAGTCTAAGATTCATAATACAGTAAAGGGTTAATCCAACATAAATTGAGACTATCAATGTTTTAACATAATCCTGCACAAACACAGATTTTACATCACTGTGATTTTATACTTGAGAAAACATTGTGGAAAAAGAAGAAACTGCTTGTCACAAGCAATTTCTCCTTTCACACAATATTTTTCAGCAACATTTGCTGGTATCATTTAAAAAGTAAAGTTCATCTTCATTGTCGTCTGCAGCCTCTTTGAAGTTGGACTTGTCTAAAATTTCAAACAGGAAAGGGCTATACAAGTATTTGTGAACAAAATGGCTGAATTTTCAGAGGGTACCGAAAGAATTCCCTAAAAGATAAGAATATTATAAGGATCAGTGTATGTAAGGCAAATACATGTATGTGTTAAGTCTTTTTATGGTGCATAAATTATGGGGCATGATTGATTGATGAATTGATTGAATGGGGTTTAACACACTTTCAACAGTCATATCATGGCGGCTGGAGCACCTAACAATGGATTCCTGGCATTTCTCATACCAGTACTTCCACAACATCTTTTCCTAGCCTCCAGCTGCTATACCACTTAGGTTTACGATTATCCATCCATTGGTGAGAGACAAAATAGGAAAAGGACTTTTTCAAGATATATATCTTATGACAGAGAAACCAGTATCCTTGTCTCTCCTTCATTGATAAGATGATATGATTGCCAACTGCTTCATATCAAAACGCTACATATGATTCTGAGGAAGGTTATAAATAACGGCACAGGCTAGTGGGGTCCAGAGTGCAAAACATACTATAAGCAAAGTAACACTCCTTAGTGTTGCTAGTTCATATTTCCCTGAAAAACAAAATTATCCACTTCAAGACAACTGCTAACTCTTAACCCATTCCTACATAATAACGCTTTTTGACGCCTCTTAAGAAAATTAATTAGGGAAAGTTTTCCTGGAAATCATTGTGAAAAATGAAGAAAAAAGCAATTTCTCCATAATTTTTTTATGTTTTCTACCCAGAAAGTTGAAAAAATCTAAAATTTCATAAACTTTAGATTGTCATCTGTGACTCCTTTTAATTTGGACCAGTCTAAAGTTTTGCCCTCTGGTAATGGGTTAAAGGTTTGAGTACTTATACAGCTTGGTAGATCAAATTGCTTCACCATAAATGACATTCAATAGATATTAATTTTAATTCTTCTATGAAAACATGAGGACCTTTGGCCCTAAAGCACTCACCTGAGCTAGTGGCAAAAAATTCCCTAAAATGAACATGTTGTTAGCTTACACTAAGCCACCAATGTGTCTTAATTTTCTATCCCAGGAGACACTAAACCCATTTCCAGACGACAACATTTTAGACTGGTCCAAATTGAAAGAAGTTGCAGACAAAAGTAAAAATTAAAATTTTTAGATACTTTAACTTTCTTGTTAGAAAACATTGCAAAAAAATGAAGAAATGGCTTGTTGCAAGCAATTCCTTCATTTAAAACCACGTTTTCCCATTAATTTTTCTTGAGGTTTGTCAAAAAGCATCATTGTGTGGGAATGGATAAAGATAGTTCTATCAAGGATATAACTTTTGGTTTATACCAATTTATATTAGTTCGATTGCGACAAAATCTTTAAGCTTATAGAGTCGCTCTCGAACACACAATCCAGATGTTTTCACGTCCCTGAAAGAGAGGTAGTGGCTTAACCCCACTGCTACCCACTTCCACAGCTGGGTAGACTTAGGCTGGCTATTAAGTGTCTTGCCCAAGAACACATCCCGGCGACAGTGGGGCTAGAACCTATGACCTTCATATCACAAGTCAAGCACCTATACCACTCGGCCATTGAGGCAGTCAATAAATAACTTTTAAATACAAGTAAATATTTTATCGTCCATGCTGTATACAAAGTTATTTAAAGGATTGAACTAATTTTCAACCCCAATGACCTTATATCTATCTTATCTGAATGACAAACATTCTGACTACATATAAATTCTTTTTGGCCAAAAATAAGAGGTCTAGAGTGCACACAAGGTATTTCTAAGATTTGACCTTGTTATCTGCATACCATTAAGCTCTATATAAAATATGAATGCCTTTGGCCTGGTAGTCTATGAAAAAAAACAACAACAAAGATTTACTAAAATTTCCCGTTTTCATATGCCGCGGTTACAAGAGTTTTTCACGGAATTAAATTCTTTTAACAGCTTTTGTAGAGCTTCATTGAAGGAACATCCATGCAAAGTTTCAGCTTGATTGGCCTACTGGTTCAGGAGGAGAACATTTTTAAAGATTTTTTAAGATTTAGTAAAGATTCTCATTTTCAAATGCCGCGGCAACCAGAGTTTTTGATGGAATTAACTTCTTTTAACAACATTTGCAGAACTTCAACCAAGAAACATCCCTGCAAAGTTTCAGCTTGATTGGCCAACTGGTTTAGGAGGAGAAGATTTTTTAAAATTTACAAAAGATTCCCATTTTCAAATACCGCGGCAACCAGAGATTTTGACAAATTAAATACTTTTAACAACTTTTGTAGAACTTCACCCAAGGAACATCCCTGCAAAGCTTCAGTTTGATTGGCCTTTTGGTTTAGGAGGAGAAGATTTTTAAAGAAATTGTGGACGGACGGACAGATGAACACATAGACAGACGTACGACGGATAACGACAGATCACAATAGCTCACCTTGCACTTTGTGCTCAGGTGAGCTAATAAAACCATTTAACCCTTGGCATGCTGAACCCGGAATATACCAGTTTTGGCAGGAGGTGTAGACCAAGATCAGACTGCACAAAAGTGCAGTTTGATCTTGGTATACACCTCCTGCTTGTACTTTTGCTGCCAGAGTTGTTTATGAAATTGATTTCTAAAAGGATTATTGATTTTTGAACAAGTTCTATCAGTGCTTTCATCCGTTTGATTTACAGCAATTCAGTAAGGTATTTTATACAGCATGACAAGGGTTAAAATCGAAGCGGAACTTCCTATCAGAGTCAATGGGGGTAACCAACTGAGTAAGTGGGCTGGGCCAGTGATTGGTAAGTTACATGTATACAACAAGCTTACCATAAAAGGATTAGCTGTAGATGATACAGGGGCCTGTTGACCCCAGCCCCCGAATCCCTGTCCCATCTGTTGTGGTTGGGCTCCATATCCAGGTTGCCCAAATCCAGCTGACTGTGCCCCAAAACCACTCTGGGGCATTGCCCCAAATCCCCCAACACCAGGTTGCTGCTGCCCAAACCCTGGTTGGGCAGCAAATGGTTGTGTTTGTTGTCTAAATCCAGCTTGTGTGGTTGTCTGTACGTTTCCAAACCCTCCAGTTGATGTCATAGCACCAAAGCCAGCACCATTCTGCATTACACCAAATTGTCCAAACTGGCCTCCTGCGGTTGAATTGACAGTGGTGTTTTGTTGTGCACCAAACTGCCCAAAACCCCCTGCCTGACCCCCGAAAGCCCCAAACCCCCCTTGTTGGGCCCCTGGAACTTGACCCCCAAAGGGGTTATTAGCCCCTGCTGTGCCCATTGATGACTGTGTAGTTAGTGATGTTCCTGAACTGCCTCCAAACGGATTTGACACTGAAAGGAAAGGATGAGTCCGGGGTAAAAACTAATAAACTCTTAATTTCTATTTTCAAACATTTCATCTTGCTACTTAACCCTAACCCAGTGGCAAAATTTAGACTGGTCCAAATTGAAGGTGTTGCAGACGAAAATTTGAAGTTTGTGAAATTGTAGATTTTTTAAACTTTCTCGATAGAAAACATGGTGTAGTCTAACTTGACCCATTCTCACACAATGTCACTTTTTGCTGCCCCTCAAGAAAAAAATAGGGAAAATATTGTGATAAAATAATAAATTTCTTGGAACAAGCAATTTCTTACGCATTAATTTTTCTAACAAGAAAGTTGAAAAAATCAGAATTTCATAAACTTAATTGTCGTCTACAACTCCTTTCAATTTGGACCAGTCAAAAATTTTGCCACCTGGTGATGGGTGAGTTACACAGTCAGACAACTCTGTCTTGTATTTTGATGCACAGAAGAAATCTACAAGTCAGAAAAAAGGAGGAAATACTTGTGACAATCAATTTCTCCTTTTCTTACAATGTTTTCTTCCTTAATTTGCACTTTATGTTAACCCATAACCTGACCGTGAAATTCCAGACTCATCAAAATTGAAAAAAGTTGCAGACAACATTTCAAATTGGACTAAAATTGAAAAATATGTGTCAAATAGGGTAGAAAAACAAAACATTGTGAGGATCGAAAAAATTGCATGTTACAAGCAATTTCTCCTTTTTCCACATTATTTTTCCATGATCATATTTCTTCAGGGTGTCAGAAAGCATCATTGTCTGGTGATAGGTTTATTCAATTCAAATTTCTGACAGTAGCTTTTCTAAATTGGGACCAGACTTAAATTTAGTTGTCTGGTAATGGGTTATCAACTCTTGTCATGCTGAATTAAAATCCTATAAAGAATTTCTTTGATATCAAAGGGCTGACAGCACTGGAAAATGTACATGCGGATCAACAATCCTCTTGAAATATTGTATGTTTTAACAAATCTGACTTAAAGCAGACAACCAGGATGTGTAGACAAAGATTAGCCTGCACATATGTGCAGGCTGATCTTTGTATACACCTCCTGTCAAAACAGGAATCTTCCAGGTTCATCATGACAAGGGTTAATGAAGCTTTTATGTGCTGGATAATACAATACATCTAGCCATTCCAACAAAACTCTGACTTATTCCAACCTTGAAATTCAAAACAATTTCTTATTTATCCCAACCTATCCCCACAAAATGACAAATTTGGATGAAATATAAAGAAAAACAATTTGGAGAACATTGTCTAAAAAGAAGAAATTGCTTGTGACAAGCGATTTCTTCATTTTACACAATGTTTTCTACCCACAAAGTTGAATTATTCTAAAACTTAATTAACTTTAAAACTGTCGCCTGCAAATCCTTTCAATTTGGACCAGTCTAAAATTTTGTCGTCTGGTAATGGGTTCATGCTTTCTACTCCAAAAGACAAGACTTTTTTTTAAAACATCAGCAACTATAAGATGTCCCCAACTCCTTTGAATTCTGACTTTTACTGAATTGATTGATTGATTGAATGGGGTTTAACACCACTTTTAACAGTTTTTCAGTCATATTGTGGTGGCTGGAGCACCTAACAATGGATTCCTGGTATTTCTCACACCAGTACTACCACATCCTTTCCTAGCCTCCAGCTGCTATCCAACTCAGGTTTACGATTAACCACCCATTGGTGAGAGACAAATGTCGAAAAGGATATGTGCCGCCGAGGATTGAACCCATGACATCCCATTATGAAGATAACGAGACTGATGCGCTACAGACTGAGCTATGAGGGCGGCTGACTACTCTGAAACTTTGTGGTCTTATTCCTGAATTTTGATCATTAGGGGATACTTTATATATGCAGTACTAATAACCCTTTATCAGACAACAAAATCTTAAAACTGATTGGACTAGAATGTGGTGTCTGACAACAAAACAAAGTTTTTTTTACCAAAAGAAAAGGAACACATAAGGTAGAAAACAATTTCTTCTTTGATCATATTTTGATTACATTTCAAAACTAAAATCTTTTGAACTATCCATATACAGGATTGTGTGCAGTAAACCAATCAATCTAGAGTTTGTGTTTATTCTTGAATAATTATCATTAAACAGGAATTTAAATCTGTTTAATTAATCTTTAAATATCAATTCATCCAATAAAAAACATGCGATAGGTACCTTAAATCTTAAACAAGACCACCCCATGCAGATACTACTATAGGCTTTATCATTTTCAATCTAGTTAGTTAACCCTTTTCCCCAAAATCATGCTTTTTTGCACCTCTCAAGAAAGAAGCTGAGGAAAACACTTTTGAAAATGAAGAAATTGCTTGTTGCAATCAATTTCTTCCGAATTGTTTTTCTTGATGGGCGTCAATAAGCATGACTGTCCAGGTTAACTCATTGTTAGACAAGAAATTTTTAGACTTGTTTAAAATAGAAAATGTTGAAGACAACAAATTTCAGTTTATTTATTTTTACTGGTAATTGAGTTATCACTTGACACATTTACTTCACATCTTGAAGGCAGTTTGTTGAAGACACAATTATCAACATTAGTTTACTTTGTAAAGTTTTGACACAGACTTCGCTGAGGAAAAAGCGAACCACTTATCACTGATAGGCGACGTAGTTAATTAAGCTTATTCCCCTACCAACAAACTTTTCTGTGGTAAATAAACATTACATTTCCTATCTAACTCATTCCCACACAATCCCACTTTATGACACCCATCAAGAAAAAAGAATTAAAACCAATTAAGGACAAAGAAGTAATTGTAAAAAGCATTTTCTTCGATATCCACAATCATAAATTTTGTACTATGAAAGGCAAATATTTTCTATATTCCACCAGCTTAAAATTGTTGTCTGCAACTTCTTTCAATATGAAACAGTCTAAAAAAATTTTCTTGTGGTACTGCACCAAAAAATAGTTTGACTGACCAATATAATTTGACTTACAGAAGAAATAAGTAATTAACACTAAAAACTTTGAACATTCATTTAGCAGAAACTTTTTTTACAACCAGCATTTCTAAGAAATCAAGTCTTTATATCATGCAGGAGTAAAAAATAAACTTGCCCAAAGAAGAGCATTCAATGAATAAAAGAATCAAATTACAAACAATAAAGAAAATGCATAATAAGAGCACCACATGCGGATGCCAAGGCTCGACTGTTCAAGTTCTTGATAGCGAGTAAAACTTCAAGGTGGAAAAAGGGGCATAACCCATTCAAAAATGCAATTAGAGTTATCCCCTTTGTAGGTTGCTCTTTTGATAGTGAAAATTTAATCTGAGATTTTCAAGTAAATTTGATCAGTAATACCAGAGATATTACAAAATGTCAAAGTTTTAAGACAAGGATGCTGATGCAACCACATGACGATCTGGCCATAGCAATACCTTGAATATTCTCCGAAAACAGATGAGCTAAAAACTGGCCAAACAGTCTAACAAGCAGTTAAAATTTTTATAAATGATATTTTGCAAAAAAGGTTAAACATTACAATAAGAAGAGCTAGAGTGCCTTCACCAATTTCAGTTAACTTTTTATACAGCTTAGTTGTTCTTCTTTAACCCATTCCCACACAATGATGCTTTTACGAAAACAATTTGTTTTTATACATTGAATGGGGCTGAACCCCACTTTAAACGGTATTTCAGTCATATTGCAGCAGATGGAGCACCTAACAAAGGATTCCTGATATTTCTCACACCAGTACTACCACTACATCCTTTCCTAGCCTCCAGCTGCTATCCCACTTAGGTTTACAATTATCCACCCAGTGGTAAGAGACAAATGTCAGAAAGGATATGTGCCGCCGCCGGGGATCGAACCCATGATTGAAGATTGGGAGTCTTATGCGTTCAGACTGCGCTATGACAGCGCCATGAAAACTATTTAGAAAGCATTGTGTAAAATCAAGTAATTACTTGTAACTAGCAATTTCTTTATTTACCACAATGTTTTCTACCAAATAAGTTGAAAAAATAAAAAAATTCATAAACTTTTAATTGTCTATGCAACTCCATGAATTTGGACCATTCTAAAATTTTATTGTGTGGGAATGGGTTAAGACAAGGGAGGCAAGTATTTCAACAATTACATGGTACAGATTTACTTTATTCCAAAGTACAAGGGGGGCAATTTTTTATTTTACTCAATCCAGCATCATTTATTACCTCCCTTGCAATGATGGTACAATATCTCTTGTAGAAACACTCCTCATAAACAAAAGTCATTGTTTTCTTTTTTAAGCAATTCTCTCCAAAATCTGCTTTTTGATGTTCACAAGAAAAAAGCTTTGAAAAAATTGTGAAAAATGAAGAAATTGCTTGTTAAAAATTCTCTATTATCAACAAAAGCAATGTCTTCATTTTTCATGTTTTCTTCCAGAAAAAAGACAAAGAATTTTAAAATTTCACTAACTGAAAATTGTGCTCTGCAACTTCTTGGACCAGTCTAAAATTTAGATATTGGGTAATGGGTTAACAAAGGAATTACTATTTTGTTTGCTGAGCAACTAACCCCATAAAACTCGATATCTTTAATCACTAAATAAAAGACAAACCTTTCATAAATTTGATTAAAAATAAAAGATGTCTATGGAAAAGATGGAACAAGAGCACGGCCTACGGGTGCCTACATTCTTCTGTTGGTTGCTGGATAGTGGATAAAATGCAACTAGAGTTATCCCCCTTGATGGTATAGGTTGCTATTTTGATAGTGAACAACTGAGCCAAGTTTCAAGTGAATGCCTTGAGTAGAACCAGAGATATCACAAAATGTCAAAGTTTTCACAGGACAACAACAACAAAGATGACACCAAGGCTATAGCAATACCTTGGGTTTTCTCTGACAACAGCCAAGCTAATTAAAGGTAATAAAATGCATTCAATTTTCACATTACAAATTCAAAGAACATAATTGCAGCCATCTGCCAAAGCTGTGTTATTGCACCATTGTCTCCAAAAATCATTAATGTGACCATAGGGACACTGTACCCTTGGTTCCAAAGCTCTGGTAGCTAGTTTATAAGTTTGATCTATCAAATTTGTAGACTCCACTTTCCAGACCATATCCCCTTACTTCCAGAACTGGCAGATCTCTTGACATTATTTTGCTGATCTTAGATTATCATTCTCATTCAAGAATACATGTATAGCGCAACAGCTGAAAGATGAACACTTGTACAATCTTATCAAAGCCAAATAAAGGATATAAAGCCATACGGTAATTAGTGCTGACAAAAGCTCGACCAAAAGATGGACAAAGACTCCCAAAACAATATCCTAACACAGACAGGGATAATCTTGCCTTAAAGATACAATGAGCCAATACAAATGAAACTATTAAAAATGAAATGAGGCTTAATATATTTAATCAATTCTTATACTTAATCAATTCTTACACACTTAGGTCTTAAAGGATCTGACAAAGTCCAAGACAAATTATTTTGTAAGCTTATTAATGCATTGAATAGCAACAACAACATCACTGTGTCGCCAATAAAATATTCGATAATTTTTAAAGATAATTTCTAGTTCATAATGTCATACATTTGTATACATTAAACAGCATTTAACCAATTCAAACACAGTAATATAGTTCCAAATTGAAAGAAGTTGTAGGCAACAATTTAAAATTATTGAAATTTTTCGAATCTTTGTCTCTCTGGCTAGGAAGAAATGTGGGAAATGCAGAAATTGCTTGTCACAAGCAATTTCTGCATTTTCCACATTGTTTTCCAGAACAATTTTCTTGATTGGCTTTAAAGGGAGGGATTGTGTGGGAATAGGTTAAGTACACAACCTTTAGTTAAAGTAAGCCTCATTCTATTTCCGTTAGCTTCATCGCCTGTTAAAATACTAAGTAACTGAAAGTTGTTAAAAGGTAATCATAAATATGCATGTAATGATAAATAGTTGCATCCATAATTTACCACTATTCTTCTGTAGGAATGGATTCCCAGGGGTACCTAGCCCTAAATAAAGATTGCAGCAAAAGTGAAAACTCATAACATCATACAAAAATAAGACCATAGCTCCAACTTTTGTCGGCCAGAGTTCGAGATGTATTGATTGACTGGAGTTTAACGCCACTTTTTACAGTTTTTCAGTCATATTGCGGCGGCTGGAGCACCTAACAATGGATTCCTGGTATTTCTCACACCAATACTACCGCTACATTCTTTCCTAGCCTCCAGCTGCTATCCCACTTAGGTTTACCATTATCCACCCATTGGTGAGAGACAAATGTTTGAAAAAATATGTGCCGCCGCCGGGGATTGAAACCATGACCCCCATGATAGAAGATTGGGAGTTTTATGGGCTACCGACTGCACTATGACGGTGGCTGTTCCAGATGTAGGGAGTGAAACTATTTTCATAATGTAAGATTTCATTATTCACGTATCAAATCCTATGTTGTGGTCAGGTTATTGAGTCTTTGCAGATGATTCCAGAGAGCACCAACAACATAGGATTTGGATGTGAAATTTACAATTTATACATTTTGAATTATATACATGTACTCTTAACCCATTCCCACATGATAAAATTGTAGACCAGTCCAAATTCAAAGAGGCTGCAGACGACAATTTTAAGTTGAAGAAATCTTCAAAGTCTTTGTCTTTTTTCGGTAGAAAACATTGTGGATAATGAAGGAATTGCTTGTAACAAACAATTCCTTCATTTTCCACAATTGTTTTCCAAAGCTTTTATATTGAAGGGCGTTTAAAAGTGTCACTGTGTTGGAATGGGTTAATTAGATATTTCGGCAAATGCCTTTTTCAAGAAAAAATAAACGAAAACATTTTCTTTTTCTTTGAATTTTTCAATATGGCTGCACAGTAGTAAAGAAAAAGTTGTATTTTGAACATTTCAACGTATTTCTTTTATAGAAAAAGGTATTAGCCTGGATATTGAGTTAAAGTATATAATATTAAAGTGTTTATTAATCTCCTTTTGGAATAACTTTTGGATTATCTAAAATTCATATTTTCATAATTGCCTCTCAGCTGGAGCTCTGGTTAATATGATAACTAGAGGGACTTGTTTTAGAAAGAAAATTTCATTGAAGTCAAATCCTCTAATGAATTAATAACCAATTTATCAGTTACATTCCTTCTAACACTTGATAATGAATTAAAACATCACAGTGTTATGAATAAAAGACTTGTCTTAACCCATTACCAGCCAATTTTGACACACTCAATAAAAGAGACTTAAGAAAGCATTTTGAGAAAAGATGAAATTGCTCGAAACAAGCAATTTCTTATCGCATGTTTTCTACCCTATATGGTGCTTATTTTTCCCAATTTAACTCACTTTGAAATATGGTCTGCATAATCTTTCAATTCGGACCAGTCTAACTCTTGTCGTCTGGTAACAGGGTAAATGAAAATTGACAAGATTTTCTTTTTGAAGATTTGACTTCAAGGAAATTGTTATAAACAAATTCAAGTAACACGTAAAATGCAATAAAGATGTATCCAAGGATTACCACTGTTTGTCTGTAAAAATGGGTTTCCAGGTGTACATAACCCTATATATAGGTTGGGAGAAAATATACAGGAATTCAAATTATAATTCACAGGTTGTTATTGTACAGTGAAATCTTATCTCATCTTTAGTTATATTGGTAACTTTTAATATCCTGTTGAAATTCTCTTTCCTTTTTAACCATTTCAAAATTTCAACTTTCAAAATAGGTAATACATATTTTCTCGAGATAAAGCAACCAAAGCGAAAATATAGAAGACCATGAGTGAAAATTGTTAAGAGATAAAGAGATTCTTTTTCATGAAGATAGGAAAATAAAAGTACACTGTAAATATGAAGCAGTTTCATACATAAGTGTGATTACTTTTTTAGCTTCATGCCTACATGGAAAAAAATATTCTCTTTATTTCCTATAGTTTATGATATAAAGTGAAAAATACAAATATTTTACACATTTCGATAAAGTTTTTATGAAACCATTTTGTGTGCAAGCATAGAAAATAGCTGTGTGCTCAAAATTTTGTTCATGAAGGTATGTATATTTTTATCAGTCAATTAGAAAGCTCATCTTTGATAGACAAAACTAACAATTGAATTATTAAGAAATGAATAACTGACATTTCTTCAAAAAGATTATTGCCAGAAGACAAAATTTTAGACTGTCCAAAATTCAAAGAGATTGCAGATGACAATTATTTATTGATGAAATTTTAAAACACTGTGTCTTTTGAATGAAAAACATTGTGGATAATGAAGAAATTCCTTGTCGCAAGCAATTTCTTCATTTTCTACAATGTTTTAAAAAAATATTTTCCTTGACAGGTCAAAAACCGTCATTGTATGGAAATGGGTCAAACTAAAAATCATTAAAGGAAATGTTATACATTAAAGTTCTCACCATTAGACTGTGCTGTGGCCGGTGTTCCTCCCCATGACATCGCCGACATTCCTGTCGATGCCACATTACTGGTACTAACTCCACCCCATCCCATACTTGTATTACTAGATGACGACTGAGAGGCGGAGCTACTGTTCCAGTTGACTCCGCCCACATTTGTACTACCAGAACTATCACCGCCCCAATTTATTCCACCACTAGAGGGTGCTGTACTCCCAGAATTCCAATTAATACCACCACTTGTGTTTGTAGAACTTAATCCCCAACCTAGCAACAAATAAACGCAATCAAGAAATGTTAATGTATATCTGTAAATGAGAGTAAAGATGGTGGTTATTACAAGCCAAGCAAAACAAACTTTCTCTGTCATTCGAATACCATTTCATAATTTCTTAACCACAAAATCCTGCTTTTGATTCCCTGAAGAAATATGGTTATGAAGAACCATGTGGGAAAAGGTAAAATTGCTTGTTACAAGGTCTTCTATCTGATTTGACTTCTTTTTTTTCAAATTTAGCATCTTTTGAGATGTCATTTGCAACTTCTGTCCTTTTGGACCATCATTAAATATTATTTGCTGTCAAAATAAAACTCTGATATAATAGCAAATTTAATTGAACTGTCATCTTGAAATGTGATTATAAAAGACCCATAGGGTGTGACTTCATATACACCAAGGTATTTTCAAATAACCCTTTACCCGATGGCAAAATTTTAGGCTAGTCCAAACTGAAGGAGTTGCAGACGGCAATTTAAACTTTATAATTATTACATTTTTTCAGCTTTCTAGGTAGATAAAATAAAGAAATTGCTTGTTGATAGGCTTCAAAAAGCTTCAATGTACATGTGGGAATGGATTGAATTGTAAATCTGCAGATAAGATTTCTGATTTGCAATATGCAAAAATTTGTCATTACAAACCTTTTTCAACAATTATTTGTCATAAAGGCTAAATAGGGTTTTGGCTTTGTTTACAAACTCTTCAATTTGGGACAGCCCATTACTTTGATATCTGGAAATGGGTTAAACCATTCCCACATAATGACGCTTTTGGACACCCCTCAATAAAAACAATTGGGAAAACATTTTTGAAAATGATGATATTGATTGTGTCAAGCAATTTCTTCATTATCCACAATGTTTTCTATCTGAAAGAAAACTAATATTCCATCAACTTGAAATTGTTGTCTACAGCTTCTTTCAATTTGGACAGTCTAAAATTTTACTTTGTGGGGATGGTTTAAGTAAGAGTGACCTTACCTGTTGAGGTTGCAGGTTCTGACTCTGTTGTGGTTGCCATACTAAAGAGGTCTGATAAGTTTGAGTATTTATCACCTCCAGCCACAGGGGCCGGGGGTGCCAGACTACCATTTAATAGTTGAGAATTATTGGAACTTGATGAAGTTGATCCTAAAGGTTGTAATGGAGCTGAAATAGAAGAATTAATTGATTGAATGAGTGAGTGAATCAGGTTTGACATCACTTTTAACAGTATTTCAGTCATATTGCTGTGGCTGGAGCACCTACCCATAGATCCCTAGTATTTCTCATTCTAGTAATACCATTACATCCTTTCTGAGCCTCCAGCTGCTCATCCCACTTAGGTTTATGATTATCCACCCATTGGTAGGAAACAAATGTCTGCCGTGGCCGGGGATCCAACCTGCACTAAGACCGCGGCTTGAAAGAAGGATGTCCACTATCTTGTTTTATCATATACCTATAAATGTTTCTAGTAAAATATAAACAATCCACACAGATGAAATTGGACATGTCAGGATAATTAATCTGTATCTGAAAGTGTTAAATACGATTCCATTTAAGGCAGTCTATGTCAGAGTTATATTAATACAAAGTTTAACCAGTTACTACACAATCCTGCATTTTAAATGCTGAAGACATAGAGCTTTTGAAACCATTGTTAGAAAAGAAGAAATTGCTTGTAGCAAATAATTTCTTACAAGATGTGTTCTACCTCATATGACTCTAGTTTTCAAATTCTAGTCATCTACGTTTTGTCATCTGCAACCTCTTTCAAATTGGACCAGTTTTATTCTGTGGTTCCAAATTGCAGACAACAATTTCAAGTTGATGGATTTCAAATTCTTATGTCTCTTTTTAATAGAAACTAGAAATTGTTGCAAAGTTGACTAATAACCCACCAAACAGGGCTTGTCCATATACAAGTGCTATCCGCCAAAGGGCATGACATAAAATGGGTTTTAAAGGGCCATAAATCAGTCAAAGATAACCAATATAGGATATGCACATGTCTGACTTATACTGAGTCTCTGTGAAATTTGAATCAAATCCGTCCAATTGTTGCTGAGAAATTGAGCTGACACAATTTTTCACCAAAGGGCCATAACCCCGTCAAAAATCAATGGATCGTAACACAAATAGAATATGCACATCTCTGCTTGATACTGATTATATGAGTGAGGTTTGAATGAAATCTGCTCAATAGTTGCTGAGAAATTGAGCAGACACAAAAAAGCTTCAGAAATGTAACAAAAAATGGATTTTTTAATTAAAAGGGCCATAAATCAGTCAAAAATAAATAGACCATAACCAAAATAGAATATGCACATGTTTGATTTATACCAGTCATTTTGTGAAATTTGAATCAAATCCATCCAATGGTTGCTGAGAAATTGAGCTGACAAAATTTTCACTAAAGGGCCATAAACTCCGTCAAAAATCAATGGACCGTATCACAAATAATATATGCACATCTCTGCTTGATACTGATTATGTCAGTGAAGTTTGAATGAAATCCGTCCAATAGTTGCTGAGAAATTGAGCAGACACGAAAAAGCTACAGACCGATGGTCTGACAAGCTGACTCCTATATATCCCCCAAACATAGTTTGGGGGGGGGGGGTATATTTCTTGTAGATAAGGAAGAAATTGCTTGATACATATTAAATTTTTTATTATTGTCAATTTTTTTCAAAGCTTTTTACTTGAGGGTTGTCAAATAGCTGGCTTGTTTCCGAATGGTTTCATTGGTTTTTGGGGCATCACTAATACTTGGCTAGGGCTCTGAATATTGTGCCCAATTGTAATAACATGCATGTTACCCATGATAGTCGGGATTTTAAACCCATTGCCCTTGACACCTTTCTGAGCATGTAAGTCAATCTAACCACAGATCCATTCAGGACCACTTCATGTTATAACAATTGACCAACCACAGCTGTCAATCAAATAACCAATCAACCAATTAAATACTTCATAAAGACTGGAAGTTAACAATAAGCTCCAACACTGTCCAAATTAGAAGGACTTGCAGACGGCAATTTAATACTTGTGAAAATTTGGATTGCTTTTACTTTGGGGGTAGAAAAATTTGTGGATAATGAAGAAATTGCTTGCAACAAGCAATTTCTTTATTTTCCACAATATTTTCCTAGGCTTTTTTTCTTAGGGGCGTCTAAAAGCATCATTGAGTGGGAATGGGTTAAGAAATCCTATGAGCTAGTAAATGTGCAATATGTCCTTTATGTAATGATAATACTCACTACTTTGTGCAAATGGAGGGGGCTGACTGGTCTGTTGTGTAGCTGGAGGGAAACCAGCTGTCTGTGAAGCAGGGGGAAAGCCAGAATTAGACTGGGACCCTGTGTTACCAAAATTTCCAAAATCTGCAAATCCACCTGTCAAGAAATTAAACACAAAATAACTTAGCTTGTCCGAAACTTTCAGTATGTGTAACTGCAATGAACAAATAATACTTTGCCCATTTTTCTAAAATTATGATGTAAAATGTAGACAAAGATGAAATTATAGATGATATTATTTTCAAGAAAACATAAAGTATGCGACCATAAATGACGTCATAAATAACATTGTCAGCGTTTGAAAAGTTTAATCTATTACCAGACAACAAAATTTTAGACAGGTCCAAATTCAAAGACACTGTAGACAAAACTTCTAACTGTATTTTATTTGGAAAATAAGTGCCAAATGTGGTAATGAGTTTCCTCATTTCTGAACAGGGGTGTGGAATTCTCATGACTTATACCTTGCCCAAACAACCCATTTGTTTTACGTCCCTATGATGTTGTACTTCAGAAAACATTGTTGGAAAAGAAGAAATTGCTTGTAACAAGCAATTTCTTCTATTCAACAATTTTCTCTAACCAGTAGGTTGGTTTCTTTTCAAATAGCACCTACTATTCATTGTCGTCTGCAACTTCTTCCAAATTAGACCAGTCCAAAATTTGAACAAGAGGGCCGTTGGCCCTGGGGCGCTCACCTGAGATAAAGGCTCTTTTACTTTCAACAGTCTTATTTCATGTTAAGGTTAGGATTTTGAAACAAGTGATCCACAATTACATATAAACACTATGAACTTGGGGATCCAAGTCTAAATTACAAATTCCAAGGCTTAAGTGCTGATTTGAGAGAAGGAAAAAACTTTTTCCATGGGTTATAATTTCAGAAATAAGAAAGAAGTCTGTGAACTGATGCTTCATGCCTATACCCCCCCCCCCCCCTGGGTCAGCCCCTGGAGACCCGAGGATCATGATTTTAGCTATTTTGTAAGAGATCAATATACTGGTGCTTCATGCAAAATATATAGGCACTACGCCTTCTGGTTCAAGAGGAAAAGGATCTTAAAGATTATTTTGAAATTTCACTTTTGTTGCCATGGCAACCAGAGTTTAAAATGGATTTCAATTCTTTTAGCTATTTTAAGGGGGACCATCTAAGGTACATTTCTGCCAAATTTTGTTCAAATTTGCCCAGTAGTTTGGGTGGAGTTGTCATTTAAAAAATCGTTCCTTATTTCAATATAACCCCCCCCCCCCCCTGGGGCTCTGCCCTGGGGACCCGAGGATCACGATTTTAGCTATTTTGAAAGAGGTCAATATACTGATGCTTCATGCAAAATATCAAGGCTCTACGCCTTCTGGGTCAGGAGAAGAAGATTTTTAAAGATTATTTTAAAATTTCACTTTTGTTGCCATGGCAACCAGAGTTTTTAACGGATTTTAATTCTTTTAGCTATTTTTGAAGGGGACCACCTAAGGAACATTTCTGCCAAATTTGGTTCAAATTGGCCCAGCAGTTTGGGAGGAGATGTCATTTAAAAAATCGTTCTTTATTTTTTATAATCCCCACCCCCCTGGGGCTCCGCCCCTGGGGACCCGAGGATCACGATTTTAGCTATTTTGAAAGAGGTCAATATACTGATGCTTCATGCAAAATATCAAGGCTCTACGCCTTCTGGGTCAGGAGAAGAAGATTTTTAAAGATTATTTTAAAATTTCACTTTTGTTGCCATGGCAACCAGAGTTTTTAACGGATTTTAATTCTTTTAGCTATTTTTGAAGGGGACCACCTTAGGAACATTTCTGCCAAATTTGGTTCAAATTGGCCCAGTGGTTTGGGAGGAGATGTCGTTTAAAGAAATTGTTGACGGACGACGCACGATGGACGGACGCCGGACAAAAGGCGATCACAATGGCTCACTTGAGCACTACGTGCTCAGGTGAGCTAAAAAACAGGAAAAGGTTAATAGACCTTCATAGGCTTTTCTACTTACTTACAAGTATATTTTTCAAGGTTAATTTTCTAAGGTCAAGTAAATACCTGGCAAATCAAAATTACTCATTATTTGTTAAAAAATTATCATGTTGGTATCGAAGGTCAGAAAATATCCAGCATTTTCTTTATTAACAGCAATGTTTTCTCGAAATTTATCTCTTAACTTTTTTGGTGGACTTTGGACTTAATTTTAACAGTTGGAAAGTAGAATAGTATATGTTACTTGTGTGGGCACTTTTTTCGTGGACTTTGGACTTAATTTTAACAGTTGGAAAGTAGAAAATTGCGTGTTACTTGTGTGGGGACAATGGAAAAAATTCTGTATTTCCATACCACTGATATAACAATGATGGTTCAGTGTAAAACAGTTGAAACTGTCTATAAGGTATATAGGCAGTTACAACTGTTTTTGCTCTGAACCATCAATATCAATTTATGTCGTATCAGATAATGAATGTTAGAAGAGCACTACATGTGGATACATGATACTGAGCTGTTGGGTAAATGATAGTGAATAAAAGAATGTAGTTAAAAAAAGAAAGTTGTCTGCCGAGGTGCAAAGGGATAATGTCCCCTTGATCTAAAAAAAGGCGGAGACATTTTACAAAACTGGATGAATCACACTAACAATCTATAAGTTTGTGAAACATAGTGCACTTTTCAGTCATTTTTTATTCATTTCATCTATTTATTTTATTTTATCTTTTTTTTTTCTTTTTTGAAATGTGACCTTGATAAGTGACCTTGACCTTGTCAATTGACCTTGGTCAAAGTATCTGCAGAAGCGTTTTGATGAGATCAATCATCTTACCAAATATGAGCAATGTATCTTGAATAGGCTCAAAGTCACTGTAAATGTTAAAAGTACATTGGTTAAGTTTGGACAGATAGACCTAACAGACAGATGGACAATTTTAAGATATTATGCCCCAAACTTTCTATGCAGAGGCACAAAAAACTACAGGCTCCAAGGACCCTAAGGTTACAAATTCTGCCAGGCTCGAAATAAATCACAGACCTCCGGACTGGTTTTAGTGTTAACGCCTGATAAAGGCTTGAACTTTTTACCTGTTGTTTGTGTTTGAGGTGTCGAACTGGCAAAGGGATCTCCACCCAAATCACCAAGCAGGTCCATCGCTGTAGACCCTGATGACTTTGAAGACTGTACACTCTGGTTGCCCGGGCTCTGTGGTGTGGAATTGATTGGTGGTGGTGTGGCAGACACAGGCTTTGGCTGAAATAAAGTCCAGAAATGTTGATTTGATTAAATGTTTAGAAATTTTTTGTTTCAGTATCACTTTTCTCTGCCGACAAGAAATACTGCACTCAAAAATCTTTTCTAGAACAATTTAAGTTTTAACCTTTTCCCACATAATCCTTCTTTTTTTCCCTACTCCAAAAAAAACTTTGAAAAACATCATGAAAAATATAGAAATTGCTTATGTTACAAGCATTTTTTTCATTTTCAACGATGTTTTCTATCCAAAGACAGAAAATTGAAAAATTGTAACATCTTTCAATTTGGACCAATTTTGAATTTTGTTGTTTCGTAATGGATTCAATCTGCTAGCTCTGTAAAACAGATTGAGGAAAGGACAAAGTGTTTGCATTCAGCACTCTCTGTTCTTTCATAATCTTCGTTTTCCTTTCCTGTGATGCTTTCCCCCCTTTAAAGTACTGCTTTCTAGTGCTTGTTCTTAACCCATTACAAGACTGCAAAATTTTGGACTGGTCCTAAGTGAACGGTGTTGCAGATTATAGTTTAAACTTGTTGGAATTTTTAGATTTTTTCAACTTCCTTGGTAGAAAACCTTGTTTCAAGCAATTTCTTCATTTTAAACTATGTTTTCCCAATAATGATTTTCTCCAGGGACGTCAAAGAGTGTCATTGTGTGGGATTGGGTTAACTCATTACCACACAATCCAATTTTTGATGCACTTAAGACAATTCACTGTGAATAAAGTTATATATGTGAAAATTTCCGATTGATTATTGAGATTTCTCTGTTGATTCTTCCAAGACATTTTCACTGTCTAGTGAAATTACAACAATGATAAATTCACTGTTTTGAAAATATAGTGTCACATTTTTGTATCTGTGGAACAAAGTTTTCTGATGATGTTCTGATGATGATGGAATGTATCTCACATGCAAAATGTAGGGCTTTGCTAGAAAATGTTAACATTTAGCTCTTTTTATAATAAGAAAATACTATAATTGCTTGGGTTTTTTTTCTTGTGACACAGATAAACCTTTGATTCATGAACAACAAAATGTATATTATCAATATAGACTTCTGCTTTGAAAATATAGCTTTAATTGTTCACTCGATGAAAGAAAAAATAGATCTTTCACAGCAAAAAATTCTACTGTATCAACTCTGTAAGGTAATACAAACAAGTTAGGATTGCATGGACATAGGTTAAGAGTTGAATTATGATCAAATTTTGTTAAAATTTACCTTAGCATTGTAAGCTATGGCAGATCTTTTCTCCAAATATTGCATCAGCTGAGCAGACATTTTTTACAGTTTAACCAAATTTCTTACGAAAAAAATCCACGTAAAAATTTGTTTAAGTGAACAAGACATACAATAATTCACAATTTCATCAAAAGATAAAGATTGAACTAGTTGATAAGATTGATAAGAAGAAATACGTGCACATATAAGAACTTAATTCACATAATGTTGAGAGTTCTATTCATACACAAATTTGAATAAGTTGACAGCAAATCACTTAAAAAAGTTGTAACTTCTAGTTTCAACAAAGTTAAATCTAACAATTCTTTCTAAAACGGTCTATCTCAAATTCAAATATTCCGTGTGAAGAAGATACACATAGCAAATTCTCTTTTCAACAATCCTTTTTTCATCCTAAACATATTATCCTGACGGCATCTAATAAACTGAGATCCGTTCTCTCTCATTTATACAGTTTAATTAATTTGGAAATCAGTTTTCCTCCCACTTTTGTGCGTACTAATGTTATTAAACTCATTATCTTACAGACAATTGTTCATGATTATTTGTACCAATTGGTATTCGGATAAGATTATGTCAAAATAGGGTAACACTTAACCCGGTCACACATAATACAGCTTTTTTACATCCCTAAATAAAAAAGAGTTGGAAAACATTGTGAAAAATGAAGAAATTGCTTGTGACAAGCAATTTCTTCATTTGCCACAATGTTTTCTACCCCAAAAGACAGAGAATTTTTAAGCATCACCAACAATAGATTGTTGTTTGAAACATCTTTGAATTTGGACTAGTCTAAAATTCTTCCGTCTGGTAATGAGATAACTGCATGATGACTTGAAGAAAATCTTTTTAATCTTTTTAGATCTCTACAAAGGCATATGGCAACAAACTCTGGATTGTTTCCTGGAAATGAATGGAAACTTTCATAAAAAGAAACAGTTAGTTAAATTTTATGACTTAGTTATTCAGTTGTAATAAATAGAAATAATGGGAGAAAAATAGATAGAATTAACTAAGAAACATTGTGAAAATAGAAGGGATGTAGTGGGGGTTCCTTTTTATTTTTCATTTAAAAGAGATTTTAACCCATTCCCACACAACAACATTTTAGACTGGTCCAAATTGAAAGATGGTGCAGATGACATTTTCAAGTTGTTGGAATTTTAAGATTTTTTTTCTATTGAGATGGAAAACATTATGGAAAATGAAGAATGCAAAACAATGTGTTAATCTTCAAAGAATTTGTGTCCAGGGATCAGTAGAAAATAAATGGCTATATTGTATTATATCCAAATACCTATATCCATGTAATAAACCCAATACTACACCAAACCTTTATACTTGTCCAAGCTCATAGCAGTTGTAAACAGCAATTTCTAGATGACGGGAATTTTTTAACCCTTGTCTTGCTGAACCCGGAATATTCCAGTTAAGGCAGGAGGTGTAGACCAAGATCAGACTGCATATAAGTGCAGTCTGATCTTGGTCTATACCTCAAGCTTGTACTTTTCCTGCCAGAGTTGTTTAAGAAATCATTTCTAAAAGAAATATTGATTATTGAACAACAAGTTCTATCAGTGCTTTCAGCCCTTTGATTTTACAGCAATTCAGTAAGGTAATTTATACAGCATGACAAGGGTTAAAATGTTCACTTTTTCCAAAGCTTTTTTCTAGAGGGCATAGAAAATCAGGAATGTGTACATTAGGCGTACATGTACTATGAAATATTGAGATTTGTCACTAATATATGATGGGGAAGGGGGCGGCAACTTTTGCTCACATGATAGGATTTAAAAATCTGGCTATCATTGTGCGTAATATCATAAAATCAGAAGTACTGTTACAAGTTGTCACGAACTAAAGGCTCTTTCAAAATGTACCAAACCACTAAGAGATATCACTGCTATGTACTGTATCTAGAGACTCTGCTTGATGTGGTACTTTACTATGTAACCCTTTACATTACACCAGACAAAATGTTTATATACTTGTTTGTCATGCTGAATAAAACCCTTTTTTAGAACTGCATTAAACAGAACAGAACAGATTTGTTAATTTGAATGGGATTTATTGCCACTTTTAACAGTATTTAAGTCATATAATAGCTACTGGAGCACCCAACCATAGATTTCTGGTATTTCCAACACTAGTAAAACCTCAAAATCCTTTCTGAGCCTCCAGCTGCTCAGCCCACTTAGGTTTACAATTATCCACCCATTGGTGGGTGGAGAAAAGATCAGAATATATTTTATTCATATAATGACTTGAACAATTATGTTCATCGTCATTACAATGCATATACAACAAGTAACATGTACAAACTGGTAACAATGACGTGTAATTTGATTGATAGATTAAATCATTGAAATCAAAGGACTGAAAGCACTGAAAAGCCCTGGGTCAAGATTATATCATAATGTCTGGTTGTCTTGATCGTTTATAAAATTTGTTTCTGAAATGTCTTTCATATATTCATATGACAAGCGCAAGTGTATTATATTAGTATATCAATATCAAAAAATGATAGTTGTTTATTATAAAGCTTTGAAAATAAGACAAAAGAGATAAAAACAAGACCAAATACAGACAAATCAAACTCTAATATATGGTTAAGCGTATTTAATTGCTTTCTGATAACCTCATTTATATGCAAGATTGTTGTCCTACCATTTTCTTCATGTACAATACTTTATCATTTCCCAATTAACAAAATTCTAGACTGGTCCAAATTGAAAGGAGTTGCAGACGACAAGTTTAAAGTGATGAAATTTTAAATTTTTTCTACTTTACAGGTAGAAAATCTTGTGGAAAATGAGGAAATTGCATGGGCATCAAAGAGCGTGATAATATGGGAATGGATTAAACTTATCAGTGAATTACAAAGAAAACAATTATTTCACTGACAGACCAATAAAATTATCAAAATGATGAACTGACAAAATTTCCTTGATTTCCGCCTCTTTAAAAAATCTTTGGAAAACATTTTGAAAAATTGTTACAAGCAATTTCTTCATTTTCCACAATGTTTTCTACCCAGAAAGTGGAAAAACCCAGAAAGTGGAAAAAATCCAAAATTCCATAAACTTTAAATTGTCGTCTGCAACTTCTTTCAACTTGGGCTAGTCTAAAATTTTGCCATCTGGTAACGGGTTAGAGAAACAATCGACCATTCAAATAAACTTGAACGTCAACATTAATGTGAAACATTTCTGTTAGTTTGATAACTCAAGCCTTTCCAGCTTTTTTTAATTTTAGACTGGTCCAAATAAAATTTAAAGAAGTTGCAGATGACAAATTAAAGTTTGTGAAATTTTGGAATTTTTCAACTTTCTGGGTAGAAAAAAATGCTTGACACAAGCAACTTCTTCATCTTCCACAATGTTTCCAAAGCATTTTCCCTGAGGGGTGTCCAAAAGGATCACTGTGTGGGAATGGGTTAAACATAGTAACTACAGTTTATTCAATATGTAATTACTGTGTTTAGATACGACCTACAATTTAACATTTTTCTTACATGTTACTTGCCATCAATTTTTATAAAATAATGCAATTTAATTATTTAATAACCAAGTGGACCTTCCTGTTGGAGTCAGTGGGTGTTGGCAGCAGAGTCAGTTTGCCAAATTAATTAATTCCAAAATAGTATAAGTCGCTCTAAATGATAATGTGCATACACTAAGTATTTTTATAGATAACACCAGGGCTAAAGGAATACGATTTCTCTCCGAAAAAAAGCTAATCTCTATCAATGCCATTAAAACTTAAATTATCAAATTGCTGTTCTCTCTGTTTGGAAGTATTATTGGGTAGATCAATTAAACTTAACCAATTCCTACAGTGTGATGCTTTTTGACGCCCCTCAAAAAAAAATCTTTGAAAAGCATTGTGGACATTAAAAAATGCTTGTTACAAGCAATTTATTCAATGTTCACAATATCTTTAAGTCAAGATTTTTATTAAATTCCATCAAGTTAACCCTTGTCATGCTGAACCCGGAATATTCCGGTTTTGGCAGGAGTTGTAGAAAAAGATCAGCCTGCACATAAGTGCAGTCTGATCTTGGTCTACACCCCCTGCTTGTACTTTTCCTGCCAGAGTTGTTTATGAAATTGATTTCTAAAAGAACTATTGATTTTTTAACAACAAGTTCTATCAGTGCTTCCAGCCCTTTGATCTTACACCAATTCAGTAAGGTAGTTTATACAGCATGACAAGGGTTAAAATTGTCATCAGCATCAACTTTCTATTTGGTCTGGTCTAAAATTTGTCGTTTGAGGTGAAGTCATATACTGTTCCGAGTTCAAAGAAGCTGCAGACAAAAATTCAAAGTTGATCAATTTTCAAAAATCTTTATCTTTCTGGATAGAAAAGTGGAGTATAAAGGGGCGAAACTAGTATTGTTGGGAATGGGTTAAAGGACTTTTTGTTTCGGTGTTTAAAATGATGCTTTGTGGTTCAGGAGAAAAATATCAATGTATCAGGGAAGTGCATGATATATTGGAGTGCTGATATGTTATCAAATATTGATAGAAATGCTTAGAAATACAAAACCAACAAGAGACTCCTTTAGATAAGAGGGGACAGATAACTAATCTTTTATTTCTAATCATTGTTTCATATTAATTTTGTTACATATCAACACATAAGCTTATAAAGGACAAGTTTCTGTTAAAGTATTCCAGTGGAAATCATTTTTTTTTTTTTTTTTTTGCCTGCGGTATTAACCCTTGTTATGCTGAATTAAAATCCAAAAATACATAACTGCTTTAAAATCAAAGAACTGACAGCACTGTAAAGTCTTTATGAGGGTCAAGAGGGTCAATATTTCTTTTGAAAATTGATAATTTAAACAATTCTGTCTGAAAGGGGACAAGCAGGAGGTGAAGACCAAGATCAGACTCCACTTATGTGCAGACTGATCTTTGTCAATACCTCCTGCCAAACAGGAATATTCTGGGTTCAGCATGACATGGGTTAAACCCATTTTCACACAATGTTTTCTGACACCCTAAAGAAATACAACAATGTAAAACTATTCCGGAAAAGGAGATGTAGCTTGTCACAAGAAATTTCTCCTGTTCTCACAATGTTTTCTACCCTATTTTGCACTTATTTTCTGATTTTAGTGCAATTTGAACTGTTGTCTGCAGCTCTGTTAAATTTTGACCAGTCAATAATTCTGTCATTTAGTAATGGCTTAAATATCAACTATCAAATCTACTGAAAATGAACATAAACCTTGACTTTTTGCAATTTTCTTTTCAAATTCTAATGAGGTAGAAATAAAGGAAAACACATAGTTAAGCAGTACACAGTTAAGCAGATTTTAAAAAGTTGGGTTGACGTGTTTTGCATTTTGCAACCTACAAAAATCTTCAGCAATAAATTCAAAATCATTGGAATTATCAGTCATAGATTTGTAAGCATATATGAATGATTACTGTAAAGAAGACATAAAGGAAGGGCAGTTCAAAGGCTAGTGCTTGTTTATGGTATATGACTAGTGCTGGTTTATGATATATAAATGGCAAGTTGGCACGCTAAATACGGTCTTGAGACTGAGTGGTCTTGCAGGTTCAGTTGATATAGACTTGGGTCAGGATGTGCCAGGTTTTAGTTTCATACCTCCTGTATGTTCGAGTTAGACAGCATTTGAGTTGATTGAACACCAAAAGGACTCAAAACTAGGGCCGGCTTGATTATCTGTTCTGTGTTGCTAGGACCACCACCAAAAGGATTTGTTTCCATACTAATTTCTAGGTTACCAAAGTTACCGGATGGAACTTGACCCTGTGTTGGGAGACTGCTAAACAAATCAGACTGACTTGTTGTAGACCCTGTAGTAATCTGACCTCCAAAATGACCTTGACCAGATACCATATTGTTACCTTGACCTCCAAGGTTAAATTGTTTTTGTGTCCCTAAATGTTGTAACTGGACATCATTTGCTGACCCTGTAGCCAAGGTCACTCCAGCATTTAAAGAGAACATATCACTTGTTTGTCCTTGACCTTGTATCTGACCTCCAAACCCAGTAGAAAAAGAAAGACTAGTTGTAGATGTGGCGTTATTGCTTAGAGCAGAAAGCTTGGATCCATCTAATACATCACTAGACTGTAACAAGGAACCAGAACTTGAACCAAATAGACTGGTGCCTTGCTGTTGAAACAAACTGGTTCCCAAATCATTCTGCTGCATCTGAGAACCAGATGATGATCCAAATATGTTGGTTCCTGACACACTGGGTGTAGTATTTGATGAAGCAAATACACCAGCACTTACTGGTTGGTTACCGTCAGAAGAGGTTCCAAATAAATCAAGGCCTGGCTGAGACTTGGCAACAGCATTTTGTGGCAGAAACAAACTATTTCCCACTGGTTGACTCATAGCAGAACCATTACTACAAATTGAAAACAAATCATCCCCAGATTGTTGTATTGGACCACTAGGTTGTCCAAACAAGTTGGTCTCTGATTGGTGAATTCCTCCTCCTGGTTGACTGTTGCTGGACTTGGTTGAAACAGCAGATTGGTTGAATAGATTATTACCAGACTGTTGTATTGGATTACTTGATTGGCTGAATAAATCATTATCTGGTTGTGGTGTAAAAGTCTCTGATTGGGCAAATAAATTATTCCCTGTGTTTTGATTGGTTATATCACTTGAAGAATTTTGTATTTGATCTTCAGTTTCAAAGAAATTTTGCTGACTACTTGAAGCACTAGAACTCACCTGACAAAGAATTATAAAACAGATTTTTTACTACCATTCATTTGCCTGTAATCATTATCCCATTCCCACACAACACAATTTTAGACTGGTCCAAATTGAAAGAAGATGCAGGCAACAATTTCAAGTTGATGTATTTTTTTAAAAAAAAAATTGTCTTTTTGGACAGAAAACTTTGTGGATAATGATGAAATTGCTTGTTTCAAACAATTTCTTTATTTCCACTATGTTTTCCAAAGCCTTTTTCTTGTGGTGCGTATAAAGGAGGGATTGTGTGGGAATGGGATAACCCATCAAATATGGCATATGACATCATTCATACATAAAAGAGCAGAGATAAAACATTTCAATGGAACATAAATAAAACATTTCTGGTGGAAAATGCACTAACAGGTACTCAGGAGTTCAAAAAGAATTTATAAGAAACAGGTTTGCCAGCACAACTTTTTGATTATTCCTTTCACATACTATCCCGATTTTTCATGACCATCCAGAGTAAATGTTAATAAAACATTGTTGACAAATTTGAAAATGCTAGTAAGGGGCCGAGATATTTTCAATACCATCAACCTAGAATAGTTGTAAGCACTTCTTTTTAACCCTTGTCATGCTGAACCTGGTATATTCCAGTTTTGGCAGGAGGTGTAAACTAAGATCAGCATGCACATAAGTGCAGTCTGATCTTGGTCTACAACTCCTGCTTGTACATTTCCTGCCAGAGTTGTTTATGAAATTGATTTCTAAAAGAAATATTGATTTTTTTAACAAGTTCTATCAAAGCTTTCAGGCTTTGATTTACGGCAGTTCAATAAGGTAATTCATACAGCATGATAAGGGTTAATTGAGCAAGTCTAAATTCTGTAAACTGGTGATAAGTTAAACCAATTATAAATCTCGATATATACTGGTATTCTTAGCAAAAACAATTCTAATTTCCATTTTCAAAAACATGATCTACCTCCCCTAGATTTGATTCCAACTGATTGTTTAACAAATTTGCCTTCATCCTCTATTTGGAAGATAAGTACCTTGTTATAAGTTTCGACTGGTCAAAATTGAAAGAGGTTGCAGACGACAATTCAAAGCATAGACAGATTTATAAGTATGTGCCAGATAATGTACAAAAAAATTGTGAGAAACAAAGAAATTGCTTGTTACAAGCAATTTCCTCTTTTCTCACAATATTTTCTGATGTTATTTCCTGAAACATGTAAAATGGGAATGGGTCAATGCGTTTTTAGTATCATATCTTAGTATCAACTTGAAATAGTTTTGCACTAAATACTCTGTGAGTGAACTTCTAAATGGGTTAAAGGGTCATTACTTTGTCAATGAAATTGACAAACAATGAGTGATAAGAGAACTTAATGACCCAACAATGACAACATTGTAAATTTCACCCTTAAATAATGACTGCTAAATGTGTCAGTTACATTCTCTAATTATCAACAGGTGACCAGTTATACCACACAATTCTGCATTTTTACGTCCCTAATGAAACAAGAGCCAAGTTGGACATGGCCATCCCCCGCCTAAAAAGCTTGATAGTAAACTGAAGCCAGTTAGATTTAGGCACTGCATTTCTTGTCAATGAGTTCGATAATAGCTATTATACTTTCAGAGATATGCTCAGGAAATCTATATCCACTGCCAAATTTCATTTAAGAAATACTTCTTCTCAGCAAAACAAATATTGAAATATCTCCCCAATCCTTAATAGATTACAAGAATTGATTAGAGCAAAGTGTCAAAGAAATATCTTGTTTTGACATAAAATACCCGTTACAACCTTTATAATCTATCAACTTTTAGATTTATTGTCTCTTTTTGAAAATTTTCATTATTGTTCTCCTTGGTCACTGCCCCTTTCTTAACCCATTCCAACTCAAGCCCTCCTTTTTACGCCCCACAAGTAAAAAGCTTTGGAAAATATTGTAGACAATGAAGAAATTGCTTATAACAAGCAATTTCTTCATTATCCACAATGTTTTCTATCCCTAAAGACGAAAAAAAATATAATTCCATCAACTTGAATTTGTTGTCTGCAGCTTCTTTCAATTTGGACCAGTCTAAAATTTTCTTGTGTTGGAATGGGTTAATAGAGAAATAACTGTGAAACACTGTGAAAAGGTAAAGGGTTAAACTTATCTCAACTAAAATATTTGATACAAAGTGGGCTTATCAGAACCTGTTAGTGATAGGTAACGAAATCACCACAACAATGAATCTGGTACATCATTATCGTCCCATATCTACAGTAATATTGAACTTTTGTGAGAAAATATCAAGACCCTAGTACAAAACAACTGTATGCAGAGCTACAGATCGCGGGCGTAATTCGTATTTTAGATTTCAATATTTCACCAATACTGCCTTAGGGTTTTGTTGAAAAATAGGGATTTTAGAATGCTGTTACCCCCCCTCTTATGAATATACATGTCCATACATGCACTTACAACAGTTTTATGAAAAAGCCCTTACACCAGGATCTCCAGACAACAAAATTGTGGACTTGTCCAAATTTATAGAAGTTAATGACAGCATTTCATAGTTGATTTTTTTTTTTGTTGTTGTTGTTGTTTTTTTTCGTGGTAGAAAATCATTTTGGGAAATGAGGAAATAGTTTGTTACAATCAATATATTCATCATCCCTGTTTCTAACGCCAAAAGATAAAGATTTTTTTTTTTCAAAATTTCATCAACTTCAAATATTTTGTTGTTTAGTAATGAGTTAACCCTTTACCAAACAATCCAACATTTTTACCTGTTGAAAAAAAAAAGTTATTGAAAACATTGTGAGAAAAGAATAAATCACTTGTAACAAGCATTTACTGTATTTTCCACATTATTTTCCAGAATTATTTTCTTGAGAGGCATAAAACGGAGGGATAATGTGAAATGGTTTAACTAAGCTGTAGAGTATCAATGACCGACTTGTTGAATTTGGGGGTCCTTTGGCACTTGTCAATAGATGAGAGGATCTCAAAGCAGTTAACCCTTTCCCATTTTTGGAAATTTTAGACTAGTCCTAATTGAACGAGGTTGCACATGACAATCAGGAAAAAGACTAGCAGGGGCCCAGTCGCCCATGGTCCCTAGATTTTGGGCTGGGCCCCTAGACCTTTTGAGAAAATGCTTATACCTCTAATATTAAATATTGAATTTTGGCAGGCTGGGCCCCTAGGTTTAAATTAATAGTCTTTTTCCCTGACAATGAAAACTGGATGCCATTTGCAATGAAACCATCCTATGTGGTAGAAAATATTGTGGAAAAAGGAGATATTGCTTGTTACAAGCAATTTCTTCTTTTTCCACAATGTTTTCTCGAGTATAAAATCAAAGGAACGTAAAATCACGTATTTGAACAGGAAAGGGTGAAAAAATTCACAAGATTACGTGCTGCTATACAGAATGTAATTCACATTAAGTGATACAGTGACCAATCCACTCCCACACAATGACGCCATCCCAACAAGAAAAACAATTTGAAAAACACTGTGGAAAATGAAGAAATGGCTTTTTACAAGCAATTTCTGCATTATCCACACTGTTTTCTAACACAATATCAAGATATTTATAATTTCATTGTCTTGAAATTGGCGTTGACACCCCTCAAAAATAACAATCGGATAACACTGGAAAATGAAGATATGGCTTGTTACAAGCAATTTCTTCATTATCCACATTTTTTTCTAACACAATATCAAAAGATATTTATAACTTCATTGACTTGAAATCGTCGTTGACACCGCTCAGAAAAAAGCAATTGGGAAAACATTGTTTATAAAGAAGAAATTGCTTCTTTGTGTCCAACTCCTTTCAATTTTGAGCAGTCTAAAATTTTGCTGTCTGGTAATTGGTTAAAAAACTAAAAAAAAAACTAAAAAAAACTGTTTAATCGCTAAATCGATTAGAAAAGATTAAGAGATAAGGAAAAAAATTGCTTGATTCAAGATTCAATCAATTTCTTCTTTTCTCTGTGAGTTTCTTATGGCTAACTTTTTAGCATGTCAAAATATAAAATTGAGTGGTAAATTCCTACACCAATAATAAAAACTAAATCTGAAAAAAGAAGCATTTCCATAATTTAGGTGACAAAATCTCCTAAGGTGAACATGTAAATTTTGTTGTGACCTTGTCCAAGGTCAAGTGAGGAAAATCAATATTTCTTCACCCCTGGTCTCACCATAATTTCCTCTACCCCATCGCTTATCCTGTGTCAAGCTGTATAAATTACCTTACTGAATTGCTGTTAAATCAAAGGGCTGAAAGCACTGATAGAATGTGTTTTTCAAAAATCAATATTTCTTTTAGAACGCTATTTCATAAACACCTCTGACAAGAAAAGTACAAGCAGGAGGTGCAGGCTGATCTTGGTCTACACCTCCTTCCAAAACAAAAAAAATATTCCAGATTCAGCATGACAAGGGTTAATCAGTGCTGAGGAAATACAGAATGTCTGCACTTGTTCCCGTACAAAAGAGACATGATATTTTACTAAGAGAGTTAAAATGAACTTGTCCACAAAAAAGTGAAGAGATGAATTTAAAGATTCAAGATTCAATCAATTTCTCTTTTTCTCTCAGAGTTTTCTATTGCTAACTTTCTTTAGCATGTTGCATGTTGATGTGAAATTTAGTGGTAATTCCTTTACCAATAAAAAAATCAAAGCCCTGAAGGGCCTGAGAGTCGCCATAAGAGACAAATTGTTTTGTATTGGCTATTGAGCATTAACCTCAGGCTGTTGGCCTTTGATCACTTGAGATTAATTTCATGCATAAAGCGGATTAAATCATGTAAATTTTTTTAATGAAGCTAGTTCTTTTTTCATTTGATTAAATGGTGTCAAAGAACAACATTTCAGTTATATCACGGCCAATTTCACATATTCATGTACTTCAGCCATGGTCATAGCACAGTGGTAGTACATAGGACTCCTAGTCATGGGGTCCAGGGTTTAACCCTTGGCCACAGCAAACTTCCTGTCCGACATATGTTAGCCCACCAATGTGTGGATAGCCATAAACCTTTGTGGGATGAGCAGCTTGAGACTCAGAGAATGTGGTGGTTGTACCGGTTTCAGAAATACCAGGATTCCAAGGAGCCAGCTGCTGTGATATGACTATAATACTGTTAAATTGAGTTGCGTTAAACTTCATTTGATCAATTAATCATGTACTTGCTCAGTATCTCTAGTACTATGTTGTGACTGAATGCCTTGCCAAAGGACATACCCAGGTCCTGAATATACCCACATGATCAGTAGCATGGCTATTACTCCCCATGAAGAAAATTGTTAATGGTTTGAGCTTAAAATGTGACCTCTAGAGTGCATGCAAGCATGTTGAAAAAGACTTTCATTTCTTGCACTTTACTTCATTTCATACTGTAGGTTCTATGCATATGATTTATTCATCTGATTTTTGTTTAGAAAGATGAATAACATTTCTAGATTTCAAAGCATAAAATGTCTTTTTATGTGGCATAAAAGCAGTAAATATCTCTTGTGGGATATTGCTTTCTCTTGGAAAATGTGGAGGGCTAAAACATAAGTTCTTGTTCTGTAGGGTCTTTTATTTACTATCTGTCATCTCTCTTTCATTCTATTTTTAGCCAGGTGTGGTATGAACAGAGTATTTGTGGTCAGTCAATTTTGCAATATTTGGTGCAATTGTTTGAGAAATGTTTGTCAATCATTATTTGTCAAATTCAGATGTAAAAATCCCTTTCTAAGAAGAATATTTCATGCGTCCATATTGATGTTCCAAAGTAATTCAATAAGAACAACTAGCACACATATTTTACCCCTCATAATTCACACCCATAGAATTTCCAAAATTGTTGACCAATTTTAATGGAATGGCTTGTTTTCAGACTCTTGACAATTTCACACCAACAAATATTCTTACATAGGCTACAAGATCGTCACATCACATGGGTAAAATTAAGAAGTCCCGAATAGGCTACAAGATCGGCACATCACATGGGTAAAATTAAGAAGTCCTGAACATTTTTGCTGGTGGTTCCTGAAGGGTCCTGGATGCCGAGTTAAAAAGTTATAAACAATCAAAGAAGTTGCTCTTGTAAAGAATAAGACAACTTGATAAATATTATTGTTTGTCTTTGAAAGAAACAAAAAGCATTTTTTTGTGTTATTACTTTTATGTGTGTGTGATTACGGTATTCACTGACCTTTTTCAACGCCGATGACAATCTGAACTTGATGCACTGGAAACGACGGCTCGCTAATCGTTAAGACAGCTATTCATATAGGTGTTTGTTCAATGATATTTTTCTTATTATTTCTCGATTGAAGAAACATCATTTCAAGACTATTAAAATGAATAAACGTCGATAAAATATCGAAAGTACAAAATGAACTTGAAATCGCCTCCATTCTTGTTGTTGTCGTCGACCATCCAATGTTCGCCCAAACGGATTGTTATTTACCGCGGGAAACCCCGGGACACCAGATATATAGAATTATTGCCACATATTAAGTTGAATGTAGGGAATTATAATAAATAACTCTCCTGTTATTCTCAAAATTTCATTTTGATTTATATGGGTGCTGTCCGTAATTAGCATTACAGTCAAACCGGCCCATCGTGAAACCGGCCCCTGGCCAAACAGGCCCAACAAAGTCAAACCGGCCTCTCCATTAAAAAGCGTTAAACCGGCCAATAAATCGCCAAAGCAGCCCCAAGATTGCCAAACAAGGCCCAATTGTTCTTCACATGCTTGAACATATATGTATAAAATAATTGTTTGTAACGATACACAATTAAATTTTCCGAACTTCTATTCATATTTTTATGATGTAATTAAATTTTGTTGTTGCAGAAATTAAAACCTACGTATGAAAAATCGATTTTTTTTTTCGTCATTACAATAATGCTTGTAAAGCTATTCATTTACAAAATACGAATAAATAAATAATATGATAACTGTTGATAAAGCTTTTTCAATAAACTGTATGCTACTTTGAAACATGCCTATAACGGCCTTTCAGCATATTGATTTTCGACAATTATACATTATTCGATGAACTTTCAAACTTGTGGAATCATCAAGCAGTTATATACAGATGCTTTATAAATTCTTTATGAAGTATATGACAGCCGATAAGCTCATTTGGTAGAGCACTTGACTTCTAACCGCACCATAATGGGCTCGAGCCCTTGCTTGACCAAACCAGCAAACTGATTGTCTTTTGGGTTAGACGTTAAATCGAGACCCCGTGTGACGTTGATTTACAACCACGGTAGCGACGATAGATGAACGAAAGTACCCTTTATGTAATGCAAATTTTAAATATATTTGGACAAATTAAATTACCGGTGTCCGTCTGCCTGACCAGTTTAACAGCTAAGTACACTACATGTCCCAGAACTAGATTTTGTTCAGGAGTTTTAAGAAAAGTCATTTTAAAAGAAGAAACATTCCACAACCTTGCTGCTTGAATTATGAAAGACCTTTTCAATATTACCAAGTTATAACACTGGATCTGTATTTAATACGTTGTCTAGCCACATCGTGTACCCCGGGAATTGGTTTCATCTCTCACCCGGGACTCATAATTCATTGGAACAATTTGTGATTGCACCAGCGGGATAATTTAAGTGATTTGAATTAAAAAAAATCAGAGATATTGACTGTGTATATAACCATACCCCGGACGGATGAGTACTTTAAGCGGATGAGTACTTTAAATCATGTTTGACTGACCCGGGATAAATTTAAAAGAGATATCCGAAGGTCAAAATTATTTTAATTGCATATCGAGTAAACAGAGACAGATTCAGTTTGCATATATTATAATTATGATTTCAGAAGATCCATTAGCATCCTGGGTAATTTGACTTTAATATATTAAAGGATAAGCAATGACGGTAATTTTAGTATAAAGTGCATATTGACTTTCTTTGACAATTTCACATACGCTCGGACTCCCCATAAGCAAGAAAATATACTCTTGAAAATATATCCTTGAATTACCGTAGTATTTTCATATATAAACATTTATGAATATTTATTGTAATGCTCCGGCACCTTAATATCATTTTATTCAATTCTTAAGAATAAGAAGATGCATTCAGATCCATAAAAAGTCTATTACATCTTCGGATTTCTATCAAATACGTCATACCTACAGTTTGACAAGATATTGTTGCGCTCTTAATTAGTCAATCATAAATGGAAGTTTATGGAATTTTTTTCCACTCTACACATCGTCATATATCAACCCGGTGGACTGATAATCGAATATGAATATAAGTCACAGTGTAATAAGTCATATTTGTACAAGAAAGGAATTCCTATGTTTTGTAAAGAAATTGATATATGTGAAGTCTGAGAACATCTTTGTCATGCATTAGAAGCAAAAATAAAAGCAGAAAACACTGTAACAATTTCGCCCCCAAAGAACATTGAGCGGAAAAGAAAAATAGTGGAAATAACTTTTCTAATCTTATACGAATGCATAACTCTTTCTCCAATTTTATTAGGATAAGAGAATCAGTGACAAGAAAAGACAAACGTGTTTCATATGGTGTCTCATCTTATCATACAATCTAACATCAGTGAGTAAATCCAATGACGATTGGTCACTTATTCCATTTTCCGTCGATTGCTTCGTTTCTTAAATCACATGGGAACACAGGTACCTCAGGACTCTTTCTGCTTCATTCTGACGGCAATAATTACTCAATGTTGCCATAGCTATTTATCTTTTCGCTGTATTGAACATGTACATTACCTCGGGACTCTTTCAGCTTTATTGCGACGGAAATATTAGTTCTAAGTGCTTTTGAAATTGAAAGCATGACAGCGACAATTGTTTATTTTTATCAAATATTTATTTAATGTGGCCTAGATTGTTTCATTCAAGATGATTTTCACAACATTGTGAACTAACTTACCATTTTTCAATTATCAGCCCGGTACTTGGACAATTAAGACTAAGTTTGGTTTGTTTTCTTTTCTTGCTATACATATATTTTTTCTACCATTTAAAATGTACGCTCAAAGCAACGACGATGCCATATCAAGCTCCGCAAAATAAACTAATACCTATAGATTTCATATATATGTATACCAAGCGATCATTTCGTATCTGAATTAAACTATTCACAACTGGATTCATTGCCCCTATTCTGTGCAATCAGTATCAATCAGCCCCAAAGTAATTCCCTTGGAGCTTTACAAATGCTTACAACTTTCGTCGGTAAATTTTGTTGTTGTTTTTTTTCTCACCCGGAGACAACGCCTTTAGTACCTTGAGATTCTTTCTATTTTACTTACGGAAAAATTAAGTCAAACTGGCTATCTAAATTTCTCACATAAAGAACGTATTCGTTACCCCAGGACTCCATCGGTTTGCTTACAATGGTCATGGTAACTCTATGAGCCCAGGGGTAGAGAATTGTTAAGATTGATAACATCAACCCGGGACGGGTTTTTTCCCATTTATGACCCGTGAATGTCCTACTCATTTGTAAACAGGAAATACGGTTAGACTAAGTAATAAACATTCTCAATTCAAATAAAAGATAGAATTAAAAAAAAAAATAAAATAAAAAATGCCAGAATGGACATGGATTTTAAGTTTTCTATATTTTTTAACACGAATAGCGCTAATCTTAAATGGAGTCGAAGGTTAAATGCAATGTTATTAAGATTTACTTATGTATAACTAATTATATGAAAATATTATGTCAGGCATCTCAGGGTGTCCTGGTTTACAGTCAAAACGACCGACAGTCAAAACGGCCCAAACTTGTATTTGCATTTGGTCCAAAATCAGAAATTCTTCATAAAAGTTAATATTTGGATAATTTTTCAAGATCTACTTTTTGAATCTTCCTTTTGATCCGTTTTGACAAGCACTTTCGGGTCATTCCGACAAAATAACGGGCTTCTTTGACATTGAGTCATTTTGACTTCGGGCCGTTTTGGTGTCCCGGGGTGTCCCAGGGTAAATAGTAACACAGTCCCTAACTACGCGGATGATTTATTTTACCTCCTCGAAATGATGAACAGAAATGGTTTTCGCATTCAATTTTGATTTAAAATGAAATTTAACATCTATTTTATTTGAAAATGCAAAACGATTATGACGTTATGCAAAATACATAGGGAAGTATGGTCAATTCATAAGAACTGTCGACCTCAATTTTAGTACGTACTTTGGCTTTTTCCGCGCTATAAATAGTTCGTGTTTAAAACTAAAAAAATGACAAACTTAACGATTGTTTTGATTCAAAACTGTTAAATATACAAACATCAATCTTCTAACTGTATCTTGATTGTTCTTATTTATCACATCAAGATACAATGGCAGAGTTATAACATAGGCATTCAGGGGTGGAAATTGGTTCGGGACTTTGTGTAAGAATTATCGTGCGATAGCAATGAGTCGCTTCCGAAGCTTTCAGCTTCAGCGACTCAATAACAAATTTAAAGAAAACATTGTTAACCAAGAAAATGCTCGATTCCAGCATTTCCTTCATTAACCAGAATATTTTCTGCCCAACCCTATTCCACAACAATCCTGGTTTTTAGAGCTATGCAAGAAGCTTTGGAAAATTGTGGAAAATGAAGAAATTATTTGTGACAAGTAATCTAATTGTTGCCCACAATATTCACAACATTTAAAGAGAACATAATTTGAAATTTCAGAAATAAATAATTGTCGTACCAAATTCAACATCAATTAATGGGTAACCAATCAATAATGACATACCTGATGATTTCCTAATTGTATTTTTGGAGCATTTTCTCCAAGTAATGACTTTAATGGTCGAGTGCCCGGTGTTTTTGATATCGCTGACTCGTTCATTCTTTTTGCCTCCTCAATCATTGTTTCTGTCGGAGCCACATAATACCGTTTACGTTCATATTTCTGTGCCATAAAGTCTTTTACTTTACTTTCTTCTCTAGATTCTGATTGGTTTCCTAATCTGTTGTCATAGAGACCAAGCCATACTTTCCGACAAAACTGGAATAAAGAAAATCATTCTTAACCCTTGTCATGCTGAACCACGAATATTCCTGTTTTGACAGGAGGTATAGACAAAGATCAGCCTACACATATGTGCAGTCTGATCTTATAATTAGTCTAAACCTCCTGTTTATCTCCTTCAACCAAGAGCTGTTCATAAAATCAATTTTCATTATATTTTTTTTTTTACCCTTAACTAGTACTTCAAGTGCTTTCAGGCCTTTGATTTTTATGCAAATTTAGACAAGAATTTTATTCAACATAACAAGGGATAATTAATAGATATTCAATAGACAATAATTATATTCATAAATTAACAATATTTCTTTAAACCCATTACCAGACAACAAAATTTTAGACTGAACCATTTTGAAAGAATTTGCAAACAACAATTTTTTGTCGATGAAATTTTAAGAGAGTATCTTTTGGGGTAGAAAACATTGTGGATGTACGATTTTCATAGTACAGTAATTCCTTTAAGTATTTTGGTAGAGGGTCAATAGATGATGATTTTTACCAAATATCAAAGCTCTAGGCGTTATAATTTGGGAGAAGAAGATTTTTAAAGATTTCCTTCTTTATTCCTATGTAAAATCAGGGATCGCACAGAGAAGGGAAAATTTTCAGATTATGGTTATTCTTTGAGATATTTTGGTAGAGGGTCAATAGATGATGTTATATACATGTACCAAATATCAAAGCTCTAGGCCTTATAGTTTGGGTGGAGAAGATTTTTTAAGATTTTTCACTTGGATGCCATGGCAACCAAAGTTCTTAATGGATTTCAATTCTTTGGAGTATTTTGAAAGAGCATCACCTAAGGATCAGCTCTGTGAAGTTTGGTTGAAATTCCATGGTTAGTTTAGGAGAAGAAGATTTTCTGTTCAATTGTGACAGATGGACGACGAAAGATGACTGATCACAATAGCCGACACAGAGCACTTAGTGCTCAGGTGAGCTAAAAAGAAGGTAGAAAATATTGTGGAAAAGAAGAAATTGTTTGCTTAAAGCAATTTCTTCTTTTTCCACTGTCTTTTCTCAAGTATAAAAGCACAGATGCGTAAAAGCTAGGGTTTGAACATGAAAGAATTAACCCTTTCCTGTATTTTAAAATTTTAGACTTGTCCCAAATAAAAGATGTTGCAGACAACAATAAAAGTTGGATGCAATCTGAAATCAAACCATCCTATGTGGTAGAAAATATTGTGGAAAAAGGAGAAATTGCCTGTTACAATTGATTTCTTCTTTTTCCACAATGATTTCTCAAGTATAAATTCGCAGTAACATAAAACCCCAGGGTTTGTACGGGAAAGGTTTAAGAAATCAATGATAGATGGATTCTATCATGAACAATTACCGTTTCCCCCTAATAAGAGCTTCCTTCCTAATAGTAGTTCAATCCTATGATATTTTCAAAGACTTTCTACTAATATGAACATTATTTCATCTTTACAATCATTTCAATGATTGTTTCAAGGATGATTGAATGGGATTTAACACCTCTTTTAACAGTATTTCAGTCATATCAGGGCAGCTGGAGTGCCTAAACATTGATTCCTGGTTATTCACACACCACTACATTCTGTCTGAGCCTCCAGCTGCTCATCCCACTTAAGTTTACAATTATCCACTCATTGGTGGGAGACAAATGTCAGAAAGGATATTTGCCGCGGCTTGGGCTAAAACCTGACAGCCTTTGATAAGGGAGTCCTGCAGGCTACCACTGCGCTATTGCCGTAGCCGCTATTTTTTTTACAGACATTATGCTCATGTTAGAAGAAAAATAACAGATAAAATGTATTTGTTTCAAATTTTTCTAATGGTGAATTAGTAACAGAGTAAATCATCATTGTCATTCTAAACGTCGTAACTACAGCTATAATCAAGCTGTAGTTACGGCGTTTTAGAACGACAACGACGATATGGTAATGTCAAAGTTTTGTTATTTTTTTACTTAACAACCTGTTACCAAAGAATCCAACATTTTGATGTTTTTAACCCATTACCAGAAGGCAATATTTTAGACTGGTCCAAATTGAAAGATGTTGCAAAGGACAACTTTCAATATTTTAGACTGGTCCAAATTGAAAGATGTTGCAAAGGACAACTTTCAATATTTTAGACTGGTCCAAATTGAAAGATGTTGCAAAGGACAACTTTCAATATTTTAGACTGGTCCAAATTGAAAGATGTTGCAAAGGACAACTTTCAATATTTTAGACTGGTCCAAATTGAAAGATGTTGCAAAGGACAACTTCAAGTTAATGAAATCTTTGTCTTTCGGGGTAGAAAATATTGTCGGATTGTAAGCAAATTTTTCATTGTAAGCAATTTCTTCATTTCCAACAATGTTTTCTAAAACTTTTTTTTGTTCAGGGGCATCAAAAAGTTAACCCATTCCCACACAATGTCGCTTTTGATGCCCCAAGAAAAAAAAGAGCCTTGAATCATTGCGGAAAATGAAGAAATTGCTAGTTAATTTCTTCATATCCACAAGGTTTTCTTACTTTTTGAATTTGGACCAGTCAAAAATATTGTCATCTAGGAATGGGTTAAAAAGAGAGTAAAAGAAATTGTCACTTTTTTAACACTCTTCTGCAACTTCTTCAATTTGGATTAATGTAAATTTTTGTTGTCTAGGATCCGGTATACAGAAATGTGCAACTGAATTAATGAATTGGGTTTTATTGCACATTGACAGCTGAGGTCATTTAGAGTGCTAAAAACCAATAAAGAATTTCTATTTCAAGTAAAATTCAAAGAGATGAAAATATATCGGTCAGAAGTATTGTAAGTTGTAAAAGTCTGTATTATGTTTGTATATATGGCTACGGTAATTCATTTTATCATTGTTAGATGAAGTATGAAAGATTATCATGAATATTTGTAGAGGACTGAAATGATCCAATGTGAGCACAAAGATTCATCGGCTCTCCGCAAAACTAGGAGCCACGATTGGATAAGCCGCCCCCTCATTAGAAATTTATAATTGTATATTTTTGAAGGGCAATGAAGGGAGACTAAAACGATATATAAGATCATTGTATTAAAGCCATATTTTCCTCCAAAACACACTATAAAATTGATAAGAAAACATATGACAGGTTCATAAGCATAAATAAATATGACGATTGAAATTAGAAGATCAACATAATTCTATGCAGTAAGCCTACAATGCATGAAAGAAATTTCAATAATTTAAATTGTGACCCCTCACAACTAAATGTTTGTTTACATAAAACTATGACGTCAGTGATGACGTTTTAACTTTTGCTGGTCAATCAAACAATTAGCTAGGTCACGAATATTAAAGAACTTGTCCGTAAAGTTTAGTCATTAGCACCTGTGCATATAGCAGTCAATGCCAAAGATTAGCGAAGATTTTCCCTGAAGTATCGGGTGAATTCGTCTTGATTTCAAAATGTAAACAAACATAAAAAAAATCGACAAGAAAATCACAAAAGAAACTCTCTCTAGAGAACATCACTCAAATCCTGCTTTTGCATTTTGATATTATGAAGGCCCTTCAGTGATAAAATAAGCAATAGATTATTTCAACTATTTTTCCTTCCTCGGAGGGCACATATGGCTTTAATGGTAAGTGAAGTATGAAAATATTTTTTTTGATAAATAGATGTAAAGGTCTAAAATAATCCACAATGTGAGCACGTAGGTACATCGACTCTCCCTAGACCACGAAATCTGAAACATGTATAACTTGTTTACTTACTTCATTTCCTCGCGACTTTATGAAATCCATTTCTTCTGGTGTAAAACTGGCCATAGATATTGATTTAACCCTGTGTGGTGGATTCAGACCTCGTCTGGAAACAGAAAGTAAAGACAATTCAATATGCGTTTAACCATCATAACCCAGACATTTCTTTTCAAGATGTTGCATTCTTCTAGCACGTGAATAAAATCATAAACTTCTGAGATCAAACGAATCCACTTGTCCTTACTGGTAAAAATATGCTTTTCAGATTTCTAGACCTGTCCAAGTTCAAAGATTTTGCAGATGACAATTGAAAGTCAATTTTATTTGAAAAGTCATTATTCTGTAGGGTAGACAAAATTGAGGAAAAAGAGGAAATTGCTAGTTACAATGTGTTCTCAAGTATATAAATACAGGGACATAAAAACCAGTGATTGAACAGGAAAGGGTTGAAGTCCTTTGTCTGCAAGAAAAGTAACAACCTGGACTTTCTTTGAACATGCACTTCAAGTAAGAAAGAAGTTTCAATATATTGACCTTCAAGTCCACTCCTATACAATCCCATATTTCTATGCCCCTTAACCCATTCCATCACAATGACACTTTTAGACACCCCTCAAGAAAAACAATTGGGAAAACATTGTGTAAAATAAAGAAATTCCTTGTAACAAGCAATTTCTTTATCTTAAAAAATGTTTTCTTACCAGAAAGTTTGAAAAATCTATAATTTCAAAAATTTTAAATTTTCATCTGCAAGTTCTTTAATTTTGACCAATTTAAAAAAATTCAACTGCTAATGGATTGAGAATTGAGGTTGCAAAAAGATTGTGGGTAATGAAGAAATTACTTGTAATAAGCAATTTCTTCATTATCCACAATCTTTTCTGCCTCAGAAGACAAAGAATTTCCTTCGTTTCATGAACAGTATTAATTTTTGATGACAGCTTCTTTGAATTTTGGCCAGTCTAAACTTTTGTTTTTTGGGAAAAGGTTACCACATTCCCACACAAAGACGCTTTTGGAAGCCCCTCAAGGAAAACAATTTTGAAAACATTGTGTAAAATGAAGAATTTGTTTGTAACAATCAGTTACTTCATTTTACACAATGTTTTCTACCCAGAAAGTTGTGAACATCTGAAATTTTATAGATATAGAATCTTCATCTGCAACTCCTTTCAATTCAGACCTGTCTACAATTTTGCTGTCTGGTAACGGGTTAAGTTAATTATTTCCTTATTTCCAAAATTGGACAGTCCACAGAACCACCATAAGATATGCTTCCTACCTAGCCTGAGAAATAGAAGTTTTTTTCAATTTAGACAGAAGTGGTGAGCCCTGGAGAAATTAGAGAAACTTGAAAAAATAGGTGTTTATCATTTTTTCAAATGGAAGTAACATTAACAGTTATAGTTTCTTGTGAACAAGTTTGGTTTTTTTTCTATTTAGGCCCAAATTGAAGAATTCTAATCTAAATTGATTTGAAAACTTGTCTAATATCATGTGAAAAAAGGCAAAAACTCTCAATGTAATTAAACATTTGCAACACAATCCTTCATTTTGATGTGCTGATGTAAATTAATTGTGAGAGAAGAAGAAAATTTCTCAAAGTAAGCAATTGTTCCTTTTCTGAAAATAGTTTCTAGTCATAAATTTTAAGTTCATAACCTCTCTGCAATGTGGTCAACAACATATTACTTTTGGATTAGACTTAAAGTTGATGTCTGTTAACCCTTGACAGTAATAATAGCAGTCTTGTCATGCTGAACCTGGAAAATTCCAGTTTTGGCAGGAGGTATAGATTAAGATCAGCCTGCACATAAGTGCAGTCTGATCTTGGTCTTCAGCTCCTGCTTTTGCTTTGCCTGCCAGAGTTGTTTATGAAAATGATTTCTAAAGGAATATTGTTTATTTAACAACAAGTTCTATTAGTGCTTTCAGCTCTTTGATTTTACAGCAATTCAGTAAGGTAATTTATACAGCATGAGAAGGGATGTTTATTTGTACATGAGTTATATTAACCCTTTCCTGTTTATTAAAATTTTAGACCTGTCCAAATTCAAAGGTTTTGTAGATAAAAATTTAAAGTAGCTCTAATTTGAAAAATAACCATTCAGTAGGTAGTGTTTATTCTAGGCATGGGGATTGGGGGATCTTCCCACTTTTTTCAAGGATCCCCCATATTTAACATTGGTGGGGGATTTTTTCTATTTATAAGCAAAGTGCATGAAATACTAACAAGTCCTTGTCTGTGTAGATGATGCAATGAATTCCCCAACATTTTTGAAATCCTAGAACAAACAATGAGTAGGGTAGAAAATATTGTAGTAAAAGAAGAAATTGCTTGTAACAAGCAATTTCTTCTTTTCCCACAATGTTTTCTGAAGTGTAAAATCACAAGGCCGTGAAAACCAGGGATTGTACAGGAAAGGGTTAACTCATCTACCAGAAGACAACATTTTTGATTGGTCCAAATCTAGATGTTACAGGCAATAAGATTTGTTTGTTTGAATGAGATTTTACGCCGCTTTCAACAATCTCTCAGTCATATCGCGGCGGCTGGAGCACCTAACAATGGATTCCTGGTATTTCTCACACCAGTACTACCATTACATCCCTTCCTAGCCTCCAGCTGCTATCCCACATAGGTCTACGATTATACAGACAATAAGAAATAATGTTGATAATGAAGAAACTGATACAAGTCACAATGTTTTTTAAAGTTTTTTTCTTGAGGATGCCAATGGTATGGAAATGGATTAAAAGGTGCTGAAGGCACAAATCAAATATTTTCTCAGCTTTAATTATGGATTTTCCAATATAAATTCTCAATGAGAACAAATAAGAGAATAACAAACCAGTTTTGGCACCATGAATAGTAAAAATTTAATAACTTAGCTAAATTAGTTCAACATATGCTTTCATATTTGTAAATAGGTAGAAAATAACCAGTAAATTTTTTAAGTTTTTTCTACAAGAAGTTGGACTTGTTTTTTTTTTTTTTTTTGAGGGGGGGGGGGGTGCAATTGGGTATTGCTAACTTTGTAAAGTTTTGTTCTGGAACTTTTCCAGTTCTAAATTAAGTGCGTTATTTTCTTCTTTGTTTTCAAATCAGGCTTTTTTTTTCATGTCCGAGTTCATGGATAATTACCCAAGCCAGTGTCGGTTTCAAGATACTGACAAGGTCAAAGCAAAATTAATGATTGTTCAATGGAAAAATACTTAATAAGTGATTCACTTTACTAAAAATGTTCCATTTTTCTTTGTTTTAATGATTAATAGAATCCCACCCATACATGAAGATTATGACTGCAGCAAATTCAAATAAATTGTTATGCTGTTTCGCTAGTCACAGTCTGATATTAAGTAGATATTGATTTTTTTCTCTCATTATGTACAGTCATTTTTGGTTCAATAGAAAAAAATTGGGGGTATTTAGATGGAAAAATAAACAAAATCTTTGCACTTTAACTGCTTGTGTATTCAAGATACTGACAAGGGTGAAAATTTGCATGGGGTATGCATCTGGCACATGTTAACTTCAGGATCTCTCACAAAATAGCTGAAAATCTGGCAGTGTCGCCTTTGATTACCTTTCCTCCCTAATAGTAGAACTAAACTGTATCCGAAAAACCATTACTTCATATTTGTCAAACGAGACTGGTTCCGTGTGTTTCATCAGACAGTATGGGATTTAATTTTCGGATTATTGAAAGAAATGTAGAAAAATACCAGTATTTCATTTTAGTCTATATAATCTATTCCGTTTAGGATAAGAAGTTAATACCTTATAATAAACAGGGTTCCAAACCTAAATTTAAGGGGTGCCTTAATACATTACCAACCTACCCTTTATCATTTGCATTCTTTTTTTATGAATGTATACTTAGAATCACTTGACAGTTCTTTTGGTATTTATGACTATCTAGATTAATTTGTTTATACTCAAAAATCTTATGCTTCTGCAATAATAACTTATAAACATAGAATATGACTTATAATTGATGGTTTAAGCAAGTCTTCGAAAAAAGGGGGTCCATGGAATGCAATGTTTATACAACAAGGGGTCCAAACAGCTATTTAAGCGTATATAGACTCAGAAATCTCAGCATGCCCACTGGGTTTACATTTTGGGGGTGCATGTACCCCTAAGGTTTTGAAATGGGGGGTACAAAGAAAAATCTGGGGGTACAGTGTACTTATTTCTTTTAAAGTTAAGGGTACACCATAAGAATCTGAACCCTTTACCAAATGACAATGTTTTAGTCATATACTTTGATTATAATCAGTAAATAGGTGCCACACGTCATGTGCAAGTTTCAGATAAATTAAAAGCAAAGGATAGCAACCTTTTTTTGGAAAGCTGATTTTTGACGATTCACTTTTTCTTAATTATTGGGTTGAACGGGATATGAGAGCCATGGCTAAACAACTCTTAACAAGTTAATTACAAGGGTGGGGATGACATACCAGGCATGTTAGCTCATTATTAGCTCAAACTCTGGTATTAAAACTATTCTGGTACAGAAAATATCAAATGGCCTTATTACTGTCCAAAAGTCATCACTTTTGAAAAACAAGAATAGGGTTTGATTGCAGACAGCAAATTAAGTAGCTAAAACAAAACTTCAACGCTAAATAATCAGGCTGCTCCATTTTGTCACGCCCGACTTACATGTAGACCTCCTCTCACGAGAGAACTAATTTCAAAATCAAATTCTATAGTATGAATTTTTATCAGTTTCTCACCAAAAACATGTAAATATCTTGCATTTGAAAAATAGCCCAACTTTGGACTTATTTCAAAACACACTGGTGAGGCCATCAGGATCCGCATTATACGAACTTTTCCACAGGTGGCTCCCCCATTCTCTTTATAGATGAAAACAGACCAGAAAAAACGATGGTTCCCCTCGCAGGAAAGGAAACCACTTGCTCCTGATGCAGTTTTGTCCTACTTGGCTTGCAATATTCTGGGTTTTAAGGAAAAATTACACATGTATAGTTTCTCGTTTTATATGCTTATATTTTTAAATGCAGACACATGTAATGGCATTTTTGTTTCTACATTCATTTATTTTTTTATACGTCCATGCAAGTCTTGGTGTAAGATTTGTATGTGAACCAACATAATTGTACGTGAATTACATATTGCAGTACATGGATGGGCACCCTGAATCTGCGTCCTGTAAAACCCTGAGCAGTGTATCTGCCAGTATTCACATCATCTGAAGTGAAGCCCTGGACTCATCCTTGTAAATAGTTAAAAGTCAGAGGCATGGCAACAACTTTTTCAATTGAATTTTCAAAAGCTTAGATTTTGTATTTAAAGGATAAATTGGAGTTGTGTGTCATACACATGTTACTAGCGACAATACAATCAGCCAGGTTGTGAATGACACAGCCATGTCTATCAATACACATTTGATTAATCTACCATCACAAGGCTTCTAGTCAGCTGTATATTTGATTTACTGTCGTCTAATTTGATAGCCTCGGAACCAAGTTATTGGTTAATTAGGAAGATTCCTTTATTTTCTAGGTGACTTTAATTTTGCTTTGCTTGGAACCTCAGGCGCAGTTTTCAGATATAAGATGACTCTTTGGCTAGAGTGGCTAGTGTGATGTGCCACACTTGTTCAGGGCAGTACTACAGTCATTTTTTTTTTTTTTTTTAATCTTCACACAATTTGCCAATACTCTAAAAATCTACATCCTTATACACATTTGTGCAGATGGGTTGAAACTATAATTTGTGGGTGTTTGACACTTTAGATGCTCCCCCAGCTTACAGTCTTGAACAAACCAAAACAGTTAGATGTAATAAAAAAAGTGATGATGATTTGGTACATTAAACATGAACATACACTTATTGAGACGGATCACAATAAGTAGAAGCAGTTCCATTCAACAGCCGAGTTGTCAAGGATAAACTGTCCCAGCCAAAGACAAGATTCACTTACAAGAGGCCACTACAGGCTGTGCAGACATAAGACCCGATCGTCATGTTAATGTAAGTAGGACCTCGTTGATGACAGTCAAAACACTGTTTATTGTGTGCTAAAGCAACCATTTCTCTGAGAATTTTAAGATGTTTTTCATCTTGCTTCTTTTTACTGGACGCCATTTTTGTTCCGCCGACTTCCGAATGAATAATTTAGATTCGAATGAAGTAATTTGTATACAATGTTGATTCTATTTCAAACCAGTCTAGCCTGAGAAATATTCAGTAAGTGTCTAAATAGTAACTTGTATCTTATTTATTATTATCTCTCAGTCATCTTAATTCGAAACAGGATTAGGCTAACTGTAGTAAAATATAGTTTTCAGAATACATCATATTTTGTAACTTCTGATACTTTAAAGCTAATACACAGTACTTTATGGGAACTTTTTGTATTATAAATAAATAGTCTACTACATTGATTTTTAATATCATTATTCCAATTTGGTCAAATTCAAATTAATGAAAATCGACTTGCAATTCTTCACTACTACTTTCCTGTCGTAATGTTTGTAAACAAAAGTGAAGTTCCACGCAAATAAAATGTCAAACTTTTTCCAATGCCTTCATCCATATTTCGATCCTGACGACAAATCTAAGCCAGCAGGACGCAGTGGTCATTGCATCTCTTCAGATGAGTCCGATTTTTATATGTACGGGGGATATTCCCCTCTTGATGATAGAAATGGTATCTCCCAAAATACTGTATTGACTGAACTGTGGAAATTCAACTTCGCGACTGAAAAGTGGAGTCGAATCGAAACTCATGATACCCCATCAACATGTGCCTCTGCTTGCATTAAAGTAAAGAACAAACAGATATTTGTATTTGGTGGAACAGGATACCCATTTGGGCACATAATGAGCAACACAATTAAAATGGTTAATCTACGTCATCCCAAACACTTAGACGCTGCTGGGGAAAAATCTAAATCACAATGCTGTTCTCAAAATGTTTGGCAATTAATCGAGCCAAACCCAATGTCATACAGTGGTGGAGGGGAGGAAGAGGACAATGTTCCTTATCCAGCCTACGGACAAAGTTTGATTTTTCATAAAGATTACATTTACGTGTTTGGTGGTGCTGTCGGATATTATTCAGAAGCTGTTGCAACATTACATCGGCTGAATACTGATACCATGATATGGGAGAAATTACATCCTATGGGTAAAGGCCCAAGTGGCCGATACAAGCAAGAAATAGCTGAAGATTCAGAGAAGTATGAAATTTAGATGCAGATAGTATGCTATAGATTGTTCTATGTATTAGACAATTGTGATGAACAATCAGTCTGTGCAGGGTTATAAGGGTTAAATGTTTTGCAAGTCTTTTGACAAGACTTTCAGGTTGGAAATGGAATCCTTCCTTCCTGCAGTGGAATCCTCTTATTTTCAACCCCGATAATAGCAATTCACTTCTCATTTGCAACTGGCTTCATGCACAAACGTTAATTTTTTAGGACAAATAAAACCTTTTAATAGCAACTTCTGGTTAATTGCAACATAACTGATAAATTAATGTTGCAATTAATAGGATTCCTCTGTTATAGGTTGAAGGTCACCAGTCAAGATCATTTTCAAGGTAAAATTCATGCTAGATTTAAAAATGTTAACATTGTTCTTCATCTTTGAAATCTTAGAAGTCGAGGTCAAGGTGTTTTGTCATGGTCATGCATTTTCAAAATAAATTAAGCGACGATTGAAGTGATTGAAGTGGTAGAGCCTATATGTTTTGTTTGTGTCAATACATTTCTGTTGAATGATTCATTTCAAAAGTCAAGATCATTTTAACTCATTCGCACACAATGACGCTTTTAAATGCCCCTCAACATGAAAGCTCTGGAAAACATTGTGGAGAATGAAGAAATCTTTTCAACCTTAAAAGGCAAAGATTTTGAAGATTGTCATCTGCAACTTCTGAATTAGGACTGGTGTAAAATTTGTGAATGGGTTAAGGTCAAGTTTGTGCAAAAATTTTTACTAACAAAGGTCCTATCATTGAATGATAAATGGTGTTTTAAATCAATATTGCTTCTCTGTTGGAAGCATTTTCAATGTCATCAGCCAAGGTAATTTCTACCAGACTAATATTATGTAACATATTTTCTTATTGATCATATGTTTTTGAATGGTGAGTGGAAGGGCCTTCACATGAATGATGATGTCAAAATGTGGATTGCTTGTGACCTTTCTCTTGATAATTTTTCAAAGTCATCAGTCAATGTCATCTATATCATGTATGAAAATTTTAACATCAACCAATAACTTTTTAAAAGTAAGAGATTGTGACTCCATGTTTCAGAAATTAGGATCAACATTCCATTTCTCTAGGTCTTAGAGCTGCTACAAAGTCCAAGGTCATGCATGAAGGTCAAAGAACAAGATCTTTGTTTACTAAATTTACGGTTGTGGCAGCATTTGTTTTCATCAAATACATCGTAATGACTTGAGTTTTGATTAGTTATTAAGCACCCAACTCAAATGGTCTTCTTCTGAATTAGGAATGGAAAATTATTTTTTGTTAAATATAGTTGTAGGAAATGTTTAAAGAAAAACAAAAAATATTGTTATTGTTAAAATTATTTTTTTCAATCCTGTTTTAGTTTGCCTTATTAGTGGTGTAAAAAATATATTTGTTTTATAATATTTTATGCAATAGTTAATTTAATCCATTCCCACACAATGACTCTGTCTTGTGCCCCTCAAGAAAAACAATTAGGAAAGCATTTTGTAAAATAAAGAAATTACTTGTAATAAGCAATTTCTTCATTTTACACAATGTTTTCTACCCTGGAAAAATGTAGAATTCAAAAAAAATCTTTACATAGCTGTCATCAACTTTTTTCAATTGGAACTGGTCCAAAATTTTACGTTTTGGTAATGGGTTTACATTTCTCTCGTATGTTGCTTTTTTCTTATTTCAGTTTTTATGTTTTTGGTGGTGGACGTTTGTACCATGCAGAAAGCCTTCAGAAAATTTACAAGTATAACTACGCTCAGAATTACTGGATGGAAATACAAACCCTTCCAGACACAAACCATGGCTTTCCAAAAGCTAGATGCAGTTTCGGATTTGCCCAAGATGGTAAAAATATCTATATAACTGGTGGACGTCACTACCGGATTGAAGTAGACCATGAAGCCTTATCAGACTTTTGGCATTTTAGACTTGACACTCTACAGTGGTCTAAAGTAAACATCTCCCTCCCCAAATCCTTGTACTTTCATAGCAATGTTATTTCCCCTGGTGGCTTTATGTACATTTTCGGTGGCGTTCTACCTGACGGAATGAGATCACCATATTTGTTCAAAATTCGTCTACCTCTTTGTGTGCCTAAGTTGTTGGAACTCTCCTGGGATAAAGTATGTGATCCGCTGCGGAAAGTTGAAAATGTGAATCAAGAAGTTTTAACGACTTTAGGAGTGCCTTGGAATCTTGTTGAAAGAGTTTCATACTAAAATTATCAAAGTATATTTCACTGATATGGGGCTACAGCTCAGAGTTAGTGACAATAACCTAAATCTCTAGTTTGTCATCAACCCTATATTAACCCATTCTCACACAATCCCTCCCCTATAGGAAAATGAAGAAATTCTAAAAATACTTTTCTTCTGGAGAAGAAAACATTGTGATAATGAAGAAATTGCTTGTCACCAGCAATTTCTTCATTTTCAAAAATGATTTCCCTAGGATTTTCTTGATGGGATGTTAAAAAGCAGGACAGTACAATTAAAGGCAAACACCAATCTAATCAGAATTGAACAATCGTTCACCCTTCCACAAAAAGACGTTACCTAACACGTCGCAAACAATGACAAGCTAATTATCAAATTTTAAGAACTTGATTGAGTCATTTATTTTCGTGCGAAATGGTATGAAATGATTAATTCTTTGGTACAAAATGACCAGCACATGGTACGAAATAACCATTGTATGGTTTGAAAGAACCATATAAATTAAGGTATGAAATGTTTTTTCTGTAGGTGTGTTGTCTTTTAGGGTAAAAATGTTGTTGAAAAAGCATAAGTTATAATTCTGACTCCTTTCAATTTGGACCAGTCTAAAATTTGCTATCTGGTAATGGGTTAAAAAGGTTAAACAAGTTAATGTTTTGGAGTTGTTAACTATTTATCTTTTTTTTAATTTCAAATATTTTAGATTTCTAAAAAGAACTGTTTTTAATCATAATTATATACATTTATGATATTTTTTATTCTACAAGATTTTAATTGTATGTTTTATTAAAAGAATAAGAAATATTAATATATTCAATAACTAGCATTCAAATGTTATAAGCACTACCTGAAATCATCTTAAGACATGTTTTTCTACTTTAAAATTTGTTATGATTTAAATTGACAGAGGTCTAGATAAGAGGGGGTAACAGCATTATAAAATCATTATTTCTCAAAGAAACCCTATATTGTGGGTACTCATTTGAATCGTCTCGTCGAGACGATTCAAACGAGTACCCACAATATAGGGTTTTTTGCACTATTGGTGAAATAATATAATCTAAAATACGAATTACGCCGTCTATCTGTTGCTCTGAATTGATATTATGAAAATTTATTCTGTTTTGTAACTAGCATTAAATATCTTGTAAATAATTTCTGAAATTATCTTAAAAAAAGTAATTTTTACTTTAAAACTTGTTATGCTTAAAATTGATATTATAGGATTTTATTGTAATCTTGTTCAAATCTAATTTTCTTTAACCCATTCCCTCACAATCTTTTATTTTAGCCATGTAAGAAAAGTGATGGGGTTAAACTTTGTGAGAAAAGAAGAAATTGCTTCTATCAAGTAATTTCTTCGTTATCCACAGCATTTCGTACCCCGAAAGACAAAACAAATGAGAATTTCACAAGCCAAAATATTTTCATTTGCAACTTCTTTGTATTTTGACCAGTCTAAAAAAAATATGTGGGATTGGGTTAACCTGTGAATCCATATTGAAAATGTATGAAGTATAGTATTTATCATGATTTATTAGACCTGTGTAGTCAAACATTTTACTGTTTATGTAAAAATTATTACAGTGGAATCCGCTTATTTGCACTCCGGATAATAGCAATTCATCACCTAATTGCAATGGGCCTTATGCAGAAACATTAGATTTAACCCTTTCCGGTTTAATCTCAGGTTTTATGTCCCTTTGATTTTATATTCGAAAAAACATTGTAGAAAAGAAGAAATTGCTTGTAACAAGCAATTTCTTCTTTTCCACAATATTTTCTATCCAACTGAATGGTTATTTTTCTAATTTAAATCCACTTTGAATTTTCATCTGCAAATCCTTTCAATTTAGACCAGTCTAAAATTTCGAAAAACAGGAAAGGGTTAAAGATCAAATACATGTAGCTCCTTTTAATAGCAACTTTTAGTTAATTGCAACAAAGGTAGTGACAAGCAGGTGAAGCAATTAATAGGATTCTGCTGAACTATTATTTGAGCATTTTAGTCCTCTGTTATGTGCAATATTTTGGTTTCATTTTTTTAGCTATTGTACAACCAGACTTATAAACCCTAAACCCACTACCAAACGACAAAATTTTAGACTGGTCCAAATTCAAAGGAGTTGCAGATTACAATTTCAATGTAATGAAATCTTTAAAAAAATTTGTCTTTTGGGGTAGAAAACATTGTGGATAATGAAGAAAATGCTTGTGACAGGCAATTTCTTCATTTTCCACAATGTTTTCAAAAACTTTCATATTGAGGGGTGTTTAAAAGCGTCATTGTGTGGAAATGGGTTAACCAGCCAACAAAGGTTTAGATAGGTAATGCAGATTACCATTTTTAGTTGATGGAAAAACATTGCCAATGACAAGTTTAAAGATCCATCTCATTTGTCATTTAACCTAGGACCATGGAAGTTAATGCAAATATTGCATGATATTATACTGGATGAGTTTTGGGGTCATTGCAAGTCAAAGTCAAGGTCACAGATAAATTTTGTTTCACAACAGTTTCCATGCTGTAAGGATTCAATTTCACCAAGGGCTTTTAGCCTTTAACTCTTTCCTATACGAAACCGGGATTTTATGTCGCTGTGATTTTATTCTTTAGAAAAAATTGTGAAAGAAGAAAAAATTGCTTGTAACATGCAATTTCTTCTTTTCCCACAATATTTTCTTCCACATTGGATGGTTTCATTCTAAATTGCATCCAATTTTCATTGTCGTTTGCTACCTTTTCAACTTGGAGGAGTTTGAAATTTTAAGAAACAGGAAAGGGTTAAAACAGTTTTGCTTTTGGCTTGAAGATGGTCTCAAATACAGTTCACAGGTTTTAAAAATAGAGCGTCCTATCAAATCCACCATATATATCAGAAGTCAACTTTGAACTTAGACATTTGAGTAAGGCATTTTTGCTGGTTTGCCAACCAACCAAAATTAAGGGGGGTGGCGCTAATTACAAAAGAAACTTCTTTAAAAAAATGTTTCCTAAATACTCCTTTACCTTAGTGCATTCAACATTAATTAACCCTAGTGCATGCAACATTCATTAACCCTAGTGCATGCAGCATTCGGTTACAAAATACATCAGTGCTTCAAGAAAAATGCTCTAACAGAGCATTAGCATTATTCCTATGTTCTACATTTAATATCTTTGTCTTTTGTTACAGATACCTTAGTTGTTTACTCTTATGAAAAATAAAGCATAATTAAATATGTTTAAAGATTAGTGTTGTTAATTTACCCATTCCCACCCTATGACACTTTTTCAGGCCCCTCAAAAAGAAGCTTTGGAAAACATTGTGAAAAATGAAGAAATTGCATCTTACAAGCAATTTCATCAATATCTGTAATGTTTTCTACCATATTCCTACCCTTATTCCGGGTCCTTCGGCTGGTTGGATCACATCAAAACATGGCTTTTATCAGTGGGACTAATTTCCATAAATGGTGTATAGTGGAAAAACTTTGAGGATAGATTCCAACCAAATTTTATTGGAATTATATTTTGATAACTCTTTATTAGGTTTCTTGAAGAAATTTCCACATGTTTGAAAATATTACTTTGGAAGATTGGCAAAATCTCAGTTAGATATCACATAGTAATGCAAGGGAAATAATTGGTACTGCTCATGTGAGAATATTTGTTTGAAAGAAAGTTGCCTCCCTTTAAGAAATTCAAATCCATATATGTATCATTTCCTGTCTTTTACCCTTTCCTTTTCAATTCCTGGTTTCTATGTCCCTGTGATTTCTAAATTGAGAAAACATTGCAGATAAAGAAGAAATTGTTTGTACAAGCATTTTCTCTTTTTAGCTCGTGCTCATGGTGAGCTTTTGTGATTGTTGAATGTCTATCGTGCGTTGTGCCGCGGGCGGTGTCAACAATTGAAGTGTTTTCACTCTAGAGGCCACAATTTTGACCCAATCTTCATGAGGCTTGATCAGAATAATTGATAGGTAATGAGGTAATGAGGATGAACCCTATTGATTATGGGAAGGTTCTATTTGAAAACACAGGAAAAGGGGCCTTAATGACAACTTCTCTGTTTACTATCTTGACTCAATCTTCATGAATCAAGGCCAGAATACTTATTAGGTCATAAGGAAGAACCCTATTGATTATGAGAAGGTTTAATCGGAAAACACAGGAAAAGGGGCCTTAATGACAATTTCTATGTTTACACTTTAGAGGCTATGTTTACACTCTAGAGGCCTCAATTTTGGCTTAATCTTCATGGATTTTTGCCAGAATAATAGTTACTTCATAAGGATGAACCCTACTGATTTCAAGAAGGCTCTATCAGAGAACACAGGAAAAGGGGCGTTAATGACAATTTCTTTGTTTACACTCTAGAGCCCACGATTTTGGCTCAATCATTTTTTATTTTTTTTTATTGTTGATGGGTGGGGTTTTTTTTGTGTGTGTTTTCTTTTTTTTTTATGGGGGGGGTCTTTTTGTTTGTTTGTTTGAATCAAATCCAGTTTAAATTTTCGTCGGCAAAACTTTTGAATTTGGACAGGTCCTAGATTTTGCCACACAGGAAAGGGTTCAGAAAACTACATAACCTATATGACAAGTATATCAGGTGGATGGAGCGAATCAAGAGACGCCTCTAGTCTTAATAATGATACAAAGTAATATCCTGCATTAAAACGCCCACAAAAATCAACAAACTATAACTTGCTACAAACCTGACATTTTCTAAGGTATTATATGTTTTATATCTATACAAACGGTTAAATCTATGTCAATCAAAGAATCAATCGACCAATCAAATCATTAATTTAGACCGGGATTGAATTTTGAACATTTATGTGAAGCAGCTGGCTTAGCTCGTTTGGCGACTTAAACGCCGTAACTACGGCTTATTCAAGCTGTAGTTACGACATAAAGGCCGCCAACCAATTATTTTATTTTTAGGAGAATTTAGAAAAATAACGTCGTTGAACCCATTTTGCATAAAATGGCGTTTTTTTACGCCTCTCAAAAAAATACAATTAGGAAAACATTTTGAAAATGAAGAAATTGCTTGTGACAAGCAATTTCTTCATTTTCCACAATGTTTTCTACCCTGAAAGTTGAATATTTCTAAAATTTCATAAACTTTGAATTGTCGTCAGCAATTCCGTTCAATTTGGACCAGTCTAAAATTCTGCCGTTATCTAAGTGGAACTTCACGTCGAAGCTATGTGGGCAAGGCCAGTGGTCCGCCATTTACATGTACATATATACCCCGATTCACATGATAATGATAACGTCTCCAAATAAAGTGCAATAAAGTTCCTTATCTCAATGAAATTTGATTTTATCGAAGTCATAATAGGGAAGATAGTCCTCAAAACTATACAGAGAAAATTTGCCGCTCCCGTACATTCGCTTAGAGGAAAATTTCGTATTCGCGACGAATTTATCCTGTATCCTTGTTTGATAAACCGCCGATATATCGATTCCTAATCGATCGATTTCTGGTGGACTGAAGATTTCTAGCTCACTCCGAGTTCGCGGTATCTTCTCTAATTCCTTCATATCGATCCAATCTTCATCTCTTGGGTTTAGATAAACCATGGACGAATTATTCCTGGGTTTGCCGGATAAATATATGAGTCGGGGGATAAGAAGGTCTTTTCGTTTGGTTCTATATATAGCTGCGATGTTTAACTCTTGCCATTCTTTGATGTCTTTTGAATTACCCACAGATCTGTGAGAATAAATAAAAACATCAATGTTTCGTAGTATTGCTAAAAAAATGACAAGAAAGTAATTTTGATTATTGTCACCTCTAGTTCTGCAAAACTATGTTTCGTCGTTGTCATTCTAATACGTCGCAACTACAGCTTGAATCAAGCTGTAGTTACGACGTTTTAGAAAGACAACGACGATATACTGAGTCGGAATACAATGTATGTCACCATTTGGTATTGATCTTTCACTCACGACGAGGCTCTGTTAAAACCCGATTTGAAATCAAAACCTCGTTTTTGAAATTAATTATTTATTCAAAGACGAGTTGATGAGACGAAATATCTTGAGATATCAAATCATGTTTTGAAATAATTTATTTCAAAACGAATATTTATTTTAAAACGGGTTGCAACGAGAATACCGACATTCTTGTTAAGAAATTCATAAACGGTATTATAAAGTGGACTAGATAGTGAATACGGCCCAAAGTTTTGACTCGAAGTGACTAAGCGAGATGTTGGTTTCTTTTTAAGTTTAACCCTTTCTTGTCCAAGCCCTGGTTTTTTCGCCCCGGCATTTCTGCAATTGAGAAAATATTGTGGACAAAAGAAGAAATTGCTTTTAACAAGCAATTTCTTCTTTTTCCACAATATTTTCTATTCCGTCGAACGTTTATTTTTCTAATGAAATTGATATTAAACTGTCGTCTGTAAAACATTTCAATTTGGATAGGTCTAAAATTTTGCAAAATCAGGAAAGGATTAAACAATTACCTACCGTTTCAGTCTCTTTCTTACGCAGACAATCGCGATAATCAGGATGATTAGGACCACAACACCGCCGCCAGCAGCTGCAATCATTGTGATGTTTACACCAGTAGCATTGTCCGAGTACATGGTTGTATTTACGGAGAGAATTGTGGCATTCGTAGACAGACTTAAAGTTGTTGTTCTTGTTGTTGTTGTTATCGGATCTGCAGCTGAAAGAAAGAACAATACCTGAACTCGAAGATGGCAATGCTCGGTTTCCTTCATGCTGAGTTATGAAAATCCGGTTATTGAAGTTTATTTCAAAATTTTAGTCGAAGAGGGGTATGGTGATTTCATATCGTGAAATTGTTTTATAATATGGACTGCTCTCCAAAATGGCTCCGTTTGCAAAGAATTAACCAATCGCTGGTGTCAATCAATTACTCAGTCGACCAATGAAATCACTCATTTAGATTCATTTTTATGGGGGGTGGGGGGGGGGGGGCAGAAAATATGCAAAAGGAAACAAAGATAGAACAATGGAATAGAGTTGGTAAAAATATGGTGCAAACTTTACAGAAATAAAGAGGCAGATACCAATTAACGGGCAAACAAATAAGACAAATAAAATCCTTATTACCAAAGCAATATCTAACTTTGGGTCTTACTGGTACGAGTTTGTAGACTACGAACGAAGAACAGTTCTTGGCTTTTATGGTTATATTTACGTCACAACATATACTGCCTGCTCGTCCACAAATAAGTACCTGGGTGACACCTTCATCTTCTGATGGCAGACTATCTAGAGTAAACAATATAATAATAATGATTTCAACAAAAAGAGAAAAAATATATTAAACTTTAAAATCATTCTTTGATTGGTCCATTAACCCTTAAGGCGACATAGTTTAATACCGGTCCAATTCGAAAGATGTTGCAGACGGCATATTAGATTGGTTGATTGATTGATTGATTGAATGAGGTTTAACGCCTCTTTTAACAGTATTTCAGTCATATCGCGGCGGCTGGAGCACCTAACAATGGATTCCTGGTATTTCTCACACCAGTACTACCATAACATCCTTTCCTAGCCTACAGCTGCTATCCCACTTAGGTTTACGATTATCCACCCATTGGTGAGAGACAAATGTCGGAAAACATTTGTGCCGCCGCCGGAGATTGAACCCATGGCAACTCATGATACGGCATATTAGAACTTATTTTAACTGAAAAATATCCCTTGTATAGGGTAGCAAACAGTGTTGAGCAAGAAGAAATTGCTTGGTAAAAGCTATTTCTTCTTTTACTGCAACGTTTCTCTTTTACAAAGTCGTGTGTGCAAACAGGTATTTGTATGGGAAAATGTAAACATGATGGGTCCTGCGTGGCTCACTGGTTAGGGCGACGGTCTCCAATACTTAGAGTACTCGAGTTCGAGTCTTTGCCGCGCCACTGGTAACCTGGGCATGTTTATCAAAGAGCACTTAAGGTCAAAACTTATTACTAGTGAAACATCGAAATCACACAAGAGGCAGTGATATAATTGACAAACTGTTTAACAAATTCCCACACAAGCCCTCCTTTTTACGCCCCCTAAGAAAAAAACTGTAGAAAACATTGTGGAAAATGAAGAAATAGCTTGTATCAAGCAATTTCTTCATTTTCCACAATATTTTCTATCCAAAAAGACAAAACACTTTAAAATTCCATGAAGTTGAAATTGTCGTCTGCAACTTCTTTGAATTTGGATCAGTCTAACATTTTATTGTGTGGGAATGGGTTAAAGCAGTTTAAAACTCATCAGAAAGCCAATTAATCGTTTCGTATAAATTTTACTTGACCTATCCACTAGAACGGATTAACTAATACATGTACATGTAGAATTCATCTAACAACTTAGATTTTTTTTTAAATTATGAACGTAGTAAATCTTAGGGTTTAATGAGAAAATATATATCCATTCATGGATTGTTGTCATTCTTCAATAAAGGCTAGGGTTCTTATCTGACTTTCCGCCTTCTTCGCCTTTGAAGTTGATCTGTCTTTCTGTCTCAAAAGTCGCTATCTGTTTGTCGCATCCTCTCTATCTCACTATTTATGTTTCACTTTGTTCTTCTTTTTTTTCTCGCAAGCTCTGTTTGTATTTTTTTCTATTCGCCTCTCTCTCTCTCTATGTCTGTGTCTACGGTTTACTGTTTGTCAATCTGTCCGTCTACCTGTCTATTTCTCTGTCTGTCTGTCTGTCTGTCTGTCTCTGTCCCAGTGTTCTGTTGATCTACCGATTTGTCTGAGATAGACTTACCGTTCATCCAATATTGAAAGTTTACCCCACATTCCGTAGATCCCGGACAGTCGGTTAATAGTGAGCCATTGCCGGTGTCCATGTATCGAACCCAGCCAGTCGGCTGCGAGATATTTTGTAACACATCTCCAAAATGTAGGATGAAATCAGATTTCATTGTTGGATCGGATAATCTTCTGTACGTCATACACGGATCGAGTTGGCCCTGTAGCTCTGAAATTTGTTGTGAGATTTAAACTTAATTCAACAAAGTAATGAATAAAGAAAAAAACATGGACGGGAATATTCAAGTTAGGAAAACCATTGACCAATCGCTGGCTCCGCGCACTTACTCTATTAGCCCCACCCATTGTCTCCGACAGGCAGCCCCCCTCTTCGATTTTAACGTCGTTATTTTGACAAATTAATGGCCAGTGGCATGTAACAAGAAAGAAGTATAGTTGGTCGGCGACCTAAACATCGTAACTACAGCTTGAATTAGCTGTAGTTACGACGTTTAAGTCGCCAAACAAACAAAAAAGGTTAACAAAAATGGCGGTCTATGTCGAAGTTGAAAGCTCTGGTCCGGGCTGAGTATATTATTTGATTGGTCTGTTGATTCCTTGATTGACAGCCGCGATTGGTCAATTGACTGTTTGCTTGCCACGCCCACTGAGCTCCGTATACGACGTATAAAATAACAAACCAACAAAAATCTTAAACCTCAAATGTCTGTTTCAAATTCGCATCCGGTTTAATTAAAAAATTGAATTTATCAATCGATTTTTGACAGCGATGATTACTTTGGCCCCGCCCACTGACTACTTTGGCCTCGCCCATTGTCTCCGACAGGAAGTCCCCCTCGATTCTAAACGTCGTTATTTTGAAAAATTTATGGCCGGTAGATTATACGAAAAGTAATAAAGTTGGTTTGCATTTTAACGTCGTACATACGCCTCGAATAAGCTGTAGCTACGACGTTTAAGTCGCTAAATCAATAAATGGCTAACAAAAATGGCGGCAAATGTCGGAGATCAAATCCCATTTCTAGACTCAATGAATGATTGTTCGACTGGTCATTTGATTGACAGCCACGAGTGGTCAGTTGACTGATTGAAGCTGTCAATCAAGAAATCAACCGACCAATCAAATCATTTATTGAGCTTGGACCTTTCAACTCCGATATTGGCCGCGATTTTCGTTAGACTTTTTGTTGGTTTAGCAAGCTGTAGTTACTACGTTTATATCGCAAACCAATCTTTCTGCTTATATGTAACATACAACTTGCCATAAATCTTGCGGAAAAGCGCCGTTAAAAATCGAAGCGTAACTTCTTGTCAGAGTCAATGGGCGGGACTAAAGGAGTCAGGTGGGGGGCAAGTAATTGTTCAATTGGTTTACTTTATGCGTGTAAATATACTTTATCCGTATAAGACAGCCAGCTAACGGACTAACAAAAGTCGGATGTCTTACACGATTGGTTGTCTTATCGAGAAAATTGACCCCTCTGATACATAGACTTTCATAGTGAACGTCCAGAAAGGATAAACTATATTTAAATGATAACATATGGTTGATTGACAAATTTAATAAATATTCCGACTCGACAAAATTTAAGACTAGTTGAAATACAAAAATGTTGTTGACAATTTGAAATTCGTCGGGTTTTAGAACTTATTGTCTAATAAGGTGGTGCCTAAATTGACGAATTGGGATGTAATCGTTTAAAACCATTTTTGCAACCGAATAAAATTGTAATTTGGTTGATTGTTTGAAAGAGGTTAAACGCCATTTTTAACAGTATTTCAGTCATATCACTGCGGCTTGAGCACCTACCCATGGATTCCTGGTATTTTTCACACCAGTACTACCACTACATCGTTTCCGAGCCACCAGCTGCTCTCCCCACTAAGGTATACGATAATACACCCATTGGAGGGAGACTAGTGCCGGAAAGGATATCCTCTGCGGCCGAGAATCGAGCTTGGAACCTCTTGACTTTGAGGCCTACGTGGTACCACTGTGCTATGGCCTCGGCCATATTTTAGCTCCACTGATTGAAAGTTGGAGAACTATTATGACTTTGTGTCCATCGTACATTCGTCTAACAATACTTAAAACGTTTACTATAGATATCTTCTCGTCAGAGAGTGATGCACAGATCTCTACCAAATTTCTCAGGAATGATCCTTGGGTGACCCTTTATCAGATTCAGTGAAAAAGTTTCGACGGCTTTGACGTGGGGGGGGGGGGGCTGTTTTATACATGATGATAACTATGAAAATGGTCTCATAACCAACCAGACGGCCTTAAAACAAATGTTCACAGGAATTATCTTTGGCTGATCCTTTTATAAGATTCCTTAAAAAAAGATCGAATGGGAAACATAGCTTTTAATGGGAGGGGATATATTCCATATATAATATAAAGTAAAAACATTGAAAATCTTCACAAAAAAGCCTTATCAGATTTCAATCAATTGTTACAGAAATGGTCCTTGGGTGAGCATTTATCATTTTCTTTTTTTTAAGATGGGTTGTAAAACATGGCTTTTATCGGTGTGCAATATATTTCAAGAGTATCAATGAAGGGATATAATTGCTGCTGGAATATGAGAAAAACTATTTCAGGATTGTCTCCCTTTAAACTAAGAAATGCAGTCAAGCAATACGTATTTCCACTATTTTCTATCTTTTATATAAAACATGCAGACAAGCTGGTGTTCAATGCACCACAAGCTCTATAGAGCTGCGTTAATTGTTATAATACCCTTTCATCTTCTTTAGTAAATACATTGTACATGACTTGATTTAAATCTTGTAAAACAAGTCACAATTTGGAATTATTCTCCGGACCTATTTCACACATTCGAGTGAGTAGATTTATTTGCCTGATAAGACAAACATAATTCAATTTAAATTGATTTCCTAAAAACACATTTCGCTAATTCAGTAAATTCATGTCTGTGGAGGGATAAGGAGGCTTAAACGTCTCTAGCTCTCATTTTGGGATCCGCAAGTAGTGGCTGTTAGCTTGTACAGACAGACGGAGGCCTTACTGAGGTACATTATTAAGTTATTTGTCAAGGAAATTTCTTACAACAGCTTATCTAGGGTTAGGGTAGAGCTCTAATAAAGGTGGATGAACAAGCATAACCCATCACGTACCAAAACGTTTAATTTTTTTTTTTTTTTTTTTTTTTTTTTTTGTCTTTTTCTGTGTGTGATGTTTTATTTGCATTTTTAAGATACTGGAAATTGTTCGAATCTCGAATGGCCCGACAGGCGAAAAAACATCACGTACCAAATCGTTTATTTTCTATGATTCTTCTATTTGTGTGTGTGGAATGTTTTATTTGCATTTAAAGATACAGGAAATTCTTCGAATTCCTTATGGCCCTACAGCTAAAAAACGGTCAATCGTTGAATTATGTGTACAATGTATCAATCATTAAAAAATAGTTCGAAGAATTCGCAGGTCAATCAGAAATAATTTTCCAATGACAAAATATAAAGTCGTGTATAATTACTGTTTTATTTTTTAGAAAAACTTGAAACTACGAAAAGTATCGACCATTTTCAGTGATTCGCGCAGTCTTATCAGAGTCAATACTTGTTACACTGTCCAGATAATCTGTTTCGTCACATTTAATCTTGCATAGATTGAGAGATCATTGTTATTTAGCATTATTTCCCAAAGGACAAAATTTTAAACTCGTCAAAAAAGAAACCAGTTTAAGACGATTAATAATTGTATTTGGCGAAATTTAGATTTCTTTCACCGTTGTGGTAGACAAAAAATTGAATAATGAAGAAATTGCTTGTTAAAAGCAATTTCTTCATTAATCACAACGTTTTCTAAAAAAATTTCTCTGGGGAGTAAAAATCGGGAATTGTGCGGGAATTGGTTAGAGCAATTTTGTCAAGTAATTTTGTTGATCCAAAATGATCCACTCGACTTACCTTTGAAACTATAAATGATAGTGACAAATATCCCAAAAACTTTCATTTCCTCTTTTTTTTTATTTATTTATACAAGAAAATATAAATGACTTCAATAATTATTTTACAAACAATTTCCTCATGCAACTAGCCTAAAGTATTCAAAACGATATAAAAATTTATATCTCTGAGATAAAAAAGTAAAAGTGTTAGTTTAAGATAACATTACGTAAATGCACATACTGCCAAATTGTCACACCTTCTGATTTCATCACTCTCCCTCTTAGACCAATTGCGAAGTCTACGATTAGTGTTTCATCTCAAAAATATTTCATTTGACCAATCGCGGCTGTCAATCAAGGAAGCAACCGACCAATCAGATTATTTATTCAGCCCGGAATTAAGCTTTGAACTCAGATATTGGCCGCGTTTTTGTAAAGCCTTTTTGTTGGTTTGGGGACTAAAACGTAGTAACTAGAGCTTATACAAGCTGTAATTACGGCATTTAGCTCGCCAACCAACCATTTAACTATTTTGTTACATGCTACTGGCAATGAACTTTACAAAATAAGCCGTGCAAAATCTAAGCGAAACTTCCTGTCGGGGTAAATGGGCTGGCCCACATGTTAGGCGGGTCCTTTTCACGCTACCCAAGAAAAAAGAAAACATTGTGGAAAATGAAGAAATTGTTTTTATCAAGCAATTTCTTCATTATCCACAATGTTTCTATCAACAAAGACAATAATAATAATAATTTAGAAAAAAAAAAAGAAGAAAAAAAAAGGGAGTAAAATTCCATCTATTAGAAATTGGTGTCTGTGACTTCTTTCAATTTGGACAAGTCTAAACTTTTGTTGTGTGGGAATGAGTTACTAAGTCTTATCAAATGAGAATGTTTAAATCTTGACTGATTGCTGCGTTTGCGTGTCTATAGATAACATAGACTGTGTCAATAATTAGGTAATCCTTCTCCCAGACACACAAAACACAAACTAGTTTACAAATTTTACCCATCTAGCTAATGGGGACTTTCCAGCTTTCTCCCGAATGTATTCAAAATTACAACCAGAGGTGGCGTTAGGAAAATAATCATAAGAAAGAAAAGAATGATCCTTCCCGATTAGCCAATTCCCACGAAATGGCGCCTTTTTTTTGGCGCCCTTCGAGAAAAATAAACGGTAAAACGTTGTGGCAAGCAATTTCTTCATCTTAAACAATGTTTTCTGCTCAAAAAGTTGAAAAATCTAAACTTTCATAACTTTAAATTGTCGTCTGCAACTCCTTCAATTTGGACCAGTATAAAGTTTTCCGCCTGGAATTTTCTTTAAAAAGGAATTAAATGGTGCCATTTACGAAGCCTTTATAAGCTTGTAGTAATACTAAGGGCAGTAGTGACCTATGTATGGAAAAATAAATTCAATATACACGTACATGTATAAAAAAATAGCGGAGAATAGTCAGGATAAACAGTGTATCATGTACATGTATAACAAAATAGAGCAGAATAGTCAGGATAAATAGTGTAACGTGTACATGTATAACACAATAGCGGAGAATAGTCAGGATAAATAGTGTATCATGTACATGTATAACAAAACAGCGGAGAATAGTCAGGATAAATAGTGTATCATGTACATGTATAACAAAATAGCGGAGAATAGTCAGGATAAATAGTGTATCATGTACATGTATAACAAAATAGCGTAGAATAGTCAGGATAAACAGTGTATCATGTACATGTATAACAAAATAGAGCAGGATAGTCAGGATAAGTAGTGTATCGTGAACATGTATTACAAAATAGCGGAGAATAGTCAGGATAAACAGTGTATCATGTACATGTATAACAAAATAGAGCAGAATAGTCAGGATAAAGAGTGTATCATGTACATGTATATCAAAATAGCGGAGAATAGTCAGGATAAATAGTGTATCATGTACATGTATAACAAAATAGAGCAGAATAGTCATGATAAACAGTGTATCATGTACATGTATAACAAAATAGCGGAGAATAGTCAGGATAAATAGTGTATCATATACATGTATAACAAAATAACGGAGAATAGTCAGGATAAACTGACATATGCCCACACGATCAGATTTAAGACAGTCCAAATAAAAGTATGGTGCTGACGACAATTTCAAGTTACTGAAATCTTCAAAATCTGTGTCTTTTGGGGCAGAAACATTGTTGATAATGAAGAAATTGCTTGTGACAAGCAATTTCTTCATTAACCACAATGTTCTCGAAAGCTTTCATTTCAGGTGTTCAAAAGCGTCTAGTTTGGTTAATCTGTGTTTTACATTTAGAATTATTATAGGGATGAGTGTATTTTTCAGTGCGTTTATTGGAGTATAAAGTGCAATTGCCTTAGCACATGGCCAATAACGCCCGTAGGGCGTTATGTTTAAGCCATGTGCTAAGGCAATTGCACTTTATACTCCAATAAACGCAGTGAAAAGTACACTCGGCCCATATAATTGCAATACGTCTATTTTCAAATCCAAAACGGATAGAGAGATGAAAATAAAAACAAATAAACGAACTGTGGGCGGAGTTAATTTTCTTTGACAGGCGTATGGATACATTGACACAGTTTATCGCTCGAGCCGTTGTAACGGCGGACATTTTACTTCGTCGCTTGGGTTTTTTGAAATGGAAATTCGAACATTCGTTGGATTTATTTGGAATTATTATGATGAAATACTAACTTTAAACTCTGTAAATTATGATATCTGGGTCGATAACAGTTAGAATTATGAATAGATGCTTTGTAATAGACAAGAAATATAAACCTACCACATGGACACGATGCATGCTGATGTGGCGAAGCCGATTCGACATCTCGGATTTACGGCTAATAAATGTGAGTTTTTCGAAATCTTTATGTTTAAAACGAACATTATAATTGTTATAAGGACACTATTTGTTTATCTATTTATTGAAAATCCATGGAAGTATAAAGGATTTCGAGGAAATCGAAATTCAAAAGGTGATGACTATAAATAGTAACAAAACAAGTTTGGTATTTCTTGGAAGTGAATTCCCAATATCGGAAATCCCTGACCTTGTTTGTTTCTATTTTTGTCGAAAATAGTTCTGCCTTTTATCGAGGTATAAAGTGCAATTGATTTGATCACGTGATACGATTTGGGCCAATGAAAATACTCTATTTTGAAGTATTGCAATTATGTGTTTGTAAAGCGAAGGTATCGAGGCATACGAAAAAGAAGAAAAACAAAGAAAAAAAAAAAGAACAAAACAACAAACAAATAAAATACAAAATGGAGGAATACGATTTTTATTCATGAACAAACATTAGATTTCATTTTATTTATTATTAGGCAAGTCGACAAAAAAAAAACAACAAAATGTCATTAGCCGTTTACAAAAATATTACATAACACAAAATAAACAGTCATCATTGATTTATAGAAGAACAGAGCATTGCGTGAACAGATGTAATATATTCTTTTTAAAACTGCGTAATGTATACATTTTGACAAATTATCATAATAGGTTTTGATCGATTGCATAAAAGGTTTACAAACACAAATGTGTGTGTGAGACAGAGATAGAGAGAGAGAAAAGAGAAAAGAGAGAGAAGAGGAGGGAGAGAGAGAAATTGAGAGAGAGAGAAGAAGAGAAAGAGAATGGAGAGAAGAGAAGAGGAGAGAGAGATATAGAGATAGATAGATAGATGGATGGATGGATAGATAGATAGATAGATAGATAGAGAGAGAGAGAGAGAGAGAGAGAGAGAGAGAGAGAGAGAGAGAGAGAGAGAGAGAGAGAGAGAGAGAGAGAGAGTACTGCCGCGACCAGTATTAGCAGCTGGAAAGTTTAGTAAACCATCTTAATTACAGGTTCTACCCCGATGGTAAAACTCAAAACTCGAACATCTCAAATAACGAGACGAGGGCGTTTTACATTATTTTATTATTTTAATCCATAACTGTACACACTGAAAGAAAAATAGATACATGTACATATACTAATATTATCAGCAATTTCTCGCTTTCTCATAATTGTTTCTATCCCACATGGCTATTCTTTAATATGTTTCAATCTAAAACTTGGTAGCTTCAAAAGAGTCAGCCCTGTAATCAATATTTGGTATATTTGTGAATAGAGATCGGTTCTATAAGAGCTGAATCAGGTTTGGAACTTCAAAAATCACTAAACAATGACGTAGAATGGTTATTCGAATTTCAAAAAAGTATTATGGGGAAAAGTTTTAACTCTGGTCTGCCTGTGCAAAACATCAAACTTCCAATATGTTCCAATTTCTCCATACAAGTTCAGTTAGTTTTATCCATTATAAGACGACATAGTTTCAGACTGTTTCAATTTGATAGAATTTGCAGGTATTTTTTTTAAAGTATATAATTTGAAATAGGAGTATTGATCGGATAGAAAATATGGGAGAAAAGACGACATTGCATATTACAAGCGATTCATCCTTTTCTCATAATATTTTCTAAACAGAGACTGTGTAGTTTTGGGTTAACTGCGCCTTGTATTGATTAAGATCCACAAATTTCAAAGATCCGTCACGGATCTTTGCACTTTGCGGATCTTAATCAAATGATCACTAATTGCTTCAGCAATAATTTAATTTTTAGTTTCGTCAATCAAATACGGTCGTTCTGATTGGTCGATGAAATTATTCATTACTCCACGAACAAAATTTTTAGCACGCAGAGATTTTATATGCTTCTGCACAAAATAGACCTATACAAAAAGGTATCAAAATTTGTAAAGTTTTTGCTTTTTTCGCTTCATGCTATTGAATTATAAGAAATGAAGAGAATATATTTTGTTTTCATGGAGGTATGAACCGAAAAACCTAATCACACTTATGTATGAATCCGCTTCGTGTACTCATACAGTGTGATTAGTTTCTTCAGTTCATTCAGACCGGGATTGAGCTTTGACAATTTATGTGAAGCAGCCGGCTTCGCTAGTTTGACGACTTAAACGCCGTAACTACGGCTTGTTCAAGCTGTAGTTACGACATTTAGGCCGCCAAATAAACATTTTACTTTTTTTGCGATTTTTTGCAAAATAAACACCGTTTAACCCATTTTACACAATGATGGTCTATGAATCAATTTGGAAAACATTTTGAAAGTGAAGAACTTGCTTGCAACAAGTAATTTCTTTATTGTCGACAATGTTTTCTACCCTAAAAGTTGAAAAATTCTAAAATTTCAAAAACTTTGAATTTTCGTCAGCAATTCCTTTCAATTTCGACCAGTCTAAAATTCTGCCGTCTGGTAAAAGGTTAATATCTAAGAGTAACTTCACGTCGAAGCTCGGTGGGCGTGGCCAGCGGTCCCTCATTTACATATATACCCAAAACCACACGATAATATTACCGTCTCCAAATAAAGTATAATAACTTTCCATATCTCAGTGAAATTTGATTTTATCGAAGTCATAATAGGGAAGATAGTCCCCAAAACTATAGAGAGAAAATTTGCCGCTCCCGTACATTTGCTTAAAGGAAAATTTCGTATTCGCGATGAATTTATCCTGTATCCTTGTTTTAAAAACTAAATTCCTCTTCTTGAGACAATCTTCATTCTTGTGTTTAGATAAACCATTGACGAATTATTCCTTGGTTTGCCGGATGAATGAATGAGTCGGGGGATAAGAAGGTCTCTCCGTTTGGTTCTGTAAAATGGCTGCGATGTTCAACTCTTGCCATTCTTTGTTGTCTTTTGAATTACCCACAGATCTGTGAGAATAAATGAAAACGTCAATATTTCGTAGTATTGCTGAAAAAATGACAAGAAAGTTATTTAGATTATGGTCACCTCTAGTTCTGCAGGACTATGTATCGTCGTTGTCATTCTAACTACAGCTTGATTCAAGCCGAGGCTACGATGTTTAAGAACGACAACGACGATATACAAAACCTGTTTTGAAATAATTTAATTCAAAACGTATATTTATTTTAAAACGGGTTGAAACGGGGCCATGTTTCACCCGACATCATTGTAAGGAAATTCCTAAATGGTACTATAAAGTGGACTAGATAGTGAATACGGCCCCAAGTTTTGACTCGAAGTGACTAAGATGGGGGTTTTATTTTTAAGTTTAACCCTTTCCTGTAAAATCCCTGTTTTTTGTGTGTGTTTTTTTTTGTTTTTTTTTTCTTTTTCGTCCCAGCGTTTCTACACTTGAAAAAATATTGGGAAAAAAGAAATTGTGTTTTACAAGCAATTTCTTCTTTCTCCAGAATATTTTCTTTTCCCTCAAACGATTACTTTTCTAATAAAATTGGCCTTAAACTGTCGTCTGTAAAACATTTGATTTTGGATAGGTCTAAAATTTCACAAAACTAGAAAGGATCAAACAATTACCTACCGTTTCAGTCTCTTTCTTACGCAGACAATTGCGATAATCAGGATGATTAGGACCACAACACCGCCGACAGCTGCTGCAATTATTGTAATGTCCACACCTGGAGCATTATCCGTGGACCTGGTTGTATTTACTGGTAGAATTGTGGCATTCGTAGATAGACTTAAAGTTGTTGTTTTTGTTGTTGTTATCGGGTCTGGAGCTGAAAGAATTATACCTGAACTCGAAGATCGCAATGCTCGCATTTTTTTTTGGGGGGGGGGGAGGCAGGGGGCATAAAATACGCAAAGGAAACAAAGACAGAACGATGAAATAGAGTTAGTAAAAATATGATGCAAACTTTACAGAAGTAAAGAGGCAGATACCAACGAACGGGTATACAAATAAGACAAATAAAAACCTCATTACCAAAGCAATATCTAACTTTGGGTCTTACTGGTACGAGTTCGTAGACTACAAACGAAGAACAGTTCTTGGCTTTTATGGTTATATTTACGTCACAACATACACTGCCTGCTCGTCCACAAATAAGTACCTGGGTGACACCTTCATCTTCTGATGGCAGACTATCTAGAGTAAACAAGATAATAATGATAATTTCAACAAAAAGAGAAAAATTATATTAAACTTTAAAATCATTCTTTAATTGGTCCATTAACCCTTAAGGCGACATAGTTTAATAACGGTCCAATTCGAAAGACGTTGCAGACGGCAATTTGGATTGGTTGATTGATTAATTGAATGCGGTTTAACGCCTCTTTTAACAATATTTCAGTCATATCGCGGCGGCTGGAGCACCTAACAATGGATTCCTTGTATTTCTCACACCAGTACTACCATAACAACCTTTCCTAGCTTACAGCTGCTACCCCACTTAGGTTTTCGATTATCCACCCATTGGTGAGAGACAAATGTCTGAAAAGATTTGTGCCGCCGCCGGGGATTGAACCCATGACATTCCTTGATACGGCATATAAGTACTTATTTTAACTGAAAAATAACCATTGTATAGGGTAGCAAACAGTGTAGATCAAGAAGAAAATGCTAGGTAAAAGCTATTTCTTCTTTTCCTGCAACGTTTCTCTTCTACAAAGTCGTGTGCAAACAAGTATTTGTATGGGAAAATGTTAACATGAGCGATGGGTCCTGCGTGGCTCACTGGATAGGGCGACGGTCTTCTTTACTTAGAGAATTCAAGTTCGAGTCTTTGCCGCGCCACTGGTCACCTGGGCATTTTTATTGAAAGAGCATTTAAGGTCAAAACTTTGTACTTGTGAAACATCGAAATCACACACGAGGCAGTGATATAATTGACAGACTGTTTAAAACGATATTAAACTCAATTCAATCTAATTTAGAAAGTCAATTAATCGTTTTTACTTTACCTATCCACTAGGTTGGATTAACTAATACATGTACATATAGAATTCATTTAACAACCTAGAGTTAATCATAAACATAATAAATTACAATGCTGAATGAGAAAAAATATATATCCGTTCATGGATTCTTGTCATGCGTTAATATCGGCAAGGCGCTTTATCCGCCTTCTTTAGATTCTAGTTGGATCTGTCTTTATCTCTTCCAAATCACCATCTGTCCGTCGCACCCTCTCTACCTCACTTCTTTGTGTTTCTTTTCTCTCACTCTCTTTTTGTATGATTATCTAATCGCCTCTCACTGTGTCTACGGTTTACTGTTTGTCAATCCCTCTGTCTACTTGTCTGTTTCTCTGTCTGTCTCTATCCCCAGGTTCTTTTGATCTACCGATTTGTCTGAGATAGACTTACCATTCATCCAATATTGAAAGTTTACCCCACATTCCGTAGATCCTGGACAGTCGGTCAATAGTGAGCCATTGCCGGTGTCCATGTACCGAACCCAGCCGGTCGGCTGCGAAATATTTTGTAACACATCTCCAAAATGTAGGATGAAATCAGATTTCATTGTTGGATCGGATAATCTTCTGTACGTCATACACGGGTCGAGCTGGCCCTGTAGCTCTGAAATTTGTTGTGAGATTAAAAGAAATTCAAAAAAGTAATGGATATCTTTTATATCTAGTTTCGTCTATCAAAAAACGGGCTTTCTGATTGGTCGAAAATATATATATATATATACCTTCATGAATAAAATTTTGTACGCGCAGCTTTTTTATCATTCCGCACAAATTAGTTTCATACTTAAAGTATCAAAATTCGTTAAATATTTTTTTTTCTTCGCTCAATGCTATCAAGTTATAAGAAATGAAGAAAATATTTTGTTTTCATGGAGGTATGAAACGAAAGACCTAACCTCACTCATGTATTTATTTGATTCGCGTATTCATACGATGAAATAAATGGAGGGGAACATTCAAGTTAAGAAAACAATAGACGGATTGGTGGCCCGGCCAATTGAGCTCCGTAAACGACGTATTAAATTTCAAACCAACACAAAATGCTTAATCTTAAATGTCCCTTTCGAAATTCACATCCGGTCTAAATAAATCATTGAATTTGTCAATCGCTATTTAACGGCGGTTATCAGTCAATTGACCAATCGCGGCTGTCAATCAAATAATAAGTCGACCAATCAAATCATTCATTTAGACTGGAAGTTCATTTTGAACTCCAACTCTGTTCGCTATTTTCTAAAATCATTTATGTTGGATTTGTGACTTAAACGTTGTAACTACAGCTTATGCAAGCTGTAGTTACGGCGTTTAGGTCCCAAACCAACAATTCTATTTATATGTAACATGCTTCTGCCCATAAAGTTCGCAAAATAACGTCGATTAAAATCGACGCGAAACTTCTTGTTGGAGTTAAAGGACGGGGCCTAGGGAGTCAGTTGGCAGGGCCAGCCGTTGGTCAATTGAATTAATTTATGAGTGTAAATATACTGTATCCGTATAAGACAGCCAGCTAAGGGGAAAAAAAACGACTGTCTTACACGGTAGGTTGTCTTATCGAGGTTCTTTCATTATTTTAGCATTTTTCTCTCTGATGCATAGACGTTCATAGTAACAGTCCAGAAAGGATAAAACTATTTCTAAATGATAGCACATGATCGAGTGAAAGATTTATTTTTCATTCCCAAATTTAAGATTTCAAATTCATTGAATTTTAGAAATCTTTGTATAATAAGGTAGAAATGATAATAAGAATTTTTATCATTTTCTGAAACGTTTTCTAAAAGTGCATAAATTGACGGAATGAGTTGATATGGTTTAACACCAGTTTTACAACCGAATGAAATTGGACCGCGAAGAGGCACCTATACAATTTTTTAGCTCAACTGACTGAAAGTTGGAGATCTATCATGGCTTTGTGTCCATCTTGCGTTCGTCCAACAGTATGTAGACGTTTATTTTCGAAATCTTCTCCTCAGAAAGTGCTTTACAAATCTATACCAAATTCTCGGGAATGATCCTCTGGTGACCCTTTATCAGATTCACTGAAAGAATCTTGATCGGATTAGAACACGGCTTTCGAAAGATATATATATGGAGACTAATTTTCATGTATGATGAAAGCTATGAAAACGTTCTCAAAACTAAACGGCCTAAAACAAAATTTCACAGGAATTATCCTTAGGTTACCCTTTATCAGATCCCTTCAAAACAATTGCTCGAATGAAATCATAGCTTTTAATGGGAGGGATAAATTTCATATGTGGTATAAATGAAAAAAATGAAAATCTTCACAAAAAAGCCATAACAGATTTCAATCAATTTTCACAGAAATGTCTGGGTAATAAGTTATCAGATCTTTTTAAAAGGGGTGGTAAACATAGCTTTTTATGGGTGTGAAATGTATGCCAACTATCGATGAAAGGATATAAATGCTGCTTTAAAAGGTAAAAAAAAAAAAAAAACTATTGCAAGATTGTCGCCATTCTAACCTAGTATACGGTCAAACATTACGTATATAAAATATGCAGTCAAGATGCTGTTAAAAGCATTAAAAGTTCTGTAGAGCTGTGTTATTTGTTTAAACTGTCCATCTTCTTCAATAAATACATTTTACATGACTTGACTTAAATATTGTGAAACAATTCACCATTCGGAATTATTCTCTGGGCCTATTTCAAACATTCGCGTGACTAGATTTTTGATCTAATATGACAAATATGATTTAATTTATATTGAATGCCTGATGACACCCTTCGCTAATTCAGTAGATACAGGCCCGTGAAGGTATAAGGATGCTAAATAGTTTTCATTTTGGCACCGACAAATAGTAGATGTTGGCTTGAACAGATAGGCTGAGGTCTGATTGAGGTCCATTGTTCAGTAATTTGTCACGGGGATTTCTTACAACAGCTCATCTAGATTAAGGGTGGACCTCGAATGAAGGTGGCTAAACAAGCAGGTTTCAAACTCAAGAATAACTCCGACAAAAAGTCAGACTGGTCATATAATAACCAAAGAAGTACCAAAAACGCTTAATTTCTTTGGGGTTTTTTTTGTGTGTGTGAGTTTTTTTATGAGAAAGAATGGTTTTATTAGTAATTAGGGGAATTTTGTGTACAAAGAAGCAATTATTTAAAAAAAAAGTGGTTCGAATAATTCACAGGTCAATAAGGACTTTTTTTTTCAAAAATAGAAAAAAAAAATGAATAAAGTCGTGTATAAATAATATTTCATTTTTAGAAAAGCTCCAAACTGAGAAAAGTATACTATCCAGGTGATCCATTTCGTCACATAATCAGGGTTCGATCCCCGGCGGTGGCACATATCCTTTCCGCCATTTGTCTCTCACTAATTGGTGGATAATCGTAGACCTAAGTGGTATAGAAGCTGGAGGCTAAGAAAGGAATTAAGGGTAGTGCTGGCGCGAGAACAACCAGTAAATCACTTTTAGTTGTTCCAGCCGCCGCGATATGACTAAAAGTTGTTTAAAGTGGCATTAAACCTCATTCAAACAATCAATACATATCTTGCATATACTGAGAGATCAGAGTTATTTAGCACTTTCCCAAATGACAAATTTTTAGACTGGTAATAATTGAAAAAGTTTCAGACGATAAATTGTATTTGATGAATTTTAAATTTCTTTGATCGTTGTTGTAGAAGACATTTTGGATAATGAAGAAATTGCTTGTTACAAGCCATTTCTTAATTATTCAAAATGTTTTATGGAGCTTTCTTCTTCATGGACATTAAGATGGGACTGTGCGGGAATAGGTTAAAGCAAGCTTGACAAGTAATTTTGTTGATAAAAATGATCAACTCGACTTACCTTTGAAAATATAAATGATAATGACAAATATCCAAAAGACTCTCATTTCCTCTGTCACAGTTTTTGATTATACGAAGAAAATATAAACTACTTCAATAATTATTTTAAGACCATTTCCTCGTGAAAATAGCATAAAGAGTTTAATACGATATAAAAGTACATATTTCTGAGATAAAAAAAAAGTAAAAGTGTACGTTTAAGATAACAATACAAAAGGCACAAAATGACAAATTGTCAACACCTTCTAATTTCATCGTTCTCCCTCTTAGAACAATTTCCAAGTATGAGATTTAGGTTTCATCTGAAAGTCAACTGAGATTCTTATTCAAAATTTAATTCGTTTGAACAATCTTAAAAAACAGGCGTGTTTCCCCCTTTTTACGTATTTTATCACAAGTATCGCGTTTGGAAACTTTGATTGTTTTATAAACCCATTTCAAAACTATCCCTCCTTTTTACACCCCTTTCACACAAAAGCTTTGGAATACATTGTGGAAAATGAAGAAATTGCTGTTCAAAAAGACGAAAAAAAATTCTTCAACTTGAAATTGTATTCTGCAGCTTCTCTTAAATTGGACTAGTCTAAAATTTTCTGCGTGGGAATGCGTTAAACGACATTTCTTTAATTCTTAATGTACTGTCGTGTATAAAAATAGAAAGGGGCGTTGGTTGGTGAAATAAACGTAGCCAACAAAAGAAAAGTATTATTGTCTGAATTCGGAGTTGAATTCTGATATAATTGAAATATTTGATAGGTTAAACAAATGTTTGATTGATAGCAGCACCTTATGTGTAAGATTGATAGGGAATATATATATTTCGTTGTTCACCTTTCGATATTGTATTGAAACAAGCAACTGTCCTCTATTTATTACCGGAGAATAATTAAAAAAAAAACACACACACAAAAAAAAAAAACATTCCTTAGGCGTAAAGAGAAAATCCATTTCAAAGGTATTTGTTTACGAATGGAAAGTTAAAACCGCAGTTTTGAACATAAAGCGCGGATAAACAGTTTTCCTGAAGTGTAAGGGGCGTTTATTTTACTAGCTGACCGCTAACATAATTTAGATCAACAGTATATCACCTTTCTTTCTTTTCTAAAGCTTATCTGTTGCAGAAAAGTTGAAACAGATTCAAGGTTGAGAATAAATACAGATAGTATTTAGCCAAGGCTTGATTTCTAAATATATATATACTTATATATACCTTTTTTGTTAACCAAGCAAAAGATATGTCGATCTTACATGAAAAAGGATCGGTTTATCTATTTTTTAAAAAAACATGATTTTTTTCAGACAAAATTTCTTATAGAGCTCTATTTTGCTTGTGATTTATATTGCAACCTAAGAACATCATCATGGCTTTAGTCCTGCTGAGATGGTGTTCAGTGGTAATAATTAAGTGGAGTCGGATTAAGTCTTTCCAAATAATGAAGCCTTTTTCGACTGGGACAAACGTTCCAACCATTTTAAGTATTGTTCCAGTGTAACAAAGATAGCAGTTACCAAAATTACGTTCTTCCTTATTACGCCCCTCTAGAAAAAAAAATGGAAAACATTGTGGGAAATGATGATTTTTTTTTCAACAAGCAATTTCTTCATTAGGCTTATCAAAAACGTTTTCTATTCAAAATGACGACAAAATAAAAATAAATAAAAAAAAAAATGAAATTAAATCCTTTCAAATTAAAATTATCGTCTGCAGATCCTTTCAATTTAAACCAGTCTAAAGTTTTGATATGTGGGAATAGTTTGATAAGTCTTGTCAAATGAGAACGTTCTAATCTTGGCTGATTGCTGCGTATACGAATAAATATTTTATAGATAACATAGACTGTGTCAATAATTATGTAGTCCTTCTCTCAGACACACAAAACACAAACTAGTTTACAAAATTGACCCATCTAGATAAAAGGGACGTTCAAGATATTCCTCAATTTATTTCCGATTAACAACCAGAGGTGAAGTTGTGAAAATAATCATAAAAAGAACAGTGTGACCATTCAAATTTAGCTCATTCCTACGAAATGCCGCTTTTTGACCCCACTCAAGAAAAAAATGTCAAAACAAGCAATTTCTTCATTTTCCACAATGTTTTCTGCCCAGAAAGTTGAAAAATCGAAAAATTCACTAATTCATAATTGGCGTGTACATCTCCTTGCATTTTGAACCAGACTACAAGTTGCCGTTTTGGTAGTTGGTTTAGAAATCTTCAAAGAGCAAAAACTTTCGACGGGTGATCATGGCCGTCTCGCATTTTCTATGATGTTCCCTTTCCATAGATTGGTCGCAAGAAGGTCGCGTGAACTGTTGTTGTTCATTAAGGTAGTTGATAAATGGGGATTTCGTAAAACGAACCCGTTTTACGAAGTTCTCAATTATCAACTACCTTCTTGAACGACCACAATCTGACTCAGTGAAAAAATAACTCTGTCAAATTTTGACATATTTTGAATTAGAATAGTTGCATTGCGACCTTAAGGTCGTAACTACAGCTTGCAATATTTGTACTTAGGACGTCGGCCTACAGGTCGTTAGACCAACAAATTTGCTTCACATAAATGTCAACGTTCAAAGTTCAAAAAAGCTTTAGAAAAAATGGTGGATAATGAAGAAATTGCTTGCAACAAGCAATTTCTTCATTGTCCAAAATGTTTTCTATTCATAAGGACAAAACATCTTGAAATTGTCGTCTGCAGCTTCTTTCAATTTGGACCAGTCTAAAATTCTGTTATATGGGAATAGGTTAAAACAGTAGAAACATTATGAAAAAAGTAGAAATTGCTTATCAAAAAGTATTTTTGTGCTGCTAATTGCCGTCGAAAAAAAAAGTGGGGCTTTTGTTATAATTGTTTAAACCTTTTCTTTCTACCCTAATTTACCATGGTTACAGCACATTTCCAGCCATATAAATCAAGATAGAACTTCAATTAAAATGCAATATGATAGAAAACAAGTTGACTGTAAACTTCCGCTTGCCTATTGAGTCTCCAGTTTTATTTTGATTCGTACAAAGAGGCTTTTTGACGCCCCTCAAGAAAAAACAATTGGGAGTACATTGTAGAAAATGAAGAAATTGCTCTCCATTTTCCATAATATTTTTAACCCAAAAACTAAAAATAAAATGTAGAATTTCATCAACTTTAAATTGTCATCTTCAGCTCCTTTCAATTTGGGTCAGTATAAAGTTTTGCCGCCTGGTAATGGTTTAAAAAAAGCATTAAATGGTGCCACTTACGAAGCGTTTATTAGCTTTTCGTAATAGAGCTGTAGTGACCTATGTATGGAAAAAAAATAAAAAGTTTCAATATAAATGTACATGTATAACAAAATAGCGGAGAATAGTCTGGATAAACAGTGTATCAGGAATTGACCTATTCCCACACGATCATATTTAAGACCAGTCCAAATAAAATTAAGTTGCTGACGACAACCTCAACTTACTGAAATCTTCAAAATCTTTGTCTTTTGGGGCAGAAAACAAGCAATTTCTTCATTATCCACGATGTTTTCAAAAGCTTTCATATTAAGAGGTGTCCAAAAGCGTCTAGTATGGGAATGGGTTAATCCGTGTTTCACATTTAGAATAATCATTCATTTTCGCAAAACGAAGGTATCGAGGCATACGTGTTTACAGCAAACAACCAAACAAACAAAATGGAGGAATACGATTTTTATTTATGAAAAAATTATTACATTTCATTTTATATATTTATTAGGCAAGTCGACAAAAAAATGCCATTGGCCGTTTACAAAAGTATAACATAACACAAAATAAACAGTCATCATTGATTTATAGAAGAACAGGGCATTGCGTGAACAGATGTACTTTATTCTATTTAAAAGTACGTAATGTATACATTTTGACAAATTATCATAATAGGTTTTGATCGATTGCTTAAAAGGTTTACAAACACAAGTGTGTGTGTGAGAGAGAGATAGAGAGAGAGAGAGAAGAGAGAAAGAGAGAGAAGAGGAGGGAGAGAGAGAAATTGAGAGAGAGCGAGAAGAGAGAGAGAGAATGAGAGATAGAGAGAAGAGAGAGAGAGAGAATGAGAGAAGAGAGAGATATATATAGAGAGAGAATGAGAGAAGAAAAGAGAAGAGGAGAGATAGATAGATAGATAGATAGATAGATAGATAGATAGATAGATAGATAGATAGATAGATAGATAGATAGATAGATAGATAGATAGATAGATAGATAGATAGATAGATAGATAGATAGATAGATAGATAGATAGATAGATAGATAGATAGATAGATAGAGAGAGAGAGAGAGAGAGAGAGGGAGGGAGAAAGAGGGAGAGTACTGCCGCGACCAGCATTAGCAGCTGGATAGTTTAGTAAACCATCTTAACTACAGCTTCTACCCCGATGGTAAAACTCAAAACTCGAACATCTCAAATAACGAGACGAGGGCGTTTGACGTTATTTTAATCCATAACTTTACACACTGAAAGAAAAATAGATACAGATAATAATATTATCAGTAACTTCTCCCTTTCTCATAATTGTTTCTATCCCACATAGATATTCTTTAATATGTTTCAATTCAAAACCTGGTAGCTTCAAGTTAGACAGCCCTTTAATCAATATTTGGTATATTTGGGATAGAGATCGGTTCCATAAGAGCTGGAATAGGTCTGGAACTTCAAAAATCACTAAACAATGAGGTAGAATGGTAATTCGAATTTCAGAAATCTGTTAAAAGAAAAGTATTGACCTTGGTCTGTCTGCGAACAACATGCAGTCTGGCTAGGGTCGACACCTTCAAACTTCCAAAATGGTCAATTTTCTCGATACAAGTTCTATTTGTTTAACCTATCATAAGACGACATAGTTTTAGATTGTTTCAATTTGATAGAATTTGCAGGCAATTTAAATAAATGTATATAATTTGAAATAGAAGTATTGATTGGATAGAAAAAAAATGAGAAAAGAAGAAATTGCATGTTAAAAGCAAATTCTCCTTTTCTAACAATGTTTTCCTAAAGAATATTTTCTAAAAGGCGTCAAAAGAGGGATTGTGTGGTAATGGGATAACGGCGCCTTGTTTTGATTAAGATCCGCAAATTGACGTGACGGATCTTTGCATTTTGCGTATATTAATCAAATGATCTCTAATTCATGCAGTAACATTTTGCTCGTCTTGTATAATCCATCCATTGGATTCATTTCCTAACTCCATCTTCTTCACTAATTGTTTAGATCCATCCTCATTCAAAACAACATATTCAAGTTCGATAACTCCAATATCTTTAATTCCTTCCACTGTCTTCGATTCCATATTTTTCTCAACAGTTGTTGTTAAAAGCACTTCTTTATCTTTACTTGGAATCTCTAATTCCATTCGTCTAATTTGGTCTTTACGAAGGCACAATGCGCCAAGTCCGCACGCACTTCCAAGTAGCAAAACTCCACCTGTATGGATAAAGATTAAAACTGTTTAGGTAGAATACCACGTTGGCATAGGGGTGACGTGCGTTTTTTTTTTTTTTTTTTTTTAAATTTTTTTTTCGACCTTAACAGCGAAAAATATTCAGAGAGTGGAATTTGAGTTATTTTTAGTAATTAGACCTAGATCTATCCCGTAAAAAAATCTCCCAAAACATTTCTCGTTTTATTAGCCTGAGATTGCGTAAGTAATCTGGGGCTAAAGTTACCATGCTAAAAATTCAAACCCATGCAAAGTTTAAAACATAATGTGAAAACATAATGTAAAAACATCTACCGCAATCAATGTGATCTTCAGTCGCTTGAAAAGTAGACCGGATCTGACCATAAATTAATACGCCCGATTGAGGCGAGAAGGACGACGGCGAGATATGACTCATTGAAAGCTATCGGCTTGATGTACAGTACTTTCGTGTGAGTGTGCTGAATTTGGCAAAATTATCAAAACTTGACTAGTGAATGGAAAGAAAGAAAGGAGATATATAATATATTGGAAATTATTAAACATATATAATCATATCATATTGTTAAGAAAAAATAAGGTGTTTGTTTCGTAACAAATAATATTACTTATTCCAGAGTAACAATGTTAAAACGGTCCGGTTAGACGAAAGTGATGTATAAAGCTGATAAGCGAAGCTGACGGTTTTACGCACGATTGGAATGTTTTGTTTAACAAATTAATTGGTCATTCATAGGATCATATTCGCACTGTCTGTAAACAGTTAGGTCGTGCTCGGACTTTGTGTCTATATATTTTTACCTCCGAATTCTACGCAACGTCTACATACCGCTTTTGAGAGATGTACATAATCATGTTAACCTAGTAAACGACCACCCGCCCTCTCTCGCTCTCTTAATCTGGAGATTATATTTACATAACGAAATTGGTCTGTGTTGTAGAATACTCACATCGCACGCAAGAGCCTCCTAGTTCGAACCTGGCTACACGCTCCATTCCCCCCATCTCTTTCACTCTCTAGATCTCTCTCGCTAGCTCCACTGACTGAAAGCCAAGGAGCTTTTGTCATGATGTGGTGTCCGTCGTCCGTCCGTCCGTCAACTTTTACTTCTTCTCAGAAAGTACTGAACATAATTCAACCAAACTCAACAAAAATTCACAGGAAGGATCCTTTATCAGACTCCTTCAAAGCATTTTGATTGGGTGAAAAATATGTAACGATATATACATGTAAATATATCGTTACAATACCTCAACGGGATGAAAATTATTGCTGGCAGGTTGTGTCCCCTAGCGCACAAATTGGCAGATCTGCGCATAATCGACAGTAGATTTGGGTAGGAAGTGGCACCTCCGATAATCCGACAATCAAACGTTTTCTGCCCAGATTATATATCTCCTGTATACATATCTCAAGCTTTCAGCGCTTTCAGCGCTTTGATATATATAGATATTGATGATAAGAAAGGAATCAATTTAAAGAACGGTTAAAACACATTTTCATTAAATCTTACCTGTTATTTAAAGCGATTTCTCTCTCTTTCTCTCTTTTTTGATAAAAATGAGTAGTTAGCATTGCTATCTCGCTGCTTTTTTATTTAAAAACAAACAAACAAACAAACAAAAAAACTACGAAACGAAATATTTTTCGAGTTTTTTTAAGAGGTCTAAATCGAAAAAAAGTCGCACATGTCACCTCTTTGCCACCGTAGAATACTCGTAATGAGCCCTTTTTTAATCGGCACGACGTCTTGGTAACGTCTTAACATTGCATGTTTACTATGATAACTATAAGGACGTTTTACTACGTCATTTTACTATCTCCCGCCAGCAAATCAAAAAGTTCGAATTCACACTAAGATTTCCGATGTTCCAAAAATGGCGCATAACGGGTATTCTACCTTAAGTGATTAATTCAAACTGAATTTTTGAGATTCTTCCGAATTATTCTTATGTTTTAGTGCGACTTGGAACGTTTGTAGGTCAGTTATTTGGTAATCTGTTGCTACTACGATTTGGTCCCTCACCAACTAAATGAGTTCATGAAAGTGTCGGAAATAAAAAATATGGTGGCTCCGGGGGAGAAGCGATTTATGATTTTTATTATTGTTTGTTTGACAGAAGCAATTGACCAATCGCGAATGTCAATCAAATAACCAGTCGACCTATGAAATCATTCATTGAGACCAGAAATGAGTTTTGATCTTCAACATTCGTCACCATTTTTAACCTTTTTTGTTGGTTTGGCGACTTAAACGTCATAACTACAGCTCATACAAGGTCGCCAACCAACTATGTTACTTTTTGTTACATGCTACGGGCCATATTTTTTTCAAAATAACGCCGTTTAAAATCGAAGCGGGGCTTCTTATCGGAGTCAATGGGCAGGGCTAACGAAGAAAGTGGGCGGGGCCAGCAATTGGTCAATTTATCAATTCGATCAAAGAGTTTTAAATAAACGATTCCAAAATATCCATTCGTGGGCTTTACATCACAGCTTGAATATGTAGAGAAATGGAAGATGTCTTGTAAGTATAATTTCTTTAAGGCCCAAAGGCTCTTATAGGGGAAAATTTCTCACAAATAGAATCCCAAAACCTTCGTTGAAATTGGGTACAGACACCTTCAATATTTTCAAAAAAGGTCGCAAGCTAACCAGAAACAGATTTGCTGAGGAAAAAACGAAAATAGAATTTAAAATTAATTCATGTTGGTAATATATCCTGATCGGTGTCTTCCCGATTCTCCCACATTTGAGAATCCAATAACACCATTTACCTGGTATGAAGAAGGGGGTATGGGAAAATGTGTGAATACCGTTAGGTTCAAATTATATTCCACGTATATTATGTATTAAAGACTGTTTGTTGCAATCAAATTAATTCGTAAAACTACCAAAATTTAATTGAGAAGTGTGTTTGAATCTGTAATTCTGGCGTGAAATAAAAAATGAGATCTGAAATAAATCATAAATCAGTCATCTTTAGAACCAAGGACAAGTCATGGCCACAGCTTCAACTTTATACTGAACCCGAACAGAAACTACACAGACGCTGGTGATACCTTCCTAGTGGAGAAAGACAACCACCTAAAGTCGATTGTTTTCTGATACCGACGTCACAGCCGGCTTCTTTAATTCTACACTCTGGTATATAGATTTGGACCGACTAACCTGTACAGAACAGACGAAGATTTCCAAGACATTTGAAGAGAAGAAAGTACCGCCATATCGACAAGCGCTTTGCTTCCCTGAAAAACTGACTCCATGAAGAGACTATGATGCTGGTCCAGTATGCTGATGCAGCCTAGTATCTGTTGCATTTATAGATAGAGAGATAATTGCCTTCTTTCAAACTTTGTATGTATGTGTTGAACATGTGTTGAAAGATTCGGACATTAATAAGATTTCCTTCAAAATTACTGTACTTGAACTTAAAAGATCTAGACGATGAAATCTACAGAATATAAAGGAACTGGAATTAACTGTATACGGGTAGTTAAATAAAAAGATGCCCCTTGCTTCGAGTCAAATAAATGAAATACATTAAAACGAAACTTATCCGGATTTTTTAAAAAAATATATACCCAAGCATCTGTAGAACGGGGGTATTTTGTCCGTCTTTCCTTTTTTTAAAGCTATTCGTCCGTAAAAAAGAATTCTTAAAGTAAGGTTGAATGACCCAGATTCAGAAACAACAATGGAATCAGTATAGGCTAAGTTTCTCTGCTATCCACAATTCTACACCAATCCCTTTTCCACTATTTATTTTTTTATCACAGAATTACAAGGGTTGAAACAGTTCATTATGAAATGGCCATTTCACTTCCTTCTTAATCAATCACGTTTGGCATATGCCTGAACTGTTTTCTATTTCCAAATATTTTCTTTTGCGCAACAAGCATTGCATCCATACAACATATCGCCACCAAAGTCTCGTTACTTTGATTTGAATGCAGCTGTAGTTAAGAGATTTTGGTCACGTCCAACGAGACCATTCTTTGTTAATTCTTGAGAAATAGATAAAATGGTTGTCTTGAATAAAGAGTAATTGCAAGATAGCATATGAAATATTTTGAGAAAGAAGATAAATGTTTGTTATAAGTAACCGTTACTTTTCTCACAATGATTTCTCTTCTCTTCTGAGATCAATAAAAGGGCATTTTTGGCATGGGTTAAAATAGATTCCTGATTCGAAATCCACTATTTCTATATGAAACGCTCGTGGAATAGGGTAACATAACCTAACGGTTATTTAGCCCCAGGCAGGGATTATCTCACGCCTTACCTGTATCGACTTTTTATCGATATTTTCAAATGTGGGAGAATCGGGAATAAACCTCCTGATCGGATCGTCGTTGGTTCCGAGAAAACCGGATTAACTTTCGCAAGCCTTCTGCGAATACTTAAATTGGTTGCGTAATGATAAAAAACAGGAAAAGGGGGAAGAATGATTGATTGATTAATTGATTGATTAATTGATTGATTGGGCTGCATTGCCACTTTTAACTGTGTTTCAGTCAAATCGCGATGGCTGAAGCACCTAACAATGGATTCCTGGTATTTCTCACACCAGTACTACCACTTCATCCTTTCCTAGCCTCCAGCTGCTATCCCAATTAGGTTTACGATTATCCACCTATCGGCGAGAGCCAATGTCGGAAAGGATATGTGCCGCCGCCTGGGATCGAACCTATGACATCCCGTGAACAAAGAGGGGAGATAGAGCCTTAAAAAACGAATATCACTATTGACAAAGCGGCGATGAAACAGTGTCGTAAAGAAAATAGACATTAAACCTTAAAGTAGAGTTATATCAGGGAAAGAACATTTCCGATGGGAACCCTCACCCTTGACATTGTATATGACGTCATGTATTTTTCCCCTTGAAGTGGGCTAATTATCTGCAAACAAATATGTCGCGACTTTAGTTCATTGGTCACCTACAATGAAAACGGTTAAAGGGAGTCGTACCGAGCAAAAGTTCGGAACCTTATCCGTTTTTAAGAGCCGCTACTTTTCTAACCATACTCGGCCTATATTTTGGGACAAATATAAGATCAACAAACAATGTTTTTAGTAAAAAACAAAGACATTTATCGACAGAGAAAATGATGAAACTGGGAGCAATAGATCTTTGGACTTAAGTTTTTAAGAAATGAAACCACAACACAAATACTTCATGTATTTGGAACGAAGAAATATAAACATTGTGTGAATCTCTTCTTCCAGTCCGATAATAACACACTTCTTACTTATTCCTCAGATTGTTTTACAAAAAGTTTAATATCTTTAAAGAAAACTTTAGATGCAAGCAGAAGAGGGTTATCTGGTTGAACAAAATAAACCACTTACCGGATACAACAAAACTATATTCATAAGATCTTGTTACACTAAAGAGATAACCTGAAAACACAAACAGAAAAACGAAGTTAAAAGATTGAAATTAATTTTTACAAAATGACAAAATTTCAGGCTGGTCCAAATTAAAAAAAGAAGTTGCAGATGACAAGTGAATGAAAATTGCAAAGTGAAAGACACGTAGAAAGGGGGAAATACTTTTTGCAAGTATTTTCTCAATTTCCCACAATATTTCCCAATCGTTATTTTACAAAGGCGTAAAATGAGAGAGTGTGTGGAAATGGATCAACTCCATATGCAGCATTTACAGTATCAATGTAATATCTGACCAATCTACGGCCAGTGGAGATGAAATTCTTAGGGAGATTGAATGAAATGGGTTTAACGCCACTTTAACAGTCTTTCAGTCATATCGCGGTGGCTGCAGCACCTAACAATCGATTTCCGATATTTCTCACATCAGTAATACCACTACATCCTTTCCTAGCCTCCAGCTTCTATCCCACTTAGGTATACGATTATCCACCCATTGGTGAGAGACAAATTTCTGAAAGGATATGTGCCGCCGCCGGGGATCGAACGAAATACCTAGAGAGAGGTAAAATATTGTTTTGCGCCAATGTGCACAACGCACAGAATCGCCACCCCGAAAAAGTTCAAGTCAACAACATCCGCTTGGAAAGTTTCTGAGATGTAAAAGATGTGCCGATATTGAGTTATATTGAATCAAAGTAATGAAAGTACTGTAAGCTAGCAAAGCATCTTTTGGTTAAATAATCTTCTTTGTCAAAGGTTACCATGCTAAAATAAACGGGGTTGGAGTAACTCCGAAGTTAATCCGTTATAACACGACAAAACTTTAGACTAGTTCAAATTAAAAGAAGTTGCAAACGCCAAGCTGGTTGAATTAAAAAGATTTTCCCCTTTTGGGGAGAAAACATTGTAGACAATGAAGAAATTACTTGTTACAAGCAATTTCTTAATTGTCCACGATGTTTCCAAAGTGTTTTCTTCATATGCTTAAAAACTGAATTAGTTGGTAATGAGTGCAATAGCAGGCTTGTGGAAGAGTTCTCTTCAATTTGAAAAGAGTTTGCCATATTCCTGAAATACTTTTTCAGGACTACTTTGGTGGCGTAGACATTGAATGGAATGTGTGGATAAGCCTCCAGTGGCAGTTGGCACTCGTTAAACTTTAAGAAATGTTGTCTGTTAACTTAGGCTATCAAAATTGACGCTTTGCTAGCTAAAAATGTAACACTATAACTGAAGGTATTATGTTGACTTCATATGACAGTTTGGAAAACATGTGTAAGCTTGTAAGGTGACTGACCGACATTTGTCTCCAACAAAGAGGTTGCTAATCGTAAACCGGAAGCTCGGGAAGGATGTAAGGGCAGTACTGGTGTTAGAAATGCCATGATTTCATGGATAGGTGCTAGAGCTACCGCGATATGACTGAAATATTGTTAAAAGTGGCGATAAACCCAATTCATCTTGCCCCACGGTAAACATGTAAACATTGTCTGAGCAATCATTCTAGGGACAGTAACCCAGTCTAAACAGCACGGTAAACTTGTAACAAATGTCTAAGAGATCGATCAAGGGACTATAACCCAGTCTAGACAGCACGCTTAATTATTGCCGCTGTTTGAGACATCGATCTAGAAACTGGAACCCAGTCTAGACAGCACGGTAAATTATAACCGCTGTTTTAGACATCGATCTATGGTCTGTAACCCAGTCTAGACAGCACAGTAAATTAGAAACCACTGTTTGAGACATCGATCTAGGGACTGTAACCTAGTTTAGACAGCACGGTTTATTATTATCGCTGTTTGAGACATCTATCTAGGATCTGTAACCCAGTCTAGACAGCACGGTAAAATTATTAAAGCTGTGTGAGACATAGATCTAAAAACTGGAACCCAGTCTAGACAGCACGGTAAATTATAACCGCTGTTTTAGGCATCGATCTATGGTCTGTAACCCAGTCTAGATATCACGGTAAATTAGTAACCGCTGTTTGAGACATCGATTTAGGATCTGTAACCCAGTCTAGACAGCACGGTAAAATTATTAAAGCTGTGTGAGACATCGATCTAGGAACTGTAACCCAGTTTAGACAGCGCGATTAATTATAACCGCTGTTTGAGACATCGATCTAGGATCTGTAACCCAGTCTAGACAGCACGGTAAAATTATTCAAGCTGTGTGAGACATCGATCTAGGAACTGTAACCCAGTTTAGACAGCGCGATTAATTATAACCGCTGTTTGAGACATCAGTCTAGAGACTATTATTTAGTCTTTTATTTTATAATAACATATATATTGACGTTGGGCGAGCAAAATGTCATAAATACAGTTTGAATAAAGCTAGATATATTTTGCTAACCCACCAACGATATATTGCATTTGTTAAAATATTTGATTGTGCTTTCTTCACATCATTTGCTAAAAAAGAGATCGTAGAACAAATATTTGAAAGAAAAAAAAAGATACTCCAGCAGAGGTCAGTAAAAGATAGTATTTTCAGATTTACAGAGAGATTTTTCTATACTGATAAAATTTGAAAAGTTTAGGTCCTGACACACGTGCGTTATGTGCAGTCTGATCACAGTCAATAATTTTATCACATTTCACATTTCCTAGATAAACACTTTTCGAAAGATGGGCCCTGCAAACTTTATAGGCTGTTACTTTTTACATGACACATCACAGGTTTACATTTTCTCCGCGGTTTAAAACGCCAAGTAATGGCTAAATTAATGATGAAGTAATGGTGGTGCGTGCAATATTGTACGATTCATTATATTATTGTGTCATTTTAGAGTAATTGGATACATTATTACTAAAAAAACAAATATATATGTTACATGCAACACTAGCTATATCCATGTATATCTGAAGGCAAAGATTTCCCCACATCTTTATTCATAAATGTTTTAGCAAGTCATAAACCTGGGTCTATATTCCTCTTCGTTTTGTCTTTGAATTTTTACAACGAGGGCTCTCATTGGCTAAGACATATCCCTCTTCCAATCAGATCCCTTGTTATGAAATTGTAGTTCGACTTGTCATGAGAACGGATCCAGTTTGCCTAGCCGGCTAAGAAAAGCACTGTCCATTGACCAATCGCGGCTGTCAATCAAGAGATAAACCGACCAATCAAATAATTTTCATTCCCGACTATCTATCTCCGACTCTTGCCACTATTTTGTTAACCTTTATTGTTGGTTTGGCGACTTAAACGTCATTACTACAGCTTATTCAAGTTGTAGTTACGACGTTAAGGTCACCAACCAACACTTTTACTTTTTTTGTTACATGATACATGCCATCAATTTTGCAAAAAAACGACGTTAAAAATCGAAGCAGAATTTCCTGGCGGAGTTAATGGGCGGGGCCTATGGAGTCAGTGGGCGGGGCGAGCGACTGGTCAATTCTTTGAGTTCGACCTTGAATACACGTCTTTAACATCAAGAAATGCATATTGTTAATTGTTCTTTAAGGAAAATTGGAATTGTTTCAAAGGAATATGATGGATAGGGTTTGAATTATAAAGCCGGTAATTCTTGAGTTATCAGCTATCTTAATTTTATTGAAATTTTCGAAATGATAAAGTTTTGGTCTAGTCCAAATAAAAAAGAGAATTCTAAGTTTGAGAAATTTAACTAAAACATACAAACACAAACACCCCCCTCCAACACATTTATGGTGTGGGACATGAAGACATTGCTCGTTAAAAGACAGTTCTTTAATGTCCACAATGTTTCCTATTTCTTTTTCAAAGGGTCGTGAAAAAAAAAAACATGAGGTTAACCCTTTCCCGTCCAATCCCTGGTTTTTACATACTTGTGATTTTATACTTGAGAAAATATTGTGGGGAAAGAAGAAATTGCTTGTAACAAGCAATTTCTTCTTTTCTCGCAATATTTACTACCCTTTAGGGTTGATACTTTTAAATTTACACTCACTTTTAGTTTCCGTCTGCAACTTCTTTCAAAAGTCTAAAATTTTGAAAAACAGAAAAAGGTTAAATGGTAAATAGAAATGACGCCATTGAAACAACTCACCGATAATGACGGGTCCTGACGACACGCCTAATCCACAGAATAGATAAGACAGCCCATACGCCTCTGATAACTTAGACACGCCCACAAAGCTTATAGAGATCGGTGTCATCATGGAGTTAGGCCACCCACAACATATTCCTAGCTGTACAGTGAAGAAATAAAGCCCGGCTGGAAGTCTTGCATAGAACGGGAAGGTCGACGTTAGAACCCCAGTGAAAGCCACAGCTATTATATGAACATGGAGACTTTTAAGGCTAAATTTGCTGACAGTTAAAGCACCGCTCAGTCTGCCGATAATGTTAGCCACAGCGAACGCCATCATGACTTGGTTTGTGTCTGATGACGTTCCACCAATTACGGAAACATAATTGGGTAAATGAATAATACACACGTTTAGAGCGAAATTCCACGCCGAGGTACTACACAGGTATAAGAGAAATGATAGATTTTTAAGTAAACTCATATCTAAATACGATTTCGTCCGATCACCGGTTTGATCCTTTCGAACAACCTTCCTTTGAGCATGGACTTCTATCTCGAGGACGGACGGTCGGCTGAGCACACCGAAAAGGCACATTTGAACATTCATGGCACCATATACGAAAAATGACCCGCTTAACCCGAGATGCTCTAAAGTGAATAAAGCCAGTGGAGTTGATATGAACATGCCAACACCGACAACTAAAAAAGCTAGAGATATCATCAAATCTCGTCGTTTCTCGAAGTAAAAGCCTAATGCACATATCAGGCCGGCAGATGAAATACTGTAGCCAAGCCCTGGAAATATCAATAATTCTATGTCAAAAACAGCGCTAATTTCATATTAAGAAGTCAAAGAAAATCGAATTACAATGTATATATAAACGTGTCGACAAGAGTACTCTACTGAAAACAATTAAGTTAACCCCATTTAGAATCACAATCCATGCATTTCACCAAAATACTTAAATTCTATTATTATTCAAAAAAAGAATTAAATATAATTCACGATTTTCAACTAGTCTTATAGAGGTATCGACTTGACCAAATAATCAGTCGACCAATGAAATCATTCATTTAGACTTGAAGTTCAGTTTGACCACCGACATAACCACCATTTTGGTGAATCGTTTTTGTTTCTTTGGCGACGTAAACGTCGTAACTCCAGTTTATTCAAACTGTAGTTACGACGTTTATGTCGCCAACCAACCATTCTACTTATTTGTAACATGCTACTGGCCATGACGTTTGCAAAATAACGCCATAAAAACTCGAAGCGAAATTTCCTGTTGGAGTCAATGGGCGGGACCAAATGAGTCAGGGGGGGGGGGGGCAGCGATTGGTCATTTGTTCATACGAAAAGAAAGTATTCCCCCCCCCGCAAAAAAAAAAAAAATAGAAATAAAAAAAATCAAAACTTATAATTGTAATTTTATTCAAGAAACGCGAGAATTAGCCGATGTGTTGATTTATTTGTAATAATAGTTATTAGACACACATAGGTATACCCTTGCCATTCTAATTTAATTATTTAATTTAAATCAAAGGACTCAAAGCACCGAAAGGCTTATTTGTGGACCGCACGCTCTTTTGGAAATCAAATGATTAAAAGAACAAACAGGTGGTGAAGAAGAAGACCGGGTTGCACATATATGCAGTCTTATCTTTGTCTATGCGCCCTGCCAACGCAGGGATATTCCGAGTTCAGCATGCCAAATGTTAAGACAAAAAACAACGAAATTAGGCTGCGCATGGTATGTCTAACAATTTTGATCTGTAGATAAAGCCATGGTATTGCGCAGTCTTGACGGCCACTTGGTGCAATTTGAACCTTCGCTGGTTTTCTAAAAGAAATTTTGGACCGAACTCTATCTACAGATCGCATAGCAGAACCGAGTCTGAATACGTAATTGTAAATTCTGAGCCCATTCTTCAGTTCAAACACGTGTAATGACCGTACCGACTCGATCCTGATTTCTACATACCAACAAGAGCACCAGCCGTGAATATTATCCAGTCTAAACTTGAGACGACTGCACTGACGCCAAACCCGACGGCTGTGAGAACTCCACCAACCATGATAGCAACCCTGCAGCTAAAACGGTTGATGATGACACCGGCAAATGGCGCTGAAAATAATAATACTAATAATAATGATAATAAAGCCTTATAAATAAAGGCATACCAGTGTAAGGCATATCTAGTTTTCATTTCGTGAACAATTAAAGCTATACAATTATTTTCATGAATGTTGGAGCCAAGAGTGAAATATAGCTTTTTTTGTTCATAGAATGACAAATTTATCAATCTTACACTAAAAGAAACCTCCCTAATATATAATGGAAAGAGCAAAATTATCTCGAGAACGTAAGTCAATTCGCACGTGCATAGCGTCGAAAAATTAATGACGTCATCATGGGCGTTTTTGTACGCTGTGGACGTTCTATAGAGAAGAATGAGTGAAAGCGGGATAGAATTAGTCTAAAACAGGAAACTGAGAGTACTTGTATATCATTCTGATAATTTCATCGATCTATTAATGATTTGATCAAGTGATATAAAATTCTAGACAATGGGCCCCTACCGATATCCAGAGTTACTCCGCTTAGTTTTAGTATTAGAGTGACATCCCTTAAATCTTTGGGTAGTTCCGGTGAAAAAATCGATGATATCGGTATCAAAAACATTAACAAGCTGTTGCCAGCTCTTACTATGTGTCATCAATGTTGAAACCCTGGATGATCTAGAGACTACTTTATTTTAACAGCTGAGCTAAATTTTTAAAGCTAAGTGACGTTTTACGTGTTTATAATCATAAATGAGCCGGTATGAAAGTGTATTTTTCGGATATACTCTAATTCCGGGTATACGTATTAATTACCATAAAAAGAGCTTTTTGATCGAAATATATACAATGATTCTCACGGAAATACATTCCGTTATTTCCTTTTTTAAAAATGGTTTCACATATCAAGCGGGGCTTTGAATTTATAAGATATCTGTTATTTTACAAACGTGAACTGTTAAAAAGAAGCTCTCCATACGTCTTCATTTCATGACCATGGGAATTTACCAAATACCCTTTTTATTGATGAATATGAAATAAATTTAATCAGAATTTCACTGCATGATCCTCAACAAGCTTTGTAAAGTGTCCGAAGGCTTGTGGAAACGATTGTTGCCTCTGTAGGTCCTCCCAAGATATATCATTCGTTTCTTACCAATGGCAAGTAAGATATATCATTAATTTCTTACCAATCGGCAAATTATAAGGTCTAAGTAGGGTGAGCAGTTGGTGGCTCAGATGAAATGTCAGTTATGCTTAGTAACTGATTTAATGTTGAAAGTGTTTTTTAACCGATAACCGGAGGGCAAAATATAAGACTGTGCCAAATTTAAAGGAGTTGCACATGACAACTTTATGTTTATGAATTTGTACATATTTTCATCTTTCTGGGCAGAATACATTCGGCAAAATGAAGAAATTCATGTGTTACAAGCAATTTTGTACATTTGTACAATGTTTTTCCAATTATTTTTCTTAAGGGGCGCCTAAGGCGTCATTGTGTGGAAATGGGTAAACCATTTTAATTCAATCAACCTGCACAAGCTTAAGCATCTGATATTAGATGTCTGCACAAATTTATTTTTTTCAGATAAAATTTATTCCGGTTAACCCTGGTTTATACGTCCCTGTGGCTTTCAAATTGAGAATGCATTGTAGAAAAATAATATGCTCGTTGCAATCCTTTTCCACAGTATTTCTATCCTATTGAATGTTGTTTTTTTTAATTTATTGTTTTATATATCATTTCATGTATTTAAGAATTTGAGAAAAAGTGAGAAATAAAAAAAGTGGAAATATAAAAGAGATAACCGTAAAAAGTGTTACAAAGGTCAAACTAAGACAATCTTTTTGAACGTTTTAATCCATTTAGTTGATACCAAATTCTTATTACTATATTGAGATTTATCATGCAATGAAATATATGATACAATGTATATATACTAAATATTCAAATCTTTTTGATGTAAAAAAGTGATCTTAAACATTTTTTTTTCAGATTTTTCTTACTTAAACATTTTTTTCCAAAATTTTCTAAATGAGAAACGTTTTAAAATAGATTTCCTTTACCTCTTGCATTTATAATCCTATTCAAAATGTACAAGAGCGTAATTTCCTTAGAATTAGAGGGAATGGGAACGACTTCCTTTCTTACTTGTAATAAGGGGAAATCGGGTGAAAATCAAAAGCAAATAACCGATCATTATGAGATATATCCAGTGTATATCCAACATACCACCCGTGGTCTATTGCGCAATCAAAGATACCGATCAGAAGCGTGTAAGTTACTTGGATTAAAACAGCAGTTTATGAGAGGACATCATTAACTTTTAAATTTGATTTACCAATTAACCCTTTACAGAAAAAAAATCTTAGAACGAAAGAGGATAGGAATGAAATTTTAATAGCCATGTGTACCGAAAATAATGGATCTTTCAGATGTGGAGAAAATCGGCGTAAAAAGTATTCTTTATCGCAATATTCTTATTCTTGGTTGTTGTCGTGTGGTTTACTTGTTTTAATAAGTCTTTTTACGTTAAAGAAGTAAACGCAATGATTTCCTACAAAGGACGCCTTTGCTATTTTTTTTTTTTTTCGTAAATAAGAAGTAAATTATGAAAACTGGACGAGAATGAAATTGGTTCCTAGGTCGGGAGAGAAAAACGATTAAAACGTGTCAACGTTAATATAAACTATCACAACAATTCCATATTTTAAGAGTGTTATAAGTTCCACCTTTATCAAATTCTGAAAAAATATCTGATTATACGTAAAATAGGAGCATTTAACCTCTGATAGTGTACTTTTATTTAGGGACCCAACCACATCATTTGGCATATAATATATGGACAGAAAGATAAAACATTAATCAATCTTTAGAACTAGATAAATTCCAAATAATATAAGTCAACCGACTCCCTTGTTAATTAGTCAAAAGAAGGACATCTGGGCAGTCGTGTAAAAATCAAAGCAAATAGCCGATCGTTATGAGATGTATCCGGATACCACCCATGGACTATTGCGTAATCAAAGATACCGATTCAAAATGTGTAAGTTACTTTGATTGAAACAGGAGTTTATGGACGGACATCGATAATTCTTAAGATTAACCTACCATTTAAACCTTTGTTGGTAAAAAAATCTCAGAACGAAATAGGATACAGGCGAAATATTAAAATCCATTTGTATCGAATATAACGGATCGCTCAGATTTGAGGAAATTCCTTGTAAAAATACTCCTTTTATCGCAATACTTTTGTCCCCCCCCCGTTGTTGTTTTGTCTGTTTGCATGTTTCAATAGATATTTTCAAGCCAAGCAAATGATAGCAATAATTCACCGTGAAGGACACTTTTGCTTATTTTGTTTCGAAAATGAGAAGTAGAATAAGAAAACTGGATGAAAGTCGGACGGGAAAACGACTATAACGTGTCACAATAAATAAAAACTACCAAAACATTTTCATAATCTATAAGTATTACAAAATTACTCAATATTCTTACGTGTGAGTTGCCGAAAAAATAATTAATTCTCTCCAAAACAGACGCTTTTAGTCCCAGCCCTTATATAGTCTTTGTTGAAATTTAAACCGGAACTACCCAGTAGAATCAAGGGAGTTAATTAAAGGGCAATTCTCGGGAGAACTCCGTATATCGGTAGGGGCCCATTGATTGAATATCATTAATAAGTATAGATAGGTCGATCCGAGATATATTGAACATTTGTGGCCTACTAAGGGCTGTTCTTAGGGTTCAGTTTGTATCTAAGATCTGTTTTCAAAGCATGACAACGCATTTGTAAACTCGGATTTAATTTCATATGACTTAAGACACTTGGGCGGTCCTTGATGAATTGGACATTTTTGTACTTATACCGAGAGATGCATTTTTCTTGGTGACTCTTTCTGTCAGTCAAAAACATCCTACGATTACGCCAAACTTGGAATCTTCAAGGTAGACATACCAGCAAAACAAAGGAATCCCGAAGAAACAGCTCCAACCAATGAAGTTTTAGCCTCGCCTTCGTTGTACCTGTCCAGCAACGCCACGTAGATAACTCCGCCCATATAAAGTGTGATGCAATATATCGTCATCCCTAGATATGACGTCACCATCACGACCCACGCCCACCCCCTGTCTATATTTGGGCGACCCATGGCTCCGCCTTGTGAATTGGTTAGCTATAAACAATCATTTTCTGGAAAATATGAAAAAAAATGATTATGTGAGTACACAAGAGAACTATTACTAAGTGAATAAATACATAAAGGTAAATAACTAAAAAATGATTGATTGATTGAATGGGGTTTAGCGCAACTTTTAACAGTATTTCAGTCATATCGCGGCCGCTAGAGCAGCAAACCATGGATTCCGGGTATTTCTTACACCAGTAGGACCTCTACACATCTAGACAATTGTATAAAAGATTTAGAATTTCCTTCATTATAAACAAACAATCGAAAAAGATATTTGATATCCAGGATTCTATTAAATATATTTTTTTATATTAGATATTAACGGTGTAATTCCAAAACCTCGTATTTACAGCTTGATTAAAGCTGTAGTTACGAGGTTTTATAATTACACCAAAGAAATTCTAAATCATTTAATATTTTCAAGACGTCGCTGTCACAGAGACATCGGCAACGAAGACAATGTTAAAGCAATGGTCATTCCAAACATTTTCACCGAAAAAAGTCGAGCTATAAAGAATTGTAAACGAGACCACTCTACATAATACGACCTTTTCGGGTCAATTTTTGGATGGTCACATTAGTGATAACCTTGTTTAGGACATCAACGTGATAATTGACGCTTATCACTAAATCACTGGATAGTTACGATTTTTAAACCTTAAGTTTGCAGAACTCATGGATTTGTGATGCGGTAATAGGATTTTCCGAGAATTCAATAAATCGTAGGTGCGCGAGCAAAATGTCGTAACTACAGCTTTAATAAACGGCATTTTGCTCGCGCACAGACAAAATTACATGGCGATCGTTTTTGATTTTACTCTTTGATCTACGAAATCTATAGCAAAATATTTAACTTACAATATCGCTATATGCCCATTGTATATTAAGCCACTTATGTATTTTACAATTTCACTTCACAGTTTTGTCATGTTTAAGTCTGACATGGTTTGTATCACGCTTCGTTTGTAACCCAGGGACGGCTCGAGAGTTCTCCGAGGGGTAGGGGGTGGGCTTTTACATTTTTTCCCGGTTTAGGTTCAGAGTTCCGAACACAATACTTAGTTACGGTACAAGGTAAAATTCAGTTTTAAGTACACAATTGACGGGAAGCAGCTGTAGATAAAATTAATCAATTAACAAATCAAATCATTCTTTCTAGAAGCATTCTTGTAAATAACCAACCCAAAAAATGAATTACTTTCCCAACAGAGGGTTTTATTAAAGATGTTTCCACGTTTTTTATCGAGGCTTTAGAGCTACAATTTCTGGATTTTACACAATGTTTTAAAATTGGTTTTTTGTGGGGTGTCAAAAAGCGTCAAGGTGTGGGAAAGGGTTAAAGCTTGCAATCTCCCGAAGTGTTACAAAAAATGTTAACTCATGTTCGAAAATTAAACAAACTATCTGTTAAATGATAGGTGGGGTCTGGACCCACCCCCACCCCTACTCGCTTGATCCTTGCATGTACATTTATTTTCGGTGGTAGTTGACACACAGTAATTACGGTAATAATTATTTCATCAAAGATCATTCACTTTTCTCTGTCAATAAAACAAGGCGTAAAGCTGTTATACAAGGATATAAATCTGACCCTTTTATTTTCTAATTGAATTTATGTTAATAGGATTTATTTAGTTACGACGTTTAGGTTTCAAATACAACACAAATACTTGACACAAATGGCGGAGTTCAAAGTTCACATCCAGGTTAAATAAATGATTTGATTGGTCAATGATATGTTTGAATAACAACAGCTATTCGTCAGTTGTTGTTCGTTTCGGGTTTGCTCTATCGGAGCCTGACGATTTTAACACAAAGAGTTTCATAGAACTAATTTTTCAATCATATATAACACATTATTCGATATAATCGTAAATACTGTATGTCGTGTAAACGAGAAGAGGCAAACAAATCAATTTCCGGACCAAAATATACTTTATAATTAACATTAGCTGTTAATTTATCCAACGAATAATACAATAGTTTACAAGCTGCACGATTTTGTGGTTATGCCCTATGCAATAACACGAATCACATGCTCTTCCTATTTTCTGGGAGATAACGATAAAACTAAGTTACTTTCTTGACTTTCTCTGTCCTATGTATTGTAGTGGTCTAAAACTTTATTGTGGCAGCTGAAATAATCCCTCTAAATCAACTACAACTTTCAATCATTTATTAATTTTTACTAATTTTGTCTTGATTTCTTATACATTCTCGATTCCCATCCTTGTCTTTCTTTTCGGATAAGGAGGTACAAAAAGGGGAGATAGTTCTACTTAACCTAACCAACGAACCCTTAAACTGTTAAAAAGAATAAAAAATCTAGACGTGCCGGTATTTAAATATTTGCAGACTATAATATGAAATTGATCTTATTTGGATGATAACCATTCCAAATAGATTAGTGTCATGCACTATCTCATATCCTTTCCGTCATTTCACTTATTACGAAAAGCAAATCAACGGTTGGCAACCAAAACCTTTACGTGACCATAGTGGAGTAAAGCTGTGGTCACAGGTTTTGATCGCTAACCGACAGTTCTATAAACCATAGCATAAAACAAACTATCCCTCATATTTTCCTCGTATATATGTTTTCTTTTTGGTAAACCGGATGAGTTAAACTATTCATTTAACGTATTTGTATTTATTTGTCCATATTGTACATAATTGTACGTATAGATGTAAATAAAAGTTCTGTTTTGTTCTGTTCTGTTCTGTTCATGGAAATATATGAACACATGTAAATGTCATAACACTTATGTTGCAAACTTCATTATTTTCTTAAGTAGCACACATGCTAGGCTGGAGTTGTGACATGCTTAACCAAGAAACATACTCACGTGACCAGCAGCGCGAACGAAGTTCGTATCTATGGCAATAGTTTGGGGAAACTATTTTTAAAGCCATATAATTAGTTATATTATAATATTTGCCGCCATAAACTAAACGATGAATTATTTTTGTCCAGCCATAGTGACAAAAATAATTTGTTTTGCATTCCATGTAAGTTGTTTACAAGTCCTCTCCTCTATGTAAGTTTATTACATTAACTCGTTCCCACATAATAACGCTTTTAAACGCCTCTCGATGAATAAGCTTAGGAAAGCATTGTGGAAAATGATGAAATTGCTTGCTAAATGTTTTCAAACCAAAATTTCAAAGATTTTTAAAATGTCACCAACTTAAAATTGCCGTCTGCACTCTCTTTGAATTTGGAAATTGTATCCTGTGGGAATGGGTTATTCAAAATAAACTAAAAAAGATATTTAAATATTCAATTATTTTCATGTTTATAAAACGCGTTTTGTAAGCGGCAAAATTATCTGAATAGACTTATCAATAGCACCGCCCTATCAATCCGCTGGACACACAATGACTCCGACAGAAGTTCCTCTTCGATATTAAATGGCGTCATTTCGCAAACTTTATGGTCAGTAACATATGAAAATAGAGAAATTGTTGATTGGCGATCATAAACGTCATAACTACAGCTTGATACGAGGTTTAAGTTGTCAAACTAACATAAATGGTGGCCAATGTTGGGCTTTAAAGTTCACTTCAAGTCTTAATAAATACTTTTTTGTCGGGCGATTGATTCGTGTATTGAAACCTGCGAGTGGTTAATCGAAGGACCGCCCACACACCCTGAAGGGCACCGCCCGCCCAGGCGCCCATCCGCTAGGAATCCCATCAGCTCGCAGTCAAAATTGGCTAATCTATGAAACAGATTTTCCATTCAAAAACGTGGTTATGAGCATTTTTTCATTTGATATACCAATTGGTGTTTTTATATCAACCAACATTGGCCCTTTTTCTAAATTATGCAAAATAACGCCATTCAATTTTGAAGTGGAACTTCCTTTAGGTGTTGATGCACATGCCCAAAGCGTGCTAATCGGAATCAGTAGGCGTGCTCATCGGAATCAGTAGAAGTGCTCATCGGAATCAGAAGAAGTGCTCATCGGAGTTAATAGACATGCTCATCGGAGTCAGTAGGCGGGCTCATCGGAGTCAGTAGACCGTGCTCATCGGAGTAAATAGACATGCTCATCGGAGTCAGTAGGCGGGCTCATCGGAGTCAGTAGGCGTGCTCATCGGAGTCAGTAGGCGTGCTCATCGGAGTCAGTGGGCGTGCTCATTGGAGTCAATACGCGTGCTCATTGGAGTCAGTAGGCGAGCCCATCGGAGTCAATAGGCGTGCTCATCGGAGTAAGTAGGCGTGCTCATTGGAGTCAGTAGGCGTGCTCATCGGAGTCAGTAGGCATGCTCATCGGAGTCAATAGGCGTGCTCATTGGAGTCAGAAGGCGAGCCCATTGGAGTCAGTAGGCGTGCTCATTGGAGTCAGAAGGCGTGCTCATTGGAGTCAGTAGGCATGCTGATTGGAGTCAGTGGGCGTGCTCATCGGAGTCGTTGGGAGTGCTCATCGGAGTCAGAAGGCGTGCTCATTGGAGTCAGTAGGCGTGCTCATTGGAGTCAGTAGGCGTACTCATTGGATTCAGTAGCGAGCCCATCGGAGTCAGTGGGCGTGCTCATTGGAGTCAGAAGGCGAGCCCATCGGAGTCAGTGGGCATGCTCATTGGAGTCAGTAGGCGAGCCCATCGGAGTCAGTGGGCGTGCTCATTGGAGTCAGTAGGCGTACTCATCGGAGTCAGTAGGTGTGCTCATCGGAGTCAGTAGGCGTGCTCATCGGAGTCAAAAGGCGTGCTCATTGGAGTCAGTAGGCGAGCCCATTGGAGTCAGTAGGCGTGCTCATCGGAGTCAATAGGCGTGCTCATCAGAGTCAGTGGGCGTGCTCATTGGAGTCAATAGGCGTGCTCATTGGAGTCAGTAGGCGTGCTCATCGGAGTCAGTAGGCGTGCTCATTGGAGTCAGTAGGCGTGCTCATTGGAGTCAGTAGGCGTGCCCATCGGAGTCAGTAGGCGTGCTCATTGGAGTCAGTAGGCGTGCTCATCGGAGTCAGTAGGCGTGCTCATTGGAGTCAGTAGGCGTGCTCATTGGAGTCAGTAGGCGAGCCCATCGGAGTCAGTAGGCGTGCTCATTGGAGTCAGTAGGCGTGCTCATTGGAGTCAGTAGGCGTGCTCATTGGAGTCAATAGGCGTGCTCATTGGAGTCAGAAGGCGTGCTCATTGGAGTCAGTAGGCGAGCCCATCGGAGTCAGTAGGCGTGCTCATTGGAGTCAGTAGGCGTGCTCATTGGAGTCAGTAGGCGTGCCCATCGGAGTCAGTAGGCGTGCTCATTGGAGTCAGTAGGCGTGCTCATTGGAGTCAGTAGGCGAGCCCATCGGAGTCAGTAGGCGTGCTCATTGGAGTCAGTAGGCGTGCTCATCGGAGTCAGGAGGCGTGCTCATTGGAGTCAGTAGGCATGCTTATTTGAGTCAGTAGGCATGCTCATTGGAGTCAGTAGGCATGCTCATCGGAGTCAGTAGGCGTGCTCATTGGAGTCAGTAGGCGTGCCCATCGGAGTCAGTAGGCGTGCTCATTGGAGTCAGTAGGCGTGCTCATCGGAGTCAGTAGGCGTGCTCATTGGAGTCAGTAGGCGTGCTCATTGGAGTCAGTAGGCGAGCCCATCGGAGTCAGTAGGCGTGCTCATTGGAGTCAGTAGGCGTGCTCATCGGAGTCAGGAGGCGTGCTCATTGGAGTCAGTAGGCATGCTTATTTGAGTCAGTAGGCATGCTCATTGGAGTCAGTAGGCATGCTCATCGGAGTCAGTGGGCGTGCTCATTGGAGTCAGAAGGCGTGCTCATTGGAGTCAGTAGGCGAGCCCATCGGAGTCAATAGGCGTGCTCATTGGAGTCAGTAGGCATGCTCAGAGGAGATATTAGATGTGATCAGCGGAGTCAGTGGGCGGGGGCTAGAAATCAGTCCGTCCAAAGATCTCTTCCCGACGAACTAAACCTTCTCATGTTCTCACCTTATTTCTGCAAAGTATTGATCATGTTGATTTGGTTGAATTCGGTTCGTGAAATTCCTTCTGATCCAACTAGATCCCTCCACGATTACTAACCAATCAATCGGAATGTTATGAGACCATTTCAACGGCTGTATCGATATCCGATCGCTTAGCCTATCCGATCTCAAACCGAGTATTTTCGATAGTCAAACGCGCTATCAATGTCGGCTTAGATGGACAATCTTGATCTCAATAACCGACTAAAGGAGATCAATTCCAGAGAGTTGTTTCTTGTTTGATCCTGTATATGTTGTTCTTACCCAAACTTTGGCTTGTAAAAAAAAAGACAATGCTTTGCAATGACAATCAGGCCCGCAAGAATGGGGAGGGGGGGGCGGCTGCTGGACTTGCCCTCTTCCCCCTCCAATAATTTCGTCAAGAAAGATAAACGACATATTGTTGTGTACAGATTCGCATATTAGCACGAAATTCTCCAAATTCCTAAGTAAGTCACCATTCTTCAAAGTGACAATTGACATGGTACCAGAGCAGCTTATTGGCTTATAAGCTAATCGTGGATCTAGAAATTCTGTTGTTCCAGAAAGGGTCGCTACGAATCCTTGGTTTTTCATAATATTCACGCATTAGCTCCGGCAATTGGTAAAGAATAGAGAAACCGAAAGCAAAGCGAAAAGTATGCTGTATGCAATTCGCACGTGATTTTAATTTCACACTTCATAAATCTATATATTAGTTTAGTGTCCTACTCTTCTCGTGTCTTAGAGCTCATAGATTTCAAAATCCTGGATACGCGCCTAAACTGTCTAGGGTAAGGTTCAAACCATGGAAAGGGGACGAGACTGACCAGAACAGAAATAAACCTCACTGTCCAAATTAAAGCAAAGAATAATTATTATACATACCGCGTTTTGAAGTATTAAATCCAATATGATAATGAAGGACATTGAATTCAAAACCTTCAGAATTACAATCATCAAATTATAATTTGACATGTAGTGTTCAATTAAGGCAATTTCGAGCCTTTCAATGCAAATTGATGTTTTTGGAAAAATGATGTTAAACATTGGGTGATTACTTTGCGAACAAATTTTCGATGAATTTATTGATGGCCCATGCTTGATTATAGACAAATGACTCATAAAACGGCTTTTCACAAATATCAGGAAATATATTGCTCGTGTCGAAAATCTTACTCACAGCCATATGATTGGTGATAACGATGGAACACCAGAATAAGTTCTCGATTGTGTTAACCGGACTTCGCATGTTTTTATTAATTGATCGAAACACAACGGCCAAACTGTCCACTTCGGTACGACTTTCCGTATGAATTAATTAACCTATTATATAACACAACAAAATTTTAGACTCTTCCAAATTGAAAGAAGCCGTAGACGACAATTTCCAGTTGATGGAATTTACATTTTTGATCTTTTTGGATATAAACATTGTGTATAATGAAGAAAATGTTTGATGCAAGCAATTTCTTCATTTTACATAATGTTTTCCAAAGCCATTTTCTCGAAAGGCGTAAAAAGGAGGGATTTTGCTGGAATAGGCTAAACGCTTTGCCGAATGGCATATATCTTACGATGCACGTACGACGTGTCTACATTAATGATATCCTACGAGACTTTGAATCAACAGGTCCCGAGTCCGATTCCCAGGAGTAGCTATTGATCTTGGTTTTGTCCTTGGCCCACATAATCGGCGCGAATACTGGTGTATACTCTAGGAAGCAGAATCGAGAGGGATTAATTTAAGTTTATTTCCTAATCGATATTAATGAATAGGTTTTAATCTTAACAATATGTCTTTGGGTAAATGGTTAGCGATACGTTAATGTGGAATTTAGTAGAGTAAGACCGTTGAGTATATGTCATCCGTAATTAACCATACAGTAGCTGAAAGGACCGTCTTCAATACATCGCTCGAACCCCGTATAATATAAACGTACGGGCTCCGTATGAACAATCTTACTTATAAATTGTGGCAAGGTCATACTTAATCTCATGTTTAATTGATTAACTCATTGATTGATTGATTGATTGGGGTTTAACTTTTATTGCTATTTCAGTCATATCGCGGCTGCTGGAGCACCTAACCATGGATTCCTAGTATTTCCTACACCAGCACTACCACATCATCCTTTCCGAGCCTTCACTTAGGTTTACGATTATATACCGATTGGTAAAATGCAGGGATTACAACATATTGAAGTCTTATAAACTTGTGTCAATTTATTCTTCATACATTATATTTCTGAACAGTTTAATCTTTAAATTACCTAATTTTAGTTACAAGTAGGTCGTGAATTTAATCTGTCAGCCGAAAATAGAATACAGATGAGAATTTTCAAATCATCACCAACAATTTCTCATGTGTTACTAATAAAGACTCAGATCAGCCATGACGCAGTCTGATCAGAATATCAACTGTTTGCTCAGTAGACAAGCACTGACTCAAAGTCTCATAACCCATTTCCCCACAATCCCGTTTTTTCACTCATCTTGAGAAAAAAAGCTTTTGAAAACATTATGGACAATGAAGAAATTGCTTGTAACAATCGTCCATCACAATGTTTTCTTCCATAAAAGGCAAATATTGCCTTAATTCTGTTAACTTTAAACTGTTGTCTACAACTTCTTTCAGTTTGAACCAGTCTTCTGTTGTGTGATAATGAGTTAAGAAATACAGAACGCATTTCAAAAGTCAACTTTAGGTTATCGAAGCTATTAAGTGTCTGTACTTTAAGCACTTGTTAACTGTTTGGAATGTCACGAAAAGGTTAGACTATTATTCAATCCAAACTATCTATTTTGAAGATTCGTTGACACTCTTTCAAAGTTATTCATTCGTTGTTGTAGCCGCAGCCATAGCGTAGTTGGTCTTGCGTAGGACGCTTAACCAGCGAGTCCCGGGTTCGATCCCCGGCCGCGGGGAATTTCCTTTCCGACATTTCTCTCCAATCGATGGGTGGATAATCGTAAGCCTAAGCGGGATGAGAAGATATGGGCTCGGAAAGTATGTTGTGGTTGTATTGATAAAAGTGGCGTTAAACCCCATTCAATCAATCTTCCTTTGTATAACAAACCATTGCAACTACAGCTTAACATAATCAAATTTTATTGTGTTTACTGAGGATGATATTGACAAAAAATCGGTTTCATACTGAATGTGAAATTATATTGAAATCTTTTTACCTGCAAAAAAACTTTTTTTTCGTGTCACAGAATTTAACACGATCAAGGAATAACTGTGATATCGTAGCCCTCTTTCTGATAATGTGCTCACTAGCAGATTATCAGAAAGAGGACTACGATATCGCAACTCATACACTCCCATACATATATATCAAATAAAACGGTACAAAAGTAAACTTTTCCCCAGTTTTTTTGCTTGGTATTTATTGCCACGTTCTTATATAATGGGTTAATCCGAGCCGATACGAAGTATGCAAACTTAATCTACAGATAAAACTGAAAGATGTTAAATTGTTTAGTATTGTTATTTGAAATAATGAATAAAAATGCAAAACTACAGATGCTGTAGGTCCCAGTCTAAATAAATAATTCGAACAGGAAGCAAGGGTCTAGTGCTTTTTAACTTGACGTAACTTATGATATTTGAAAGATCACCGCTACAAGGGGAAAAAAACGATTGACCAATCAAATCACAAACTTAGAATCGGAAGTGAACTTTGAACTCAGACATGTAATTTGATTTGGCGACTTAAACGCCGTTTCTACAGTGTATTTATGCTGTTGTTACGACGATTAGGTCGTCAACCAACAAGTTGTCATATAAATGTCCCATATCACATATGCCATTAATCAACACAGTCGATCCATTATTGATATCCTTTCTGTTAAAATAAATTTATGATATGTTGAAACAAGAGTTTATAAAAACAAATAATCTATGATTACAACCTTCAGTGAGTCATTCCTTTAACAAACACAACACATTCAGAATAAACGGAACCACGTGACAAAATAATCAATAACTATGCTCCAATTAAATTACCATTAAAGGGGCACGCTCGCTTTGAGTATTCTTTCAGAATATTAATTTTGCAGAGTCACTCACGGCCCGTGGAAAACCATTCTATTTTCTATTAATTTGGATATTTCTGAGAGATCCGTGTTCTTTCTGTATAGAATTCGCGATAGATGCCTTTCATCGCCTCGGTAAAAATGTATCGTGCAGATTACAGCCCAGAATATGATGGAGGCTGTATTGTAGCTCTAGGGCAGTAAACGCGTTACATAATTAATAGAGCGAAAATACACGTATGACATTACACGAAGTGAAAATACAAAATCATACAACATATCAATAGACCGTATGAGTTTCTATAAATACCACCGTCTTCACGCTAAATCTAATATACGTGACTCGTTTATTGTTTTTCATAGAAGAAGCCTATAAGACTACGTTATTTCGTTCTTTCTTTGCATGCATTCTTGTATTTATATAAATGTGCATGTACGATAATTTTTTCCTCTTAAAATGTTTTAGACGCGCAATAAGTTATTTTAACAGTTTGAATGATGATACAACTCATAAGATATACGCAAGAAAGGAAGAATGCGCAAATGTGCAAATAAAACGGACTTAAAATCCAGGGATTTGACAGGAAATGGTTAAATTCAAACCAACCAACGTCCCAAGAGCATTTATTGCCTATTGTCAATAGGATATAAATCATTTTTTTTTCTAAATACAATTATGACTATGTGATACATGTATTTCAATTAAATTTTGACTGTTAGGCGTAAAGATATTAAATTATTACTGTCTGGTATACCTTCAATTAATCTAGAGACAAAATGTTACCGGGACTTAAATCACATTGACTTTGTTTTTAAACCAACATGTCGGCAACTGTTGAAGATCCGTAGTTATAGTGGATGAAATCTGACTGCCTATCCCAGCGGATTCAACCAAAGTGATCGTTGTATAATTTTGAATACTAATACTGTTTCGTTAAAAAAATCTCATGATTCTCAATATAAAAATGAATTCGTCTCCATACTTGATAGTATGAGCTTCTATTTCTTTTCAGACCTACTGGAACGAAGGGAAAGGACGACAAAATATATTTTTCGCATATTCCTACGAAGAAAATCCCCCGTTTTCTAAGTTACCCCCCCACTCGATCTTCAAAAGCTTCGAGGCCAGCTACCTCAATCATAAATTCTACCTGTGGGCCTCTTTTTTCACCAGTACAAGGTCATCATCATATCCGATCCTACACATGGCCATTCATCCATTGATGAGAGACAAATGACATGAATCGTTGGACAGAATTTAGCCATGGCGGGTGGGGTCGAACCAATAACCACGTAATCAGTCTAGTATCCATGGCGGGTGGGGTCGAACCAATAACCATGTAATCAATCTAGTATCCATGGCGGGTGGGGTCGAACCAATAACCATGTAATCAGTCTAGTATCCATGGCGGGTGGGGTCGAACCAATAACCATGTAATCAGTCTAGTATCCATGGCGGGTGGGGTCGAACCAATAACCACGTAATCAGTCTAGTATCCATGGCGGGTGGGGTCGAACCAATAACCATGTAATCAGTCTAGTATCCATGGCGGGTGGGGTCGAACCAATAACCATGTAATCAGTCTAGTATCCATGGCGGGTGGGGTCGAACCAATAACCACGTAATCAGACTAGTATCCATGGCGGGTGGGGTCGAACCAATAACCATGTAATCAGACTAGTATCCATGGCGGGTGGGGTCGAACCAATAACCATGTAATCAGTCTAGTATCCATGGCGGGTGGGGTCGAACCAATAACCATGTAATCAGTCTAGTATCTGATGGTTCAACAAATCCCGATGATTTTGTGTTTTCACTAATTGTGATGTATTATCTTCAAACTTTTATTTTTCTAGGTGATGCTTTAAATGCACTTTTTAATTTGAGGAGAAAATATATGAATAAACCTTAGAGAGAATAAGGACAATCCATCACTAGTAAGAATTATGTATGTCGGGTTATCGTCCCAAATGTTAGAATTCTGCAAGATACATACGCTTCATTAAACCTTGGTTTATAATAATAATATATTGTATATAGCATAGTATTTATTTAAAAAAAAAATAAATAAATAAAATAAATAAATGAAAAAAAAAAAGAAAATTCGAGCATTTCATAACCGTCCTAGAATACTTTACAAAATCACTCTAATTTTCAACATTTCGGCAAAAATGCCTTTATCAAGAAAAAGAAAATAAGTCTTATATCTAAAATAGTTTGCTTTCATTTGGAGAGACTGTAATGGGCTTCTCGTACATGAAAAAAAAAAAGAACTATGATCGACTGTTTTCATATAGTACAAACTTCAGGTATCTCGAACAATTGTAGTGTTACAATATACCGCCACACTATAAGGGAGCCGCACGCCATCAGGTACTAGACTGATGATTCACAGTGTCACTACCTATTGCGCTACGGCTCGTTAACGTTAACCGAGAACAGCAGGGCCTCAGTGTGTACAGACAGAACAGCATTTCTTCGTTTTCGTTCTAAAACCTCGTAACTACAGCTTGATTACAGCCGTAGTTACGAGGTTTTAGAATGAAAACGACGATTGGTAAGGCATCATGCGAAAAGGGACATACTTGAAACTCCATAAAACAAATATTTGAAAAGTTGATGGATTCCAGCAGAGGTTACTTTTATAAAGTATTTCGATAATAAAAATAGGATAAGTTATAAATACTATTCCAGAATTCAGAAAAGCTGTCACAAACGGAAGTATTCGATTCAGGTCAGGTCATACAGCCCGTGTAGAGTGGTCAAGGTCGAACACCCCCCCCCCAAGGCCATTTAAGAGATGAAGAGAATATTTTTGTTTTCATGGAGGTATGAACCGAAAAAACTAATCACACTGTATGAATACGCGAAGCGGATTCATACATTGTGTGATTAGTTTTTTCGGTTCATACCTCCATGAAAACAAAATATATTCTCTTCATTTCCTATTATTTAATAGCATCGAGCGAAAAAACCAAAAGCTGTACAAATTTTGATAACTTTTTGTATGGAACTATTTTATGCGGAAGCATACAAAATGGCTGCGTGCTCAAAATTTTGTTCATGGAGGTATGAATCAAATTTTCGACCAATCAGAACGCTCGTTTTTGATAGACGAAACTAACAATTAAATTATTGTCACATGAAGGGTCACAATCAATATGCAGAAGATAATGTGTGATTCAGTGTAAGATCGATTTATCTTTCATTTAGTGAACAGCAAAAGCTATATGCAATGTACAAAATTTCAAACGCGAAGCTTATTCAAATGCACAAAGTATAGATCCACGAAATTTTACTCAGAAGTAGTAAAATATTTGCTTTGATTTGCTTGATGGTACTAAACCAAGTGAAATAAATAAAGATTTTTTTTATTGAGGTATGAACCTATAAGCTTTATCATACTAATGTATGTCACGCATTCATACAATGTGATTGAAATTTTAGCTTCATACCTCAATAACAACAACAACAAAAATCTGTTCTTTTCTTAACTAAAAATATTCTCGATGGAGCATCCAGCTACGGTGGGGTTTCTCCTCTTCAGCGTTCTTGACGCTTTTCGTGCGTAATCTTGTAAAAAATGTACAGGATTAACCATATATTATGCTTTTGTTAACCCTTGTCATGCTGAATAAAATCTTCTTAAAAAATTGCAATAAAATCAAAAGGCTGAAAGCACTGGAAGTACCAATTGCGTGTCAATATCTTTTTTTGAAAATATGTATAATGAACAACTCTGGACCAAAAATTGCCACACATGTGGTGTAGACTAAGATCAGTCTGCCCATATGTGCAGACTGATCTTTTCTACACCCTCTGTCAAAACACAAATATTCCGCGTTAAGCATGACAAGGGCTAATACCTACCGTACCAAAGGTTTAAAGGCAGATAACCTGTTTTCAATTTCAAATATACATAAATCCGAGTAGTTTCCCTTTGTTAGTTTATTGAAAGCTTGACGCCAGCCATCAGTAAGATATGCACATGGGAGGAGGCATTCTTGATCTACTCTTGATTAAAATGATAAATGTAGCCTATAGACATCACTTTGCTAATTAATGGTTAAACACACTCGCATTTTTGAAAAAGTATTTGGATACTTGTAGAAAATATGACCACTGATATCAATAAGGGGATGTGTAAATCATCGTGTAAACATGATAAAATACCGCTCCCTCTCACTATACTTGGAGAGATTATTAAGTTCATGTATATTTACGTCATTTAACCCATTACCAAACGGCAAAATTTTACACTGGCTCAAATTTAAAGAAGTTGCAGACGTCAATTGAAATATTATGAAATTTAGGATTTTTTCAACTTTCTCGGTGGAAAACATTGTGGAAAATGAAGAAATTGCTTGTAATCAGCAATTTCTTCATTTTTCATAACGTTTTCCAAAGCTTTTTTTCCTTTGGGGTGTCTAAAACCGTCATTGAGTGGGAATGGGTCAAGAAAACAGGTTTGTGTGGTGAAGTGGAAAGACACTCTTTAGATTTTTTAGATAAAGTATTGCTCCAGAATTCCATAGTTTGTCAAAAGCAGCAGTAAAATCCAGAAATACAGCAATTAGAAAATGTTTGCTTTGTTAAACGCGTCGAATATCGGTCTCTAATCTAGTTAAGTTATCTTCACAAGAGTGTCCTTGTCTGCAGCCTGATTGATAATTTGTTATTAGATTATTCTTTTCGAAATAGCTACAGAGTCTCGGTTTAATCATGTTTTGCATGAGCTTTGTAAAAGTACTTGTGAGAGATATTGGTCTATACGACGCCGGGTCAGTTTTGGGTTTATTTGGTTTAAGCAGGGGAATTATGGTTTCTTCATGCCAAGAATCTGGAGTTTTACCTGTATTCCAAGATTTGTTAAAGAGGTACAAAAGCTCGGATTTAGCATTTTGTAACAAATTTTGTAGAACAGAGTAATGTTTTCCGTCATCATTTTTGCAATCCTTCAGAGCCTGGTCCAATTCAAACATTATAGTGAATTCCGAATTAAAGGGTAAATTCTTACCCACATCGGCTTCATGAACCGGATCAAAGCCCCGCAGAATGAAATCGGTCTCTGCTTTTTGTTCTAGGAAATCATCATCATAACCTTCATTGCTACTAACTTTTTCGTAATGTTTTACAAGCACAGACGCTTTTTCTTTTGCATTTGTTACAACTTTCTGATTTATTACGAATGGATGGTTTGTTTGTGGCGTAGTTCCTTTAATTTTTCTTACAAAATCCCAGACTTCCTTTGAGTTCGTTCTATCAGCAAAAATCTTGCCAACCTGAATTCTCGACCTTGTTTATATATATCACTCCAAGTAGTCCCTTGACTCTTCTGAAGGTTCCCTAATTTGCATATCACAGAAAATTACCTCCCCTGGAACAGTTACACATGCTCTGTTATTTTTGTTCCTCGTGTATCCTATTTATTAGTTTTTAGGTACCGAAATGTGTCTTTAATACAAAGGCAAATCATAAGACTTATGGAAAAAATGTCCTGCTTTGTAAAAACAGGGCAAATGTCTACAAAAGTAATTTCGTTTGAGATTAAATATTTGTCTGACGCAGTCTTCATTTTTTATATCGTCATGTAGGAATATTCATTCTATAAAAAAATGTTCACCAATGATGCTGGCTATATTTTGTCTGATATACTAAAAAGATAATATATTGTAATATATCTGTATATAGCTAGAGTCATAAAAAACAAGAGGGCCAAAATTGCCCTAAATTGCCCACCTGAGGACGATTTCTCTAAGTCTAAGACCAGCCCAACAATGCCACTATTTTTGAGAATCAAATTTCATGAACAAGGTTTGTAAAGGGTCAGCCAAGGAACATTCCTGAAAAGTTTAGTCCAAATTGTCCAAGTGGTTTAGGAGGCAAGATTTTTAAAGAATGCTTTCATGATTTCTCCAAGTCTGATAAGCCCCACCCTGCCACTCCACCGTTTTTTGGCAAATAAAAAAACAACACGTTTCCATAAGGGTCACCCAAGGGCAATTCCTGCTAACTTTGGTTGAAATTGGACAAATGGTTACAGAGCAGAAGTTTTTTTAAAGAATTGTTGACGACTTCCACACGGCGGACGACACAGAACGGTCACAGAGTGACCACAAAGTATATCTTGAGCACGTTGTGCTCAGGTGAGCTAAAAAACAACGGTTCACGGGTTGTTCATATGTCGTTAGTATCACTAAAGAGTAGATGACATTTCATCTAAAATTGAAAGATTTTTCGTAAAACTTGTCACAATGGATCTATGGCCATGAAGACGTTCTTAATTTATATTTATATATAAATATATTAAAGACACTAATACGTCTTTAAAGTTCGACCAGACACCTTATCTTATACTAAGATAAGCTTATGGGTAGGAATCGTGCTAGCGTTGAAATTGACTCCTTCACCATGATATTCTAAGGGGTCAAAGCTGATTTTGAAGGGATTAAAACAACAAAATGAGTGAATCATTAGCAGAAACTTAAAGATGTAGGCAACAATTGACCTTTTCCTGCAAATATGTGGCGAAAGCAATTAAATGGTATTACGGATATTGAGGGATAAAAAATCCCTATTTTGATCCTTAGAAATTCCACCCGTTAGGTTCAAAATACCCCCCTTGGGCGAAATCTACAATGGTCAAAATAGGATATTTTCAGATTTTTGAGGGTCAAAACCCTGATTAAAATCGACTATCCAATCAAACTTTCATTTAGATCAAAAGTGAATGTTGATCTCCAAGTGTATTTGTTGGTTTGGCGACTTTGTATCTTTAACAACCACCACCACCACCACCACAACAACAACAACAGTCTTTAAACAGGAAAACGTATTGATCAATACATTTAACACTTTCCTGTACAATCCAAGCCATTTAATACTTGAGAAACCATTGTTGTGTTACGCTGTGATTTTGTCTTCGGTATTGTTGAGCTGATTGGGGAATTTAGCTCCGGGGGAAATCTAATGGGTGAGAATGGACTCGATGTAAGAAAACAAGAAGCCAGTTCAAGAGAACAAGTTGCATGTAATTGTGATCGAACATTGCAACCTCTCGAACTTAAGCAACCCGGCCTGCCCACATCGCATCCAATCACAATCCTCGAAACAGAGATCAGCCAATGTAAAATTTGCCGCGAGATGAAAGGCGAGAATTTTATCACGCGTTTCTAAGAGGTGATAAAGGTGTTAGTGTCAAACATATGGCTTCAGGCACCGACTTTTAGAACTAGTATTAAGTCTTTTGACAACCTATCTGCTTGATAAACAATTACGACATTTCTTACCTAAGAAGGTTTTATAGGATTCCGCTATCAAGCTTCATAAGTACATGCGGAATTTATATTATGTCGTATGCCCCAGGGCTACAAAATGTAGTTGTAAGATTTTGTTTGTTCCTTTTTTATAAACTATACAAAAATGGAAATATTCTCAAAAATCCATATTTAAATTGAAGAATTATACCGAATTTGCTTGCGACCATCTACAAAACATTTTAAAAAGATTCATGTATACATAAACTGTACAATCGATATTTCATAAAAAATTTGTTTTTCATACCCTATGTTTCATTGCATTTTTCCAGTGCATTATCTTATTTACGTAACTTCTACACGTATTTTCACTGCGTAATACCACCCCCTCTCTCCATTTTACTTTATTCCTATAAAGTAGACTTAAATGAGTGGGTATATTAATAATATATGCGCATAGGGTTTGAACACTTGTGACAATTTAACAATTCCAAAAATAATAATACATACATACATACAAACATACATGAATGTCAACATGAAATTCACAACATATATCAAAATACTTTGGACGAAGTGTCTTGACAGTCTAAAGAGCAAGTGATATTTACCATGTTTGCAATGGTATTAATAGTTGATTATGTTGAATGAAAAAATAGGCACAATATGTTGTCGACATAATGCCTCTAATTTTTCTTCCGGTAAAAAGGTTTATTCTATATAAATTTTCAATATACAATTTCTGGTTAGTTAATTTATTTGTAATTTCAAAATTCCCCCACTCGAATTTTATCATTGGAAACATACGGCCTGAAATGGTTATTTCTTTAATGCAATCGGGAGTCACAATACTCCAGTTAGTAGGACACAACGTTAAATGTTTAAGAACTACTTGGGCTGATTCGTTGCCATTCGTGATTTCGACTATCAATCGTGTGCTATTTCGTACTTGCCTACATGTATTAACCAAAATTACAATGGTCAAAAGGAAACTCATAATACAAAATGTTAGAGTCCAATGTTCTAGCTCAAAATTTATTTGTCCAAAAAGGTTTGGTTGAGAACCATCGTCAGTTGGCACTGGTGTCTTATAAATGAATGACGGTACTGTAGATGAATGAACTGTTTGTGCTGATTTAAGAACAGACAAAATAATCATGATTTTTCTTAACTTTAAAGCAATTAAGACAAAGGCAATTAAACACATGGCTGCAACTGCAGTTGTCACGTAAAGTAATACATCTTTGAAAGATACTGAGTCATCCAAAGAAATATCACCGGACAACAACGAGTCCGTCAAAGTCGAGAAAATCATGGAATTATCTTTTGCTGACTTTGCCATTTTCTTTAGATTTAAATGTGCTTTGTTATCGTCAGCTAAGATTTTGCTCATTGAATGGTTGTAAATAGTAAATTTGGGAATATCTTTTTGTAAAGGACTTTCAAAAAGAGAGTTACTTTCAATATTTTTCAACAAATTGTCTTCAAAAAAATTTTGTAGTAATGCTAAGTTTACGGGATGTAACATATCTGAAGTATTTTTGTGACACTCAGTTAATCTGGCTGGAAGGTAAGCATTTGGAATAACAACTGAGCATTCACAGGGTACATCCATTTTGCAGAATGTACACCCCTTTTTCATTGTTTTTCCAGATTTACAGTCAAATTCTAATACATCTACATTATAAATTAAAATGGATGTTTTTGAAAGTAATACAATATCAGAAGATAGATGGTTGGTTAAGAATCGAAAATCACAAAGTTGTTTGATTTGTGTTTTGTCATCCATAAAAAGGGCTAATAAACACGATGTTTGAATAGCTGGTTTTAAGACCAAAGGATAGTTACACTGTTTAAGTTTGTTTGTTTGACACATGGATAATTGTTCATTGTTGAAGAATGTGTAGTATTGTAGGTCATGAGTAATAGCTAAGTAATCTGACATGCCTAATAACTGAGTAGCATGATTAGAACTGTCATTTACTGGAATCGGAAAAGATTTGACCTTGAAAAGTTGCAAAGGTTTCTGGAAAGGTGATATTGGAAATTTGACAGACACATACAAGGACGAACCTTTCCTTGCAAAGATCGAACTCACATGATGATAAATTAAGGACGGGTCTTTGTACACTAAATAAAACCCTGTGAATTTTCTATCAAGAATAGACTGTATGTTTTCCAAAGTTTTCAACATGGTTTCAGGTTTAATAAGATGAGGAGACAGTTTTCCCTCAACTAAATCATAAACGCCTTCTAAAAGTTCGTCAAACAGAGATTCTAATTGTCTAGATTTCTCAATCTGATCTGAGAGGAATCCGCTCATTTTTGTAAAGGTGTTTTCCAAATTAGAAAAAGACGCATTCATTTGTGTTTCAATTTGAGAAATTGCCATATGGTTTTGTTCTAATCCTTTAACAATGTTTTCCATTCTCTTATCTGATGCCTTCATAAAAGAACTAAGGTCATCTTCATGTTGCTCAACAGTTCGAATCAGTTTGGTTGAAATTGAATTAAGTGCATTAATATGCCTAGCCAATCTTTCAACATCTTTTACCGTTGCCGTGCCAAAAATAGATTTAGAGATATCGCCTATGAAAGGAAGAATAGAACGACGTTTTCTGTTTCTAAGTATGAGTTGTTTCTCTGGTATGAGTTGCTCAATAGACAGCAACCTGTTTTTAATCATACTTTCTGTGTTGATTCGAATTTGTTGTATTTCTTGTATAAAACTATATAATGATTTACATGATTGATGTTTACATGAGAAAGCATTCTTTAAATCTAAATTCTGTGGAAGTTGAATTTCAAAGGTGTGGAGCCAGATTTCTTCAGACAATTGTATGTTTTCTTGGGGATCAAACACTATCCCATAGTTTAAACGTTGCACTTGTTGTTTTCCTTCTGCCGTTCCAGAACATAGCATCAGACAGACCAACAGCAAGAAGATCGGTAGCACTAAAACAGTGAACAAGAAAACTACCACTTGACAATGGTACCACATGTCAATCCTCAGCCAGAATAGAGAAATTAAGAAGATGTATAAAGACCTTTCTCTCAGTCACTCCCTCTCAGTCAACACATTCGCACAGATTCTGACTAAAAATGTGATAGTAATCTTGCACAAAACTTGAAAGAGTTTAAAGTCTTCCCGTGTTTTACTGTTAAAAGCTCAAGTAATGAATAAGATGCGTTGTTCTAAATATAATGTTTTATGAATTTAAATTCATTTTAAGCATTTTGGAAATAAACAACGTTTTAATCTATACCTCTTTTTTGTTAACCAATTCTCATACTTTTCACTTAGTTTGTTTCTTCTTTTTTAAGGAAACTTCCATTACGTCTTTTACTTTATTTCAATGTAATGAATATAAAGAACATGTAAACTTCAATTAGTCAAAAAACTTGTAAGGTCGCTTTCTTCGTTTACCTTGTCTGGTATGCCTTACATAAAATAACCGTTTAAGTTCTTCACTTACGTCATCATCAGCTTCCCATGTTGGTCTCGAATTAGAATCAGACCATTCAATAAGGAACTCCTTTTGACCGTTTTTAAACCTTTGTTTAAGAATACGGTTTGCCTTATACCATACACCATCATTAATTTTCTTACCTTCGTCATCTTTTGAACCTTTCCTGGGTTCATCAACATGACTTCTTACTTTAGTATGTTGAGTATGATTGTTGTCATTGCCATCGATGCTATCTTGATCAGAATTAACCGACTGGTTATTTGCATCGACAACATTATCAGTTTGAGGATCAGGAGGTATTCTATAATTCCTTGGGTCTTGATACTTTTTAAGATCTTTTGCATTGACTGGTGCTTTTAAAGTTTTGTGCGTTTGGCTATCAGAAATTTTATATGTGTCACTTGAAACTTTCTCTTTTATATAGTACGGACCCTTCCATGTATGTTCTAATTTTGGAGTTAGTCCAATAGTATGCTTATGAATTTTCAACATAACCTGTTCCCGAAGTTTAAATTCAGAGGGCTTAGTCTTACTATCATATCTTACCTTCGAATCTTGTTGTGAGATTTCCGTGTTCCTCTTCGCTATATCTCTGATAACCTTATGTCTGTCCAGAAGATGCTGTATATGTTGTCTTGCATCTGGACATAAAGTTTCCCTAGGTATCAAATCAATGTCGAAGGGAAGTCTCATTTCACCACCAAAAAGCATTTTATATGAACTAAAGCCGGATGTATCAATATTTGGTGCTGACCTAATAGCTTGTAAAACGGTTGGCAAAAATAGATTCCAATTTGATTGGTCTTTGTCAATATACATACGCAAAGTTTGTATCAGTGTTGCATTTTGTCGTTCACAGCTTCCGTTGGCTTTCGGATTATAACTAGCTGTTCGGTGTCTGGTGACATTATAAATCTCACAGACAGCGTTGACTAGTTTTGAAAGAAAATTTTGACCTCTGTCTGTAACAATAGCCATCGGTGCACCATAACGACAAAATATTTCGTCATGTAAAATACGAGCTATTTCCGAAGCAGCTTGCGTACGTAAAGGAAATGCTTCTACCCACCTTGAAAAAGAGTCAACACAGACGAGTATGTATTCGAAACCATCATTTGTTTTGTGAAGGGGACCAACAATGTCAAGATGGATTCTTTCAAATACATTGACTACAGGTAACGGATTAAGTGGAGTACTTACCTGGTGTCTGCTATGCTTAGAACGTTGACAGGTATCACATGATTTAACAAAGTCTACAATTTCTTGATACATACGGGGCCAATAATACTTATTCTGAATAGCTGCAAAAGTTTTCTTAACGCCAAAATGTCCATTGTGATCATGAAATTCTTCTATTACCTTTAGTCTAAGGACTCTAGGAAGTGCCGTTTGGATGATAAATTTCTCGTCTGTGGGCTTTTTTCTTCCACGACTCTGGTATTTATGGATCAGAATATCATCAACAATTTCATAGAATTCTTTGTCATACATTACCTTTCTACTTTCTTTGTCATCTTCAGGCAAGTCACCATTTTTCAAATATGCATACAAATGCTTGAAATCAGGACATTTCTGTTGCAGTTCAACAAGCTCGTTTGTTTTATCAGTGATTAAAGAAGAAGATTCTTCGTTTGCGCTTAAGTTGAATACTGATTTTGGTTGTTCAAATTCAAAACATACTTCAAGATAGTGACGATTTTCATCGACATTTGCGCTTTCACTACCGATTGGATTGTCTTGTTTGTAAAAATTGTCTGACTTACCTGCTATATTCAGACTGTGAACATTACTTACTGCTTCGGAATTATCAATCAATCTTGAAAGAGCATCAGCATTGTTCAACTCACCTTTCCGATACTGGACTGTATACTTAAAACCTTGAAGATAGAGAGCCCATCGAGCTATTCTACCATTCTGACAAGTAGTAATTGAATTTAATACCTTCAGAGCCTGGTGGTCCGTAATTATCGTAAAAGGAATATCAGTCGAAAGATACGAACTGAATTGTTTGATACCCGATACAATTGCTAAACATTCGAGTTCTGAAACAGTGTAATTCTTTTCTGCAGCATGCAATGCCCTACCGCTATATTCGATAACCCTTTCCTTTCCATCGTCTCCTAATTGGCCAAGAATATACCCTAATCCTGATCGGGAAGCATCGCACGTCAAAATAAAAGGTTTATTCATATCGGGAAATGCGAGAATTGGTGCTGAGCAAAGTGCATTTTTTAGAATTGTTAAAGACTCCTCACATTTTTCATCCCATTCGAATTTTACATTCTTTTGTAGCAATTGAAAAAATGGTGCACAAATTTTACTGTAATTTTTTATAAACTTTTTATAATAATTTGTTAATCCTAGCAGACTTTTAATGCCTTTTTGATCTTTTGGTGCTCTCAGATTCTTTATTTTTTCTACCTTTTTCACATCAGTTTGGATTCCCTCCTTTCCAATGACATGTCCTAAATACATTAGTTTCTTTTTAGCAAAATGGCATTTGTTCGGGGAGAGCTTTAAACCTGCTTGTCGAAGCCTTCGGAACACTTCATTGATGTGTTTTAAGTGGTCATCGAAAGTCGCAGAGAATATGATGACGTCATCAACATAGCACAATGCGAATTTCCATGAGATACCACTCAAAACTTTCATAAGCAATGATTGAAACGTTGCAGGGGCCCCGCTTAATCCAAATGGCATTTTGTTGAAGGAAAAAATTCCCTCAGCGCAAATAAATGACGACTTTTCCTTGCTGTCGTTATCAAGGGGTACCTGCCAAAATGCTTTACCTAGATCGAGTGATGAAAAATATTGAGCACTTGATTCCCCTATTGAGTCAAAAATATCCGTCAATTTAGGCAATGGGTAGGCTTGTGGTTTACTTATTTTATTCAATTTCCTATAATCAACCGCAAAACGATATTCGGAAGAGTCAGCCCGTTTCACCAGCACCACCGGAGAATGCCAATTAGACATAGAGGGTTTGATAATATCATTTTGAAGCATCTTTTGTACCCATTCCCTAGTGGCTTCCCTGACTTGAGGATTTTGTTTATACGGAGGTAACCTGACTGGTGGTGCATCACCTGTTTCAATTTTATGTGTTTGTAAATTGGTGCAACCTAGATCATGTAACCCTTGTGAAAAGATGTCTCCATTTTTTTCCAAAAGATGAAGAAGTCTTTTCCTTTGTTCATCATTTAAGTCGGAATCAGACAAGTCAAATGCATGAGTCGGTTCATAAGTATCCGCCGTTTGTAAATCAGAGAGACCAATAGTATTTTCGTTTTCACATTCTTCTCCGAGTTCTTCGAGTGAAAGTACATATTTCGGTTCAATTTGAATTACATTTGCTACAATTTTGTTTGCTTTTAAGAAAATAGTTCTGTCAGTAGGATTAAGGATTCGAAACACAGCTTTTCTATTACGCACTACCACTAAACTTTTAGCACCTATTACACTTTTGTTAGACAAGGAAGATAATGGCTCTAATAAAACTTCAGCACCGGATTTGACTCTAGAAACTTTGACTGGAATAGTTACTTCAGATTGGGGTTCAATCGCAGTTGACCGTACAGTGCGTGCGACACCAGAATCTGTAGTAATTGTGCAAACTTTGGCCGAGCCTTCAATTGTGAATTTTTTAGCCGCCATATCCAAAGTAACTCTATGCCTTTCCATGAAATCAATGCCCAAGATTACTGAATGGTGAAGATCTTCAATGACGTAGAACTTTGCATTTAGTGTCAATGAACCAAAACAAATGTCGATGTCAGTTTCACCCTGCACAGCATGGTGAGTACCACCCACACCGACAATCGTAGATATTTTTGATTTGACGAATTGTGTATTCCCATCATTAAAGGCCCTTTCAAAGAACGTTTTGCTCATGCATGAAATTGAAGCACCAGTATCACATAGCGCACTTGTCTTCTTGCCATTTACTACAACTGACACGGTATTTTTAGACATAGTCGTTGAAAAATTCGGGTTTATTGCAAAAACTTTAGCACTTTTGGAATTTGTACAGGACCGCCTTGCGCATTTTTGGAATTGTTTGTTTTGAGCACTTTCTGTTTTATATGATCTAGCACATTGATTGGTTTTAATTTCATTTTTATTGTGCCCATCCACCGGTGTGACCCCGCAGACGGGCGCGAGTCCCTATTGTGAATACCCATTTGAATAATCATTAGTCAAATAATTTCTTCTAGCCGTTTTACAAAATTCGCCAAAATGATCTAAATGTTTACATTTGTAACACCTTTTGTTTCTTGCTCTACAGTGATCTAAGTCAAGACACTTACCTCCGCAGCGCCCGCATCTAGGATCATCGTTGTTCTGCTGTTGGTTGTTGTTGTAGCTCGTGCTGTTGTTGTTCCCACTGTAATTACCTCTATTGTTGTCGTTGTAGTTTCCACGAGTGATGTTGTTACTCCTGTTGTTGTTGTGGTAGTAATTACCTCGGTTGTGACTTGGTTGTTGGTAGTCGTCACCCGCTGTCCTCCTTCCCTGTAGATTGCTGGACAACTGGGAAACCGCTGCAATAAGCTGGTCCATCTTACCATCCTATTGTCACGTACCTCTGTCTGACTACTTAGCTGGTCTATTCTTTCGAGCAACTTTCGAAGGTCACTGAGAGTAGGCGGCGCATGTACACAAAGAGAATTAGCAATTGCACTATCCATACCTTTCAGGGCAATTTGCACTAATAACTTGGGTTGTACGTTTTGAGTGTATGCAGCCTGTTCAAGTCTATTTAAAAACTGTTCACAAGTCTCACCTGGGCTCTGCTTCATCGTATAAATTTCTAGACTGACACCAACTTCCTTCTTAAATTTCTTAATCAAAATGTCCTTAAACCGATCCATTGACTCTGGTCTTGCAGATAACGACTCGTACCACAGTCGGGCCAGGCCATTTAGATGCCAAGCAAGTGTTGCCACTGCCTGTTCATCTTTCAAGGCCATGGCTTGACAGTACTCGTCAAACCTTTTTAGATAACGTGATATGTCCTGGGAACCGTCCCCTCTAAATGTTTCTAAGGTGAACATACCTGCCATCTTTAATTTTGGCACTCTCACTGGTACACTAACAGGTATTACTGGTTGTTCAACTGAGGTTTCTTCTGGCCCTGTTTCTGTTCCACTCCTCAAGTTATAGTTTGTTGGTTTTGAAGAAAGTGGCATCGGTCCACACTCGCTTGACTAATTTGGAGGTCCAAGACGTCCACTACCCGGATTCTCCACCACGTGTTACGCTGTGATTTTGTCTTCGGTATTGTTGAGCTGATTGGGGAATTTAGCTCCGGGGGAAATCTAATGGGTGAGAATGGACTCGATGTAAGAAAACAAGAAGCCAGTTCAAGAGAACAAGTTGCATGTAATTGTGATCGAACATTGCAACCTCTCGAACTTAAGCAACCCGGCCTGCCCACATCGCATCCAATCACAATCCTCGAAACAGAGATCAGCCAATGTAAAATTTGCCGCGAGATGAAAGGCGAGAATTTTATCACGCGTTTCTAAGAGGTGATAAAGGTGTTAGTGTCAAACATATGGCTTCAGGCACCGACTTTTAGAACTAGTATTAAGTCTTTTGACAACCTATCTGCTTGATAAACAATTACGACATTTCTTACCTAAGAAGGTTTTATAGGATTCCGCTATCAAGCTTCATAAGTACATGCGGAATTTATATTATGTCGTATGCCCCAGGGCTACAAAATGTAGTTGTAAGATTTTGTTTGTTCCTTTTTTATAAACTATACAAAAATGGAAATATTCTCAAAAATCCATATTTAAATTGAAGAATTATACCGAATTTGCTTGCGACCATCTACAAAACATTTTAAAAAGATTCATGTATACATAAACTGTACAATCGATATTTCATAAAAAATTTGTTTTTCATACCCTATGTTTCATTGCATTTTTCCAGTGCATTATCTTATTTACGTAACTTCTACACGTATTTTCACTGCGTAATGCGTAATAGTTGAATGAGAAGAAATAGTTTTTTTCTTCTTTTCCAGTAATATTTCTTACTCTCTAGTTTAGTTACTTTTCAAATTTCACATATATTTATTGTCGTCTGTACCTTCTTTCAAATTAAACAAGTTTTATATTTTGAAAAAAAAAGGAACGGATTAAATATTGCAGTAATAACTTTAAAACAACAACCACGTGTATTTCTGAATTTATTTCTTTGGTATAAACTATGTGTCATTCTTTGGTTTACAAGTTCGAATCCTGTTCTCTAGTGACTGTGCAGGTTTCCGTTTTCTCTTTATAAACGTCCACAGTTCCTTCCTTGTTCAATTTGATGAATATGAAATACTTGATCAAATAACACACAATTTGGAGCATGACACAAACAGTATAATAAGCCCGTATAATTAAATACATTGATTCTAAAGTCTTAGATGTATTACTATGGCAACCGTTTTCATAAATACTGATATTACCACCAGTATATGTATTATTACTCCAAGTAATGCAGTTTTCGTCAACACAAGAACAACTATCCAATATTTCAATTAGTTTGTCGTTCGTCGAATTTTCTGTTGTTTTGATGTGATTTGTCCATTCTGAGTATGTGTGTACCCCACAACATTCAAATTTTGATTGTAGATTTATCCAACAGTTTATTTGATCTTCTGAAGTCATCACGGTCCCTTGGCTATCATAGAAAGTCGTCTGTAATTTGCCATGTTCTATTCTGTTGACAAAAGCTGTAGTTAAAACCATTGTAATTATTTCCAATAAAACTATCACACCGAGAATGAACACGAACTTCCGAATGCTGTTTTTAATTTTAAAATGCAACAACATAAATACACTCCCAATATTTAGAACTATCAAAGCCACACCTATAATTAACATGAAATGAACAGGTATGAAATATACTTGAAGAAAACGACATTGCACAACATTTCTTGTTTCCATCCAGATTCCCAAAGCAAGGGAGATCACTCCTTGTACTTCAAGCAGAACTGAATAAATAACATACACCAAGTTTACAGTTCTCTGCCTTGAAACCCGATCTTGTCCAGATGAACTGAATAAGCGACACATTTTCAAATATATTTAAACATGATTGTTTAAATGTCTCTTAAAAGTTAATTAGCAGATCGCTGGCCACGCCCACTGAGCTCCGACAGGAAGTTCCACTTCCATATTTAACGGCGTTATTTTGCAAGACTTATTATAAGTATCATGTCAAAGGATAAAGGGCTTGGTTTGCGACATAAACGTCGTAACTGCAGCTTGAAAAAGCTGCAGTTACGAAGTTTTTAGTTTCCAAACAACACATATGATTCACATAAATGCCGGCGAATGTAGGAGGTAAAAGTTCACTTCCGGTCTAAACGAAGGGTTTGATCGGTCGATTAAAAGTTTACTTCCGGTAAACGAAGGATTTGATCGGTCGATTTATTCTTCGATTTACAGCCCCGTTCCGTCAATGTCTTAAAGTAAAATGAAACAAATGAATTTCAAAGAACGTATAATAAAGACTGTTGATAAATATCTCTCCTCATAGACACGCCATGTTCGTATACAGTGTTGGGTAATACAATTTAGATCCAAGTTTCAAACGAAATAAACCAGTCTTATAAGGAGTTGCTATTCAGGGAAAATCCCTGATCGTATAAATGTTTTCAAGATGATAACAACTATCTGACAGAAGAAATTTCATGCTGTGTATTAAATCGGTCATGGGCAGACAATTATATTTAGAAAATGTTTGTTATTTGTCTGTCAATGTTCGTTCTTGCAGGATTTCACATCTCATATATTGGACAGGTTTGGTATAAAAATGATATTTTTTTTCGATTTTTGTCATCGATTTTGTCTGCATCATCCCTCTTATTTGATGTAATGAAATATTTTTGATGTAAAATTTACGACATTTCAGTCGAGAAAAAAAATCCAATACACTTTCCGATTAGTCTTGTAATATAGATTCTTGAATCTACTCCATAATGTGCCAGTGGTAAGGTCTGAAAAGAGAAAAATGTCACATTTCAAAGGATTGGAACGTCGATAGCTTATTTGCACAGCTCAAAAGTAATTATTTAATTTTATAAAGCAAACAATGAAAACATGTTTCAAATCCATTGATTTTTACAGTTTATAAGATAAACAATCTAACGAAATTATACATAATGGGTGTAAGGTTTTGAACAGAATAGAACAGAACATGTGTTTATTACAGACGTTGAGTATATTGATGGGTCAGAGTGAAACAGTTGTAACTGCCTATATATAGGCTTCCTGTCAATTTTGACACATGTAACATATACTTAAGAGATGAAGAGAATATTTTTTGTTTTCATGGAGGTATGAACCGAAAAACCTAATCACACTGTATGAATACGTATTTAATAGCATCGAGCGAAAAATGCAACAAATTTTGATACCTTTTTGTAGTGAACTATTTTGTGCGGAAGCATTCAAAATGGCTGCGTACTCAAAATTTTGTTCATGGAGGTATGAATTAAATTTTTCGACCAATCAGATCGCTCGTTTTTGATAGACGAAACTAACAATTAAATTATAATTGCAACAATAAATTCGAGCCATTACACGTGATGCCGCTCAGCCAACTAAACAGGCTAATTATTTATCATATATCCATCGGTGACAGACAAATGACGTGTGTAACAATGGATTTCCGAACCTACGATCGTTCAGTTCTTTAGAATAGAAAACACCCTGTATTACCTATTTAACAAACCAGGCTAGGCGAGACGTTATGCTTAATTAAGATTATCTATATGAAAAAAAGCCACTTTGGACACCAAAATGGGCATATAACTCTACTATGCCAACACGGATGTCCATCACCAGTAATTTCAGTACTTTGATTTAAAAGCTTACAATGGTTTTACAAAGTCGCGACGGGTTGCCATCATTCTTTCTAGAAATATAAAACTCCGCTACAGTAATATATGATAAAATTATAAAAGTCATTATCATTACATCAAAATCCTTTCGTCGTAACGGCCAATCTTTTTCGGAAATCTACAAACATTATTCATTTAAACCCTAAAAAATCATTTCATCTTGACGACAGCGCGTACGGTGAGATAATAAGCCGGAACAACTAGACCGGTAATTCGAAATAAGGTGTAAGTCATTTTGTTCAAATAAGAAGAAAAAAAAAACATATTACATTCCTACCAATTAACCTTGTAAGATACTTTCATTTCACGCAGGAAAAATCGGACTCGACAGAAATAAATCCGTATCATACATGTACTGAATTGATACGATATGGTCAGATCGGACGTCGTTTTCCTTGTAAAATGACGTAACGCCAAGCATAACGTTCTAATGAAATTAAAAATGTGTTGAGTATAGACAAATTTCGTTAGCTCCTTTTTATCTTTTACAATCAAAAACTGTTGGTATATAATAAATCAAATACTATAATGCAGTAGTGATACAAAACCATGGATTGGATTCTCGGCGCGTCGGAAAATTTGATATTTAGTGAAATCTCTGAATTTTCCTGCGCGACTCGAATCCAATACGAGGTTTTCTATTACAACCATGACATGATATTCCTTATTTACACCTAAAAACTACTTAACGAAATTATGTGAACAAACACAATTTCGTTATTGTGAAATAAAGGTTTATCTTACATGGACAATATACACATCCTTTTATTTCTTTCAACAGTACTACCACTTTATCCTTTCAGAGCCTCCAGCTGCTCATCCCACTTAGGTTTACGATTATTCACCCATTAATTGGAGGCAACAGTCGGAAAGGACATTTGTCGCGACCGAGGATCGAACACTGGACCCCATGATTGAGATTCAGACGCGCTACCAACTACATTATGGACGCGGTATAAGTTATACATGCGCACGCGACAGACGGTTTTAGACCATTTCGCTACACGTCGAGTTTAAATGATAAGACATAATGAAAAGCTTATGGGGGTTATAACAAGAAGTCGTAAACGTGTTTTGATCTTTGTCACGCAACAGATTGGAGTTAGAAAATGGCGGCCATTATCCTTAATTACGTCTCTTCTATGTTTATCAAGGCTTTGACCTTAAATTAGCATCGCTACAGTACAAACTACTTCACACCTTGGTAACAGCACCAACGTAATATATAGAACATGGAATTCTGAAATATAGGCTTTGTCCGATAGAACCAAACTAATTTCAAGGGAACGCCGTCTCTCTTTATTTTGATTTCTTTTTCTTTCTTCATTAGATATTATACTCATACCACCTTTAGATGATATACTCGTGCCACCTTTAGATGATTTACTCATACCACCTTTAGATGATATATTCATACCACCTTTAGATGATATACCCATACCATCTTTAAATGATTTACTCATACCATCTTTAGACAATATACTCATACAACCTTTAAATGATTTATTCATACCACCTTTAGATGATATACTCATACCACCTTTAGATGATATACTCATACCACCTTTAAATGATATACTCATACCACCTTTAGATGATATACTTATACCACCTTTAGATGATATACTCATACCATCTTTAAATGATATACTCATACCACCTTTGGTGATTAAGCGTGATGGTTAAGTGGATTACGATATTACCTGCAAATAATTTATTTTTAGTTTCGTCCATCAAATACGAGCATTCTGATTGGTCGAAAAAAATTATTCATAACTCCATGAACTAAATTTTGAGCACGCAGCGATTTTGTATGCTTCCGCACAAAATAGTCCCATACAAAAAGGTATAAAAATTGTCAAGTTTTTTCTTTTTCGCTCGATGCTATTAAAGTATAAGAAATGAAGAGATTTTTTTTTATTTCACGGAGGTATGAACCGAAAAACCTAATCACACTGTATGAATTCGCGAAGCGGACTCGTACATTGTATGATTAGGTTTTTCGGTTCATACCTCCATGAAAACAAAAAGTATTCTCTTCATCTCTTAAATGAATCGTGTCGATGAATATAAACCCATTTTTAATTAAAGAACATACTAGTCATTGAAATTTAACCCAATCTCACACAAGAAAAAATAAGACTGGTCCAAACTGAAAGAAGGTGCAGGCGACAATATCAGGCTGATAGAATTTTGATTTTTTTTCCGTCTATTTTGGTAGAAAACATGGTGAAAAATGAAGAAATTGCATGTATTTTCCACTATGTTTTCCAAAGCTCTTCTTCTTGGGGTTGTTTAAAAGCGTCACTTAGTGGGAATAGGTTAAAGCATTTTTCTAAACACCTTTGCAAATATGAAATAAATCTAAATTTTGATCCCAATTAGAGACATTTTCATAGGTTTTATGTAGACACTAAAAGAAACGCGATCGGCGGTTAGGGGATAGAAAATATATATTTGGAAATATTATATTATGACAATTTACCGTCACAATAGGGGGAGACGGTTACCCAACAGATACTAGGGTGGTTAGGGATTAGTTTGGGAATTAACCCATTCCAACACAGCAAAATTTTAGACTGGTCCAAATTGAAAGAAGCTGCAGACGACAATTTCAAATTGATGGAATTTTGAATTTTTTCATCTTTTTGGATAGAAAACATTGTTGATAATGAAGAAATTGCTTGATACAAGCAATTTCTTCATTATCCACAATGTTTTCCAAAGTTTTTTTCTTGAGGGGCGTAAAAAGGAGGGATTGAGTTGGAATGGGTTAAGTATAACATGTATAAAGAATGAGTAAAACATCGATTAGGATTGCGACTATCAAAGTCGATTTAAGAACAATGAGAGAACAACAACAACTAAAACATAAGCGCGTCATTAGGTTAAGAAATTTCGAGTTAAAAATCTTAATGCGAATAATTTATGATCTGCGTTTGGCGATCAAATTGTTTTATTTTTTAATTTTTATTTATTTTTTTATTATTTCTTTTTTGATCGCCCAACGACGTTAAGACTGGTATCAGTCTAAATGATGTTACTTTCTTTTCAATCACATTTTTCAAAACTTGTGTAAACTACAAACAGTTTTACAATTGGTGCTTAATCAGTCAGCAAATTTAACAGAGATAACAGTCACGACATTTACACAAAAGAAGAATTGCGCTGAAAACCGAGAAAGACTATTTCACCAAAGTAGAAAAGGGGAAAAAACGGACGACAACCCCGCATTCGGTGGTAATAATGATGTCATTAGATGAATTCCTTTCAGACATTTTCATTGATCTCTTAAACTGTCTAGAGTGCGACCATCCGGTCGTATGTAATCGTTTCGTTTGATAGAGGATATTCCAAGTGAGGTCATAAAATACCGAAGTTGGCCCATTCCCGCAAAACGCTCCTCAAGAGAAAAAACAGTAAGAAACATAATGGAAATTAAGAAATTGCTTGTTATAAGTAATGTATTCATTACCCACAATTGTTTCTAACTTTAACGACTAAAACTAATTATTGTTGTCTGCAACATCTTTGAATTCGGACCAGTCTACAATTTTGATGTCTGTTTAAATCGTTCGGTATTGACCAATCGCGACTGACAATCAAAGAATCAACCGACCAACCGAATCATTTATTCAGCCCGGATCTGAGCTTTCAACTCCGAAATTCGCCGATTTGATAACCATTTTTTGTTACTTTGGCGACTTAAGCGTCGTAACTAGAGCTTATTCAAGCTGTAGTTACGACGTTTAGGTCGCCAACCAACCATTTTACTTTTTTGTTACATGCTTCTGGCAATAAGTTTTGCTGAACAACGCCGCAAAAAAACGAAGCAAAACTTCCTGTCGGAGTTAATGGACGGGGCCGAGGGAGTCCGTGGGCGAGGCAACCGATTTGTTTGTTAACAACAGAAATTATCATATCGAAAACCAACTTTGAACTCCACCATTGGCCGACATTTATGTAAAGCACTTTTGGTGGTTATATAGTCTGACGTTTGGTTAGGGTTTGGGTCGACAATCAGAAATTGTATTTTGTGTGATATGTTACCAGCCACAAATTTTGAAAACGACAACAACAACAACAACGATAAAAACCACCCCGAACGCCATATAATATCGAATCCTCATATCATACCAAGGGCGGCGAACTTTCTACTTATCTAAAATATAATATCGGTACCCCTTAACTCGCGAGGATAATATCAAATTCCTGATCGGAGCTCGTCGGTGAAACCAACGGTGTGAGTGGGTGGAACCAACGGTGTTATTGGGTGGAACCAACGGTGTTATTGGGTGGAACCAACGGTGTGAGTGGGTGGAACCAACAGTGTGAGTTGGTGGAACCAACGGTGTCAGTGGGTGGAACCAACGGTGTTTTACAGCTTTATTTAATATGTAGTTACAACATTTTACTCGCCTAGTGACGTTATCCTGCTGTAAGAATTAATGATGTCTTGTTTTTTTCCCAGACATGACGCGGCCATTCTATGGTTTAAGAGATCATTGGAGAAAGAAAAAAAATGACGAGAAACGTTCTGAATGACCTTGTTTATTTTATTGTTTCACTTTCTTGATGAGAAAAAGTACTTTTATAGCTTATCGGTTATTTCATTTTATGAAAACCTTATCAGAATACCATTTGACAATAAGTATATATGTATGTTTTGATCTATCATTATACCTCCGCTTCAAAGAAATTGGTTTATACTTGCTTACCTCTTACCGTCCGTCCGTCAATCCATCCGTGCGTTCGTAACCAATATTTTACGTCACGTTTTTCTCCGCAACTATCGATTACTTTGACTTGACACTTAGTGTGGGGATCCATCTAGGGATTCTACATGAGATTTACTGAATCTAGTTGCGCAAATTATCTACTTCCTGTCTTATGGTATCGTTTTTTACGGATATTGTCTAATAAAGTGGTATATTTTGGGGTATTGTCTTATAAAGTTGTATACTTTCGGATATTGTCTGATTAAGTGGTACATTTTCGTATATTGTTGATAAAGTGGTATATTTTCGGAAATTGTCTGATAAAGTGGTATATTTTCGGATATTGTCTGATAAAGTGGTATATTTTCGGATATTGTCTGATAAAGTTGTATAGTTTCGAATATTGTAAGATAAAGTGGTATATTTTCGAATATTGTTTGATAAAGTGGTATATTTACGGTGAATTCTTCTAAGCAATTACTGTAGCTTTGTCTTGAAACTTTATGTGCGGAGTTCAGCTAATTATGTTACATAGCATTTTTCGAATTTAGGTGCATAAATGATCTATTTCCTGTTTTGGATTTTAGCTTATTTTTGGATATAGCCTGGTATAGTGGTATACTTTTGGGGCATATTCTCGATGTTAGGTTTAGCTGTTGGTCCTTCACGGCGTTTAGCGAAATAAAATTATCTACTTCCTGTTTTACGAATTAGTTTATCTTCAGGGTTTTTCTGGTATAGTGGTATATTATCGGCGTGTTTTTTTTTGAACACCTATTTATAGCATCGACTTGAAACTCAGCCAGGGTTCATAGGTTCCGACCAGTCTTAGAAGTTGTCGTCATGGTAAAATATTAATAGATAGATAATACTTTCACGTTTTGTAGAAGCTCTGAATTCTGTGATTTCTCCTCTGCTTCAAAATCCGTTGTCCTCGGACAAATACCAAATTGAAAGAAAATATTTTTTTCTTATGTCAAAAAACAATGTCGGTCAAGTCGGACCAAAGGAGTCAGTGGGCGGGGCCAGCGATTAGTCAATTGTAAAAATGGGAAGAAACAATTCCGTCCTTTTCTTATTGGTAATAGAAATATAAACACTTCAAAAAAAGAATCACATTTTTTTAGTTATTAGAAAAAAGAATAATCTAAAGGTGTCACAAACGCAAAGGCTACCGTTTAAGTGCTTGTCACATGACCTTCGGTTGTGACCTTGAACATGGAAGTGTCCATTGCAACGATTACGCAGGGCACTAGTTAAACTCTTAAAGGGGGAAAACTGTGACAAGTTATTTTGAAACCATTGAATCATTGTAGAAGAAATGCTGCGGTCAAGAATTCGACACATGCTCTTTTTGTTCTTGTACAATCATTGTAGTCCTTGTCCTAAAAAACCCTAAAACAAACTGTAAATACAATCCAACTGCTGGTTCATGACAAGATGATATTTTCAGATGTACTCATTTTTACCCCCTCAGTCCCTTTTAGAGCAACAAGGGGAAGAGATCTAATTCTTGTACAAGACTAGAGCGCCTTCCCATTGGAATACTTCCAGCCAAGCTTCATTGAAATCCGTTCAGTGGTTAGTAAGACACAATAGAAAATGTTAACGCAAGACGACGGCTAAAACACGATCATGACTTTTGGTCAGCTGACTATAAAAGATAAACCGGTAATACTTGTTTTTGTCGCAATTAATTTCGAAAAAAATGATTTAGTTTAGTTTCGTGTATCAAATTCATTGTATTCTGATCCCTGTACAAAAGTTTCCTACTTTTTGGAAAGACGTGTACTGACCTATTTTGCGTGGTTGCTTATGAAAATATTTTCCGTTTTGGTGTATTTTCATGACATATTAAGTAAAAAGGAATGAAGATGTGTTCTTTTCATTGGCGCATGAAAAAAGAGCTTGATGAAAACAGTGTGAAAAAATTTAGTTTCATTCCTCAATGAAAACACTAAATATTCTCTTTAGCTCTTAACCCCTTCCTGATTAATCCCGAGTTTTTACGTTCCTGAGATTTTGTAATTGAGAAAACATTGTGGAAAAAGAAGAAATTGCTTGTGACAAACAATTTCTTCTTTTTCCACAATATTTTCCACCCTACTAAAGGGTTATTTTTCAAATAAGATCAACTTTAAATTTTTGTCTGCAAAATCTTTGAATTTTGACAGGACTAAAATTTTGAAAAACAGGAAAGGGTTATAACGGGTTCCTGACCACGCCTATTTAGTTCCGACGGGAAGTTCTACTAAAATATTAAATAACAGGGTTATTTGGCAAAATTTAGGACCTAGAATATGTAACATAAAGTAAAACGATTGGTTAGAGACCTAAATGTCGTAACTACAGCTAAAATAAGCTGCAATTATGAAGAGTTGTTAGCCAAACCAACCAAAATACGTCACCAAGGCAATATATCGACCAATGTTGGAGTTCGAAGTCCACTTCCGGGATGAGTGATTGATTTCATTGGTCGATTGATTGGTCGATTCACAATCGCGATCCGAGCTGATACATTTGTAGTTTTAAATTTCACCCATCCTTATAGGTTATTGATAATCTAGTCGATTTGTTGTTTATTATTTATTCATTTATTTATTTCTAGAATTAGCAGCTTTCAAAATCTCAACAAAAAATTTATAAACACTTTTTACTTCAAGACAAGATTATTAACTCTCTTTAGATTCGTTCATTAATTATGAAAAAGAAATCTAGACAACAACGTAAATCTGTTGCAATAATTCAAATAGTGAGGGATAAATAGATTAAAAGTCCCGTTTTAGCCATACCTTGAGAATTCGTTCTTATTCAGCCGATATAATGCAATGTACATTTTTACCCATTGCCATAACTTGCAGCAACTGTCATTTTGCCTCCAATGGTATATGGTATAATTCCTATTTCAAAAGTTTAGTATAAACGGTAATTTGTGTAAAAGAAGAGTAGAAACGATTATTTTAGAAAGTGAGGACAATAAATAACATTACACTTACCGGTTATTTAGACGAAACTCCATATATTTTCCCCAGGTAAACAATAATGATATCGATTTGTCTCTTTCTACACAGATAGGCAGCTCTATCGGAATCGATTGAACCCACTCCCTATCACACAGATTCATCTAATTTGATATTTGATTAAACTTTTATGTATAGATATGTTACAACAAATTCTAGTCTTTAAACCATTCCCGCAAAGAGACGTTTTTTACGCCGCCATGAAAAACAATTTGGAATTTAGTGTGTAAAATGAAGAAATTGCTTGCAACAAACAACTATATTTACGACCTTTAAGTCTCGAAACTCAGAAGAATGCTTCACATTAATGTCGACTAATCTCGCAGTTCAAAGATCACCTCAGGTATAAATGAATGATCTGATTCTTAGATTGGCCAATTAAATTATTTATTTTGCCCGGACCTGAGTTTATCAACCCCGACATCGGCACCAATTTTGTTTACCTTTATTGTTGTCTTATTCAAGCTGTAGTTACGACGTTTAAGTCACCAACCAACCATTTTACTTTTTTGTTACATGATACTGACCATAAATTTTGCAAAATAATGCTGTTAAAAATCGAAGCAGAACTTCCTGTCGAAGTCAATGGGAGGGGCAGAACAAAAAGTATGTGGGCGGGGCCAGCGATTGGTCAATTTAATTATGCAATTATATTTTTTGACAAGGGGATACGACGAAACGAAGAAAAGGGTCGCAATTTTAGATGCTGTAACTGGAAAACGATAGTTGGTTAATTCGGGGTCAAAACACTAATCTACAGAATTACTGTATCATACATAATGAACCAAGCCTTGAATGAAAATCGATAACTAATTATCGGTTTTCTGTGTTTTTATAAGATATGGACTGAAAAGATTTCAGAAAATACTTCCTGCTATTCAATATCTGGCTATAATGTTACCTCAATTTCAAACCAATTTTGTTTTTTCCTTTTGTGATGAAACAAGTTTAAAGTCGGAAATCAGCGTAGTCTGGTTTACATCTGTAACTGTTATTAGAACCTTTGTTCTGGTAGACAATCTATTATTTTTGTAATGAAGTACATCTCACATTCTTTCCAACCTTGATATAATTAAAGGTGGTGAAGGTATCTAAAGATAGTGAAGTAAAAGCTCGTTGTCTCGACATTTTTGACCGTGACAAAATGCTCGAGTTAACCGATATAGGGTAAAACAACTCGGTAGTATATTTTCTTTGTATGTTTTTTTCATGGTCCGTATTATGTATATTGAAACATCCTGACGTATTTGGAAACTCGACTATCCACATGTCGAGACAACTAGTGTCAAACACGTCTGCTTCAGCTTTTCTCTTGAAAGTGGGTGCACATCCGTGTTTTTTAAAGCCAGGTCGGATTGAACATGTCTGATCAATTTACATTCAATAACTTATCGTTACGATTTATTTACAAAATGTAACTAAAATCTTTTCTAAGTTATAACAAAATAATTTAATTGTTAGTTTCGTCTATCAAAAACGAGCGATCTGATTGGTCGAAAAATTTAATTCATACCGCCATGAACAAAATTTTGAGTACCCAGCCATTTTGAATGCTTCCGCACAAAATAGTTCACTACAAAAAGGTATCAAAATTTGTTAAGTTGTTGCATTTTTCGCTCGATGCTATTTAATTATAAGAAATGGAGATAATATTTTTTGTTTTCATGGAGGTATGAACCGAAAAACCTAATCACACAATGTATGAATCCGCTTCGCGTATTCATACAGTGTGATTAGGTTTTTCGGTTCATACCTCCATGAAAACAAAAAATATTCTCTTCATCTCTTAATAAGACAAGAGCATATACTTATTGATTGATTGATTGAATGGGGTTTAACGCCACTTTATACAGTTCTTCGGTCATATGGAGCACCTAACAAAATTTTAGACTGGTCAAAATTGAAAGAAGTTGCAGACAATAATTTCAAGTTGGATGAATTTCAAATTTGTTAGTTTTTTAGATAGAACACATTTTGAATAATGAAGAAATTGCTTGATACAAGCTTCATTTTCCACAATGTTTCCCAAAGCTTTTTTCTTGGGGGCTTAAAAAGAAAGGATTGCATGGGAATGGGTTTATTAACTTCGCTTGAAATTTACCACCCGTCTGTTTTTAGAATACTGTAAGCTTTCTACGTTAACTGGTGCATTTGATTATCTCTCATTCATCCACAACAGTTTGTATAATTGGATGACCATACCATGTTCTCCTCTGTTCTAAATTTCTGAAAGATAATTATCAAGAAAAACAATGCCCTGATTTCGCTGACTTGAACAAAACACCGTTATATTGATAGTCTGTTTAAAATGTCATTCAGGGACAGCGTAATACGAATTTAATGCACTCTTGTTTTGGTTAAACTTCCCAAATGAGGCCATATTTGAAAAGAAAATAACGAGAATTCTTTATTGTTTTCACTTTTAAAACTCTTTTTCTTGAACATGGATTGATTTCCTTCCAAGAACGACGGAAAATCTTCCTCATTTTACTCACAACACTGGGTAAAGATAAACATTAAAATAAGATTCAGAATAGATAGGTAAAGGTTCTTTTACGAGATGAAGATAATGTTTTTAGCTAGCAAAGTGTCAGCTTTGATAGCATAAGTTAACAGAAAAACGTTTGAGGTCTTCTCAAAGTTCAACGAGTGCAAACTGCCACCTGAGTTTAACCGCTAAATCCACGGAATGCCTACGCCATAAAAATAGTTCTCATGTATTTTAAGAATATTGCTGTTCAAATTGTAAAGAACTCTGTCAAAGGCATGCTTTTAACCCATTCCCACCTAATCACGCTTTTTAAGCACCTAAAGAAAAAAGCTTTGGGAGACATTGTGTACAATGAAGAAATTGATTGTAACAAGCAATTTCTTCATTGTCCACAATGTTTTCTATCCAACAAGGGAAATATTTTCTAAATCAAACCATGCTTGCTAGCTTACAGTACTTTCATTACTTTGATTTTGTTTTGTTTTTATTTAGACATTGACCGAAAAACTAAATCACGCCGTTTGAATAAACATAGAGGATAAATATATGTGTGTGATTTCTTTTTCATACCTCAATGAAAACAGAAATATTTTCTTCATTTCTGAAAAGAACCTTTGTCTATCTGCACTGAATCTTAATTTAATGTTTATCTTACCCCAATGTTGCAAGTGATATCGTGGATTTTAATCTAATTGATTGAATGATTGATTGGGGTTTTACGCCACTTTTAACATTATTTCAGTCATATCGCAGCGGCTGGAGCACCTAACAATTGATTCCTGGTATTTCTCAAACCAGTACTACAACTCCTTTACTAGCCGCCAGCTGCTATCCAACTAAGGTTTACGATTATCCGACCATTGGTGGGAGACAAATACCGGAAAGGATATGTGTCGCCGCCATGGATCGAACCCATGACATCCCATGATTTCAGATTGGGTGTCTGATGCGCTACCGACTGCGCTTTGACGGCGGCTCGATTTTAATTTAATACTAACAAACCAAACAAGAGCAAATATATTACTGCCTTATGAATAACCAAACGTACAATGTACATTAATTCATTGCAAAGGACCAAGAAAGAGGGACATTCTTGGATTATCTCTCTTGAATACTCTCAAGAAATACATTGGTTCTTATCAGTTTCATACTTAGACTTTATCCTTAAATTGTTTGCACTGCCTAGTTTTAAAGACAGCTGTTTAATGCAAACTTTAGAGATGGAATGTTGGTTTCATCCTAAAAATACATTTCTATGTTATTTCTAATACTATTGAGAGATTATTATATATAACCAAATTTGAAAATGCAATTAAAAATCGCATCTCCCCTATAGAGATCAAGGATAAAAAGAAAGGTTATGCAGTGAAAGGACCAATGTACAATTTGGCACACCTCTTAATTAATGGAAACAGAACAAAGGGAAGATAACACAGGAATGGTCGTCATTTGTAAACAAAGAGAAGGAAGACCAGTGGATTTGAGATCTTCATGGGTAAATCTGTATAGCTAATTCCATTACAAAGCGTTGCGCATTATTTCACGAAATTTCAATCGAGTTTATTGACGTCATCCCTGTCGCTATGTAGGCCCATTCTTAAGCCTGTGCTCATATTCATTTTAGTAAATGCCGGCACTATATAGAATATAGCGTTTTGATCCATAGTCAGAAAGATTGATATCTTATTTAGTCAACAACAAAATATATTTACGAGTGGTGGACCAAAGACATAACTTTTGTTTTTTCTTGTTGACAAAATGGAAGATTTGTCTACCTTACACGAAATAAAAAAAAATATAATCAAACGATATTTAAAAAAAGAAAAAAAATGAAACAAATTCGGACTGAATCTCAAAAGATCGTGATTCACGTCATATTTACATGAAAGATAATGATGTTGTATCGTAGAGATAATGGCTGATCAGCAACTTTGAGTAAGTGAAACAAGGGCTAAATCAAGATTATCATTTTGTTACTTACACTTATTTTTCGGTGTAATCATGATGTGATGATCCAATGGGAAATATTGATAACTCTACTACCCGAAAAAACAATTATTACGGCCTCTCCAATATAACAGTGATAAAGTGCGATACCTATTACAGTGATGAAATGCGATACATGTTACAGTGATAAAGTGCGATAGTTGTTACAGTGGTAAAGTGCGATACCTGTTACAGTCATAAAGTACGATACACTGATAAAATACGATACATGTTCCAGTGATAAAATGCGATGCGTGTTACAGTGATAAAGTGCGATTTCTATTACAGTGATAAAGTGCAATAACTTGAACAGCGATAAAGTGCGATGCCTATTACAGTGATAATGTGCGATACTTGTTACAGTGATGAAGTGCAGTCCCTGTAACAGTGATAAAGTGCGATGCCTATTACAGCGATAAAGTGCGATACCTGTTAAATCTTAAAGTGCGAAACCTGTCACAGTTATAAATTGAAATACCTGTTAGAATGAAAAAGTGCAATACCTGTTACAGTTATAAGATGCGATACATGTTACAGTGATAAAGTACGATACATGTTACAGTGATTAAGTGCGATACATGTTACAGTGATAAAGTACGATACATGTTACAGTGATAAAGTGCGATACTTGTTACAGTGATTGAGTGCGATACCTGTTACAGTGATAAAGTGCGATACCTGGTAAAGTGATAAAGTGCGATGCCTGTTATAGTGATACATTGTGGTACCTGTTACAATTATAAGTGCGATGCCTGTTGAATCGATAAAATTAGATACCTGTTAGAGCGATAAATTGCAATGCCTGTTATAGAAATAGAGTACGAAACCCGTTATAGGGATAAAGTGCGATATCTGTAGCAGTGATGAACTGCAAAAGGCGATACATGTTACAGTGCGATACTTGTTACAGTGATAAAGTGGGGTACCGGTAACAGTGATTAAGTTCAATACCTGTTACTGTGATAAAGTGCGATATCTGCTACGCTGATAGAGTGCAGTCTTTTATCAGTGATAAAGTGCGATACCAGTTATAGTGATAAATGCGATGCCTGTTACAGCGATAAAGTGCGATATCTATTATAGCGATAAAGTACTATACCTGTAACAGTGATTAAGTGCGATACCCATTTCAGTGATAAGGTGCGATATCTGTTACAGTGATAAAGTGCAGTCCCTGTAACAATGCCAAAGTGCGATTCATGCTTCAGCGATAAAGTACAGTGCCTGTATGACAGTGATTAAGTGCGATACCTGTTACAGCGATATAGTGCGATACCTGTTACAGTGATACTGTCCGATACCTGTTACAGTGATACAGTGCGATACCTGTTACAGTGATAAAGTGCGATACCTGTTAAAGTGATAAAGTGCGATTCCCCGTTACAGCAATAAAGTTCAATATCTGTTACAGTGATAAAGTGCCACAGGCTACACTTGTTACCTTTTCTGCGTTACAACTCTTAAACGAAAGGCAAAGGGCATCATTCAGAAATATCTCTTGTAGCTTAGTTCTTGGAAAGGGATAAATCCGACGGAAACGATTTTTTTAAAAGTAATTTTACGATGGCATCTTTTTGCGTTATCGTTTGCATAAAAATTTATGCGAACAATCACAAAGGAGTACAAAAATATGCCGTTTTAAAATCTAACAAACCCAACAAGGGATGCCTTTCTACGCTGTCTGTCATTTGTCCTACTTGTAGGATTTCATTTCTATAATAATAGGCACGTTTGACGTAATGATGAAATTATTGTCATTTATTTCGTCTGCTTCATTTCTCGCACTAATGCATGTACGAGTAGTTTTATGATATAATTCTTGTTTTTCGGGAATAAGTAATCTATTTTTCTATTTGTCTGGAGCAATAGATATAATATATCGTCGGTTTGCGATCAAAATTTGGTAAATATAGATTTAATCTAGATGTATTTACGACATTTTATTCGCCCACCAACGATATAAGATATACGATATAGCCTTTACATTAGTTGTCAGGGGTAGGGCTCTGGAAAGTTGAGTGCGAAACTTTTCGAAGGAGATTGGTTAACTCCAGACGTGAGGAAATTAGACGCCCGGTTACTCCAAGAAACAAATATTTGACAAAGGGATCGTAACTAGCAGAGGTCAATTAGAGGAAGTATTTAACTAGAGATTACGTAAAATGATCATTCTAATCTCAGAAAATCTACTGCGTGTAAATGGTTACTACTAATGCCGATACTCTTCGAACATTCCTGATGGTTCCTACGATGGATTATTCTGTATTTTTTACTATCCTTGAATTTCTGCGCGCTAAATGACCACAGATGTAAGTGAGTCGTAAAACATCAATCAATTAATCCTACGACGAGGAACATTCATTTGTGAGCTTTCAAAGTGTTTGACGTTAGGCCAAGCTTTTCCGGAATATATATAACATAGTACTAGTTTTTTGTCAAAAAAAACCAAAAAAAAACCAACAGAGTACTTTTTTCTAGATTCGTTTAAGATATGGCTTTCAGTTCTGGAGTGGAATAAACCCGTTGAATATTTTTGACATAACATGAGTGGCGTCATAATGGTTTAGCGATGAGTGGCGTCATAATAGCTAGCGATTCACAAAGCCTTTTCGTTAGCGTGCAAAATGGCGTCATAATACATGGAATGATGTCACTGTAGAAAAGTGACGTTTCGCGGAATACCATAAATCAATAAAATCTAAAACAATATTGATTAGATCACCGGGGGGTTTGGGGGTTGGGTGGGTTTTGCTTTTGCCTCGTTCATTCGTCCGCCCGTTCATTGACTGGATTTCAATGAAACTTTATGGAAAGCTTTACTACAAAGAGGAGATGCGCATATCGTCGGGGTTATCCGGTTCGACTATTAAATTCAGAGTTACTGCCCCTCATTGGTAAAGCCATATACATACATAGTAATATGATTTGACAATAATAATTTGTCAAAGCTGAATATTGCAACAAGGTGATTGAATTTCAGAAGACTTATTTCTGAATTTAAAAGAAGGTGCCCAGTGATTTTATATTTCCAAATACTTTTTTAGCGGTTTTGTAGGACAAAACCGGTCTTTCACATCGATCAACCGGAAACAGGTTTTCACGAATTTTCCACTCATTTCCACGCATGCTCATGCTCATGTGATTGCCTCCATCTTGTTTCATCGCTAATGAAGAAAATAACTTACTTGCTGAATGCCAACAGCCTCCTTTTAGTCATGAATATCAAAGAAAATGGTTTAAAAATTCGACTTAATATATCCATAGTAAATTGTCTAATGAACTGTCTAAATGAGAGAAATATATCTCCTCAAGATAGAATCTAGGTCAGTGGTTAGTGGAGTACACAAACTCCTAACCCTGTCTATTAGTTTTGACCTGGCAGGACTGAGAAAATTTACACCCTGTATACGCAGTATATGCTTCAAGTTACAGCCCTGTTATAGTCGCGATTCAAGCGCCTATTTATTCCCGCCGAATAAAATACCCCTTTACCTCTCGAATTCGACTATATTTTTGAAACGAACATATATTACGTATTAATAATATACCCAAAGCAAGAAAAATGAATGTTAGCTTTGATTGCTTTACCTTTTATCATTTAACCTTTTACCACACAACCACAAATTTTCACGCACTGTTTGAAATAATATTAAAGAAAGGGTGATTAAATCAAAATAGTGATTTCGGTAAACAGTAAAAGGGTTATGATTAATTGAACGGGTTTTAACGCAACTTTTAATACTATTTCAGTTAAATCGGGGCGGCTGGAGCTCCTAACCATGGATTCCTGGTAGTTCTGACACCAGTATTACATCTACATCCTTATCGACCAATTAGGGATGAAGTAATAGGAAAATGTTTAGTTGGCAGGTTAAGTTTTTGAGTAACGTTTTAGGGAAAAGGGTTAAAATTTTGACCTTGACCTTGATGAAATGACCTTCACCAGTTGCGCCTTGTTGAGACCTAACTACATACCAAATATCAGCATTGTCACTTAATTATGGATGAAGTTATAGGAAAACGTTTAGTTGGCAGGTTAAGTTTTTGAGTAATGTTTTAGGGAAAAGGGTTAAAATTTTGACCTTGGCCTTGATGAAATGACCTTCTCTAGTTGCGCCTTGTTGAGACCTATCTACATACCAAATTTTAGCATTGTAAATTAATTAGGGTTGAAGTTATAGGAAAATGTTTAGTTGGAAGTTTTGCAGACAGACAGACAGACGGGCGGACAGACAGACAGACGAACAGACGGACACCGGTAAAACAATATGCCCCCATCTATCGATGCGGGGGCATAATAAGTCGCCAAATGATTTTACATTTTCAAATACTTTTTTAGACTCTACCCATAATCCTGCCACATAAAAGGAGGTACATTTCCACGCAAATAAGGTAGAATTTCCGTATATCAACCTACCTCACCCACCATAAAAAGGATTAAAAATTATTCATTTTTGTTCTTAGGAAATTTTGATGCATGAATCATGATGCTGTGAAAGATTAGCATATTATATGTTTTACTAACGATATTCATATCTTTCAATCAAGTAATTTGCTTTATTTTTGTGAATGAAAAAGGAATTCATGAACACGTTCTCTGCCCCCGCCCCTTAAACTAATGTTCCACCAAATGTAAACCACAAATTATTTTTTAATTATATTAATTTCCGTTTAACATCCTCAAACTATGATTCTTTTTTCATATTTCAGCAAAAAACATAAAATGTATGGTTTCCTACCCTTATGTAGCTCATTTCTTTAAACGCAATTCCGTTGTTAAAGGAAAACATGAACGGCCTATCAATAAATTGACGGAAATGTGATAGACATGAAAAAGTATCATGATATAATCTGATATCTAACCCAATTATTGCTTTGCTTTAACCATAAAAAGCGAAATGAAAGGAGGCCTACAGAGTCCCCGGCGTCATAAAAAAGCTCAAATACAAAAAAAAGACATGCCTCACGTCAGTACCCCGCGATGATGACATGACATTATTGAACAGAAAGTCCCATGTCCTAATATTTTTAGATATCATTGCATCGGTTCTAAGTAACACATTTGATAGTGAAAATGGTCTCGTTTGCTTGATGGGAGCCGCTTAATTTACTATTTACTGTACAGTCACGCGGGCTCTCACTTTTCTGGCGTTTAAACAAATAAATACTCGTTACATCTTCGTTTTTAATTATTTTTAGAAGTACTAAATTTGATATTTTATTACCACAATTTCAACATCTTCTATTTCTTCCGATCTTTTGCAGCTGAGATCATATAAGACTATAACAAAATTGAATAGGAAAGTCGTACTTTATGGAAACCAATTTACTAAACCCTTTTATTACTTATGCCATTATCTGAATCTACACAAAGCATTCTCCAACGGACACAGAAGGTTCCGCCATATCAGGGAACATCAATCTGTATCGATCGAAATATGTATCTCTCAAATATTTATTAACACAATGTGTCTCATTTTCATTTTTGCAATTCAAGATAAAAGCAACAAACAAAAGGAAATCAACAAACCAACCAACCAACAAACAAACAAATACAGCCATTTATAATGGTTGAAAATTACCATTTAAAAACCAAGATGCTATTTACGTTATATCAAAGATGAAATTTTGTTTATTGCAATCGCCGTCCTGCAAATGCTTCAAATTTGTCATTGTCATTAGTCATCCATCCTAACTAGGTTATTAGGTAGTATGTCTAAGACGCGCCCAGATTATTAACAATCACCGGAAACCCTGTCTAGACCGGATACACTGGTATTCTCCTAGACACTGTAACCTTATAAATACTTTACATGCGTAGTGTCCCGTCATTTATTAAATTCAGAATTCAGATAGTCGAGTGTTCGAACCCATGCTCGATCAGGATTCTTTCCGACATTAGACAAATGTCACCTTGGTGTTCGTCATTTATCCCTCATTATATTGACGAATGATAGGAACTGAACAGTTGGTTACTCGAAATAAATTGTCTGGCTGCACAGATGCGAGAAATGATAGGAAGCCATGATAAGGTGCACCCTCCAGGGCAATACAACTAAAGTACACTTGTAAATGTCGTAAAATCAATCAATTAAGCTGTAGGATCGAAATTTCCGCAAGTACATCGATCAAGTAGTTAGTGCTTGAAGATACCCGAAACCCATTAAAATATGGTAGTTTACTTTTTATGGCAACCAAGGTTAATAATACGGTGCCAAGTAGTTAAATTAAATTCATTTTATCTTTCAATTCTATCGAATGCCCAAAACTAGTGATTTTTTTTTTTTTTTTTTTTTTTGCTATCTCCAAGCAGAGATATTGTGCGTTATTCCAATGCAAGTTACACATAATTGGGAAATTATCCAAGAGAGTTCAAGTGATTGACTTCTTAGGGCATTTAGCACCACGAAGATGAGTTTCTTTATACTAGAATTGCGATTGAATATTAACAAGTCCTTCTTTCTTATATTTCATTTCAATATGTGTACCCGGAATCTTTTCTCTTTGACTGGCTAACTAGATAAACACTTTATAATGTCAAATAAAGAAGATTTAAATACAGAGTACAGAAAAAATTCAAATGAAGTTTGTTTAAACCGTATATAGTAAATGAATAGGTGAATTTTAAAGGATAATAGCCTTGGATAATCACACAAATTACGTAATTTTGTATGATGGTCAGCCAGCATTTTAAGCACCAATTTATTGCGTGACCTCACTTAAAGGAGTTTTACGATTTCTTCGACGTTATCAACTCTCTCATCGTGTAAACCACGATCATTAAATACCATCGAAGGGTTGCTTCTCGTCTTAGCATCTAAATTGCTTTCAATAAGTTTTACCGAGTATAAAATCAGCACAGTCATGACCTTTCCATCATTGTTCCATGTACGTACAATAAAGACATTGTGCAGTCTAGACACACACACACTGTATTTAGAATATTTGCTGGTCATTTAAAGAAATGCTGGGTCTGTGCAATGATTCTGATCGGACTTTGTAGAAGTATATATGTTTAATTTACAGATCGCTGGTAACGCCCACTGCCTCCAACAGGAAGTTCGACTTAGATATTTGACCGCGTTGTTTTCCAAAATAATAGTCAGTGACTTGTAACCAAAAAAGCAAAAGGGCTGGTTATATTAGCCATAGTTACCGCGATTAACATGCTTCACTTAAACATCAACTACTGCCGGGGTTCAAAATTTATTTCCGGTTCGAAATGCATTATTTTATTTGTCTATCTGTTTTAAATGGACATCCGCGATCCGTCATCTGTCATTCGTAGGCTCAGATATCAAGACAAGCTAATCCTTATTACGCATTGCAAATGTAAGGTATCTCAGAAGCTACATATACAAATATAAAACCAACAATAGCTAGACTCATGTTACAGGAGAGAAAGATTGTAACTTGTATAATGATCTACTTAATTTCGAATCTATCCTGAAACTGTGAATCAATTAAATTACGAGACATCATATAGTGTATTTTAATGTATTTATTCGGCATGAAATTTTCCTTCATGCTAATCAACTAACAAACCGCTGGCTTCGCCCATTAACTCCGACAGGAAGTTCTGCTTCCATTTTAAACTGCGTTTTATGCAACATTTATAGCCAGTAACATGTAATTAAAAGTAAAATTGGTTATTTGGTGTTTTGATTAGTTATTTGGTGACCTAATCGTCGTAACTACAGCGATGCATATGAAAGAGTACAGTGAATAATTTTCTAGGACTGTAACTTTATGAATATTACAGGACACTTTTTCTTTCCCTTGTACACAGTAAATGTGTCTGTCAGACTCTCTAGAACAGCCATATTTATATCAAAGTCGTAAGAATCGAGTTACACAACTCACCAATAAATTAAAACAAAACCCACGCTTTGAGCTCATTACTTTCAGTCACAACTCTGCTACACACTGGTTTATTTTCTGCTGACTTGTGTTAACTTTGAAATCACACATGAAGTGAAATGACCATTCAAAATCACTCACACAGCGCTCCAATCATTCATTCCATACACTCACCCAAACCATTAAAAACGCTCAAATTATTTCAAAAACATTTAAAAAACTTCTAAAATGAGCAGCATTTCATTCAAATTGGCAACAATTTTCCACAATTTTTATTGGCTGCTGTGGGTTTTAAGGCGTCTGATTGGTCCGTGGGGACAAACAAACGCAAAAGCATATATATTTTAATAAAGGGAGTTAATAAATCTCCATTTATCTATATATACTGCCTAACTCCCCTTTCGGGTATGACTAGAAGGTGCGCGTCTGTGCTGGAATATAAACTGTTAGTCATTGGTTGGGGTGCCATATTTAAAAGTATTGTGAATGTTAGATTAAGAGATCTGATAAACATATTCTGGACATTCAGGACGGCTCACTATCTGAAAAGAATCGAGACTCTTTTTGAACGCTGCAATGTCAGGTTGCTGTTTCTGGTAGGCTGTTCCAAAATATCACTGTGTAGGGAAAGAAAGAATGTTTAAGGAAGAAAGCATTCGTGTGGATCTGTCTGAAAGATGCTGTGTGCATATGTCGGACGGTCCTAACTGGTCTTTCAAGATAAGCTGGTACGGGCACTACAACAAAACTATTAACGATTTTATATGGTGACTCTGGAAACGTCTCGTCAATATTGTTTGCCAGCCAAGCTCCTTCTGCATGAAAATTATTTTGAGCCCATCTTGCTGCTCTACGTTGTACTTTTCCCTTTTGTTGATATAGGTTTTTGTGTAAGGGCTCCAAACGGTTGATGCGTATTCTACCTGGGGTCTGACTAATGTTTTGTACGATGTCTCTCTGATCTTCTTATTTTTTGGTCTGGATGTTTCTGCGAAGAAAACCTTAGGTTTTATTTGCCCTTGATGTTATATTGTCAATGTGTGTGTTCCATGAAAGATCTCCAGATATCTTAGATATTTAGCATTGTCCACAGTCTCTAACACTTATCCATGTAGCCTGTAATAAAAAGATTTTGTTTTCTTCTTTTTATTAATATTTAGCATTTGCTGGGATTAAACTCCATTTCCCACTTTTTCTCCCACTGCATTAACTCGTCTAGATCTTCTTGCATGGTGATACAGTCTTGCTTGTTGTTTATAACTAAGTAAACGGCAGTGTCATCTGGAAACAAACGAACTTGGGAGGTGATGGTATTAGGAAGGTCGTTAATATACAAGAAAAACAGAAGAGGACCAAGCACCGATCCCTGAGGTACTCCAGACGTGACAGGAACTTCGGATGAGCATCCACATTGTAAGACTACTTTTTGTGTTCTGCCTATAAGAAAAGATTTAATAAAAAAAAAGGGTAGTACTTAATGTTTACTGAATGTTCCTGCACTTTATACAAAAGTTTTAAGTGGCTAATTTTATCAAAAGTCTTGTTGAAGTCTAAACAAACTTGATCAGTTTGTTTTCCTTCAGCAAGGTTTCTGGCAAGATGGTCGGTCAGTTGCAGTCGCTTGGTTTCACACGAACACCTTGCTCTGAAACCATGCTGTAGGTCATAAAGAATTTTTTATTTTGTCAAAATGTTTTGTTACAATTTGATGCTACAATATGTTCAAGAGCTTTACACAGTATACATGTTAAGGATATAGGTATGTAATTTGCAGGATCTTCTTTGTTTCCTTTCTTGGACAGTGGAGACACGTTTGCATTTGTCCATACCTGGGGGAGGGTGCCTGTTTGAAGGGATTTCTGAAAGAGAATTTGGATTAAATTAGCGATTTGGATTACATTCCTTTAATTTCATTCAAAAGTCGCTCCTCCCACTCTTTCAATTTCATTCTGAAATCATCTCCAAATCATCCAAAAATTGTCAATTTCAAGGTGTTATTAAATGTAGCAGTGAATTTGTTTACCTTTTGACATAATCTAGGATACAGCGCCCTCTAAATATAAAGAAAAAACTTAAAGCAAATCAATTATGTAAGCATTGAACATTTGGTTGAGAACACTTATTTTCGCCCTCTATTGAATTCATTGTGGCATTGATTTGTTGGGGATTTGGGTTTATTACAGGCTTAAGTTTACAGAAAATCATAGAAAAGGGTCGGTTTTGACGTTCGAAGATGGACTGGGATTACATAAGAGTATGGGGTTCTAAAAGAAGTTTTACAGTACATTTTTATATGCATCGCCTCTCCCTCTGAATCTTGTCTCCCGCACTGCATCCTTGTCTCCATCTCATCTAAGAAAATCCGTAAAAGGGGTAGGATAAACGCAGTTCGTTATGGTAACATTATTTTATATCAACACGTTATCATTCATTTCACAGTCATCGCCACTTAAATCTTACAATATTGTTGATAACATGGATTTTAACGATTTCAACACGCATTTTCGTGTTTGATCGGGTCCGATGTCAAAACTTTGATTCAAGTTTCTATTCACAAACGGAATTATTTTTGAAATCTATCACCGCCAGCGGGTAAAATAATCATTTCTATGTGGTATGAAACTCTGGACGTTTTGGGAAAATGTATAATAGGTTAATGGGAGATCAAATTGTACGCGAGGTGCACTGTTTTTCTTACCTTTTCTGTTCAGTTCCGGTCCTTGGCTCCATATCGGAAATATCATTGTCTCTTTTTTGTACTGTTCTCCAAAAAGAGATGGAGCCCGAGATTACCGGGCGTGAATAGCGTAAAACGCATATATAAACAAAGAAGAAATTACATAGAACTTTATTAGCGGTAAAAGTTTATGTTGTGTGTAAAGATAACGTTGGTAAAAAAGCTCCGCCTAACCCTATCCAACATGCATATCAATAAGGAAATACATTTCTAAACATTCTGTTTTCGAATACAATGCCATAAGCGCATAAATGAGGATCAAGGTTGTGATATACATGTTTTCATCTATCGATTCGTAACTGCAGTCAATTCAAAGATTCAAAAGCCTGTTGCCGATTACATGACTTTCAAATATGCCTGTGTCTAAGTTTACTTTACGACAGCAGAATCAATCGACGGTATACCGTCGAATGGGTCGTAAAATGCCAGTGAAAAAATAACTGGTGAGCTCCGTCCTCGGATTTTACATTTTGCATATAACCCCTCCCCATCAATCAATATTCAAGCACACATAACGCCAAAATACTATTGTTTCATATATAAATTTGTGAACAAAGTAGAATATCTATGCCTGATGCCGAATCTACCTGAGGAGTTTGATCAAATTCATCAAGTAGTTGCTGTGCAAATGAGCGTGCGCATTAATATTAAAGGATTTTGTAATTCAATAATTTCTGTTCGTCATCTTGGATTTTCTTTCCAAGTGGGCGAGTGTTTCAAAGGAATTTTCGAGGGAAAGTCCATATTTTAAGACACTTGTGTGTCAGTCACAAAAATAATTTGGGCGAAACATACACTGTACCTAAGGGCGACAATCTGATCGTTGATCTAAAGGCCCCGGGATATTTCGAACATCGATCGACGATTCATGACTTGGAATTGGACAGAATTATAGGATAGGCAGACTGTGATCACTCCGTCTCCTGACTTGGGCGTACAAAAAAAAAGCTCATGCGGGTTAGGTTTGAGTGTCTATCACTTTAACTGCAATATCATCAGTATTCGAGGACGTTAGGTCTAGTGCCGTGACTATGATATGGTATTGTCTTTTACAAATAAGATTCTTGTCAATCTCCGACACACTTTGGGATCCATTTTATTGAATTTAGGTAAAAACTTATGAAAATAGTACAATGGTTTGTAATAAAGTGTTCTTGGATTTGACTTTTTTCATATCGTTGACTTTTCATAAAATGGCTGACAACACGTACAATACAATGGAAAGTTAAATATTTGTCATTTGGAAACATGATAGAAGCGTCTGAATTCGACTCAATGTGATTTCTTTTGACAATATACACCCCCCCAGTATTTGACAAGCAGAATAAAATCAAACGCATTGCCTTTAACCGAAGCCTGACAAGACAACTGAAAAGGTTAGTCTTTTTAAAAATAGATTTTACAGAATGCATGTTTTCGAAGTGAGAAAACTGTAGGACATTTTTATTGAATCTGTAAATCCTGCAAAGCCAAATCAGTCAACCTAATTATATTATTTTCTAAAACCTCAAAGAAAAAAATATACAGATTATCATATTTTCAAATCAATTAGGACTGTTGTCAATCACATGCCTTAAACACTCTCAGTTGTTCAATTTCCACAGACACTACCTCAATGTTATTGTAAGTCTTTGCGATAAAGGGGACTTTTCACGAAAAACAACAACAACAACCAAAATAAAAACGCACACAGAAAATAATCATTGACTGTGATTGTTTGTTTTTTGTTTATTTTAGATCATCGATGTTTTTCAAAAGAAAACCAGTTTATACGGTACCTGAAGTTTCCTTTATTCCAATTCCTAGCAATGCTTACAAACGACAAATAATTATTTGTACTTTGTATTGCACGTGTGTTCGGTGATTTCAAGAAAAGTTCAATGAAATAAAAGTGAAATCAAAGAACACTTTATCAAAAAGCATTGTGTGATTTCAACATCCTATTTTAAGTATAGGTAAATAAATTCATTATAATGGATAGGAAACTGTTTTTGTGTGTGGGTGGCCGGACAAGATCCTCATTTGTCAAAGACAACACAATACGGAATGATGCCATGTGATCTAATGGTCGTTAGACAGTTCAAGAGATCATTCAAAATGTCTGAGAAGAAATATCTAATGACACCATTATTGTAGTGTATCGTACTGTCGTTGTCCGAATTTGTCCTTGTGATGTTTTCAAAAAAAAAAAAAATGTTTTTATGTGTAAGTGATTTCTCTACTGTCTATGAGATCAATCCGACCAAAGTTTGAATATGTAAAGCTTATTTTAATAATTTTAGATCACCTGATATGTTTTTCGCATTTGATAGTAAAATGATTCATTGAAAGTTGACCGATCGCCAATGTGTTCCATAGAGCCGAATTAAGAATCAAATGGTTCAGTCAGGTCTGTAATGCAATGATAGGCTACTTCATTGATATCATTATTTTGTCATTTAATAACTTTGATGTCCTATCTTCAACTAATTTTAGCTAATGTTACGGCGTTTAGGTCATCCACTGGTGATTTTTTTTTTTGTTTTATTTTAAGGGCCCGATCTCACATTCACTACCAAACATGAATTGATATCCTGGACAAATAACATTATCGACTGCCTCGATGGTCGAGTGGATAGGTGTTTGACTTGCGATCTGATGGTCACGGGTTCGAGTCCAAGCGTCACCGGAGTGTGTTTATCGGCAAGACACTTAATAGCAAGCCCCAGTTTCCCCAGCTGTAGGAGTGGGTAGCAGTTTTTTTAGCCACTGCCTCTCTTTCAGGAATGTGAAAACGTCTGGGTTGTGAGTATTCGAGAGCGACTCTATAAACTTAAAGCTTTCGTCGCAATCGAAATAAAATACATATAAACTATATTAAAATAATTTTATTGGAGATTCACAAAACGATGGATGTCAAACTTGGTAGATTTAAAAAGGAAAATCACCAAATACTCTCCGATAGTATAATCTTACTTCTGTAACTGAATAGTATTTGATTGGTCGATCTGTATTCTTAACAGAAGTATTTTTGGGGAAAAAGATTTTTTGTTGGTGTATGTAATTGTCTTTCGCTTTGATAAAGAAGCATAATCCTTTAGTTATTGCATATATACTTACTCAGGGAGTCACACATACACCATCAAAAATGTCTTTTACCAGAAATTTTCTGTTGAAATAAATCGGAAGATTTTTTTTAACGATTAAATATTCTAAATACAGTGTGAGGGTGTTTAGACCACACAATGTCTTTGCTTACGATAAATAGAGGTAAAGGTCATGCCAGAGTTCATTTTATGCTCATTACTATCTATTATGTAAGCAATTTAAGTGCCTAGACGGAAAGGAGCCCTTCCGTAATTTTAATGAGGACGGTTCGCACGACAAGATTGTTAACAACGTCGGAAAATTAGTAAAACTGTTTTGAGTGAGATCACGCTATAAAATACTTTTAGAAAATAGTGGCCATTATACATAAATACGCCATTTGTTGCTAGTGTCCTTTAATCCATTCCGACATAATCCTGCGCCTTCATACGCGCTGGAAGAAAATAGCTTTGAAAGAAAAATCTTGAAAACGAAGAAATTGCTTGTTATATGTATAAACGATTTCTTCGATACATATAAAGTTTTCATCACAAAAAGACAAATGTTTTATTTTTAAATTCTACCAACTTCAAATTGTCACCAGCAACTTCCTTAAATTGGTAAACCTCGTATCTTAATGGAATGAAGTTGCAAAATCCTTTACTTTAGAGATGAAGGAATATTTTTTGTTTTCATGGAGGATCTAACCAAACTGTATGAATCCTCGAGGCGGATTCATACATAAGTCAGATCAGGTTTTTCGTTTCATACCTTCATGAAAACACAAATATTTTCTTCATTTATTATAATCTTATTACATCGAAGGAAAACAGGAAATATTTTACATATTTTGAGACATTTTTTATGGAACTATTTTGTGCGCAGGCATACAAAATAGCTGCGAGCTCAAAATTTTGTTCATGAAAGTATGATTTTTTCCCCGGCAAATCAGAACATTCATTTTTGATAGACGAAACTCAGAACTAAATCATAATACGATACAAACAAATTTCGTTCAGAATAACAGTCCCGTATTCTCACGCCCATTGACTCCAACAGGAAATCCCGCCTCGAATTTAAACGGCGTTATTTTTCAAAATTTATGGCAAGTAGCATGTAACAAAAAAATAGAATAAATGTAGTTAGTAAGCGACTTAAACGTCTGAACTACAGCTTGAAAAGCTGTATAGTTACGACGCTTAATTCCTCAAACCAACAACAAAAAAAAAAAAAAAAAAAAAAAAAAAAAAATTGAGGGCCCATGTCGGATTTCAAATCTTAATTCCGGGCTAAATGAATGATTTGATTGGTCGATATATGCCTTAATTGACAGCCGCGATTGATCAATAAGCCCATCGAGGAAAATAAATGCAATGTAAATTTTTAAAAAATGCAAGATTAAGTAAGAATAACTTATTCATATCAGATTGCAGTTCGAATTGTAAAAGAAACCTCTATTTCAATGGTTAAAATTATCTAAAAAGCTACTATCTTGAACGACGGAAATCTGCTTTTATGCATTACAAACGTAAAGTGGATATAATGTCTACAAGACTTTCACTGTATCCGGTCTAAACCGGTCTAGCCGTGGAGTGACAATGATCCGAGCATCTAGACTAATTACTAATTCCTTTCAGTCGGGATTATGAACCAGTGAAGATTGTTAAAAAAATTACGAGCATTGCAGAAAGGTGCTAATAAATAATAGAAGTAAACATATTCAATTTTCCATAATTTTTAACTACTCTTTTTTTACTGTCCTGCGAAGAAAAAAGACATAAGGTGAAAATCATCGACTCCGTCTTGAAGTGCTCCACATTTTTGCAAATCATTAGCTTTAGTTCCTTAATCCTCAATAGATTGAAAAAGTCGGTTGGATATAACCAATCACCGGAAACCCTGTCTAGCCCGGAATTGTAATCAGCTTAACACTAAATTTACTCCACATGTGTGATGCCTATCATTTCAGAATTTAGATAGTCGAAGGTTCGAACCCATACTCGATCAGAATTCTTTTCAACTCTTGACGAATATCATCCTTATATTCGTCATTTATCTCTCATGTAATGGACGAATTATAAAATCTGACCTTTACCCCAACAGATGATTACTTGAATTAAATTTTCTGGCTGCACAAGTTTGAGAAATGACAGTAAGCCATGATTAGGTGCACCTACAATTGCAAAGTGACCAAAATTCTTCCGATGTTTGACGTTTCATATTATTATGAATATTGCATTTATATGACGTGTATGATTTTTCTATTGGAATTGACCAATCGCGGCTGTCAATCAAGTAACCAGTCAACCAATTAAATCATTCATTGAGACCAGACAGGAGTTTTGATCTCCAACATTGGCCGCCATTTTCGTTAACCTTTTTGTTGGTTTGGCGACTTAAACGTCGTAACTACAGCTTATTCAAGCTGTAGTTACGACTTTTAGGTCACCAACCAGCAATCCTACTTTTTGTAACATGCTGCTACTAGCCATACATTTTGCAAAATAACGCCGTTTAAATTCGAAGCAGGACTTCCTGATTGAGTCAATGGGCGTGGCCAATGAAGTAAGTGGGTGGGGCAAGCGTTTGGTAAATTAACGTAATAGTAATAATAATAACCAAATTTTCTTTAATACTGAGATAAGTACTAAATCTATTTATGCCGTTCTATTCTATTCTATGTTCAAGCCAAATGAGTTTTCATTTATCTCCATGCAGATCAGACTCCCAATCTTCAACCATAGGGTGTCATGGGTTCGATCCAAAGTTGCGGCACATATCCTTCCCGACATTTGTCTCTCACCAAAGGTGGATAATCGTAAACCCAAGTGGGATAGCAGCTGGAGGCTAGGAAAGGATGTAATAGCGGTACTGGTGCGAGAAATACCAGGAATCCATTGCTATGTGGTCCAGCCGCCTCGATATGACTGTAAGATTGTAAAAAGCAGTGTTAAATCCCATTCAAACTAATCAAAATCTCCATGCAGAGTTGTGGCTCGTTACACCATAGCTCATTACACATGATTGGCTTCTTATGTCTTTAACATCTCTGAAATAAGGTCTTAATACTAGATTGGCGATGAGATACTTACAAGTTAACCATCCCGTCTTTACATTTACCAGGAATCTATTTTCTTTGATTTACTACAAATACAGAGTAAAGGGCAATCATTTTAACGAACTTTGTCTAAGTCGTAAATTGTAACTGAACTGTAACGGACAATAGCCTTGGAAAAGCCAACAAATGACGTAATTTTGTATAATGGCCACCATTTTCTAACTACAATTTATTGCGTGACCTCACTCAAAACAGTTTTACGATTTCTCCGGCGTTGGTAACGCTATTTTCGTATGAACCATGTTCATTAAAGACCATAGAAAGCTCCTTTATGTCTGGGCACTCAAACGGCCTACACTAAATTTTACTAAGTTTAAAATTATCTGTCACATGATCTTTTCGTCAATTTCCTATGTACGTAAAGCAGACATTGTGCAGTCAATACTGTGTTTTTATTATTTGCTGATCGCATAAAGAAGTGATGAATTAGTGAAAATGATGAGTCAGTGTAAAATGATGAATCTAATCGGACCTGGCATCACAATGATGCTTTTTGATGCCCCTCAAAGTATGCAATTGGAAACATTGTGTAAAATTTTCCACAATGTTTTCTACTCAGAAAGTTGAAAAGATCTAAAATTTCATAAACTTTAACCCTTGTCACGCTTAATCGTAAAACCTCTACAGATTTTGATTAAAATCAAAGGGCTGAAAGCACTGGAAGCACCAATTGTAGGTTTATTTTTCTTTTGAAAAGTTATCTTATAAACTGTACAGTTAAATATCAAGAAAATTAGAACTCTATTAATTTTCGCAAATGTATGCTATCTCGCTCAGCCACACATACAAATGTAAAACAAACTGGAAGTTTTTTTTTTCCAAAATAGCGTAGATGTTTTTCATAAACTACAGAACGACCTACCAAATACTTGAACCAGGAGATATCTTATTTAATCCATTCCCACACAACTATATCTAAGATCGGTCAAAATTGAAATACGCTGAAGACGATAATTCATTTTCAAAGCGATAGAGTTTGTATTTTTTTTCTATAGAAAAGATTGTGGAAAATGAATGAATTGCTTGATAAAATCCCTTTCTTCATTTTCCACAATGTTTTCAAAACCATTTTTCTTGAGGGGCGTAAAAGGAGAGCTTATGTTGGAAGGGGGTATCTCCATCAATTTGTCGCGTGGCAAACAAACAATCGTATTAAATAAAAAGAAACAATGTCGGAAGGATATTTGCCGCTAGGCGAACGCGATACCAACTGCGCGACCTACATGTTGTAACTACAGCTTTTGTTTTCATTGAGGTATGAACCTAAAAACCTAATCACACTGTATGAATACGCGAAACTAAAAATTAAATTATAAGATCATGAACAGTATCTAGAGGAGGCAACTTTACAAAGGCAGACGAACGGGATGACACCAACATGAGCTAATGCTGTCGAAGACTATTGTTATGATTTTTTACCCAAACCTGGCTGGCCACACCCACTTAACTGTGAAAACTTGGTTTGTCTTGGATTTGAAGGTACGTTTGGTTAAACAAGTATATCGGGCGCTGAAAACAAAACCGAATCCGTAGCTGATGACCTAAACTTAACATTCTTGTCATAGGTCGTCAGTTCCTTTCCTGTCTAAATGGACGATTTGATTGGTCAGTTGACTGATTGACAGCTACGATCGACAATTTGTATTTTTTTATTCGTTTTATCAGATGACCTGAAATAATTTTAAAAAAACTCTACCTGTTCATTAATTATTTTGGTTCATCTCCCTGAGCCCCGACCATGGCGCAGTGCCAGCGGGTTCCGTGTTCATTCCCCGGCGAATATCCTTTCCGACATTTGTCTCCCACTAATGGGTGGATAATTGTAAACCTAATCAAGATGAGCAGCTGGAGGCTCGGAATGGATGTAGCTGTATTACTGGTGTGAGAAATATCAGGAGTCTATGGTTAGGTGCTCCAGCCGCCGCGATATTACTGAAATACTGTTTAAAGTGGGGTTAACCGACAATCCACAAATCAATTATCTCCTGGAGAGTTGGCGAAAAATCAGAAGGAAAATACGGACGACAATAATATACAAAACGACAAAAATGATGTCAGAGGTTTTTATCTCTCAGACGTTTTCAGTGACCTTCTTAACCGTCTACCGATCATAAAGTCACGTGCCATCGTTCCGTATAGTATGCTGTTGTCTTTGACAAATGAGGATCTTGTCCGACTCCCCCAGCTTTCGTATTATCATAATATATTGCTAACCAATATGTAGGAAATTAAAATGATTTAAAGTGTTGTTCGATTTGATTTTAATTTCGTTGACATTTTCTTGAAATCGCTGAAGACAGGTACAATGTAATTAAAAAAATCTCGTTTGCAAACATATCTTATTACTAAAGGAGAATTTTTTTCATGAAATTAATTTTATTCACAATACAAAGGGGGTATTATCATATATATTTCTTTCAACCAAAAAATACAAGAATATGTTATTTTTTTGTAATTAAAATATTTCATCACGATCAAAACTCAAATTACACAGACGCTTGTAGCCACCTTAACCCTTTTGGTTTTGCAAAATTTTAGACCTGTCCAAATTCAAAGGTTTGCTGATGAAAATTTAAAGTGGACCTCATTTGAAAAAGTAATCATTCAGTAGGATAGAAAATTTTGTGGTAAAAGAAGAAAAGCAATTTACTTTTTGTCTACAATGTTTTCAGAGGGACCTATAAACTATGGATTGAACAGAAAAGGGTTAAGGCGAACGATGCAGAAGCAGAACTCACACGAAGTCAAGTCCCCGTGCGAGTTTTTTTATCACTAAAACTTGCATTAATATTCAGGTAGTGTCTATGCAAATAACACAATTCGGCGTGTTTGAGGCACCTAATTATAGACCGTCTTAATTGATGAAAAGATAGGACATTCTGTGTGTTTTTTATAAGGTTTGAGAAGAATGGCAAAATTGAGTTGACAATTTTGTCCTCGCAGGATTAACAGTTTTGATGAATTACAAGCCTCAAAACCATTCAGGAAAAATATGGTTGCTTGTTGTTTCAATAGTCTGGATAGGCTTTTGCCAACATAAGGCAAATTAATGAATCTTCTCTATAAACTTACATAGCACAAGAAACACTATTTGCTCTTGTCATGCTGAACCCGGAATAATTGTTGATTTTAGTGATCAATATGTCTTTCATTTTGTCGACAACTAAAGCAAATTTTTACTCTTGGCTCAGCAACTTGTGAAAACAATGTTTTTGGTTATTCAATGAAAGAGTAATCGATCTTAGAAGAAAAAAAACCAAACAATTAGTTTATTTCACACACACACACACACACACACATATATATATATATGGGGGAATCTTAAAGCACGCATTTTTGCTCTTGAATTACATTGCAACCTCGTCTGACGCCACCAGCCTCTTTGGCCCTGCGAAAGAGGTAGCGCGCAATGAACGAAATCTACAAACAAGATGAGTTTATCATTTTTATACTTTCACTGTTTTTCGTTGAAATTATCGAGAGATAATCTACCGAGATTTCTCGATTATCTACCGGAAAACATTAAAGAAGATAGTTTCACCATTTCAAACGTGTTTTCATTGAGCTTTCAAAATATTTATACGTATAATACAATCCAATCATGATCCACTTGTCTTGATGGCCGCAACTTGAATTAAATGATAGCTGTTGAGACAAACGACTTGTGCTCACAATTATCTCTGTAAACAATAACATTACCTCTGTTTTGAACCAGTACTTGGACAAAAGAGTTAAATGGTAATTCGTTGTTTCAGATCGAATGACTTGTTGGGCGTTCAATAATGAAACTGCATAATTTAGAAATTCTTCTATAACGGTAACAGAAGATGGAATAACTGGCAACAAAAGGATGGAAGATGTCTCACGATCTAGAAACGGGACAACGGATCGAAGTGGTCAAAACGGTGTGATATAGCGACCTAATTTCCGATTCGTATGTTAAGAAACGCTAAGTTTACGCAGAGCGTATTGCAATGATTGCCAAGTTCAATACACCTGGCTTTCTTCCGCTTGGGCAGAACATTCTTCAATTGTTCCCAAATTGCGTTAATTAATTTATCTAACAAAACCCATGTATATTCATTTATATTTTAGATATTAACACTTGACAGAAACTGGGTGACAGATGCCTAGTATAAACGGTAAATATAAAGTATGATTTACAAAAATAATCACGTCAACTGATAGGCCACGGAAAATAACAACTGTACTGATAATTCTTTGTAGAGAGAGTTTCACAGATTTCTATCCATCTTTCTCTAACGTATCTTCTATCGAATTCTTCTTGTAATCAGTTAATAAACGATGAATAGCAAGCTAGGTATTCAACTGTTGTTTTTTCGTCATTCACACTACTTGATGCCATGTGATCTAATGGTCGTTAGACAGTTCAAGAGATCATTCAAAATGTCTGAGAAGAAATCTCTAATGACACCATTATTGTGGTGAGGCGTACTGTCGTTGTCCGCATTTGTCCTTGTGATGTTTTAAAAAAAATGTTTTTATGTTTAAGCGATTTCTTTACTGTCTAGGAGATCAATCCGACCGAAGTTTGAATATGTAAAGCTTATTTTAATCATTTTAGATCACTTGATATGTTTTTCGAATTTTATAGTTAAATAATTCAATGAAAGTTGACCGATCGCCGATGTGATTCATAGAGCTAAATTAAGAATCAAATGGTTCAGTCAGGCCTGCAATGCAATGATAGGCTACTTCATTGATATCATTATTTTGTCATTGAATAACTTTGATGTCCTATCTTCAAATGATTTTAGCTATTGTTACGGCGTTTAGGTCACCCACTGGTGATTTTTTTGTTTGTTTTAAGGGCCCGATCTCACATTCACTACCAAACATGAATTGATATCCTGGACAAATAATATTATCGACTTCCTCGATTGTCGAGTGGTATAGGTGTTTGAACTGCGATCTGATGGTCACGGGTTCAAGCCCAAGCGTCACTGGAGAGTGTTCATGGGCAAGACACTAAATAGCAAGCCCCTGTTTACCTAGCTGTAGAAGTGGGTAGCAGTGGGTTTAGCTACTGCCTCTCTTTCAGGAATGTGAAAACGTCTGGGTTGTGAGTATTCGAGAGCGACTCTATAAACTTAAAGCTTTCGTCGCAATCGAACTAAAACACATATAAACTATAAATAATGTTATCGGAGTTGCCAGATATTCACAAAACGATGGATGTCAAAGTTGGTAAATTCATCAAATACTCTCCGATAGTATAATCTTACTTCTGTAACTGAGAAGTATTTGATTGGTCGGTCTGTTTTCTTAAAAAATATTTCTTCCGACTTATTTCAACTGAAAATTTTTGGGGAAAAGATTCTTTTTGTTGGTGTGTGTAATTGTTTTTCGCTGACTTTGATAAAGGAGCATAAACCTTTACTTATTGCATATATACTTACTCAGGGAATCACACATACACCAACAAAAATGTCTTTTCCCAGAATTCTTCTGTTGAAATAAGTCGGAAGAATTGTTTTAAAACGATTAAATATTCTAAATACAGCGTGAGTATGTTTAGACCGCACAATGTCTTTGCTTAGCGTACATATAATAGAGGTAAAGGTCATACCAGAGTTCATTTTATACTCATTAATATCTATTGTGTAAGAAATTAAAGTGCCTAGACGGAAAGGAGACCTTCCGTAATTTTAATGAGGAAGATTCGCACGACAAGAGTGTTAACAACGTCGGAAAATAGTAAAACTGTTTTGAGTGAGGTCACGCTATAAAACACTTTTGGAAAATAGTGGCCATTATACATAAATACGTCATTTGTTGCTAGTGTCCTTTAACCCATTCCGACATAATCCTGAGCCTTCATACGAGCTGGAAGAAAATAGCTTTAAAAGAAAATTCTTGAAAACGAAGAAATTGCTTGTTATATGTATAAACGATTTCTTCATTACATATAAAGTTTTCATCACAAAAAGACAAATGTTTTATTTTTAAATTCTACCAACTTCAAATTGTCACCAGCAATTTCATTAAATTGGTAAACCTCGTATCTTAATGGACTGAAGTTGCAAAATCCTTTACTTTAGAGATGAAGGAATATTTTTTTGTTTTCATGGAGGATCTAACCAAACTGTATGAATCCTCGAGGCGGATTCATACATAAGTCAGATCAGGTTTTTCGTTTCATACCTTCATGAAAACACAAATATTCTCTTCGTTTATTATAATCTAATTACATAGAAGGAAAATAGGAAATATTTTACATATTTTGAGACATTTTTTAACACGCATACAAAATAGCTCCGAGCTCAAATTTTGTTCATGAAAGTATGATTTTTCCCCGGCAAATCAGAACATTCATTTTTGATAGACGAAACTCAGAACTAAATCATAATACGATACAAACAAATTTCGTTCAGAATAACAGTCCCGTACTCTTTATCTAGATCTTCTAAATTTGAGATTATACATAAATTGACTCATCGCTGGCCCCGCCGACTTACTGCGTTGGCCACGCCCAAAGACTCGAACAGGATATCCCGCCTCGAAAATAAACGGCGTTATTTTTACAAAATTTATGGCAAGTAGTATGTAACAAACAAGAGGGCCGTTGGCCCTGCGGCGCTCACCTGAGATAAAGGCTCTTTTTCTTTCAACAGTCTAATTTCATGTTAAGGTTAGGATTATGAAACAAGTGGGCCAAATTACATATAAACACTATGAACTTGGGGATCCAAGTCTAAATTACAAATTCCAAGGCTTTAGTGCTGATTTGAAAGAAGGAAAAAACTTTTTCCATGGGTTATAATTTCAGAAATAAGAAAGAAGTCTGTGAACTGATGCTTCATGCCTATACCCCCCCCCCCTGAGTCGGCCCCTTAAGACCCGAGGATCATGATTTTAGCTATTTTGTAAGAGATCAATATACTGATGCTTCATGCAAAATATATAGGCTCTACGCCTTCTTGGTCAGGAGGAAAAGATTCTTAAAGATTATTTTGAAATTTCACTATTGTTGCCATGGCAACCAGAGTTTAAAATGGATTTCAATTCTTTTAGCTAAATTTAAGGGGGACCATCTAAGGTACATTTCTGCCAAATTTGGATCAAATTTGCCCAGTAGTATGGGTGGAGTTGTCATTTAAAAAATCGTTCCTTATTTCAATATAACCCCCCCCCGGGGCTCTGCCCCTGGGGACCCGAGGATCATGATTTTAGCTATTTTGAAAGAGGTCAATATACTGATGCTTCATGCAAAATATCAAGGCTCTACGCCTTTTGGGTCAGGAGAAGATTTTTAAAGATTATTTTAAAATTTCACTTTTGTTGCCATGGCAACCAGAGTTTTTAACGGATTTCAATTCTTTTAGCTATTTTTGAAAGGGACCACCTAAGGAACATTTCTGCCAAATTTGGTTCAAATTGGCCCAGTGGTTTGGGAGAAGATGTCATTTAAAAATCGTTCTTTACATCTTTAAAACTCTACCCTGGGGCTCTGCCCCAGGGGACCCGAGGATCATGATTTTAGCTATTTTGAAAGAGGTCAATATACTGATGCTTCATGCAAAATATCAAGGCTCTACGTCTTCTGGGTCAGGAGGAGAAGATTTTTAAAGATCATTTTAAATTTTACTTTTGTTGCCATGGCAACCAGAGTTTAAAATGGATTTCAATTCTTTTAGCTTTTTTTGAAGGGGACCACCTAAGCAACATTTCTGCCAAATTTGGTTCAAATTTGCCCAGTGGTTTGGGAGGAGATGTCATTTAAAAAAATCGTTCTTTATTTCTTTATAAACCCCTACCCCCTCGGGCTCTGCCCCTGGGGACCCGAGGATCATGATTTTAGCTATTTTGAAAGAGGTCAATATACTGATGCTTCATGCAAAATATCAAGGCTCTACGCCTTCTGGGTCAGGAGGAGAAGATTTTTAAAGATTATTTTAAAATTTCACTTTTTTAAAATTTCATGGCAACCAGAGTTTTTAACGGATTTCAATTCTTTTAGCTATTTTTGAAGGGGATCACCTAAGGAACATTTCTGCCAAATTTGGTTCAAATTGGCCTAGTGGTTTGGGAGGAGATGTCGTTTAAAGAAATTGTTGACGGACGACGCACGTCGGACGACGGACGGACGCCGGACAAAAGACGATCACAATAGCTCACTTGAGCACTCCGTGCTCAGGTGAGCTAAAAAGTAGAATACATGTAGTTGGTAAGTTACGACGCTTAATTCTCCAAACCAACAAAAAAGCTAAAAATTGACGGCCCATGTCGGAGTTCAAATCTTAATTCCGGGCTAAATGAATGATTTGATTGGTCGATATATGCCTTAATTGACAGCCGCGATTGATCAATTAGCAAATCGAGAACAATAGATGCAATGTAAATTTTTAAAAAAAACCACGATAAAGTAAGAATAACTTATTGATATCTGATTGCAATTCGAATTATAATAAAAGAAACCTCTATTTCGATGGAGTTAAAAAGATCTATAACGTACTACCTTGAACGCCGGAAATCTGCTTGTAGCATTTCAAATGTAAAACGTGGATATAATGTCTACGAGACTTTCAATGTATCCGGTCTAGCCGTGGAGTGATAATGATCCGAGCATCTAGACTAATTACTAATTCAGTCCAGTCGGGATAATGAACCAATGGCGATTGTTAAAAAAATCACGAGCATTGCAGAAAGGCGCTTATAAATAATAGAAGTAAACATATTCAATTTTCCATCATTTTTAACTACTATTTTTTCACTGTGCAGCGTAGATGAAAAAATAAAGTGAAATTCACGGACTCCGTCCTGAAGTGTTCCACATTTTTGCAAATCATCAGCTTTAGTTCCGTAATCCTCAATAGATTGAAAAAGTCGGTTGGATATAAAAAATCACCGGAAACCCTGTCTGTGCCGTAAATGTAAACAGGAGGCTATTACATATACATGTACTTTACATGTGTGATGCTGATCTTCTCAGAATTTAAATAGTCGTAGGTTTGTACCCATACTCGATCAGAATTCTTTCCAACTTTTGACAAATACCATCCTTGTATTCGTCATTTATCTCTCATGAAATGGATGAATTATAAAATCTGACCCTAACCCTTACAGCTGGTTACATGAATTAAATTTTCTGGCTGCACAAGTTTGAGAAATGACAGTAAGCCATAATTAGGTGCACCTACATTGCAAAGTGACCAAAGTACTTCCGATGTTTGACGTTTCATATTATAATGAATATTGCATTTAAATGTATGACTTTTCTATTGGAATCGACCAATCGCGGCTATCAATCAAGTAGCCAGTCAACCAATGAAATCATTCATTGAGACCAGACAGGAGTTTCTACCTCCAACATTTCCGCCATTTTCGTTAATCTGTTTTGTTGATTTGGCGACTTAAACGTCGTAACTACAGCTTATTCAAGCTGTAGTTACGACGTTTAGGTCACCAACCAACAATGCTACTTTTTGTAACATGCTGCTACTAGCCATACATTTTGCAAAATAACGCCGTTTAAATTCGAAGCAGGACTTCCTAATTGAGTCAATGGGCGTGGCCAATGAAGTAAGTGGGTGGGGCAAGCGGTTGGTAAATTAACGTAATAATTATAACAATAATAATAACCAAAATTTCCTTAATACTGAGATAAGTACTTAAACTATTTATTCCGTTCTATTCTATTCTATGTTCAAGCCAAATGGGTTTTCATTTATCTCCATGCAGATCAGATTCCCAATCTTCAACCATGGGGTGTCATGGATTCGATCCAAAGTTGCGGCACATATCCTTCCCGACATTTGTCTCTCACCAAAGGTGGATAATCGTAAACCCAAGTGGGATAGCAGCTGGAGGCTAGGAAAGGATGTAACAGCGGTACTGGTGCGAGAAACACCAGGAATACATTACTAGGTGCTCCAGCCGCCGCGATATAACTGAAAAATTGTTAAAACCAGTGTTAAACCCCATTGAAACAAATAAAACTCCCTATGCAAAGTTGTGGCTCTTTACTCCCTATCTCATTACACATGATTGGCTTCTCTGAAATAAGGTCTTAATACTAGATTTGCGATTAGATACTTACAAGTCCCGTCTTTAAATTTACCAGAAATCTATTTTCTTTGATTGACTACAAATACAGAGTAAAGGGCAATCATTTTGAACGAAACTTGTCTAAGTCGTATATTGTAACTGAACTGTAAAGGACAATAGTCTTGGAAAAGCTAACAAGTGAAGTAATTTTGTATAATGGCTACCATTTTCTAACTACAATTTATTGCGTGACCTCACTCAAAACAGTTTTACGATTTCTCCGGCGTTGGTAACGCCATTTTCGTATGAACCATGCTCATTAAAGACCATAGAAAGCTCCTTTATGTCTGGGCACTCAAATGGCTTACACTAAATTTTAATAAGTTTAAAATTATCTGCCGCATGATCTTTTCATCAATTTCCTATGTACGTAAAGCAGACATTGTGCAGTCAATACTGTGTTTGTATTATTTGCTGATCGCATACAGAAATGATGAGTTAGTGTAAAATGATGAATCTAATCGGACTTGGCATCACAATGATGCTTTTTGATGCCCCTAAAACAATGCAATTGGGAAAACATTGTGTGAAATTTTTCACAGTGTTTTTTACTCAGAAAGTTGAAAAGATCTAAAATTTCATAAACTTTAACCCTTATCACGCTTAATCGTAAAACTTCTACAGATTTTGATTAAAACCAAAGGGCTGAAAGCACAGGAAGCACTAATTGCAGGTTTATATATCTTTTTAAAAGTTATCTTATAAACAGTACAGTTACAGAGGACAAACACAGCTAATTCACTTTCAATATGTAATGAATAATTTTCACAAAGTATTTCCAATTTCAATTTCAATTTATTAGAAGTTGGCGAAATCTGGCCGCAGTCCCTCACACAATTATTGATCAAACAAATGAGCCCTGGTGACAGAGACCCAAAGCACAGTTCATAAACTTCACCAAAAACTTCAAAAATATCCGGAGTCAAACCAAAACTGATACTGGTGAAGGTACATCCCGCCATAAACTACAATATTGGTCGAGGGTGCTGCGACTTGAGAGGCCTCTAAATCTTTAACGGACGGACAATCTGAAAAGAGACTAACTAAAGCAAGATACACCTGTTATAAGAAATCATGATGTTTTTTATAAACTAGATCAATACTCTTTAAATCTGCCATACCAAAACAAAACAAAAACTTGGAAAATCCCTTCATATATTTCCTCCTATAACCCATAAACGACCAAATGAACGTATGAAGTTTGAGAAACGAAAGTAAATTACAGAAACCTGTCAAGGACTACTGTTAAGAAATTCAAATTCCGAGAAAGGGGTGGACGCGGGAGGGTTATTTTTTTAAATGTCGGATGCCTAATTTATCACCTGGATATAATTTTAGCGACTTGCTGCTGTCAAATACAACATGAAAAGGAAGTAGAAAGAATGACCCAAAAGGATTTAATTTACACAAACGGACTATGTGCTGTCCCCGTAAAAGGTTTTAAGCCTGATTGCTTAAAACTTGTTAAATATCAAGAAAATTAGAACTCTATTAATTTTCACAAATGTATGCTATCTCGCTCAGCCACACATACAAATGTAAAACAAACCGGAAGCTTTTTCAAAAATAGCGTGGATGTTTTTTATAAACTACTAAACGTCCTACCAAATGCTTGAACCAGGAGATATCTTATTTAATCCATTCCCACACAACTATATATCTAAGATCGGTCAAAATTGAAATACGCTGAAGACGATAATTCATTTTCAATAGAGTTTTTATTTTTCTTTTTTTTTTATATAGAAAAGAGTGTGGAAAATGAATGAATTGCTTGATAAAAGCACTTTCCACAATGTTTTCAAAATCATTTTTCTTGAGGGGCGTAAAAGGAGGGCTTATGTTGGAAGGGGGTATCTCCATCAATTGTTCGCGTGGCAAACAAACAATCGTTTTAAATAAAAAGAAACAATGTTCTTCATGACACCAAAATGAGCTAATGCGGTCGAAGACTATTGTTATGATTTTTTACCCAAACCTGGCTGAGACCGTTCAACCGCTGGCCACACCCATTTAACTGTGAAAACTTGGTTTGTCTTGGATATCAAGGTACGTTTGGTTAAACAAGTATATCGGGCGCTGAAAACAAAACCGAATCCGTAGCTGATGACCTAAACTTAACATTCTTGTCATAGGTCGTCAGTTCCTTTCCTGTCTAAATGGACGATTTAATTGGTCAGCTGACTGATTGACAGCTACGATCGACAATTTTGTATATTTTATTCGTTTTATCAGATGATCTGAAATAATTTTAAAAAAGCTTTACCTGTTCATTAATTGTTTTGGTTCATCTCCCTAAGCCCCGACCATGGCGCAGTGCCAGCGTGTTCCGTGTTCATTCCCCGGCGAATATCCTTTCCGACATTTGTCTCCCACTAATGGGTGGATAATTGTAAACCTAATCAAGATGAGCAGCTGGAGGCTCGGAATGGATGTAGCTGTATTACTGGTGTGAGAAATATCAGGAGTCTATGGTTAGGTGCTCCAGCCGCCGCGATATTACTGAAATACTGTTTAAAGTGGGGTTAACCGACAATCCACAAATCAATTATCTCCTGGAGAGTTGGCGAAAAATCAGAAGGAAAATACGGACGACAATAATATACAAAACGACATAAATGATGTCAGAGGTTTTTATCTCTCAGACTTCTTAACCGTCTACCGATCATAAGGTCACGTGCCATCGTTCCGTATAGTATGCTGTTGTCTTTGACAAATGAGGATCTTGTCCGTCTCCCCCAGCTTTCGTATTATCATAATATATTGCTTACCAATATGTAGGAAATTAAAATGATTTAAAGTGTTGTTGGATTGGATTTTAATTTCGTTGACATTTTCTTGAAATCGCTGAGGTACAATGTAATTAAAAAAATCTCGTTTGCAAACATATCTTATTACTAAAGGAAATTTTTTTCATGAAATTAATTTTATTCACAATACAAAGGGGGTATTATCATATATATTTCTTTCAACCAAAAACTGGAAGAATATGTTATTTTTTTGTAATTAAAATATTTCATCACGATCCAAACTCAAATTACACAGACGCTTGTAGCCACCTTAACCCTTTTGGTTTTGCAAAATTTTAGACCTGTCCAAATTCAAAGGTTTGCTGATGAAAATTTAAAGTGGACCTCATTTAAAAAAAGTAATCATTCAGTAGGATAGAAAATTTTGTGGTAAAAGAAGAAAAGCAATTTACTTTTTGTCTACAATGTTTTCTCAATTATAAAATCAGAGGGACCTATAAACTATGGATTGAACAGAAAAGGGTTAAGGCAAACATTGCAGAAGCAGACCTCACACGAAGTCAAGTCCCCGTGCGAGTTTTTTTTATCACTAAAACTTGCATTAATATTCAGGTAGTGTCTATGCAAATAACACAATTCGGCGTGTTTGAGGCACCTAATTATAGACCGTCTTAATTGATGAAAAGATAGGACATTCTGTGTGTTTTTTATAAGGTTTGAGAAGAATGGCAAAATTGAGTTGACAATTTAATCCTCGCAGGATTAACAGTTTTGATGAATTGCAAGCCTCAAAACCATTCAGTGTGGGAAAAATATGGTTGCTTGTTGTTTCAATAGTCTGGATAGGCTTTTGCCAACATAAGGCAAATTAATGAATCTTCTCTATAAACTTACATAGCACAAGAAACACTATTTGCTCTTGTCATGCTGAACCCGGAATAATTGTCGATTTTAGTGATCAATATGTCTTTCATTTTGTCGACAACTAAAGCATATTTTTACTCTTGGCTCAACAACTTGCGAAAACAATGTTTTTGGTTATTCAATGAAAGAGTAATCGATCTTAGAAGAAAAAAACCCAAACAATTAGTTTATTTCACACACACACACACATATATATATGGGGGGGGAATCTTAAAGCACGCATTTTTGCTCTTGAATTACATTGCAACCTCGTCTGACGCCACCAGCCTCTTTGGCCCTGCGAAAGAGGTGGCGCGCAATGAACGAAATCTACAAACAAGATGAGTTTATCATTTTTATACTTTCACTGTTTTTCGTTGAAATTATCGAGTGATAATCTACCGAGATTTCTCGATTATCTACCGGAAAACATTAAAGAAGATAGTTTCATCATTTCAAACGTGTTTTCATTGAGCTTTTAAAATATTTATACGTATAATACAATCCAATCATAATGCACTTGTCTTGATGGCCACATCTTGAATTAAATGATAGCTGTTGAGACAAACGACTTGTGCTCACAATTATATCTGTAAACAATAACATTACCTCTGTTTTGAACCAGTACTTGGACAAAAGAGTTAAATTGTAATTCGTTGTTTCAGATCGAATGACTTGTTAGGCGTTCAATAATGAAACTGCATAATTTAGAAATTCTTCTATAACGGTAACAGAAGATGGATTAACTGGCAACAAAAGGATGGAAGATGTCTCACGATCTAGAAACGGGACATCGGATCGAAGTGGTCAAAACGGTGTGATATAGCGACCTAATCTCCGATTCGTATGTTAAGAAACGCTAAGTTTACGCAGAGCGTATTGCAATGATTGCCAAGTTCAATACACATGGCTTTCTTTCGCTTGAGCAGAACATTCTTCAATTGTTCCCAAATTGCGTAAAATAATTTATCTAACAAATCCCATGTATATTCATTTATATTTTAGATATTAAAAATTGACAGAAACTGGGTGACAGATGCATAGTATAAATGGTAAACATAAAGTATGATTTACAAAAATAATCACGTCAACTGATAAGCCACGGAGAATAACAACTGTACTAATGATTCTTTGTAGAGAGAGTTTCACAGATTTCTATCCATCTTTCTCTAGCGTATCTTCTATCGAATTCTTCTTGTAATCAGTTAATAAACGATGAATAGCAAGCTAGGTAATCAACTGTTGTTTTTTCATCATTCACACTACTTGATGAAATCAATTTCAGAGTGACCGAAGTGAAAATCTCAAGGCACTGACCTAAAGAGCAAAGAATGGTGGAAACGTAACCCTCTGTTACGAGTCTATCAAAGAGTATGAATGAATGAATGAATGAATAGGGTTTAAAGCCACTTTTAACAATATTTCAGTTATATTGCGGCGGCTCGAGCACGTAATCATAGATTCCTGGTATTTCTCACACCTGTACTACCACTTCATCCTTTCTGAGCCCCACTTGCTTCTCCCACTTAGGTTTATGATTATCAACCATTGGTGAGAGACGCATGTTGGAAAGGATATTCGCCGGGGATCGAACCCGGCTAGGAGTCCCACGCCCTACAACTGTGCTGTGGCCGCGGCTTATCAGAGAGAGGAGAAGGCTTTGGCAGCTTGCAGAACCTTGGACTCTGATCAGACTAAGAGGAGCCTTTAATTTTTGCACATGTTGATCATGCCGTACACTGGCTGAAATATACTCTCGTTTGCGGCCATAGGGCAGTTTCCAGCCACAGTGCATAACCGACATTTATCTCCAATCAAAGAGTGTTTAATCGTAAATCTAAGTGGGATTTGCAGCTGGAGGCTCAAAAAGGGTGTTGTTGTATTACTGGTGTTAGAAAGACCGGAGATCTATTGTTAGGTTATCCAGCCGCTGCGATGTGACCGAAATACTAATGAAAGTAATTGACCATTATAAAGAATGTCAACATCGCCATCGCAACGTTTGTCGACTTTCCAAATTTCAAAATTACAAAATTCTTTCTGTTGCTTTGACTGTTACATCGGTTCCAGGGTAAAGTCAACGACATTCGAATAGTAACCCGAAGTGGAGCGTGCAATGTCTTCAGCCAAATTAAATTTGTAAACGTCATAATTTCCCTTGTTGTGGTAAACCATGAGAAGTGTCTGAAATACCTCACGGCGTACCTACTTTGAGAAATGAGGCATACTGGTTGCAGTTGTTTCAAGGGGGGAAGCGGTTTATCGCCATTATTGATAGTATTTCAGTTACATCTGGGCGGCTAGAATACCTTACTATGGCTTCCTGATATTTTTCACACCACTTCTACCAATACATCCTTTCCGAGCCTCCAGCTTAGAAGGAAGAAAGGCTCTAATTAGATAGTTTGACAAGTTGATCTAATTTTGACATCTGTTATTAAGGTCAGACCATCATTCGCCTAAGGACTGTATTTTATATCGTATGCTCAACGATATAATTAACAAAAACAAAAGATTTCAAGGTCATGACCAAACCAGACATTTCCTTTAGACTTCTTCTACGAATTAGTAATTTTGAGAAATGTAAATTACATTTTCTCCAATGTTAGTCATACATGTTTTCATGGTAAAATAGTTTAATTGTTTACCAACCCGCAGTATCTTGATTGATTGAAAGAGGTTTAATGCCACTTTCTATAGTATCTGGAGCACCTAGCTGTGGATCCCTTGTATTTCTCACACAATTACTACCTCTACATCCTTTCATATCCGCTAATCCCTTATAGGTTTAGGATTATCCACCCATTGGTGAAGAACTTATATAGGAGAGGACATTCGCCGCAACTGGGGATCGAACCCGGAACTCCTTGACTAGGAGTTCAATGCTCTACCACGGCGCTATGGCTGCAGCCGCAGTATCTTGTGCGAAAATTCTTATTCGGCCCCCAAATCCTGTAGGCCAAGATATCTTTTTTGATCTTCCGACATTATATTAAATATCTGATCGACCGATCATAAAGACTATTCACTAGTTTAAAATGTCCTCAATTCATGGATTGAATTCGGTTTACCTCCAGTTTGAACTTTGCTTTTGTTTTATTTCGGAGATTGTTTTATCTAAACATGAATTGCTGCCACCCGCATAACCAAAACAATCAACATTCACAGCCACCAATCACCAGTTGCTCTTTCCACTTGGGCGCAATATCAATCATCCGCCATTTGGTTGGGAATATAACAAATGGTCATAGTTGACAATATGTTATAATCAGAAGCCATAACAATGGAATGAATTATTTATAGTTTCTACTTTCATGGCGGTACAATAAAAGTGCGGAAAATTATAAGTATACTTCTACAATCACCACGAAACTTGATATCTCAAAAATGCTAGTGTTAGTAGGTATAAACATGTTTAACAAATTACAAGAATATTCCTTTCAAGCCTTGTTCAATTTTAATGAATCGTTAATACTTATATGGAGGCGTACTTTTTCATAAAGTTCTTTCTCGTTGAAATCTCCTAACGATATGGATGGAAATTGATATTTACTGGAATCCGACCATCTGGTTATGTTTATAAATATTTCATGGAACATAATTTGAATTCCCGAAAGTTTCAAAGGGAATCCTGCATTAGCTGTTATCAGTATATCATTCTTTGATAAACAAATCCTAAATGACCTCTGCTCGATCCAGTACCATTTCAGAATATTTGAAGAATGGAATTTCCTAGTATATATTACTATTGTAAACAAGTTTGGTTGAAGGGAATATGAAAATTTGTAACGGTGAAAAATGAATTGATCAATATATCAGTTATACGGAATTTAATGTTATTGTGGTCATTTCGTAGCGGCCTGAGGACATAACCCCGACTTCCTTATATTTTCTATACCAGCATTGGTCAGCCCGGGGTCGTATCTGTAGCTCTATGATTCACAGTCGTACATTTTACAAGTTTAGCTACAGCCGCGGCAAAATGACTTATCAAACTAGGTGTTAAACTGAGAGTTTCAATGGACGCGAATGAAAATTCGAGGACAGAGCTAATTTACAATCGTCAGGAATGTCGATCAAATAAGTATCGTATGAAGTCTACAACTGTTTGTCACATGGGTTTATGACATACATTATGAAAGAGGGTTGAACTAAATTACGTTTGTTACCTTATATTACAGAAATGAACTTCAATGGGCGAAAATGACTTTTGTTAATTAACCAATCGCTGGCCCGGCCCACTTACTCAGTTGGCTCCACCCACTGACTCCAACAAGAAGTTCCACTATGATTTTAAAAGGCTTCATTTTGCAAAATTTATGGCCAGTAACATGCAGCAAAACAAAGATGTTTCACCGTAATGTCGACCAATGTCGGAACTCAAAGTTCGCTTCCGGTCTAAATGAATAATTTGACAGGTAGACTGATTCCTTGACTGTCAGTAGCGATTGGTCAATTACATGTAACATTTACAAAAAGAACATATGTTGAATTTTTGTAAAAAAAGAAAAAGAAAACAGAGAAAAGAAATGCATTCTGTACATGTAAATCGCTCGAGAAGTTTCAAACTCCGTAGATAATGACAAAGATATACAATAATCAACAATTTCAACAAAAATCTAATGATCGTTATACAAGAAACAGTGACAAAAAACAATAATGTGAATGTTTATAGGTTAAAGGGAGTATTCGAACAACATGGTTTTGCCGGATTGCTTTATTATTCAAATTTACAATCTTAGAATTATTTAAATCACTACAGGTTTCATATGTAAACATGTTATGTTGAACAACTCGCTGATAAATTAATTTACTTTGACGCTTCGAACACATGCTGATTTTGAGTACTTTTTAGCTAGCACAGACAAAATTTTGAAACCGTCTCGAAGTTCAACGAGTGCAAACTGAAACTGGAGGCTTAACCACTAAATCTGTTACATGCCTACGCCAGAAAAATTAGTTCTAATGAATTTCAGGAATATTGAAAACTCCTCCAGCATATTCACCTCGTCGATATTTTTAGCTCACTTGAGTATCTCAAGAAAAAAGCTTTGGAAAACATTGTGGACAATGAAGAAATTGCTTGTAACAAGCAATTTCTTCATTGTCCACAATGTTTTCTACGCAACATATTTTTCAAATTCAAACAACTTGAAATTGTCGTCTGCAGCTTCTTTAAATTTGAACCAGTCTAAGATTTTGTGATGTTGTAACGGGTTAACTCCATGGTTACTATTACCTCATTTATTTATCGTGATGACCTTTGGCAAAGAAGATTACTTAACAAAACCACGCTTTGCTAACTTACAGAACTTTCAGTACTTTGATTTTTTCCAGCCATTGGAACGTTCAAACCGATTAGGCCTTCAGAGAAGGAAAAAATGGAGTCTGCTCGTATATTTTAATTTTTGCTGGAGGATATTTGGACCTAAAACCCCCAATCTTTTAGGCATATGTTTTGAGCTAACTCAGTTCAATGAAACCATATATGGTCTTTGGCTCGCATGGATAGTACACATCTCGATTTTTTTTCTGTAAAAACTTTTGCAAATCGTGTTAGAATTATTGTTGAAATATGTAAGATCTTTGGTAAACCTAACTATAGATTCCTGACGTTTCCCTCTCCACTAAAATAAAATAAAAACAAAATACCCCTAGAAAAAACAAAACAAAACAACAAAAACAAAAAACAATTCTAATTAGTATTTGCCGATAGATGTAAATTGACCAGTAAATTTTTCCCGAGCCGGGGTTCGAACATTCGACTCGTTTCCGGCCTTGAACTGATCTCTTGATGTCGGGAGCGAGTTTGAAAACAGACGAAGATTAAAATGAGATTAAAGATCAAATTCGCTGATTATTGGTAAAGAAGTCGTTCACCTACATAAAACCATTGATTGTTACCGACCTAGTTTTCCTGTCTGAAACTCCATTAATGATCGGAATCATTAATTGAAGGATGATTTTAGAGGCGCCGTAATATAAACTTTTCCCTTTGATCAAACAGCCTACATTGTCTTTTGAGGACCTTTTTTACGCACGAGATAATTGAATACATTTACCTAAAAATTGATTATTGTTGGTATTCTAGGAATGTGATGACGAAAGAAAATGTATTGGAAAAATTCAATGAAAAGAGAAAAGGGGATGGGAGGGGTGTAAATAAATATAAATGATTATTTACGAACTAGATACTATTAATTATATTAAGGATGGAGTCACTGGTGATTTTCATGTCGTGGTTCATCGATATCTCTAAGAAAATAATTAAGAGATTATGAAAAATTTCTTTTTTCATAAAGGTGTGGCAATAATATTCATTTTTTTATCCCAATATATTTAAGAGATGAAGAGAATATTTATCGTTTCGTGGAGGTATGAACCGAAAAAACTAATCAAACTAAGTTTTTTCGGTTCATACCTCCATGAAAATAAAACATATTCTCTTCATTTCTTATAATTTAATAGCAAAAGCAAGAACTTTACAAATTTTGATACATTTTTGTATGGGACTATTTTGTTCGGAAACATACAAAAAAAAAGCTGCGTGCTTAAAATTTTGTTCATGGAGGTATGAACATTTTTTTCGACCAATCAGAACTCCCGTGGACGAATCTAAATATTAAATTATAAAGCTGCGAAGTAGCGTGATAAGTTTTTTTTTTTATTATTTTCCGTTCCTCTATGACAAATTACTTTGGCTTTCTTATCTATGATTTAATACAATCAAGTCGTATTTTTCTGAAAAATAGAAAAAAAAAAAAAACAACAAAAAACAAACAAACAAAAACCACGCAAATATTTAAAATAGTGTGGGACAATTCTATTTTGGTACTACCTTGGACGCAAAAAAAAAAAAACAAAACAAAAAAAAACAAGAGGACATTGATGGTCCTCAATCGCCCCACTTAGAATAATGGTTTATGGCTTTATGATATATACAAAATAGCAAAGCCCTCTCTCCCATTATTTTGTTTGGAGAAGATGTTTAAGGATTTTCTCTGTTAATCCTAGGTATAATGATGATCCCACCATATAGCACTAATTTCCTGAATATGGAAATGCTTTGAAGTATAGACATCAATAGATACCAAATATCAAAGCTCTAGGCCTAATTGTTTAGGAGAAGAAGGTTTCAAAGATATCATTCTTTATTTCTTTCTAAAATTAGGGATTGCATATAAAAGGGCTTATTTTCAGAGAACGGTAATTCTTTGAAGTATTTTGGTAGAGGGTCAATAGCTGATGATATGTACCAAAGATCGAAGCTCTAGACCTTATCGTTTTGGAGAAGAACGTTTCAACAGATTTCCTTCTTTATTCGTTTGAAAAATCATGGATCCCACAGAAAAGGGCTAATTTTCAGAATACGACAATTCTTTAAGTGTTTTGGTAGGATCAATAGGTAATGATAGATGCCTAATATAAAAGCTCTAGGCCTTATCGTTTGGGAGATGAAGACTTTAAAAGAGTTCATTCTTTATTCCTTTGTAAAATCAGGGATCGCACAGAAAAGGGCGAATTTTCAGAATACGACGATTCTTTGAAGTATTTTGGTAGAGGATCAATAGGTAATGATACATACCTAACATAAAAGCTCTAGGCCTTGTCGCTTGGGAGAAGAAGACTTTAAGAAAATTCCTTCTTAATTCCTTTGTAAAATCAGGGATCGTACAGGAAAGGGATAATTTTAAGAGAACGATAATTCTTTGAAGTATTTCGGTAGAGGGTTAATAGATGGTGGTATAAACCAAATATCAAAGCTCTCGGCCTTATTGTTTTGGAGTAGAAGATTTTCAAAGATTTCCTTCTTTATTACTTTTTAAATTTGGGGATCGCACAGAAAAGGGCTAATTTTCGAAGGACGATAATTCTTTGAAGTATATTGGTAAAGGGTAAAAAGGTGACGATATGTACCAAATATCAAAGCTATTGGCCTTATGGTTTAGGGGGAGAAGATTTTCAAAGATTTCCTTTGTTTAATCAGGGGTCGCACAGAAAAGGGTTAATTTTAAGAGTACAGTTTCTTTGAAGCATTTAGGTAGAAGGTCAATAGCTGATGACATGTACCAAATATCAAAGCTCTAGGCATTATGGTTTAGGAGGAGAAGAATTTTAATAGTTGATTACGGATGGACAGACGGACTGATGGACAGACGGACAGACGCACGCCGGACAATTACCGATCAAAATAGCTCATCTTGAGCACGTTGTGCTCAGGTGAGCTAAAAAGAACTAAATGAACAGCAGCAACAGAAACAACAACATCATTACTCCAAGACCACCAGGACTACTACAGACATAATAAGCATACACCATTTGAATAACATTTAGCGTAACAGACCAATTGAATAACATTTAGCGTAACAGACCAAAAACAGCTTGTACAAGTTATTGTGTTCACTATTTTGTCCCACTGTAGTGAGTCTTCCGCCGTCAATTTCTTCAATCGACATGAAAACACACACACACGCAGAAAATAAAACAAAACAAAAAAAAACAAACAAACAAAAAAAAAAAAAAACACGCACCAAAAATGTTCAATTTTGATCAAGTATTAGCAGAGATGTTCCTCAGGTGATCGGTTTTTAAAAAGGCTTCGATAATTAAAGATTGCGAGATCCTCTCTCTTCAACTTTGACCAAAAATGAAATACGAATTTAAAAAAAAATCTCCTGACCCAGAAGGCGGATAAATATTTGTTAATCGTTACGAAAAAATTCAATGCATAGACTATGAGGGGGAGGAGCAGACCTTTAAAACAACAACAACAAGAAAATCCCAATATCTCCTCACAAACTATACGTCGACCATTTCAACTTTATTTGATAGGAAAGCTCCACCAAACCGCTATGCGTAACCGCGCATTTGACGCCCATGAGAAATTAATTCTAGAAATATTGTGAAAAAAGAAGTTGCTTTTTACAATTAATTCTTTGTGATGGTTCAGTTACAAAGAATGCTTTTTTAAACTGTATCTCCTACCAACCTGCTGATCTGATTCGCTAAATTATAGAAAACTTGTTGAATCAATAAAAATCCATCAGCTATCCCGCATTTTTACCACCTCCCATCCCAAAGAAAGAAAACTTCATTATCCGCAATGTTTTCTTTCCCTAAAGACAAAGAATGTTAAAACTTAGCCAACTAAAACTTGTCTTCTGTAACTTCTTTGAATTTCGGACATTCTACAATTTGGAAGTCTGGGAATGGGCTAATAGTTACTTCTATGTGCCAAACCACTATTGGTCGAGTGGTATTGGTACTTGACTCGTGATCTGAAGGTCACGGGTTCGAGCCCAACCGTCACCGAGGTGTGTTCATGGGCAAGACACTTAATAGCCAGCCTCAGTCTACCCAGCTGTAGAAGTGGGTAGCAGTGGGGATAAGCCACTGCCTCTCTTTCAGGGACGTGAAAACATCTGGTTTGTGTGTTCGAGAGCGACTCTATAAGCTTAAAGCTTTCGTCGCAATCGAACTAAAATAAATTAGTATAAACTAAACCACTATTGTTCTATTTCTTATGGGCGACCAGAGTCAAGGGTACTTCATTTTGTATCCTCCCCGGACAATCTTAGGTAACACATCAGTGAAGTGGTTTCGATGAGGTATCGAAATCAAAGAACTGAAAGTACTGTTAGCTAGTTAAGTAATCTTCTTCGTCAAAGGTCATCATGATAATTAACCAAGGAGTTAACCCATTCCAACACAATCCCTAAATTTTACCCCCTTAATAAAATAATTGTGGAAAACAATGTGGAAAATGAAGAAATTGCTTGTTACAAGCAGTTTCTTCATTTTCCACATTGTTTTCTACCTAAAGAGATAAATATTTTAGACTTTTTAACCGATTGAAATTGACGTCTGCAAATTCACAGACGAATCTGATCAGAGTTATTGTTTTAGCAAGATGTCATCAAGTGAGTTAAAAATACCTAGAAGATGAACTTGCAGACAGGGTTTCCAATATTCCTGAAATACACAAGAACTACTTTTTATGGCGTGGGCATTTAAAGGATTTAGCGGTTAAGCCTCTAATGGCAGTTTGAACTCGTTGAACTTTGAGGCGACCTCAAAATTTTGTCAGTTAACTAAGACGCTTTGCTTGCTAAAAAGATAGAATAGATCAATTTAGATGAATTACACTTAGTATAATTTCTTAATCATTTCAAGAACAACCACGTCGTCGCCGATTTTGAAAAAAATAACAACAAAACAGAAACAAAAAATACAACTTGAATATCCCAAGCTTGCATCGTCACTTTTGCAGGCAGCAGGAGTGTATTGTGACAAGAAATATTCATTTGAATAACGCTAAAAACTTCTTTCAACATTCGAGGAGATTTCGATCCATTTTCCTGCCAAGTGCCTTCATTATGTAGCAATTACGCAATCCAAGATTTCCCTCTGTGGAGTTCGTGAGGAATTCTAAGGATCACAACTTAATGAGGTCAAAAATAACATTGTTACGGAATAGTTACAAATGGGTTTACGTAACTTTATTTTTCGAAATCAAGCTTATTTCTTTCCTGAATGCTCACAACAAACGGTTGTTGATGGCCATAGATTTTGAAGAAAAAATGTTATTTTATAATATTATCTTATTTATTATTTTATAATTCTTCAGTTTTTATAAAGTTTCAGAATATTTAAGATGCAAGAACCGCTACGAGAATTAGGACCGACCTACGTCAAAGAATGTTCATGAGTTTTGGGAAAAGAATCCGATTTTTAGTAATAACATGTCATAGGTTGGTGCCCAGAAATACTTTTTTGAAAAAAGAAAAAATATGAAAGAATATGTTAATATATATGATTTTGCTTTTCTATGCAAATTCAAAGAAATGATCATTTTGCCTATCTTTTGACAACAGGCGGATCGCTGACGGATCACTGATCCTGTTTACTGACTCACACTAACTGACTATGATGGTCACACCAACTGACTAAGCTGGTCACGCCCACTGACTAAGCTGGTCACGCCAACTGACTATGCTGGTCACGCCCACTGACTATGCTGGTCACACCAACTGACTAAGCTGGTCACGCCAACTGACTATGCTGGTCACGCCCACTGACTATGCTGGTCACACCCACTGACTATGCTGGTCACGCCCACTGACTAAGCTGGTCACATTAACTAAGCTGGTCACGCCCACTGACTATGCTGGTCACACCCACTGACTATGCTGGTCACGCCCACTGACTATGCTGGTCACACCCACTGATTATGCTGGTCACGCCCACTGACTAAGCTGGTCACACCCACTGACTATGCTGGTCACGCCCACTGACTAAGCTGGTCACATCAACTAAGCTGGTCACGCCCACTGACCATGCTGGTCACACCCACTGACTATGCAGGTAACTCCCACTGTCTGCAAGTCACGCCCACTGACTATGCTGGTCACGCCCACTGTCTATGCTGATAACGCCCACTTACTATGCCGGTCACGCTCACTGACTATGCTGGTCACACCCACTGACTATGCTGGTCACGCCCACTGACGAAGCTGGTCACGCCCACTGACTAAGCTGGTCACGCCCACTGACTATGCTTGTCACACACATTGATTTTGCTGGTCACGCCCACTGACTTTGCTAGTCACGCCCACTGACTCTAATAGGATGTTCCAATTAGAAAATAACACACCAAACAGATAACAGAAATCTATTCTCAAAATATTCTATTTTGTGTAAAATCGTGTGCTGTTATTTTTAACACACCAGTATCTTCTCAAAGGCAAGAGATTTACGCTCAGTTTACTTATGAAATATCAAACAATCTGCAGTCTATCTACCAATAAAAGGCTTTCGGAAATCAGCTTTAAAATGAAACGATTTGAAAGGAGATGTTTGTTACAACAACCCCCATTCAATTGTATATCATTTGAAAGCAATGAAACTTAAACATTAAAAAAGTTGTACTAGAGCAATCGCATTTGCCTGAAATTTCGTTATATTACTCTATCGGAACGCATATATATTAATTTCTTGTATGTATATCGATTGCTCGGAGACGGGTGAGTGGACAGTTAAGAGTGCATCCCATGTGATTATTGCAAAATATACTAAGGGAAAAAGTTTAGCAATTTTTTTCGACCCAAATTATTTTTCAACGTAAATGTATAAACCTTATAAAATCAGTCTCGTTTGCAATTTTTAAAAGCTAACTAACTAATTATGCATCAAGAGCACGTTTTCCTCGCTTCTAAAGGCTGTCTGACGCAGTTTTGCTGAAACACGTTCTGCACGTGCTTCCACATGTACGTGAAGTCTATATCTACAATAACTATCCCAGTTTATTGGTTAGCATCAATAGCAAGATAACTCATTAAAACATTTAAAAAATCAAATGGGACGTCGCCCAGGGCTTAACTTAGACCAACGGAACGTAGTCATCGGTATGTTGGCTGGTGGTATGATGGTAAAAGAGGTGGCTGAACATTTTGGCGTGAGCCAAAGTTCCATTTCAAGACTTAGAAAAAAGTATCGTCAACTAGGCACCGTCAAAGACAGGCCACGTTCAGGCAGGCCACGTAAGACTACCCAACGTGAGGACAATTACATCGTGACGTGTTCACGGCGTAATCGCTTCCTCAATAGCACTCGTATAGCCGGTTTGGTCCGAAATGCAACGGGAACACGGGTCTGTGCTCGTACTGTAAGAAACAGACTTCGCTCGGCACGTTTTCGCGCACGTCGACCTTACGTTGGCATTCCTTTGACACGTGCACACAGACATGCAAGATTGAAAGGGACAAGGGTACACCGTCGATGGCCAAGACGAATGTGGAATCAGGTCCTATTCACAGACGAATCCCGTTTTAATTTGATGTTTACGGATGACAGGGTACGTGTGATGGCGAAAGGATGGATCCCGCCAACGTCATTCAACATGACCGTTTTGGGGGCGGCAGCGTCATGGTCTGGGATGGTATATCATACCGTGGCAAGACTGACTTGGTAGCTATTCAGGCAAACTTAAATGCCGTTCGATACTGCACCGAAATTGTCCAGCCAGTGGTATTGCCGTTCTTGCGTCAAGGGCTTGCCACCATTTTTCAGCAAGATAATGCCCGCCCACATGTTGCTCGGCACACGTTGGACCTTTTACAGACTAATAATGTTGATGTTTGATTGGCCAGCCAAATTATCGGATCTGTCTCCGATCGAACACCATTGGGACCATCTGGGTAGGAGAGTAAGAGACAGGAATGACGTTAATAACGTTAGAGACTTGGAACGTTTTCTTCGTCAGGAATGGGGTCGTATCCCTATGGCCATTAATCGTAGGCTCATTTTAAGCACGAGAAGACGCTGTGATGCCGTTATTGGCGCAAACGTGGACACACAAGATATTAAATCTTTGTGTTACTTTTACTTCCCTACCCCTACCATGTTCGACGCTGTACAACAAACACGTATGACCTTGAAGTCATCTGTTTTTTTCAAATACTGTGGCTAACACATCGATGTGTGAAAATATGATTTGAATCCAAAGCTAGACACCGGAGAAATTGGCTGTAACGTACGAAATTGCTAAACTTTTTCCCTCGGTATATTTTTCTGTAAATACCAATTTTAACCTTTATAGTTTAGATTCTTGTTAAATCGACATTTTATAAAGGATGACAAAATATGATTTGATTAAGGCGAGGATGCGAAACCGGAGAAATTGGTTGAGCTATATTGTTAAGAGATTGTTTTTCCGTTACCGCGTTATTCGCGATCTCATTTTGTCGCTGTAATAGATTAAGGAGACAGGTATAAAGATACAGGGGTAACACGATATGCCTCGATTTTATGGCTTTATAGTAACCATAAGAATATAATGCAATTAAGCGATGAAGAGAATATTATCTGTTTTCATAGCAGTATGAAACGAAAAAACTAATCACATCGCGAAGCGGATTCATACTTATATGTGCTTAGTTTTTTCGTTTCATATCTCCATGAAAACACAAAAAAATATTCTCTTCATTTCTTATAATTAAATTACACAAAGCCAAAAGAAAAAAAAAACCCAACCGAACAAAAAAACAACACAAATATTTCACAAATTGGATACATATTTATGGAAATATTTCGTGTGGAAGCATACGGAATAGCCGAGTGCTCAATATTTTGTTCATAGAAGTAAGAATAAATTTCTTTGGTCAATCAGAACACTCGTTTTTGATAGTCGAAAGTAATAATTAATTTTTATTATATACCTATAAATGATATGGATTAAAATCTGGCTATCTTATACAACTCGACAGAAAAAAATCAATATTCCGCGTGTACCAAAAAACCCTATTTTGAGTACCGTCAAACACGGACTACTCTTTTGTGTATTGACGTTCGTTTTTTTTTGTTTTTTTTTTTTCGGAAAGTTGGTTATTTCTTAAATAACTCCAATCTGTCAACAATTCTCTTTCTGAGTTCCTTCCATTTCTATATATAGGAAATATTTCAACAGTGTCTTTTTCTATGCGTTTTTATCGTGTTCGAGAATCGTGTGTAAGTATTTTATTGGTTGAAATGAAAGGAACTCAGAAAGAGAAATGTTGACAGATTGGAGCCGACACAACATTAACAAAGAATGGCGGCATTGTTATCCCCCAATAAAAGTTAACTCACGTTAAAAGACACGTTTTTCGTGTTGTAATTCGGTAAGACAAAAATAAGATATTGCACTTTCTGTAGACGATTTTATTCCCAAAAGTGCAGAGTGCACTGATCTGTATCCCATCGTTCTGTAGCTGGGTCATCAATTATCACTGAAGCTATACGTAAAAATGTTCGAGTATTTATTATACTTCAAAATTCTTTGGTTTATGTTTCTATATCTGCTAGTATACGACATATTTCTCCCCAATGTCTATTTAACATATTACTACAAACAAAATTTTAGACTCGTCCGAATTGTAAAAGAACCTGTGAACCTTATTTCAAGTTGATGGAATTTTATATTTATTGGTCTTCTTGGATAGAAAACATTGTAGATATAAAGAAATTGATTGACACAGGTACTTTCTTCATTTTTCATTATATTTTCCAAAGCTTTTTCATTAGTGGAGTAAAAAGGGGGGATTGTGTTGGAATGGGCAAATTTCTCCACGTATATGATATCATTTATTTCGATTTTTACCCTTTTCTCCTATAAGCTTCTAATTCCCTTCTTTCATGCAGATTCACCAACTGACCAATCGCCGCTGTCAATCAAATAATAAGTCGACCAATGGAATTATTCATTTAGAATGGAAGTTCAGTTTGATCTCCAACATTGGTCGCCATTTAGTGAATCATTTTTATTTATTTCATTTTTTCTTTTTTTGTTATATGACTTAAATGTCGTACCTAAATCTAATTCAAGCTGTAACTACGAGGTTTAGGCCGCCAACAAACCATTCTACTTCTTTGTAACATGCTACTTGCCGTAAATTTTGCTAAAATAAGGCCGCTAGAAATCGAAGCGAATCTTCCTTTTTTGAGTCAATGGGTGAGGGCAAATGAGTCAGTGGGCGTGGGCCAGCGATTGGTCAAATATTTTCGTCTAATCTGTATTTTATTTCACGTATACTTGATTGTTTCAAAGAAAGTAAAGTGTTCGAACTTAAATCTCTTTATTTCACGTATACCCGAATGTTTCAAAGAAAGTAAAATGTTCCAACTTATCTCTATTTTATTCCACGTATACCCGTTTGTTACAAAGACAGTATAGTGTTCAAACTTATCTCTATTCTATTCCACGTATACCCGATTGTTACAAGGAAAGTAAAGTGTTCCGACTTATCTCTATTTTATTCCACGTATACCCGATTGTTACAAAGAAAGTAAAGTGTTCTAAAACGTCAATAATTGAATCAGAAGTCGTTCACCTACATTTAATGATCGATTGTTACCGACCCGGTTTTCGTGTCTAATGTACTGTAAATGATCTGAAACATTAATTCAAGGATAAATTCCGATGCCTCCGAGGTCTTAAATTTTTACTCCGATTGAATAAATTTCTCTTCCTTCATGAAGTTTCTACATTTGCATTATTTATCTAAAACTTTATTGACTTCAAAGAAGAGAGAGAGATAAAGGGGAGAATGAGATAGAAAAAGACAGAAAGAGACGAAGAGGGAGAGACACTAAGAGAGAGAGAGAGAGAGAGAGAGAGAGGGTGAGTGAGTGAGAGAGAGAGAGAGCGAGCGAGAGAGGGGTTAAATCACACCCAACTTTGCCGAAACGAAATTTAAAGTTAGGAAAAAGACTGTATACTACTATATTCAAAAATATCAATTTCCAACGTTCTTAAAACTCTTCCATAGAAAATCGTATTGCCATGCTGTTTTATCAGTTTAAAAACCATTATTACCAAACAAATGACTGTACAGACCGTTGATGAATAATACAAAAATATAAATATTCAGGTTATGAAAATTATCATTATGTACTTTCTATTTACAGAAAAAACCATAAACAAAAGAGAAAGAAATAAAAAGAATACACAATAACAACAAAATAAAACAAAACACGAACAATTACATACACACTCACACGGTTATGCCGCTTATGTTAACGATAAAAAAAAACACTTTCAGGTTAGACGTATAGATATATTATATAATTCATGTATCATATTTGGAAACAATTTTAAAGTTGGTTGTGGTGATTTATGTTTCAGTGCTAATTATAGAAATGTTATCATAACTATGATCATAAAAGTATCATAATATCAGCAAAATGATTTTCATGGTTTCATATATAAACCGTCGTGTAAAAGGAATTAAACCGAACATTCAGCTAAACACGCTTTTGAAATTCAAATCCAGTATAGAGGTCAAGCAACGATTGTATTTGGAATAAAAATGTTATTTAAATAAACATTTCTAGATTGAGAAACTTTCCAGAGGATGAAATGTTTCGAACCTGGGCATTCATCTTTCCTATACGTTAGTGTCATTCACAAACAACACGAAAAAGATGCCGCTTGTAATACGAAACCTAATTCGAGTCAAACAAAAAAGTAATCTGAGAACTTTTAAAATAGTTTCTTTGTAACTTTGTTTGAATTTGACAGTTCTAATTGTTCATAGATACCACCTCAATTGACGAGTCACAAACAGAAATATGATTTTCCTGACGTGATTATGTAAATACCTCCATATTTTTTACTGATATGCACGTACTAAAATAGGAAACAATACATCAATAATGTAACTGACACCACTACGCACTTAAATGGAGAACATTGCAATTATAGACACCAAAATTTACTAAATTTGGGTAACTGCAATACCTCAATGATTTTACTTACACGGATACGTACTAAATTAGGGATAATTGTAATACATCTTTCATTTAACTGACACCACTGCTTTAGAAATAGAGATAACTGCATTCTTCCATAATTCTACTGACATCAATACGTACTCAATTAAGAATAACTACAATTCATAGAATTACTAACAGCAATACGTACCCAATTAAGAATAACTGCTATAACATCATGCATTTAATTACATGGATACGTACTAAAATAAGGCTGCAATATATCTATATTTTTTTCTGTAAACAATATGTACTAATTAGGAGATGATTGCAATATCATCATGATTTAACTGACAACAATACGTACTAAAATAGGAATGCACGTAACACCGCCATGATTTAACCGATACCAATACCTAATGAAATAGGAATGCATAAAACACCTCCATGATTTATATTACATGGATAAGTACTGAATAAGGGATAATTTCAATATCCCCATGATTTTACTGACAGCAATATTTACTAAGATAGGAATGCATGCAACACTGCTATGATTTAACCGACATCAATACGTAGTTAAATAGGAATGCCTGCCATGATTTTACTCACACCAATACGTACTGTATTAGGAATAACTAAAAATACTTAAACCAAAACGTACTATGCTATGAATCTCTGCAATACCTCCCTGTATTTACTGACAAGAGTACGTTCTAAAGTAGGTATTACAACAAACCTTCATTAATCTAACGGACACCAATGTGTACTAAAATAGGGTTACCTGCAATACCTCTATTATTTTACTGACACCAATATGTGATTAAATAAGAATAAAAAAAGATAATATTTCAGATCATGTCAGGTAATTAATGGCGGTATTATAATTAATTGCAACATAAAGATGAATACGTCCTGTAATTGGATTTATATTGTTACCTCCAAGATTTAACTTACACGGAAACATACTAAGATAGGGAAAACTGTAATACTTCAATGTATTCACTTACACGGGTACGTACTAAACTTGGGATAATCGCAATACCTCCATGATCTAATCATTTAACTTACACCACTGTGTACTAAAAAAACAGATAACTGCAATATTTCCAGGGTTTACTTACACGGATACGTACTAAAATAGGAATAACTGCAATACCTCATTGATTTATAACTTACACCACTGCGTACTAAAATATAGATAACTGCAATATTTCCAGGGTTTACTTACACGGATACGTAATACAATAGGAATAACTGCAATACCTCATTGATTTATAACTTACACCACTGCGTACTAAAGTTTATTATTTAATCAAACGGATACGAGCTAAAATAAGAAGAACTGCAATAACTCCATTTTAACCTGATACAGATAGGAACTAAATTCAATACCTGAATGATTTGATAGACACGGGTACGTACTAAAATGGTAAAAACTACAAACCTCCATCATTTAACTGTCACGGATGTGGTCTAAATACGGGTAACTTCCACATCTCTATGATTTTACTGATGGGTGTTCGTCCTTACGACATAACGCAATAATTCCAGAAATATTTACGAAAGTCACCCACCATCATTATTGGAGAGACAAATAAAAGGAGTTTCCTAATTTTAATCGATAAATTACTTTTGCTCGTGCAAAATTATTATTTCACAAAACTTTCAGCCATTTTTCCAATCGGCAGATAACTGTATTTCAAGACGGAATGTTATAAAGCATAATCAATTCTTTAAAACGAGGCCTACTTGTCGAGTCTTCAATAATTTACTCTTTGAATTTTCAAAAACAAGCGTTCTGATTGGCTGAAACAATGATTCATACGTCCGTGAACAAAATTTTGAGCATGCAGCTATTTTGTATGTTTCCGCACAAAATAGTTACATAAAAGAGTATCAAAATTTGTAACATATTTGCTTTCTTTGCTTGATATCATTTAATCATAAGAAATGAAGAGAATCTTTCTTGTTTTAATGGAGGTATGAAACGAACAACATTATCTATTAATCCACGTCCCGTATTCATACAGTGTGATTATTTTTTTCATTTCATACCTCCAGAAGAAGAAAAAAACAGAAAGTTATTCTCTTCATCTCTTAAGATAAGCTTCAAAACGATTTTTTACACTTAGATACGTATGACTTTTAAAAGGGTCAATGAAACATTCTCTTTTATTAACGTAACTGTTCGTGATATTCATAGATAATTTTAATCTTATTTCCTCAATATGCCAATGTCCTTTCGAAACTACCGAACACAGAGACGTATAATTATCTATTTATAATGGGCCCGGTAATACTCGTAAAAGTTAAAGTTGTTTTTAGCTAGCAAAGCGTCAGCTTTGATAGCTTAAGTAAACAGACAAAATTTTGAGGTCGTCTCAAAGTTCAACGAGTGCAAATCGCCACTGGAGGCTTAACCACCAAATCTTTGGAATGCCTACGCCGTAAAAAATAGTTCTTTTATATTTCAGGAATATTGCAAACTCTATTCAAAATGTAGAGAACTCTGTCAAAAGCATGCTATTTAACCCATTCCCAGCCGATTCCGCTTTTTAAGCATCTAAAGAAAAAAGCTTTGGAAAACATTGTGGACAATGAAGAAATTGCTTGTAACAAGCAATTTCTTCAATGTCCACAATGTTTTCTTCCCAACAAAGGAAAGATTTTCTAAATTCAACCATGTTTTGCTAGCTTACAGTACTTTCAGTACTTTGATTTTTCATTCCTAGGCAACTCTTTACACTTGCATTAATCCTTGTCCTAAATCCCCTTAGTTCCTGGTATTTGAAAACTTTACTATAGGCAACGGTCAGCCTGAATATAAATAATCATGTAAAGGTCGATCTTTGTATTCGCTCCATTTTTATTACTTTTTACTATAGGAACATTTTGCTCGTCAATTGACCAATCGCTGGCCCCTCTAACTTACTGGCCACGCCTACTAACTCCAACAGGAAGTCTCGCTTAGAATTTAAAAGGCGTTGTTATGCAAAACTTATGGCGAGCAGAATACAACAAAATGTGAAAAGTTGGTTGGCGACTTAAACGTCGTAACTACAGCTTGAATAAACTGTAATTACGACGTTTAAGTCACCAAACCAACAAGAAGTCTTGACAAAAATGACGACCAATGTCGGGAATAAAAACTCATTTCTGGTCTAAATGAATAATTTCATTGGTCGACTGGTTATTTGATTGACAGCCGCGATTAGTCAATTAACAAAAGGGTTATAACGTAATTATCTCTAGGTTCACTCTATAAATTCTTATCATCATTGATGACACAGCATCTTTAAATGAGAGAAGAACATGGTTTTTCATAACTTGTATTTTATAAAATGCTTTGACTCGCACAAAACTTTATGATGGAATATTTATCGGTTCATGATAACAAGAGACCAATTAAGCTAATTTAATCAAATGCCATCAATATGTCAACGTCCTTTCAAACTAATGCATACATAGACGAATAATTATCTGGTCCTCATGTGTCTGTTTAATGTCAGTTTGATTTACTTATATCAAAGTGCTGAGAGCATCGCGTTGTTCCATTAAAGTCATTCATCATTTTTGTTTTCAAATAACGGTAATTCTATGATTAATCATCTATCCGTTGACAAAACGGAATTTGTCCATTGCTACATCAACTGAAATATTATTGGATTTATGATCATATTTGTACATTTTTTCACAAAAATTAGATATTTAATTATATTCCATTTGATTTTTTCCCTAAAAGACCAACTATTTAAAGTTTGTGGGACAAGAAAGTACGTTTATAGGTTCCATATATTTTAAGAATGGCGTACTGATGTAAGTCAATTAACCACAATTCCAATAAGATTTACAAAGTTTCGGGAATACTAATTTAAAACAACAACAACAACGACAACAAAGCATACATGACAGGCACTGTATCGTTAAAACTATCTTAAATGCAATTATGTTAGGAATCAATACTGATGTAACGCAAAGGCTCTGTACATACCGTATAAGAAAGTAATTTTCTTTTTGTGAAGTGATCATTGATGTCTTTAGCGCCAGAAGTGCAAACCTTTTACAAAACATAATCCTGTCACGTTGCATAACGGATGATCCGGAACCTAGCTTTAATTATCAAGAAATGCATTTTTTTCGACTACAAGAGTTGCTTTCCTGATATGATCACCGGATTTCTCAATTCGAACACAGTGGCTGATTTCTAGAAACCTGAAAACCTTTTTTCAATTTAAGGCGTCTCAAGAAACATAGTTGGTTCAAATTTTTCAGATGCTTTCAGGGAAGGCGGAAGCGACAAATTCATATTTTGCCTGAAAATGAATGACTTTTTGAACATTTTTTCGTCATTATGGTTTAAGATAGAGAGAAATCAACCCCTGAAAGGTCCGTATTATATCCAAATTTTGATCAATAGACACTTTGCATTGATTGCCATCTTTCGACATGAGTATGACCTTTTAAGATCTGTTTTGAACTTATGCAACATTTAATTTATTGTAAATAGATCTTTTAGAAAAATGCATATATCTATATCGAGGGCTTAGAGCAAAAACATAGTATGGCTATATAAGCCATCGATATCTTGTTGCAGATCTAACTTGCTTATAAAAATGATACGTTCTAGAGTTTTAATTATTTTATAAAAGTAAATCCTATATATATTTGATATTTTTCAAGGTATTCTTTTTTACTCTTGTTTCTTGCGAAAAGTTAAATTTTGAATTGATTAAAATTGACTTAAGTAAAATGAAGAAAATCTATGTACCATTTGCAAAAGTAAAGTAATTTCAACAAGATGTCATTTTTTTAATAAAAAGGCATTTCTTTTCAAGGACAAAACGATAGCATAGACAATACCTCGGGATGGGCTGGAATTAATTTAAACAATTTTCTGTTATTTCCTTGTTGTGCTAATGCCTGCCCTAGTGAAACTACAAAAGGCATGATAATGCAATTATCTGCTAATCTGGATATCTGGTGAATGCATCTTTTTGAATACACGAATTTAGAAACACTTTTGGAGAGAGCTGCAAAGGACAATGAAGCGTATATACAAATATATGGGTTATACACGGACATATTACATATCTACTATAATATTTCCACTATGAAGGTCATTCATTCCAGGTGCTCAAAAATCGTACAATAGTATCATTCCAGGCGCTCAAAAATCGTAAAATAGTATCAAAATGGCGTCATTTACTTGGTAAAATTCCGAGAACAAAAAGTTAATGAGTAATAAAGTTTTTTATCCAATATATATTTAAGAGATGAACAGAAAATTGTTGTTTTAAGGAGGTGTGGAAGTAAAAGCCTAATCACAAGTGTTAACGAGTGTTTAGATTCATAGAAGACAAAAGAAAAAAATATTATATTCATTTCTTATAATTGTACACAACCAAGCCATAACTTAAAATTTATATCATCCAAAAGTAATGGAGGAAGTTTGATAGACGAAACTGAAATAAAAAAAAATCCGATCAACATCATTTGCCGACATGAAATATCAACCATATTTTTTAAGGACACGTTGTCTAAGAGAGGAGTTTCTAATTGGCACCAGCAACACTAATATCGGTGGAGACTGGAGAGTAAAGGGAATTTAAGGCAACCATAGGGAGTATTTTGGCTTTTTGGAAAGATCACTTAAAGCCACATCTTTCATCCGGGGAAAGAAAAGAGTTTAAACTATCCATGGTTTATATGGTCACTAAATCAACCAGGGGCCTTCATGATATCAGTATGCAAAAGGAGAGTATGAGTGAAGTTCTCTGGAAATAGTTTTTTGTGTTTTTTCTTAACAATTTCAACTCGTGTTTTTTACATTTTGAGATCGAGTCGAATACACACAATTCTTGACCGGGAATATTACAAGTAGCTAATCTTCGGCTTTGACTAATATATGCACGGGTGCTGATGACTAAACTTTGCGGACGATTTCGTTATTCTCCGTAACCGAGCTAATTGTTTGAATGACCAGCGAATTTTAAACGTCATCACTGTCGGTATGGTTTTATGTAAATAAACCTCAAATTATGAAGGGTCACATTATAAAATATCGTAAATTATTTAATGAATTGTAGGCTTACCGCGTACAATTATTTTGATCTTATAATTTCAATCGTCATATTGAGGGATGCTTTTGATCCTCGATTATGGTTTTCATATTAATTTTGTTAAATGTTTTGGGGTAATATATGGCTTTAATGAGGGTGCTCGCTCCTGAAGAATCGATTGTACTTTATTTACTAGGTCACAGTAAACTGTACGTCTCACATCTACAAGCACAATTATACCCTCAGACCGTCAAAATGTCCATCCTTTGTTCGAGATGAGATTGAATTCCTGATGTAGACAGTTTTGACAATCTTTGGCTTCCCTTGAGATTTATAACACATTTAGAAAGAGGATATCAACTAAATTCAATTAGGACAGTTTCTTCCGTTAAACGATAATCTAAAGAAGTGCTTGTAGTTCAGCATAAAACCTGAAACACAACCTGCCAACCACTAAAGAGATACTTAAATTTGGAAAAGGAATTTGATACGAAGTTTGAATTTTTAATGGGAATTGGGTAAACATATTTGAAGTTTTTATTCCTGGAAAATTCAATAGGTAAACTTCAACGCCAACTTTAGGTTCCGAATATCCATTTATGTTATCGTGCAATGACACAAATAATGTTTATATTTCGATCGTTCAGCGCGAAACAGTTGTATCTAGGCAGTTGCAACTGTTTAGCGCTGAACCATCGATTGTGACCTATGTGACTTCTATGTGGCTTAGTGTGGATATTTTAGAAATAAATATTTATTCAGATAGAATAACAGTTATACTTTCAGAATGTTTGCATAAATGTGATAAGTTTTTCTCCTGGTCAGACTGTATCAAGTGCATTGTCCTATCGGGGTCATTAATTTTCGTAATTTTTATGTACAATGTAATGTAATACGACATCTATTCGGTCGAAACTTTCAGATTATATCTCGAAAAACTTTATATATATTTTTTTTCTAAGTTACTCGCTCTTTGACGCCTTTTCGCAAGAACAAAGCAACACTCTTCTACCAAAAAAGTGAAGCTTAGCTAAAGATCTGAAACGTACTTTACTCCAGATTCTTATTAAATAGAATAGATGACATAATCATATTTCTCTCTGCAGCTTATACTTGCCCTTTCCCTGAAAATCTGTATTTTCAAGTATGCGCCTTCAACAAGTGTATGATACCAATAAAATCTAAATCAATCGAGACAAATCCAAGCCCTTAAATCATTTTCATTATAATCCAAAATATAAGTAAAGAATTATAGTAAAACTCAAATCAATCCCGTAAAATTTCACATTTTCTGTGACAAAAGTTTTGATAATATGAGAACTGGACGACCTAAGCATTTTAAGGAAAAGTTTGAGCATAACTTGTCTAAAACTACAGCAACAACTTCATTTCGATCGTTAAGCATTACGAATAACAAACATGAGAAAGGAAAATAGATTATCAGAATGGGAAGGCTAAGAGAAAAACCAATTTCAATTTTCGAAAGATTCTATGCAGTTCGACAATTCGACGAAAGACAATGGTATGATGGAAAACGGGGATCAATTAAATTAATTTTCTCTAATTTCCCCTATATGTGAATGCCCTATACAGGAACTAATGCACATAGAGACAATTCGGTTATCTTTACATCTCATGCCGGATTGTGAAAGGTCGTTTTTTCTTCTAACGTTCAATGTGCCGAAAGAAAGTTGATATTTTGCATTAATTCCATTTAGGTCATATGTTTGTCTCGTCTATTAAAGACGATTCTGGTTCCTTTTTATTTGTATTTATGTTTTGTAAAACCATTATAATAAATCCATTCAATTCATACGTCTATCTTTCTTTTACACAAAAACGCAACTTTCGACATGACAAGTTAAATATATGGTTAAATATTATGACAAAATTAGCGCCAAAAAATTTACGGCAAGATAACCTTGCTAGTTTTTAACATAAAATATTAGCCACGCCTTTTGCTGAGGATCTCAAAAAGCTCAATGATGTTAAAGAAACGGTACCCTGCTTTGTACGTACAGTTTATGAAAAGAGGAAAACATCCTCAGTGTTTTTTTAAATAAAAAATTAGGAATTATGTTTTTGTTTTAATTGAAGAAGTAAAGAGAATTTTTCTGTTTCCATTTAAGAAATTAGGAAAATATTTTTCTTTTCCTTTTTAGAAATGAGGAGGATATTTTCTGTTTTCATATAATAAGTGAAGAAAATATATTAGTTTTAATTTAAGAAATTAAAAGATTTTTTTCTGTCTTCATTGAGGTATCGACCTAAATTCTAAGCCAAACTGTATGGATGTGCGAAACAGATATATAAATTAGTGTAATTAAATTTTACTTTCATACCTCAATGAAAACAAAACATAGTGTTTTTTATTTCTTATCATTTAATGCTATTAAGCGAAACAAAGCAAATATTTAAAAAGTTCTGAGTAAAATTTTATGGATCTACTTTGTACGCAGGCATATAAAATAATTGTATGCTCCAAATTTTGTTCGTTAAAGTATAAAAAATCCAGCCAATCAAAACGCATGAGTCTTGATAGACGAAACTAAAATTAAATCATTTATAAATGAAATACTCCTGTGTTCAGAATAATAATGATAATGTAAAACAACACTGTCTAACGTTTAAAATGGTACCGTACTGTTTTTTAAAATTAAAAATCGTATAGAGAGAACCTCTCTCTAGTGTTTTAGATCCTGATTGCCGCTCGGTTCTTAATTGATATTAAAGTATTACTATTCTCGGTTCTGTTTTCCTACTTTAATATTTTGTCTCCGTTAAGATAATACAAAAAAAAATGAAAACAAAAACCGACACTTTTACCCTTGAATATCTAGAAATGACTTGATTTCTTCTGAAACACCAGTATTATTTATTGTTGTTTGTTTAATCATTTTCCAATACCAGAACTTAATTCGGAAATACATCATCGTTTTTGTTTTTTTTACGATTAATCAAACTTGGGTCCTTCAACTAGATAAAAGAGTATTGCATGTAATCTTAAAATATTTTTTCTTAGATGATGAGAGATGAAAAAAACCAACAAAAAACAAACAAACTAAAAAACGTTAGAAAGTCACGTTACAATTCGAGTGACTAGATTGCCTAGCATACTTTAAACCCTCGGTTGTTTTTAAAGAGAATTGCGTTTATCAATTTTTAAAGATGAAATCTAAATCATGGCTAGTTAGCTTAGTCGATAACAGAACTGGATCCTGGGGACACGAAATCGGTTTCCGGTTGTGCCAATGTTCACCCCATTCAATGACATAGTTATGAACACTTGCGGAATTTTGTTTTTTGAATAAAACTGATTAATCGGCAAAATATAGTACATATACCATTTTGCGACTAGCAATCGATGATTTCAAATATATGTGGTTGTACGGATAAACGAAAAAAAATCAAAAACAAACAATAAAACAACAACAACGAAAGAAAAAAACACACAAACAAAAAGCCGCGTTTTATCATTTTTAATGTCGCATATCTCCTTTCGCGCTCTCGAATAATGCATTAACAAGGACGATAAGAAATTTATCAGAAAACATTATGCTGCTATTTAAATGAACCGTGAATGGTAAGGATTTATTAAATACTTGAAGTCAAAGCTGTTCTATATATGATAAAATGAAATCAGGAATGGATTGTTTGTAGGAAACGAGTTCCTCATTTAACATCGCCTTGAAGTATTATTTTCATATTAAATAGCATATCTCTTGGTCACGTAGATCCAAATGTTGACAAATAGCTGAATGAACTCTCTTGGGGATCGGCCGTTCATCTAATAAGATAACATTTGACTGGCTCCCCAACCATTGATTCAATTAAGTATGTTTTTGTATATTTTATATTTATATGTTCAGTAGATGGAGACCAAGGCTCAGTTGTGGGATACGGAAATGGGATCAGCCGGTCTGGGGTTTGAATCTGAGTCACGTGGAATTTTCTTCAAAAAAGAAAGAATGGGATTACAGGTTGCTACTTCCTCTTCTGGTATGTATTTGGAACTCACGAGAGTTTGATGCAGATGTAGTCATTAATTTTTCTGCAGCATGTATATTCTTAAAACTATACTGAGCAAAATTGAAAGCTTGACCGTCCGTATCTTTTCGACCAAATGTTCCATATTAGATATACAGCATTGACTTTTTGTGTATTAAGACCACAAAACATCTGACAATTGTGGCAAAGTGTTAGTATGATTGAGCAAGGGGCTCCTGACGTGAAGTGCACTTGGACTTGGTGTACACCATACTGTGGTAACTAGAGCTTGGTCACGGGACCAACAGTATGGGATACCTGTCAGGAGACATGGTGGAGGAAGAAGTCGTGCTACCTCTGTCGTAGATGACCGATTTTTGGTCATTCGAGCCCGGACGAACATGTTTGCTTGGGCGACGCAGGTACGTCCTGAGCTTCAGAAAGCTTCTAAAGTGCGAGTTTCGACTCAAGCCATTTGAACACGGCTGGACGAGAGTAATCTTCGGTCAAGAAGACCATGCATTCGCATCCCGTTGTCCCGGATACATTGTCGTCGTCGATTAGCGTGGGTCAAGGACCACGTTGGCTAGCGCCCAAGACGATGGCGCCCTGTTCTCTTCATTGATGAGACGGACAGGGGAAAGGTTTCAGTCAGCAATCATTGCTGAACACGACCAGTCCGATACGGAGCTTGTAACATGATGATTGCCAGCACTGTAGTTGTACAGTATTCTCGGGAAATATCACGCGTCGTGAAACGTGACTTGGCCACGTTCCAAGGGGCGTGACCTGAGAGTGTTGTATAACCAGTGGCTGAGTATAAAAGAGGCTGTTAACCGCCGCAGCCGCAGACTGGAGACTGGAGACTGCAGACTGGAGACTGTAGTAGAGAGAGTTAGTTAGACAGGTTACTTGGTCGGGTGTAAATATGTAAATAAAATGTAGCTGATAGTAGCTGATAATGGACGTTGTGTTGCCTCTTTAATTATTCTACCTGTACCACCTCCTTCGCTCTCGCCGTCGCTGTACTACATGACGCTTTTGTGGTGCCGCCGAACCAGGATCTGGGTTGAATTGAACTGAACTGTTCCTGCTGTAGTTTTGCTGTGCTGAATTGTGATTGGTGGAATTCGAGAACCGTAAGTTGTCAATTTTGCATATTCTTTTGCGTAGGCATGGCAGAATTATTAGAGATCGCAAGATCTGTTGAGGGACAGATCAAGAACTTAACAACGGCAGTGGGGGCCCAGGGGGTGGCGAAGATAGTAAATATTTTCGATGGTTCTGATCCGAAGCAATTTAAACAATGGATCAAAAGCATAGAAAAATATGCAACACTTACAGGAGTAACAGAAGACTCTGTTAAGTACATTGCATATCAGGCATGCAGTGGCCCTGTCAGTGACTTTTTAAAACGTTATTACGAGCAGTATATAGGACATAATTGGGATCAAGCAAAGACAGAATTACGACTTAGGTTTGGGGAGGTTTTTGACCAGCAACATGCATTGTTACTTTTACGACGGGTTAAGCAAAAATCGGGAGAATCAATTCAAGTTTATGCTGAGAGATTGTTAACTCTCGCTGAGGACGCATTCGATGGACCTGATCAGATGCAACGACATGGTGGGATATTTTATTGATGGACTAGCACAGGACTACATGAAAATGAAAGTCATGCGTGATAATCCGCCGACGTTTAATGAGGCTGTGAGAATCGCCACAGGTGAACAAAATTTGCGAAAAAGATTTACCCTTAGGTTAGGACAACAAAATGCGCAAGCTAGAGAAGAGACACCTATGGAAATAGGTCACTCACGATCTAAGTTGTTGAAATGCCATTATTGTAAGAAATTAGGGCACGTCATAAAAGACTGTCGACTGCGAAAAGCCAGTATAAATGCTACTTCCGAAAAGCCAAAATATCAAAATAATATGGAAAACGTTAAATGTTATGCGTGTGGGAAATTTGGACACATTGCTAGAAATTGTCCAGAGAAGCAAACACAAAATAACTCTTTAAACTCAAATGCTTCCCACATGTAGAAGCCGGTGTGGGAAGAAAATCAGAAGACAAACTGAAGGCAAAATTTGCGAAAAAGAATAAACATACTAAAAGGAAATGTATTCAAATTAATTCAGTTAACAAAGGACCTAATTCTCTTCTTCTCAAATTACAAAAACAAAAATATAGAGCTCTTTTGGATTCGGGCGCTGAGGTATCTTTGATTCATAGTCGTGTTTATAATGCATTAAAAATTAAACCTAGGTTACAAAAACATAAATTAGACTTAACAACTGCTGGAAATACTCCACTTCACATCGATGGTATAGCAGAAATTGAGTTTATGTTAGGAGGGCTAAAAATGACCCATAAATTTTATGTAGTACGAGACCTTAATCGAAATATTATAATAGGACTTGATTGGCTTCAATCACGAGGGGTTCGTGTGTATCATGATTTGGGATGTATCCGGGTCGATGAGTCATATGTTCCGCTTGTAGATGATATACATATATCTTCCGTTGCTAGGATGAAACATAAAACCAAGATTCCTCCACAGTCTGCCCATATTTGTCAATGTCAGGTGAGAAGGCACGTGGATCTTCCATCAGGTTATGAGTATGAGATTTCTCCCTTCGAAGTAGGTCAAATTGGCAGTGAGCCAGGCTTGTTAATGATGAATTCAATCTCTAAGCTTTCTGATAACAGGAGATTACCTGTTATGCTCGTCAACACCACTAATAAGACGTTATCTTTTAAAGCTGGAACACCTGTAGCACGTATCAGGCAAATTAAATCTACAGAAATAATGAGCATAGATAAGCAATCTTCGGGCGTGCCAATTAGTGAGAAAAGTCACGGAAACACTAATAAGAAAATTGACACTAATGAGTTAGATAAACTAGATGTTCCTCTTGAATTCAAGCCAAAAATAATCACAGTGCTGAACAAAAACTCTGACTTGTTTGCAAAAACTGATGCTGATTTGAGTCACACGGACACAGTTAAGATGAGAATAGATACTGGAACACATGAACCAATTAAACTTAGGCCTTATCGTACTCAACTGAATAATAGAAAAATTATCGATCAGGCAGTTGATGAAATGTTAGAATCTAAGATCATACAACGAAGTAGATCAGCATGGTCATTTCCAGTTGTAATCGTCGATAAGAAAGATGGAACAAAAAGGTTTTGCGTTGATTTTCGACAATTGAACAAAATTACAAAGACAAATTCTTACCCTCTCCCAGTAATAGATGACATATTAGCTCTGTTAGGCAAGGCTAGGTACTTCTCCTCTCTTGATCTGAAATCAGGGTATTGGCAAGTTAAGATGTCTGACTCCGACAAAGAAAAGACAGCATTTGCTTGTCACCGAGGTCTATTTGAATTTAACGTTATGCCGTTCGGGCTTACAAATGCGCCAGCTATCTTCCAAGAACTGATGAATAGAGTTTTGGAGGGCTTAAGTGATTTTACAACCGCTTACTTAGATGATATTTTGATATATTCAAGAACTTTAGAAGAGCACTTAAAGCACATACAACAAGTGTTTCAACGTCTTCGTGAACATGGTCTTCGTCTGAAACTCAAGAAATGTAGTTTCCTGAAGAAAGAAACAAATTACTTAGGATTTGTTATCAATGCTAATGGCATTCAGCCAGAAGAGAAAAAAGTTGATGTAATTAGATCTCTTTCACCTCCAACTAATGTGCGCGAGGTTAGAAGTTTTATAGGTATGTGTAGTTACTATCGAAGATTCATACCTCAATTTTCTAGCGTAGCTGAACCTATTATTTCTCTAACTCGGAAATACGCCAAGTTCAAATGGGACTCTAGTTGCCAATTAGCTTTTGATAAATTGAAGGACAAATTGTCAGAATTGCCCTTATTATGTTTCCCCGACGTCAGTTTACCATATAAATTGTACACTGACGCTAGCGACAAATGCATTGGTGCATGTCTTACCCAGACTGTTATTGAACAAGGACAAGAAATTGAGCGTCCTATATACTATTTATCACACCGACTGAGTGACACCCAGACTAGATGGGCTGTCATAGAGAAAGAAGCATATGCAATCTATTACAGTTTGCAAAAACTGGATCATTACCTCCATAATGCTAAGTTTACGGTGTACTGTGACCATAAACCTTTAAGATATTTATTGGAGTCTCCGATCCAGAATAAGAAAGTTTCGCTATGGTCCTTAAGTATTGCCGGTTACGACTGTCAGATTGAGTATCTGCCAGGCACGATGAATTCAGTAGCTGACCTGCTTTCGCGTGTACCGCCAAACTCACTTAAGAACCAGAGAGATGATTCGCTTCTAAATGACCCAGATGTGAGTGGTCAAATGTACCAAATTAATGTTCTGAACTCTAACGAGTTCCAGCCAAAACGTTTCGCAAGATGTCAACCGAATCTTGAAGACGAGGTTGAAAAGCCCCTTTTCTATGAGCCACTTGATATGATTGTTGAACAAGACAAAGATGAAAATCTGAAACAAATTAAACAAGGATTACAAAACGATACGTTATCCCCCTCTCTTGCTAAAAAACATCTAGTTCTCGATGGAATTTTGTATTACATTTCATTTACTGAATCCGATCCAACTCTTCGTCTTTACATTCCTCAACATCTTCAAACTGATGTTTTGTCTGAATATCATAGATCTTTAGGACATATGGGGATAGATAAAACATATGATGCAATTCGAGCAAAATACTTCTGGATTAATCTATTCAAAGACGTTGTTCAATATGTTACGTCCTGTTTAGTTTGTCAAACAAGGAGTAATAAAAAGACTAAACCAGCTGTTCAAGAAACTGACACGCCTCCTTTTGCGTGGGCAAAATGTGCTGTCGACGTAAGCGGGCCGTATCCTATTACATTGTCCGGAAACAAATACATAATCAGTTTCATTGACCTATTTTCTGGTTATCCCGAGGCGTTTGCGTGTCCTGACAAAAGTGCGCAAACGATGGCTCACCTCATTATAGATGAAATTGTACCTCGTTATTCCTGTCCTCTTGAAATATTGTCTGATAACGGTTCTGAGATCGTTAATCAGGTCATTAAAGAGACCTTGGCTGAATTAAATATACACCATGTAACAACGTCCTTTTACCATCCTCAAAGTAATGGTCTGATAGAACGATATCACAGAACACTAGTTGATGTTATGTCAAAGAAAATGCAGATTGAAAATGCTCAGTGGGATGCATTTCTACCTCACGTACTTTCAGCTATCCGGTTCGGTGTAAATGAATCAACAAAATGTTCGCCTTTCTACCTTTTGTTTAATAGAGAATGTGTATTACCAATCGACACAATTCTGAGGCCGCGTCGAAAATACCAAGGAGAAGACCCTCATAAAATTTCGTTAGAACAACAACATAAAGCATTTCTCTTAGTTCATCGAAATAGGAAAAAAGCCAAACAAAAACGAAATGAGTACAAAAACCGAAAAATTGATGACGTCAAACTTCAGGTTGGTGACCCCGTTTATCTCAAAAACCACACTCGTAAAAATAAATTGGACATTAAATGGCGTCCTTATTATCGGATAATTGAACAAACATCACCTGTTACTTTTATTATCAAGCATCAATTAGATGGAAGCACGACCAAAGCTCATGCTGAACACCTGCGTTTAGCTAATTTAGAGGAATGGCACGTACCTGTAGATAAGTCAGGCCGCCAATTAAGACCAAGTAATTACGTTGTTCCGCCTTTTTCGTCTGAAAGCGATAGTTCAGATAGTGAATCATCAACTGACACGATAATTTACGATAAGAGTAAATTAGTGCGTAGGCTGAAACGTCAGCGTTCACAAAGTTCTGATGAATCAGATATACCCCTAGCCGAATTGAGGCAGAGAATAAGGTCACGAAACAAACGTGATTCAGAATCCAATTAGGATAATAATGAGAAAATGATAAGAAGTAATAGCCTTTCAGTTTGTAATCTGTAAAAGACGAGGCTTCCTTCAGTTATAGTTAAAACTGAGGCATGCGAAAAGGTACCTTCGCTTTGTTTGAACTTTGTTAAACTGTTGTTGTTTAACTTTGTTGTGCGTTAATTGTTCTTGTTTTCATTATAGGAAAGAACAATGGTTAACTTCACATTTACATTAAGCATTTTGGCAGCAATGTTATACATAAATGTCAGACAGCGTTCGTCGGCCGCGTTCGTTGCTGAAGCGATAGTCATTCGGAACAATGTTATATATTATAAGACAAATGAAGTAAGCACCACTAGGGCAAAATGGCTAGCAACAATTGTAATTGATTTTGAAAATATCCAGGATCTTCTGACAAGGTTAGCTGAAGATCTTAGACGAGTTAATCAGGCATTTAATGTCGTAGAATCAAGTCACTTGAAAGGGACAGAAAATTTCCAACGTACTTTTCAAGGGCTAAGGCAAAAAGTTAAGTACTTGCAAGAGGTTGAAAAAGAGATTAAGAGTGAATTGTTTCCTCTCATGTCACTTGCGAAAAAGACTCGAAATCGTAGGAGTCTATTACCATTTGTAGGAGATGCAATGTCATGGTTATTTGGAGTAGTCAGTGAATCTGACTTAAAGAATATTCGCAATCAGGTATCATCTCTGGAATCCAATCAAAAGCAGATAGTTCATATTGTTGAGCAAAGTCTGACAATTATAAATGAGTCAAGAACACTCATTCGCGAAAACCGAAGAACAATGTCGAAAATAATCAGAAGTCTTTACGCAATGGATATAAAAATTAATTCCATGGCTCAAGAACTTACCAAGCAAATCAATGAAAACCGTCGATTTCTTGAAATATACAGTTACCTGAATCTTCTAATTAGTGAAATAACTATTCTCACACAAAATGCAAAAACATATCTCACGCAGCTGAGAGCTGATTTAGATTATTTGGCGCTTGGAAAACTTCCTGTAACGATAATTAGTCCACCGAGATTACAAAGCTTGTTAGTTGAAATTCAGAAGGCGTTGCCTGATTTAATGTCACTAATTAACGACCCCACAACTGAGATATGGGAGTTTTATAAGTACATGCGAACAGAAACAGCCTTCGTTGATGGCAAAATAATTATTATTTTATCAATCCCAGTGATAAGGCTAGATAACAGCTATGAAGTTTTTGAGGCTATCTCAATCCCAGTACCACCACCTGTTGGTGTCAAACACCGAGGGAGAACAAAACGTACTGATTTATTGGCTAATTACAGATTAGAAAGTAACGCGTTCCTGATAGATAAAGCACGAACAAGCTATCGTTTACTTTCTGACACAGAAGTTCAGACTTGTAGTCACCATCGCACGAAATTTTGTACTTTAATAAGTCCTGAATTCCCGGTAAATGTAGACCATACCTGTTTGATTAATTTATTCATGGACGCAAGGAAAACAGACTACTGTACACCGCAAGTGTCTCAAGAGAGATTGCCTATAGCTAAATACTTACTTGATACCACATGGTTGATTATTTCGCGGACGAACTTAAGTTTTGCATTGGTATGTAATGGCCTACATACTGAGGTTCATACTAGGTCGCCTGTTGACGTAATTAAGATAGAAAGTGGTTGTATTGCTTCCAATAAATTCTTTACTTTATCACAACCCTACGTTGTGGGTAAAACAAATATGACTCATGAACAATACACGCAGTTAAAAATTGCAAATTTTACCGATGACGTGGTTTGGAAACCTTTTAAAGAACAATTTCCTAATGTCTCGAACATTGACATACCAGAACAACTGACGACTATAAATGACATGCCCTTGGACTTGTTACTACGTCAACTACATAATGTGCACTATGTAGACGGACATGCAAGGTTTAGTTTCTGGTATATTGCTAGTCTTGTGCTAACTCTGGTGGCTGCCTTTGCTGTTGTAGTTCGCTATTGTATTATGTCTAGAATTAGAAAATTTCTGCCAGATTGCTTATGTAAAAGGTGTGTGAAGCGACAACGACAGGCCGAGGATTCGACGGGAGTTGAACTCCAAACCATGGAGATCGATGGGAAAGAACCATCCACTGAGGCAGTGTCGAGCACCGACCAAAGGATACCTACACTGTATCCATACCTGTTGACCGCCCATGAAAGGGTTAATTAACATACAGAACTGTAGATAGATGGCTGATAAGAATGTCGTAGTAAATCGTGGTAATTATGTGGAAACAATTAAATTGGGCACAAGCAAGTTAATAAGAATAATTGGGAGAACTATAAAAAATAATTGCCTTGATAAACTTTGATAACTTACCTATATATCCAGAAAATTAGAATATCTCTCACTTGTGCTTTAATCTTCATCCTATTTAGACGAACACCGAAAATTGGAAACTTTAAAGATGGCTTACGAAAACATGGAACACTTTCACAAAGTATCAGAAATAATTGAGCGTGTAATACGTGACAATAATTATAACCAGATGCCGGACAGATATATTGGACACCTGTCCGTGCAAGTAACTGCCGCTGTGTTAGACCACTTTAAATTGGAGAATTTTACCGGTGACGATGACGACGACGATTGCGTCCTCGTCAACACGGAAACCGATGAGGACGACGATGACTGCGTGGTCGTTCGTGTAGAGCAACCACATGCCAGTGACTGTGGGAGCTGTCTACATCTCGGAGACGATGATGGACACGAGACCGTGAACGACGATTGTGAGGACGAAAACGATTATCATGAGGAGGACGAGACTTATGATGAGGAGGACGAGACGGACGAACATTGTGAACATTGTAAATACACCGAAATGCAAGAATAATTAGTCGTGGACAAAGTGTAGTGTTAAAGCAATTATGTGCAATAAATAAGGACAATATTTCTATTTCAAGGTAGGGGTTGAGTTAAGTTTTACTTTGCTAGTTAAGGTTAAAAATAAATGTTCAATTGCCATTGTTAATGTTCTCTTTTTAATTAAGTTAGGTGTCAATTAATTGTTATTGTCCTTTAATAATGTTACTTCCATTGATTATCCATGTAAGGTGTTAGGCTTCTATTTAAACTTTCAAGTATGGACATCACTCCTCTGTTGATATAGTATAGTCAAGATTCTAGTTAATTTAGCAAGTGATGTGGGTTACAACAGGAATGCCATACAGTTTTGTTTATTTCTTTTTCTTGTATCATGACGTAATTTTGATTAAAAAAATTTATGTTAAATTTGTAAACCAGGTTTTACAAATTTTAAAAAGAAAAGGGCGGATGTAACATGATGATTGCCAGCACTGTAGTTGTACAGTATTCTCGGGAAATATCACGCGTCGTGAAACGTGACTTGGCCACGTTCCAAGGGGCGTGACCTGAGAGTGTTGTATAACCAGTGGCTGAGTATAAAAGAGGCTGTTAACCGCCGCAGCCGCAGACTGGAGACTGGAGACTGCAGACTGGAGACTGTAGTAGAGAGAGTTAGTTAGACAGGTTACTTGGTCGGGTGTAAATATGTAAATAAAATGTAGCTGATAGTAGCTGATAATGGACGTTGTGTTGCCTCTTTAATTATTCTACCTGTACCACCTCCTTCGCTCTCGCCGTCGCTGTACTACAAGCTGGGTCCATCATGGTCTGGGGTAGGATGTTATCTTCTTGGATAGAGGTACCTTGACAACCCAGAAATATCGTGATGAAATCATCACTGCCTGTGTAAGATTTTGCGCTGGTGGACGATAATGCCCGTCAACACACAGCCCGTATCGTCCAGGACTACCTTCACGAGGAGAGTATTACACGTTTGGATTTGCCGGTCCGCTCTCCAGACTTGAATCCTGTAGAAAACAGGTGGAATGTGCTACAGTTCCGAGTTTCGGCTCGCCAGGTCCATCCAAGGACCCTTCAGGAGCTTTGGCAGATCCTTATGGACTAATGGGCCGCGATTTCTCAACGGGTGCTCCAGAACGTAATCTGGAGTATGCAGAGACTCTGTCAAGCTATTATTGACAGTCACGGCTCTCATACTCGGTATTTAATCAGTTCCAAATGTTTTGACAAATTTGAATGTTGAGTTTTATTGTTTTCATAGAGGTATGAACCGAAAAAACTAATCACACACATATATGTATCCGATTCCCGTGTTCATGCAGTGTGCTTAGTTTTTTTGGTTCATACCTCCATGAAAAAAATGTACTATTTATCTCTTAAGTATTTCAATTAACAAAATTGAAGTCAAAGTGACCAAATCAAGTTTTTTGGAAATAAATATATCTCACAGACATAATATATGTACTTCGCATAATCTCGAAAATGAGACCGATGTAATAACTATTTCCAGAAAACTTTCAAATAATTATGCAAAATATATCGAACACTCTTCTCAGAATACAGACTGTATCCTGTTAAAATTGTGGCACCCACTAATTAGAACAAAATAAAGGCTGTATATCTCTTTCACATCCGTTGGACTTCAAATAAAACACTCGGTGAATCTTTTTAATTTCCGGATATCCGATGTGTTATTCACATAGAGGCTAATAAATCTTCAAGTTTTCTTTCATCTGATATAAGTGTCATACAGAGAGAATTGCAATAAAGAAAAAAATAGTTCATTGAATATATTCATACACGGCTATTGTTTTTGAAATAGTCAATGGGGCAGGTGAGAAGAAATAAAGAGTTATCTTACCCTAGCCGTACGGATATCTATCTTTGTGTTTCATCTAGAATCTACAGCATTCACATGAGTGAACGGGGAGTATAGATTTACAAGTTATATATCAAAGGTCAAAGGTCAATTTTGTCTATACTGGACAAAATTGACCTTTGAACACTCACTTTAACTTGTACATCTGTGTTCTGTTTAAGACAATACACATCCTGTCTCTGTTCTATGCTCATGTATATCGTCGATGGACGAGCAAAATGTGGTAGCTACCGCTTCATTCAAGCTGTAGTTACATCATTTGTATCATTCACCGACGAAATGACGTCACGGGTTATGTGAGTTTCAAATACGAGTATCGAATGCACTGGAAGCAATTGCGTATGCTAATCGTCGTCTAAAAAGACGTAAAAGGCAAATTGGATATTTCACAAATGATATATAAAAAAAGGGGGGAACGGGTCAAATTCTTCAGATTCTTGCCTTTCCGGACTTAAAAGCTCAAATAAAATATTTTCCTTCGATTGCTAGCAGTGAAGTTCGACCTACATGAATTTGGAAAATGTGAGTTATATCCTTTTTTTTACATATAGCCGAGTTTGACGTTTAGGGCATATATAATTCAACGGCGTTAATTTGTCATCTGACGTAGACCGGCTTATGTCTGATATAATTCCAAGTTTAATAAATTATAGCCCGAGACTGCATTATAAGTGACCAATAGACGCTATTTGGTTGAAAGGGTACCAACGCGAGGACGCTTTTGGACCCCCTCCCCGCAAGAAGAGTAATTTGGAAAACATTCTTTAAAATGAAGATATTGCTTGTGACAAGCAATTTCTTCATTTTAAACAATGTTTCTTACCCAGAAAGTTGGGAAAAAACAACACTATAATGTCATTAACTTTAAATCGTCGTCTGCCACTTCTTTCAATTTAGACCAGTCGAAAATTTTGACGTCTGGTAATGGGTTGAAGGGTTTTGTTTGTAAACAAGTAACTTTTTATCTCCGGTGATGTATAATTGATGGTTAGTAGACGTAACCATTCTCTATCATTGTATGTCGAAAAGCAGTTGATTCAACTCGATTCCAAAGTTGAGAACTACTTGTTTCAATCTTAATATATGAGTCCATAATATTCGGACCCAGTCAAGTCTCGGATCAGAGTTTGATCAGAGTTTAACTTTGTAGATAGCAACTAAAGATAGCTGCTGACTCAACTTTTAATTCGACCTTGGAATATTTTTTTTTTTTTTTTGCATCCTGTGGCTGTCCGGACTGCACAATGATTGCCTTTCACATAAATCATTATTCGCTGGAAATGTCTCGCAATGGTTCCTACGATAATTCCAAATTAGTTTTATCACGCGAGATCTAAAAAAATCATTGATTAAGAAAATTCACTCGTCACCACGTAACGGGAGCATGGCGAAGAGAGAATAGCGAAATAAAAAAAAACGTGGGTAAAACCCAACTAAGTTGATTTCCGCACTCTGTATCGCGATAGATCTCCTCAAATCCCCCCCCCCCCCAAAATTGGCAAATTTAAGTTTAATCGCTATCAGATTACCCCGGTGTTATGCTGGGCTAGCGATCTACTTTCGAAAGTTAAATAAAAAAATGAATTATACTTGGTCTCTGCTGTATCTTCAACTCTATCTGAGTCGAGAAGGGTCATATTACTTTTTAATGATAGCGCTTTTGGATGACCTCTGCAGAAATCGATATGTTTTTTCAACTTATAGTTTAACCTGCTTTGCGGGTGCTTCCTTTTCCCGTGATCGGTCACAAACGCGGTGTATGTTTACATATACTTTGTTGCAAGAGAGCACACAGCTTTCTACTATCAGACCCCGCCAACTGATAAGTTTGCCTCGCCCATTGACTCCAACTGGAAGTTCCGCTTCGATTTTTAACGGCCTTACTTTGCAAAATTTATGACCATTGGCATGTTACAAATAAGTAGATCGGTTGGGTGGCGACCAAAAAGTTCTCAACTACTGCTTGATAAGCTGTAGTTACGACGTTTAAGTCGCAAAACCAACACGAATGGTCCACAAAAATGGCGGCCAATGTCAGAGTTCAAACTGAACTTCAAGTCTAAGTGAATGATTTCATTGGTCGACCTATCATTTGAATGACAGTCCCGATTTGTCATTTGACTTTTACATTATCAATGGGTATAAGAGACCTGAATCCGCCTGACTCAACCAACAGTCACAACAGACATTCATAAATGAGTATACAGTCGTTGGGCATGTAAATGTCGTAACTACAACTTGAATAAAACTATAGTTACTACATTTTACACAACCAATGAAGAGCCTGTGTAGAGAATGACTTCTATAAAACTATAACACTGATTAAGAAATATGACTACAACATCCGTTTATAAAATATGATATACATGTAAATTCCTAAAACCGCAGTAACACCAGAAATTTCAGGCCAGGGTTCATAGAACATCCAGATCGTTCAGTCTGTTTGCCTTCTAGAATGTGATTAACGTTTGTGTAACATATAACTCGTTTAGTGGTCGTTGCCACGTCACGAGTGAACCGTTCACTTCAAAGCAAACGAGTAGCAAAACCGAGTAACCATAAAGTACTGAATAACGACCGATATGAAAATGCGTACAGCGTGCGGCGAACGATAGTAAACCGTTTAAACGAATGTTCTTTAAAGTTCTCTATCGTTTGAAATTAAATGTTGAACAACGCTAAAAGATTTTCCTCCGCCTGCGTTCTCCGACGGTTCCCGGCGATCGACGGTGTTCAGTAGCGTTCACACACTCTTCTTACGTTATCAAAACAACCGATGGTGGCTTCCAACGTCGAATAATGCTGTAGACCAGAACGCTTTGGTGTGACGTTGGCTTTGCACGTTTTACTGATACTACCAAGATTCAGGTACAAGAAGAATTTATGAAATGAATCATCTCAGACATGAGAATCGATTAGACATTTACCTGCTTAAAAGTGACGCATTGAGTAAGATCCAGAAGTGGGTGTCTAATAAAGGTTCGACTGTATGACCAGTGGATTATTCTTTTGGCTGCATGGTACATGTATTTATATATTGCAAGTCAACGATTGCCGAAATTATTCTGTTATTTGAGAGAAAATGCTTTCCATTCCCTTTAAATGAAATTGAGGATGATATGAGTCAATTTTCGATGTTATAAACTTTTTCAGAGGTCTCATGTCTACAAATTTACTGTATGTCTAATTTAAATTGTTCTGATTTCTTTGTTCATTGTTATTTTCAGTAGTTAAATTGAGGGGTGTATTTTATGGACTCCAATTTCATTAAAATAATTAACAGTTTATTGCCTAAAATGGAGAAGATATGAAATGATTGCTGCGATTGTCATTGTAAAGGAAAGTGAATGAAACAAGCCAGGATAATTCAGTTGACATTTACAGAAAGAAAAACCAGAAAATGTCACAGTTTATTGGTCATCTGATAGTTTTATTACTCGAATGATTTCGTTTAGAAAATAAAACTAGAAATCCTATACCCTTTTTATCAATTTATGAATACGACACAAATAAAAGTATATTGACCCTTGTCAAGCTTAACCCGGAAAAATTCTGATGTTTGCAGGAGGAATAAACAAAAATCAGATTGCATATATGTACAGTCTGATCTAAGTTCATAACATATCTATCCTTACGGATAAGACGTTCAACCGAGGCTCCATATGGTGGTAGTCCTTTACATTAAGAACGTTAAAGAGGCAGGCCGGGCCTCCATTTGCATCCTGTATCCTTGCACTTCCCCTGTAACAACTTAACGTCTTCTATGGACAAATGCTACCGCAACGAACAAAAATACAAGAACGTATTGGCATGAATATCGTGATTTATATCCAATATCAAAAACCAGTTTATATCTACATTGTGTAATTTTCTTTGAATTTGAGAACCATTTGTGACCTGGAATTATTTTAAGTCTGCATTCAATTTAAGTTGTAAGATTTTTATCAGGTTTAATCGATTGAAAATTGAACTGAAGCATAAGATTAAAGAAACACAATATTTTCACAACAGAGAAAAATGTACTCAAATAATCAGGAAGGTATCATGAAAAAACGTCTGTATTTTTTCTTTAATTCATGTTTGCTTTTAATAAACAGCTCAATTTTTTTCATGATGCTTTCCTGACATTTATTTTGTATCCATTTGTTTCCCTTTATGTAGACTCTTATCTAGAAAAATTCTTGTGTCGAAGTAAAGTTCTGGTTGTGTTCTGAACATGCACTTTATAACTTGTAGAGGAATGACATCGAATAGATTGTCATCAATGAAAATTTAATGTGCAGAAGAAATGACCGTACGTACCCTATTTTATATACAAACAAAATGGGTATATATTAAAATTTATTATCTGAATAAAGAAACCATGCGGAATTAATAATGGGTTTGCAACATCAAATAGTTTATCTTTGCGTAGCTAGTTCATATGGCAGCCTTTTTGTCATATCTGGCCCGATCAAAGTGTACGCTATATACGAAAGAACAGTTTACAAGTATGGACTAATTTATCACTTTTTGTTCCATGCCAAAGTACAAATATATTTTGCACGAAGGTGTCATGATGCCTCTCTACAAAGTTGTTAACGGAATATGCCCACCGAGTTCCATTTCAGTGACGTTCAGATGTGTCGCAAGAAGAATCAGGTGAGTGATATATAACGTATCGACTGATTAGTTTTGATATAAGCACATCTCACCCGTTTTTCAATGCCTAAAAAGCATTATTGTGAGCAATTTTTCATTTAAAAACAACCAGTTGAGTGTTCTATTTATAATATTCCAAACAGCTGTATTCATCATTCCTTATCTATTTATTTCAATTATATTTATCTTACTCAGCCCTTGAGAACCATGTCCATGAATATCAACGTACGTCTTTTCGATGATTTCCTTTCAAGGTCTTGGATTACCTTTTCAAAGTGAGCGAGGATGTAAAAGGAGATTAAAGGGAAAACCTTGTTTAAAACTCTTAGAGAATGGTAGTATCAGGAACGCAATATGATTTTGACAAAACATGTATTGTATCGAAGGGAGCTGCCGTCATAGCGCAGCTAGTAGCGCATCAGACTCCCAATCATCATTCGTAGAGAGTCATGGGGTTCGTTCCCTGGCGGCGGCACATATCCTTTCAGACATTTGTCTCTCACCAATGGGTGGGTAATTTGAAGCCTAAGTGGGATAGAAGCTCGAGGCTAGGATATAATGTAATAATTTATTGATTGAATGGGGTTTAAGAACAATTAAGTCGTTTAAATCGTGAAGGAGATAAGTTTTTGAACCGCAGTGTCACTGTAGATGAGATGTTGGTTCATTATTCCGAATCTGAGGCAAAAGCTCAGTCAAAGTAGTGGAAACGAACTGGTTCCCTACCTTCTAAAAAGTTTAAGCTGTCTCCTTCGGCTGGCAAAGTGATGCTTGCTTCCCTTTAGGATTCAGTGATACTTACTAATTTCATGCCAAAAGATGAAACTATCACTGCCGAGTACTATTTTTAGGTAATTTTGAAAAATCTCAGTGAAAAGCCCAAGGAAATGCCTTCCAGGATAGCACAGAAGGTGCCATCCTTCTTCACGACAACGCAGCCTCTCATACCGCCGCAGCTCTTATCGACTCTTACAAATGGCAATTGTTGTCTCTCCCTCCTCATAGCCCTGACCTCGCCCCCTGTGACTTTTATTTGTTTCCAGAATTGAAAAAAAAATGCACGCTTGAAAGAAATATAAGACCAAGGCGGCTTTGAATCTGCTGTTACACAGTACGTAAAACATAGGTCTACATCATGGTTCACAGCGGGAAGACAAAAGCTCCCATTAAGATGACAAAAGTGCGTAGACGAAGGTGGGGAATATTTTGAAAAAACGTAGAAAATATTGAATGTTTTTCAAGAAGTAGTCAAAAGTCCGGATATTTTCTGACCGTCCCTCGTAAAACAGATAAGAAATCTATGAATTTAATTTTTTAACAAGATCGGTAAAAGGCTATGGCCTCATTTACGAAGCCTGCAACTAAGCAATTAAAACCAAATTAATTCCATTTTCGAATATCCGCAACGTAATTGTCACCTGACGCAAATGAATTTCTATTTGTCTTGTATCTACTACGATTGCTCCCCTGGGAGAAATGAAATAGAAGATATCGATATTCTATGTTATCTATAATCATTTTTGCTGGCAGATCTAGACATTAAGAGGTTAATAAATTGCTTCCTTTTCTAGATAATAAATCCATCACATGTCTAGTGTTTCTTCATTTAATGAAGAACACATCTGTGTTTTAAGTCTTTGCACTGTTTAAAAATTTGTGACCGATCTATCGAAAGGAATTTAAATCAGACCAGAAAGTAGGAGGACTGCTTAGGCTGACGGGGATCGAAATCTTATTTTCAAAAAACTCTGACTGACCTCTGAGGGTTTGTTGTTTTTTAAAGACCACCTGACTGAAGGTCATGGTAAAATAAAACAAGCGTGTTTCGTCCGTTGTAAGTTAACTTTTCACATTTTTGACTTCTTCTTTATAACCCTTAGTTAATTATGCAAGAAAAAGGGCCAAAATAGGGACATCTTAAATAATCTTCTTGTCAGGAACTGGAAGTTGGACTGGATTCACATTTGGTATTCGGAGTCTTAAGGTTAAGGGCTGCAAGGTTTATACAAGAGACAAAATCGGCGGGAGTGCTGTGCTAGGGATTGGGCAAATGTTGGACGGGTGTATGCTAAAAGCTCACCTAGTGAAAACTTTAATTAATTTTACCAAAAACTAATAGACCTACAACCTTGATATTTGGCATGTGGCATTGTCAAGTAGACCTCTATCAAGATTAAGCCCCCTGTGTCAAAATCTGCCATTCCCCAGGGGTCACCAGTTCTATCTTGTGAAGACTTACAAAAAAACTTCTCCAAATCTTTGATATTTAATATACGGCACCTTGATTGATGGCATCCTACCTCAGTTATGGCTTCAGGGTAAAAATTGTTCCGTTCCAGGGGATGACAGGTTTTACGTAGTCTTATATCGTGAAAACTTAAAAATCTTCTTCTCTCGAACGAAAAGGCGTTGGCCTTGATATTAAGTATGTAGTATCATCTAGTTGACCTATAACAAGATTGTTCTATTCTTAAACAGAAAGGCCTAGAACTTCAGCTTTCAATCTAATGTTCGCCATGGCCCCAAAAATCATTATGGATGCTAAAAAATTTTATCTTGATTCCTAGTGGCGCACAGGAGTTCCAATGGTAAATATTGCGTGCCGGTGATGAATTCATTTTCGATATTTCTATCCTTTAAGTTCATTTAAAAAATCGTCTTTCCAGTGTTCGATTGTTACTTTGAGAAAATGAAACGAAATTCTGACTATTTGTGGGTTTCCAGCCATCCAAAACTGGCCCAAGAATTTAGCCAAAGATGTCTATTGAAGTATTAAGTACAAGAGACGAAAGTAAATCAGAAAGAATTTGAAAAAAAGTGTTATTCTGACCTGATTTACGAAAGTGGCGGGACGAGAATACCTTATGCACTGCAGTTCCAGCATTTCTACAAGAAATATAATATCTATGTAACAGGAGGCTAGAATTTTGGAACATCAATCCTTAATCGCCATTTTTCTTCGGCTGATCATTTAAATTCTTTACTCGAAGAAAATATGCTGACAGATTTATGCAAAAGATCATCATCTTAAATACAGAGGATAAAAAAAACATTACGTGAAATGTTACATTTTATACCTTCTCAAAATTGGCCCATCTATAGGGTCCGCATATTTTACATGGGCTTATGTAGTGAAAACTTAGACAATCTTCTTCTCGTATATAAAAAGGCATAGAGCACTAAAAACATCTTCCTATCGTTAATTTGCAGTTCGATGGGATTCATATGTGGAATTTGGAGTAATTAGAGCAATAATTGTACAAGAAAGAGGGCGATGAGGGATCGCCAAATTCTAAAAAAGCTGTAAGATGCGAATTTGCAAAGAAACCGCCAATTTTCATATGCATTTGAAAGTTAAAGCAAAAGTAGAAATCATTCTTCAGACTTTTGGGGTCATCAGCCCCGGGCCCTATAAAAACTGAGCTGTCGCCATGACTCAATATCATGTCAATCAGAATGATGAATATACAGTTCTTCTGAACAATGGTAATAGTGATTATTTGTGGTCACATTTTGTCTGTTGTCCAATAAACGTCTTAAACCCATCATTTAGTATACTCGTTGGGACTATAGTATACGCCTTATTTGTATATCCATATAGCATATGCCTTATCTGTATATCCATGTTTTTATCTGCCCTAGAGCCTCTTGTCCTTTTCAATTTTTTTCCTCAGGTGCACTTCTTGTTGATTAACGTAAAGTTCTAAACTTTAATTCCACTATATACTTCTTAGACCCATCATTTAGTATACTCGTGGGGAATACAGTATATGCCTTATCTGGTTATTCATATAGTATATACCTTTTCTGTATAGACATATTTTTCTGCCTTTTGAATTCAAAAGACCGATGAGGCCATATGGGCCTCTTGTCCTTTTTAGAATTTATTTTTCTGGTGTGCTCTTGCGTACAGATTTACTAAAAGTTATAAACGCTTCACCAACTGTGTTTAAACTTCTTCCATACGCTTCATACTGTCTTACAATCGATCCTCAAATGACCCCTTGGTCGCTAAATTAAATACTGATAAACACAACCGACCTTATAACTAAGTTAACAATTCTATTCATTAAATGACATTCAAATAAATTCTACAAATTATTTCATATACATAAAGTTCAGACAATGTCCCGATTTCCTTAATTAACCACTATTTTAACGAATCTGATATGGCAAAAATAACAATGAAATGAGCTAGCGGTTTCTTGTCGAACGTTTATTTAGTAAATATTTCTAGATTTCATTTTATTATAAACTTATATATCTAGGCTCGGTTTCAAGATATATTTGTGTTTACTTTTGAATGGGCAGATATAACAAAATACTTTTATTCATTATTCTTATCATTTCAATGGTTCTTTTTGCAAACTGAACTACGAAATCGCTGCAAATGGAGTAATAAATGACACAGTGCATTAAAAGTATTACTAGGGGATCATTTTACGCAACACCTTTTTTCTTGTGCATGCATAAAATTTGAATATCGCACAACTTTCTAGGATCTGCATAACGAAGGTATTACATTTAATGGATGATAACGAGGGGTTAACTGAGAGGTTTTAGGCATTTGGAAACATTACGTTGCAATGATCGTATATGTCATCAACACATATTCGATGCAGTTTTTAAGATTTATGCTATGTCTCGTTTGAAATACGAAGTTTTATTTTCCTATACAAAATCGTGCTGATAGGATATGCTACAAAAATAAAATTTAATTTTTGAAGTGAGAGATAGCATTCTGATTCTATAGATATTAACAGCTGCGGCCATAGCGCAGTTGATAGCGTGTTGGACCCTCAATCATGAGGTCTAGGGTTCGAATGCCGGTCCCGATAAATATCCTTTCAGCATTTGTCTCCTACCAACGGGTTGATAATCGTTCACCTAAGTGGGAAGAGTAGCTGAAGTTCAGAAAGCATGTAGTGGTGGTCCTGGTTTGATAAACACCAGAAACCTATAGTTAGGAGCTTAAGCCGCCGCGATATGACTGAAATACTGATGTGTTAAACCCCATTCAAAAAAAAACAAAAACAAAAACAAAAAGCAAAACAATAAATATATACAGACTCCTACATATAATACGAGGTTGAAATACCTTCGTAAACCTTGCGTATGGCTGGATTCTTAATGGTACTAATTTTTAGAAAAGCTTTTTGAATTCGCGGTTTCCTCCTCGTTCGTCTTTATTAATCATTCGTCTACTTTTTAATTTGTCCAAACAATTTTCTAAAAAGTCATACTTACTTTATTAAAATCTACGCGCTGAGAAATATAGTAAGGTATTCTTTTTATTTTTTGCATTAAGAGTCTTTTCGAAATAACTATTAATGATATATACGTGTTGTATGAAATACTTTTTTCTATTTTCTGTTTGTTTTGGATTATTTATACTTTATTTAAGTTAATTTTTCATCATATTTAGACATTTTTGTGTATTTCGTGCAAATTTTACTGGAAACATTAGATTTTCTCATGGTGGAAATCATCTTGAATCTCTAAGCAATCATTTCACGTGTACATGTATACCATGGCATTGAATTAATAACACAGATTTCAACATGTGGCCAATTCTTCCAGACTACCTTCAGTAAATAGTAAATGGACACAGGTGGTCTGGACTGTGGAAAAAATACCTAGATGGAGCTTTAATATGATTATTCGGATCAATTTACGTTTATACAAGAGGGAAGAACAGGATGGAACGACCGATTATGATGATGTTATATAGATACAAGGTCTCGGTAAATAGTTTCGTCCGAAGGACTAGAGAAGCGGCGAATCTAACCAGGCCCCACTGACCCTGGAGTCTAGGGTGTTACTTCTGAACCAGCTCTGATCACATTAAGCCATTAGAAAACTATAAATGTATCATGATCCATAACTTATACACCTATATCATATTTCAAAAACACATTTGTTTTGACTCTGTAAAATAATAGTAATTATATCAATTATACCATGAGTTATGATATATATGAATTGTAAAAAAGAGTCCTTAAAAATAATCTTTACTGTTGTTGTTTGAATGTAGTCGTTCATCTCGGTTTTATTAATACCAATCCGCTATTTAAAAACGACCCAAAAACCGGATGTAAAGTTCATGCATTTCTGCGCATGCTCTGAAACTATCCGTGAAAATCTTAGTGATAGCCTCCATCTTATTTTATCGCTGATTAAGAAAATAACTTACTTGCTGAATGCTCACAGCCCGATTCTTGTGGTAAAAACACGAACAGGGGTTTAAAACTTCGGTAATCTTGTATCGTAAGAGTTTCATGGTAAATTGTCTAATGAATTGTCTAAACGAGAGAAATAATTTACTCGTGTTTCAAGATAGAATCTAGGTCAGCGGAGTCAAGCGAATACATATATACAAACTAAGCTTACGACCGGTAGGAAATCTCCCTGTGCTACGTCATATATAAGGAATATGTTACAAACCATTATATTCGTGGTTGATGAAATTAAGTAAATGAAAACGTGATAAAAGCAATTCGGGTTAAACAATAAACTTTGCTTACAATACTAAAATACATTTTTCGGAGAGCCATTTCAAGGTTTTTAATACTCTTTTACGGAGGGGCTTGAAGAGATCCTTAAAATATGTAAAAATGCTCTGTTTCCCTAGACCAGTGTTTGATTAGTCGCCCAATGATATTTCGGTGTTTTAAACTTCCTAATACCTTTATGCCGTTGTTCTCATCTTAGACGCCGGGGTACAAAATCTTCTACATCAGGCATTAGGAGTTTATTTTTATTTTGATTAAACATGTATGTTCCGTTCCCCATCGGCGGCACATATCCTTTCCGACGTTTGTCTCTCCCCAATGGATGGATAATCGTAAACCTAAATAGGATAGCAGCTGGAGGCTAGGAAAGGATGTAGTGGTAGTACTGGTGTTAGAAATACCAGGAATCCATTGTTAGGTGCTCTGTAATGTAATCTCGGCCTTCTCTATCGGCAGCAGATGGGCGTGTTTATCTTTGACCCATCAACATAAAATTTAGTATTGATTTCATGGATTCGGACCGTGGCTACTCTACTAATTTCTTCATGAAAGAAAGAAATGAGCTTCCACAATAGGCTCGAATCAAGGATTATGTTACATACGCCCCTGTCTTTTGAGTTATATATCTTAGGTAAGAAAGCGACTTTAAATCCCCTTTGCAAGATCCCTTCAGAAATAACATATACTAGTACAATATTAAAACATAAACACGTTTATCTCAAGTCAGTCTTAATACATTCAAATCAGCTAACTTCAATCTTTTTGAAGCCATTGCTCAACATCCTGTTGTCTGGGTTAGAACAATAGAGTCAAAGTATCAAACTTTATCAAACCGCTCTATAAACTAATACAATTTAACACCCATGATAACATTAATATTACAACATTTTCTAAAGCGAGAAATACAAGGAATCCATTGTTAGGTGCTCCAGCCGCCGTGATATGACTGAAGTACTGTTCAAAGCGGCGTTAAACCCCATTAAATCAATCAATCAAACTTCTTATATTAATGATGCTTTAATGTTCATTATTTGGAATATTAAATTCCTTTCCTTTTATTCCTTTTATATTCAGGAGTATCTATTGAACTATAATTTCTGCTAAGAAATTTTGGATGGCTTGTATCAATTCATGCTTAAAATGGTTTAACAAGCTAAAATTGATATATTGGAGATACGACCCCCTAGCGGTCTGGCGATAAACTCATCAAAAGAACTAAGAACTTTACAGAAAGATGGAGATTCAGCTAGAAGACTAGTATTTTATACTTTTATTAGTCCTCTACCGGCGAAGCCCATTTGGTCGTTGCAGTCGTCTGTCTATGTGTCCAGTAAGTCAGTTATCCGAACTTTTTTTCAAGACGTCTATAGATATCGAGCTGGTATCAGTGGGTGTGTCCACCATCTTGAGTAACAGATCTTGATCGAATGTCGGCCCATTGACAACAAAATAACCAATTGCATATTAAGTTTGAGTGTTTTAGTGTCGGACCATAGATTTGGTTCGACATAATACATAAATATAGTTCCTAGTCTTGGAAATTTGGCCTAAATCCAAGTTTTCCGCTTTTGCGCAAAAACGACAACAGCAACTATACATCTTTTTCTTTTTTTTTTGATGAAAAATTAATATACGGGGTTGTAGGTTCAAAATCGAAATTTATTTGAGTTTTTTATGCTACGGTCTAGAATTACACCAACACACCATATATCTGTCTTAGCGTAATAGATATTGAAAATAATCGGGCAATAAGCCATTTGATTACAAACGAACCAGTATAAACCGACCACTAAACAGATCGCGCCATTGAGAAGTAAACCCTATCACCGACAATTAACCCTAAGTCAAATATCTTTTGTTCATATTGCAAAAATGACGGCATTGCAAGGTGGAATAGCCATATTGAGATAGCCCTAAGGCAAGTCGGTCAGGATATTGATGGAAGAGAGTAGCGTCTTACCTTGTTAAGACAGATACTGTAGTCTTGCTCTCAACAGTTCGATTACTATTACTTTTGGTCACGGGGACCATACAGTTACATATATAGAAATTACACTTCTCTCAGAGGATATGACATCTGCCATTGGCAAAAATGGGAGGATTCCTGAAGATGGCAGTGTAAAAGAGCTTAGATTTCCTCAGAGAATTGTTTCATGATCGAAAAATCGCGGTTCACGAGTTGGGAAAAATGCTCGGAGTATGAACAGTATCTTCAAGTTTAGAGGTCATGTGATCTTGTGGTTAAAGCTACTATGTCATCTAACCAAAGGTGTCAAAATCCTTGATTCAAAACTCTAAAGGGCCGTTTATCACTAGGTTATCGGCTTGTTATATAAGGCCCCAGTCTATTGCTGGTATCACACGAAGCAGAATACTTTTTTATGATAAACGTTTTACTGAAAGATTGTTCAAATAAACATTAAGACAAAATTCAAATTGTAAAATTCTCGCATCTCTTTTACTACCAAACTTCATTTTAAGCATCTGGTATTTGTTTAAGAGAGTTTAGTTTAGTTTATACTAATTTTTTCACTTCTTTTGCGACGAAAGCTTAAAGCCTCTATAGAATCGCTCTCAAACACTCACTACACAGTTATTTTCATGTGCCTGAAAAAGAGGCAGTGACTTAAACCCACTGCTGCCCATTTTACAGCTGAAAACACTGAGGCTGGCCATTCAGTGTCTTGTCCATGAACACACCCCGGGGACGATGGGCTCGAACTCGTAGCCTTCAGATCACGAGTCATTTACTTATACCACTCAGTAATCGAAGCAGTTAAAAAGACTTTGCATAGAAAACCTGGTTGTGCGACCCTCTAGGGATGAGCAACTTAAGTCTAGTTCTGGAATTAGGTTTAGATTTGATATTCTATTTCGTTTGAGTCAGCATTTTCTTAATATATTGCAAATATGTTGCATACATGAATATCCAAACCGAGACTTTCATTGCATATTCATTTTTAGCCTGAGATTGCGTAAGGCTAAAGTTACCATGCTAAAAATTCAAACCCATGCAGAGTTAAATGTGAAAACATAATGTAAAAACATCTACCGCAATCAATGTGATCTTATGTCGCTTGAAAAGAAGATCGGGTCTGACAATAAATTAATACGCCCGATCGAAGCGAGAAGGACGAAGGCGAGATATGACTCTTTGAAAGCTGTCGGCTTGATGTACAGTACTTTCGTGTGACTGTTCTGAATTTGGCAAAATTATCAAAACTTGACGAGTAAATGGAAAGAAAGAAAGGAGATATATAATATATTGGAAATTATTAAGCATATATAATCATATCGTATTGTTAAGAAAAGATATGGTGTTTGTTTCATACCAAAATAGTATTACTTATTCTAGAGTAACAATGTTAAAATGGTCCGGTTAGACGAAGTTGCTGTATAAAGCTGATAAGCGAAGCTGTCGGTTTTACGCACGATGTGAATGTTTTGTTTAACAAATTAATTGGTCATTCATAGGACCATATTCGCACTGTCTGAAAATAGTTTGGTCGTGCTCGGACTTTGTGTCTATATATTTTTACCTCCGAATTCTACCAAAGGATGCAACGTCTACATAACGCTTTTGAGAGGTGTACATAATCATGTTAACCTGGTAAACGACCGCCCGCCCTCTCTCGCTCTCTTTATCTGGAGATTATAAAGCGCATATTTACAAATCGAAATTGGTCAGTGTGGTAGAATACTCACATCGCACGCAAGAGCCTCCTAGTTCGAACCTGGCTACTCACTCCATTCCCCATCTCTCTCACTCTCTAGCTCTCTCTCTCTCTCTCTCTCGCTAGCTCAACTGGCTTAGAGCCAACGAGCTTTTGTCATGATGTAGTGTCTGTCGTCCGTCCGTCCGACAACTTTTACTTTAATAATCTTTTAAGAAAGTACTGAACATAATTCAACAAAATTCACAGGAAGGATCCTTAGGTGGCCTTTATTAGATCCCTTCAAAGCATATTGATCGGTTGAAAAATATGTAACGATATATACATGTAAATATATCGTTACAATACCTCAACGGGATTAAAATTATTGCGGGCAGGTTGTGTCCCCTTGTGCACAAATTGGCAGATCTGCACATAATCGCGGTAGATTTGGGTAGAAAGTGGCACCTCCGATAATCCGACCATCAAACTTTTTCTGTACAGATTATGTATCTCCTGTATACATATCTCAGGTTTTCAGCACTTTCAGCGCTTTGATTTTTAACTTTATCAAAATAGTTCGTTTTGGCATGCACCTTATCAGTTTTACATTCACATGTTTAGAAAAAAAAGGTCCAGAAATAGCTACTTTAAGGTATATTTCAACATGAAATGAAGTCTTTAATTTTTTTTTTCTGTCTTCTTAAGATTAATTTTTAATCACAATTAATTGTGAGTTTAAGTGATACAAAGATGAAACTCCAATGGTGTGAGACCTCAAGTAGCCCCAGTCGTTCGGTTTCTTACATTTTTGTGCGTAGATAGCAGGGGATGACACGCGGTTAATGACATTGTGTACAAGAGTTCGAAAGATCTTGACATGAAACTATTTTGTCAAGGACTGGGACTTACCACGACTATTGTAGAAAGTGTTAGGTCCTTCAAACATAAAGCATGTCATTAAAGATCAGTTCAACGAGGCATAGACGACGGTTTTGATGCCAATGATTTCACTTTTTTGGTATGACATTGACGATCAAGGAACGTTTTTAACATACTTGATATCATGTTCCAACGAAACTTTGGGGTGTTTCTTTTACTTCAAAATCAATCCAGTTCCTTTTGATTTTTGGCTAGCAAAGCGTCAGCTTAAATAGCTTAAGTTAACATACAAAATTTTGAGGTCGTCTCAAAGTTCAACGAGTGCAAACTGCCACTGGAGGCTTAACCGATAAATCCGTAAAATGCCTACGCCATAAAAAGTTGTTCTTATGTATTTCAATCTCTTCCTGCAAGGTCATCTACTAGGTGTTTTTAGCCCACTTGAGCTCATCGTGTTCACAATGACTCTGATCAGAGTATTCAAAAAGTTGCAGACGTCAATTTCAAACTGTTGAAGATTCTAAAATATTTATCTCTCTAGGTAGAAAACAATGTGGAAAATGAAGAAAGCAATTTCTTCATTTTCCACATTGTTTTCCACAACTATTCATTACCAAGATAACGTTTGACAAAGAAGATTACAGAACAAAACAATGTTTTGCTAGCTTACAGTACTTTCAGTACTTTGATTTCAGCTTATCGGCAGGGATGTAGCTACACGTGTACTTGTCCTTTAAGATTTCAATATCTATCAACCTTAACCTTTAAAGAGACTCGTGTACCATTTCTTTTAATTTTTCTGTATTGGAACATTGGCTCAAATATCAACTTTAAACCCCGCAAGAGATCATATCGTCGTTTGGCGAGCAAAATGTTGTAACTACAGCTTGAACAAAAAGCTCTAGTTAAGACACTTTACTACAGATTGAATAAAAAGCATGTAGCTGACATTTTGCTCGCCCTATGACTATATATGCAAACATATATGTGTGTGGGCGTAAGTAGTGTTTTATTGTCTTTGTAACAAGATAGGTCAATTTTGTTCATTATAAGACATTTCTTTTACTGTCCAAAATCTTTTGGTGTATTTTGTTCTAAAATATGATGATTTAGAACGTGTCTACTGAGTCTTTATTTTGTTGAAAAATATTTTAAATGTATTTTGATCGAGTCCCAATTTGACCAATTGCGGTTTTCAACCAAATAACAAGTCGACCAATGAAATCAGAATGACCTGAAATGAGTTATGATCTCCAACATTGGACGCCGTTTTGTTAAGCGTTTTTGTTGGTTTAGCGACTTAAACCTCGTAACTACAGCTTATTAAAGCTGTAGTTATGTTGTTTATGTCTCAAACCAACTATACTATCTTTCTGTAACATGGTACCATAAATTTTGCAAAAAACGCCGTTTTAAATCGAAGCGCAACTTTCTGTAGGAATCAATAAAAAAAGTTACCGTTTTGGTAGGTTAAAATGTTCATCCAAAGCGACAAATACAACTGATCATTATAAATGGAAGGGTGTCTTAATGTCAGAGCTATGGCATTTGTCACCGAGATATTTTTCTAGATCCAGGGACAGCCAATATCTTCACTGTAGTTAAACCACGTTGAAGAACGCGTGATTTGTAAAACTGCATTAATTAACACTATTAATTCTATTTACCCGGTTCGGAAAAGGGAAAAGAAACATGATGATACCATATAAAACACACACACACACACACACTTACAAATATACACCAATAGATTATAACATTCTAATTGTGTAAGAAGAAATAATCGACTGACACAATCATAATACTTATAATATTTTTAGGAAAATGGCTTTGGTTATTGGAGATATTTTTCATAAAAAAGTACCTTTAAATTGTGTATGATATTTAAGACATTAGGATTTCGATAGAAATAAGATCGAACATTTTTTTTTTATTTCCTTTGGATCAAAGTTCGTTAATTTGATAGAAGGAGATAAAAAGTAATAGAAATTGGTCCAATTAGAGATTTCATATTTGCAAATAGTAGGAGTTAACTTCTTGACATTATAATTGTCAAAAATGGCAACAAGAGTACCCTTATCTTTTACCGCAAGTTTTATTATGTCAAGACTATTGATTGATTGAATGGGGTTTAACGCCGCTTTTAACAGTATTTCAGTCATATCGCGGCGGCTGGAGCACCTAACAGTGGATTCCTGGTATTTCTCACACCAGTACTACCACTACGTCCTTTCCTAGCCTCCAGCTGCTATCCCACTTAGGTTTACGATTATCCATCCATTGGTGAGAGACAATTGTCGGAAAGAATATTTGCCGCCGCCGGGGATCGAACCCATGACACCCATGATTGAAGATTAGGAGTCTTGCGCGCTACCGACTGCGCTATGGCGGCGGCCTTTATGCAAATTGTTCTTGTCTTAGCGTATGCGCTCTGGAAATCGCCTTTGAACGTGCTTTACATGAACACGGTGCTATATAAATTTTGTATTACAATCATAAAATACATAACAACACCCGACCTTCCATTTCACGCGTAATGCGACGTTCGTTTAGTCTAACGCTGCGTTTCATCTTTTTTGTCAGATCTTGGGATTCTTTACAGTTCCCGACTCGACAAGACTAAATAAGATGATACGTTCTTGAACACTTTTACAATTTTGACACGATTTCATCGCCATTTTTCAAGTGCACGCGTTACAATCGGACAGGGATTAGATACGATCCAATACGTTTGATCCGGGTTATGTCGGTTGAGTTTATGATCAGCTGCGATTATTAAGACTCGGAAACCAATCTGAGAAGTCTCGGTAACGTCAAGATACATTTAAAAGTTAACTTCTTTCTTCACCTTGATCCGACGTGATCTATAATTACAAATTACTTTTAGCCCCTTTAATGCTAAATATAAATCCTATTTCAAAACAGCAAGAAAATCAAAGGACTGAAAGTACTATTTTGAAATCACATTTCTTAAACATCCCTGATTTAAAGAAGACAAGCAGGTTGTGTAGACAAAGATAAGACTGCACATATGTTCAGTCCGATCTTTGTTTATACATCCTGCAAAAACAGGAATATTCCGGGTTAAGTATAAGCCTCAAACGATGACAATATACGATACATTGATTTCGGGTACTATATGGCCCCAGTGGATATTTAAACAGCCCGAAAGACTTTTGATCTCGAATTTTGTTGGTCTTTGCCTTAAGATAGAAAGAGGATAATCAACTGGTTCAATAGGATGTGAAAAATCTATCATGGTAATGCGTTGATAGGCTTTGAAAAAAAAAATCCGAAGGACTAGTCTTTTTATCACCGAGAAACACATTCAAATGAGAGATATTTCATATAAAAACCAACCAGTTGATTATTCAATTATCATGTCACTGTACATTTTTGTGCATTTTTGGTTGTTTTTATCTTACTGACCGAAGAGAAATTGCCTTTTCAAAGTAGGCAGTGCTATTTAAGAAAGTATCCGGCTTTCAGAATATTCGGGATTTTTTTTTTTTTCGGGAACTAAAATAAATTTTGCGAAATATTCACCGTATAAAAGGACGACTAACCTTTATCGTCGATCTTAGGGCTTGGGATAATACATACATATGTTCAGCGTTAAAGATTAGCCTATTCCTAAAAGATAGAGGTCGTGTTATTGTAACTGCAATATCATCGGATTTCGAGAATATTTGAGCTTTTGCAGGTTAAATGAAAAAATGCATTGCATAAAAACAGATAGAGAATACAGAGTTTCTAGGTTCGTTTTTGTTAGAAGCCATATGCGCACAATGTTTTCCTGGTTCATATAATTATGCAATGATTATTTCCTTTTATTTTATTTGTAGCCTTTTGACGTGCTAGAATTTGAATGTTCAGCCACGTGATATGGAAAAAAAAAGTTCCTGATAATTGCAGTGAAAGTTTATTGCACTGGAAATCCAAGGATTTCACGTCTAATATCACAATAAGCTATCACAGTAAGTGTGATATCGGGAGTTGATCATGATATCCTAACATTTGGAAAAAGTTTATTGTTTATTCCATCCCAAAACAAGAAGAAGACAAACACCAAAGTAGATCACAGATAGGCAACAAGTCTACAATGGAGAAGTTTTGTAGCATCTGAGAGAGAAGCTTAGTTAGTAATCTATTCTCTATATGTTCAGGCTGAAAGATCAAGTCACGTTCCAAACTACGAAACGTTGACACCGGGTGTCTACGATAAGCTACTGTATAGCGAAAGACTCCTACGGTCGAAAGGGAAAGAAATAAAACTTTTCTTTTAATCTACATCATGAAGACACTGAGAATCTTGTAAGTTTGAATGCTTTGCTACGTAAAGAATGGTCGTGTTTCTTTTTTTCTTTTTTTCCTTTTTTTTTTTTTTAATTCACAGATTTCTGTATTCTATCGAATTAATTTTTTATTCATTTTACAAAAAATCTGCTCTACCCGACCGTAATCTTATTCTACAACTTTTTGGTCGTCACATGAGGGGTTGCTTAAAGCAAGATTTACTGTATTTACATTATTAACAGAAAATTCTGAGTGGAGGAAGAAAATAACAACCCCGGGGTTAAAGTGTCTGTGGTTAGTTTTATTAATCAACTTTGGCTTAGAATGGGACATATTGAGAGGTTATTGGGTTAGATTAATTCCCTGCTGTCATAAAATAGTATCATCTTGTCTAGTTCAATATCTATTGGACTGTTTGCTCTTTAGGCGATGGGTCATGCTAGGGTAGTACACGAATTAATTCAGTGTTCATAGCTTTTCCGATTTTTTTTTTCTGTTTTTGATCGATGCTAGTCGGAATGATGCGTTCCATTGTCGCCACATTACGAGTTTTATATGTTTAAAAAGAAAAACTTGCATTGATTCAAGGACCACGTTAATTTACGTTGGCTTATGATATAATCGTATTTACTCAACATCATTTGGCAGCCGCATTCTTAAAACTCTAATAAATCTTTTCGATTCTTGTTCCTGGAGAATAAATCTGGTGCCACATGTGTCGGCCAATAAAGAACAAAGTACGATATACACTCCCGTTAATCGATGTCGTGACCCCTTGGCTGTGACTTTTTTTAAAAGCTGAGTTCAAAGTTACATAATTCGTCCAAGCTTTCGCCCATTTGTCCTCCCGTCCTTCTGTCAGTCGATCAGTCCATAGCCATTTCTCCACAACCCCTCGACCAAGCTGGTAGAAACTCCTAGGAATATTTCTCAGATATCTTTTTGCTTGTTCTCAGTTTAAGGTTTTGCCATTCAAACAGGGGACTTACTGTAAAGTGCTGTAAGCTCTATAATTAGTCGTCACTGAAAAATTTGACAGACAGTTGCATTTCGGCTTTAAAATAAGGCTGAAAAACAAATGACTATTATGTAATGAAAAGAAATAAAATGATGCGGTTTAAAAGTACTTCAGATCTTTACAGTAGCCCGTAAAATAAATCAATTGTAGGGTAATACAAATATGTATAAGGAACGGCAGACTGATTCGCATGGTGATCTAGCGCTCGTTTATCACTGTACTAAGCGGTCACATACTACATCGGCGATAAGGATAACCCTTATTTCTAATACATTGAGAAAATTCTAGTCACGTGACTCATTTGTTTCCATTACTTTAGACTGGATGACAGGCCTATCCAAATAAAGCTACCACTCGATATATCGATAGATTATGGCATGCTGGTATATTTTTCAATAATCTTTTACCCAACGATGGTATTTTCAACTTATGACTGGAAAATATTTATGTGGCAGTATCGTCTATTATGAAGATTCTTTTACTAGTTACTTCTAAACATCACCTGATTCATTCGGCGAATGCGTTGGTCGCGTGATATGTCGACAAGAGGAAAAGTTGATTGGTTCCTTGTAAGCCTGTTTAAATCATGTGACTGTCCTCTTTTTCCTCTACTCCCTTGTGAGACTTATTAACTTGTGAAATGCAATGATATTTTGCTGTTTACCCTTTTGCATCGACTGTTCAATCCTTTATCGAACACGGTAAAGATTAAACTTTGACTGGATCTTCAAACAAACCAGATTGTAACAATAATCGAGAACAGTTTGTTTTCAAATTAATCTTTACTGTATGCGTCCATTTGGGCTATAGGCAGTTTTTGGAAATTGGGTCGGAGAAAAGTAACACTAATTGACCTTTCGACCAATTAAAAACTCCAGACTTTCCTCATATCTTCTAATTTTCTGGTAAGAATTTGATGAAATTTCATATTTTCAAGTTTATAATCAAACGCTCCAGATCATGAACTACATTTGTATTTGTAATTCATTTAGAGAGAGGGAGAGAGAGAGAGAGAGAGAGAGAGGAAGAGAGAGGGGGAGAGAGACAGACCGAGGGAGAGAGAGAGAGACAGAGAGAGACAGAGAGAGAGAGAAAACTAATATCTGATAGCTATGCATCGCTTCTCTGTCACCGTAATTTATCTGCATCTACTGGGCCAACGTTCATCAAAACTTCTGTGCAATTTTTATTTTAATCTTGCTTCGTGATAAAGTGTGTTTAAGCCGATATTTTCTAGATTATTGGTAACATTTTATACATCAAAAACTACCGAATATATACTCTGAATAATATTACAATGTATATGAAAACAGTGTCATAGGTAAAGGTGACTTATTGAGATGATTATATTTTTTTTCAAACTTCATACATTTAATTGACCAATCGCGACTGTCAGTCAAGGAATATATCGACCAATGAAATCTTCCATTCAGCCCGCAATTATGATTTAAACTCCAACATTGGCCGCATTCTTTTGTATTTTTTGTTGTTGCTGTTGTTGTTGGTTTTGCGACTTAATCGTCATTAATTAAATTTATTCAAGCTGTAGTTATGACGTTTAGATCGCCAACTAACCAATCTACCTTTTTGTTAAATGCTAGTGGTCATAAATTTTGATATATAACACGGTAAAAAATCGAAGCGGGACTTTCTGGCGGAGTCAATGGGCGTTGCTACAAGGAGTAAGTGGGCTGGGCCAGCGATTTGTCAATTGCTAGCACTTACTCGAGGAACATATCACTCTTATTTTGTAAGTATTATTAATCGAATATAACTTACAAAGCCATACATGGAGAATGTATTTACTTAAATTAACTCCCGGTTGGCATGTTTTTGTTTTATCTCGTCTAGTTCATATTTCAACAGTGGTCCAGCTAAGACTCCTAGATAACCATCGTTCTGTGAAAAGAGTCGATTGATTGAATTGGGTTAAACGCCGCTTTTAACAGTATATCAGTTAGATCGAAGCGACTGGAGCACCTTACAAGGGATTCCTGATACATCTCCACCAGTACCACCATTACATTCTTTCCTACCCTACAGCTGCGATCCAACTTAGGTGTATGAAAATCCATTGGTAAGAGACAAATGTCGAAAAGGATATGTACCGCCGCTGGAGATCGAACCCATGTCTGTGAAAAGAAATAGATATTAGCTGTATCTTTTTAACATATTTTATTTAAAGCGTACTTAGGATTATTAACTTAATTACTCAGAAATATGGGTATTTATTAATTTATCTTCATCTTTATTTTATTGTTTTCGAATAAATAAAAGCACTTATCGTAGACTTAGATCAGATCGCGTACACTTCAGTTTATTACACGAACTCGAACAAGTAAATGGGAAAAAATGAATTAAAGAAAATTATAATATAACAAACTTACAATTATCACCAAATTTATTTGTTGACTATCACTTATTCACAAAGAACATTGTCAGATTGTTTTTAATCATAGATACAACAAAATGGGATACACACAGATAATATCGCATTGAGTGTTCAATCACTTTGTGATTTAAATAACAATACCCTCTCTCCGTCTCTTTTTCTCTTTAACCCTCACGACAAAATTTTAGACTGGTCCACAATTGGAAGGAGTTGCAGACGATAATTTAAAGTCTATGAAATTATAGATTTCTTCATCTTTCTTAGCAGAAATCATTGTGTTAAATGAAGAAATTGCTTGTTACAAGTATTTTCTTCATTTTACACAATGTTTTTCCAATTGTTTTCCTTGAGGGGCATAAAAAAGCGTCACTGTTTGGGAATGGGTTAACATTACATATTCTTTATTTACAAACGTATATAAAACGTACAGTAAGGTATTACAAACAAAATTGCACAGAGTTTGATATAATGATTGGACTTTCAAATTTAAGATTGGGAAATCAGAAAGTTTAAAATCATTATAGTCATTATAACAAGTGCTTATTAGTCAGTACAGACTACAAAAAGAAGTATATTAATTTTTAGCCTGAGATTGCGTAAGCAATCTGATGCTAAAGTTACAATGCTAAAAATTCCAACCCATGCAGAGTTTAATGAGAAAAAATAATGTAAAAACATCTACCGCAATCAATGTGATCTTCTGTCGCATAAAAAGTAGATCGGATCTGACCATAAATTAATACGCCCAATTGAGGCTAGAAGGACGAAGGCGAGATATGACTAAGTGAAAGCTGTCGGCTTGATGTACAGTAATTTCGTGTGAGTGTTCTGAATTCGGCAAAATTATCAAAACTTGATGAGTGAATGGAAAGAAAGAAAGGGGATTTTTAATATATTGGAAATTATTAAACATATACAATCATATCATATTGTTCAGAAAAAAGAAGGTGTTTGTTTCATACCAAAATAGTATTACTAATTCTAGAGTAGCAATGTTAAAACGTTCCGGTTAGAAAAATTTGCTGTATAACACTGATAATTTACGCACGATGGGAATGTTTTGTTTATCAAATTAATTGGTCATTCATAGGATCATATTCGCACTGTCTGAAAACAGTTTGGTCGTGCTCGGACTTTGTGTCTATATATTTTTACCTTCGAATCCTACCCAAAGGATGCAACGTCTACATACCGCTTTTGAGAGGTGTACATAATCATGTTTACCTGGTAAACGACCGCCCGCCCTCTCTCGCTCTATTTATCTGGAGATTATAAAGCGCATGTTCACATAACGAAATTGGTCTGTGTGGTAGAATACTCACATCGCACGCAAGAGCCTCCTAGGTCGAACCTGGCTACACGCTTCATTCCCCAATCTCTCTCACTCTCTAGCTCTCTCTCGCTAGCTCCACTGGCTGAAAGCCAGCGAGCTTTTGTCATGAGGTGGTGTCCGTCGTCCGTCCGTCCGTCAACTTTTACTTTAAAAATCTTCTTCTCAGAAAGTACTGAACATAATTCAACCAAACTCAACCAAAATTCACAGGAAGGATCCTTGGGTGGAATTTATTAGATTCCTTCAAAGCATTTTGATCGGATGAAAATATGTAACGATATATACATGTAAATATATCGTTACAATACCTCAACGGGATGAAAATTATGGCGGCTAGGTTGTGTCCCCTAGCGTACAAATTGTCAGATCTTCGCATAATCGACAGTAGATTTGGACAGAAAGTGGCACCTCCGATAATCCGACCATCAAACTTTTTCTGCTCAAATAATATATCTCCTGAATATATATCTCAGGCTTTCAGCGCTTTCAGCGCTTTGATTTATTATGGAAACATTTTCCAAGTTGTGGAGATTTGAACAGCAAAAGCCACGTTTCCACAAGGGGCTGGGCCGTGAGTGGTAACGTATCTCTCGATGTTCCCGAAAGCTCCTTTCGGTATAGGATAAGCACGATTATTTATAAGTTGAGCTAATTACATGTCATTATCCTTTAGATCGACTATATTCTAATAACATATGTTCCAATGCTGGACACTCACTTAAAACCCTGCAACGACAGCATTATTCAAGCTGTAGCTACGATGCTCCAGTAACTCAGCGACAACATCAACAGAATCTTTCTTTCTTTCTTTCTCTCTCTCTCTCTCTCTCTCTCTCTCCCTCTCTGTCTCTGTGTCTCTCTCTTTCTCTCCCTCTGTTTCTCTCCCTCTCTCTCGTTGTCTACTCTTTTTTTTTTTGGGGGGGGGGTTATCGGTATCTTTAAATACTAGGCCAAAACTGTTCCAAGCATTCAATTGAAAATAAGCAGTTATTGGCTATGTGTGAAGTCGATAACACGTGAGCCTGTTGTATGAGGTTATAGATTTCAATGCTGAAACAACTATCTTCGAGATAACAGTTAAAAGTAAACAAACTTTGCCTTCGGCAACAACAGCCACTTTAACATATACCCATTTATTGCCAACGTACATAGACTGAATTTTGAATTGACCATTCGCGGCTCTCAATCAAATAATCATTTGACAAATGAAATCATTTATTTAGAAAGGAAGTTCAATTTGAACATCGACATTAGTCGTCATTTTGGTGAAAGATTTTTGATGGTTTGGTGACTTAAACATCGTAACTACAGCTTATTCAGCTTATTTACGACGTTTAGGTCGCCAACCAAGCATTTTACTTGTTTGTAACTTGCTATTGGCCACAAATTTTGCAAAATAACTCAGATAAAAATCGAAGTTGGACTCCTTGTCGGAGTCAGTGGCTGGGGCCAAAGGAGTCAGTGGGCGGGGCCAAAGGAGTCAGTGGGCGGGGCCAAAGGAGTCAGTAGGCGGGGCCAGCAATTGGTCAATTACTAAAAATTTAAAAGCTTTAGGGATTTGAATATTTTTTACACCGATTCCACATATTACAAATGCACCAAGGGCTCAACTTCGTTTATTTGTGTGCGTGTTGTTTTTATTTTTCTTGTTGTATTGCGGGAATTCTGTACTTCTCTATTTGACCTAAAGCATGATCTTAAAAACAAAATAATTTGATTTCCTTCCCAAGAGTGGGCAGATAAAAGGCGCCCGACTTCTGGTTACTTCAGAAGAAGTTTCGTGATATTACAGATTTAGGTTTTCTTTCTATTATAATTGCATGTTTCATATGCAATTCAATATACACTTATAACTACCTGAATCATATGACCCGTCATGAATAAATGGAAATGTTAAACCATATATATTGCAAGCTGGTAAGTGTCGATATTTACCGTTTTACAGGAAATTATAATAGTAGGGCGGACGTTGTGTTAAAAGTTTCAGAATTGAATGTTAATCCTTGTCAAGCTGAGCCCGGAATATTCCTGTTTTGGCAGAGGTTATAGACAAAGATTAGCCTGCACATGTGTGCAGTCTGAATTTAGTCTACACCTCCTACTTATCTCTTTTAAACCAAATTTTTTATAACATACGTTTTCAATATAATTATTAAGCCACTATGATTGAATCCAGTACTATCAGCCTTTGATTTTAATGCAGGAGGATTTTATTCAGCATGACAAGGGCCAAACTTGTAAAAATTACAATCGGTAAGCCCCCCCCCCCCCCCTTCACATTCCATAGCATTTTCGACAGGACAATAAACAATATATTGGATTTATCATGAAGTTTTATGTTTTTAAAGTTAATAGACTTGCCGCTTGCCCCGCTGTCTGACCCCAATGACTCCACCCAATGACTCCGACGGAAAGTTCTACTTTGATTTCTTAAACGCCATTATTTTGCAATATTTATGACAAGTAACATTTAACGAAGAAGTAAAATTGTTGATTGGCGACCAAAATACTAAACGTAAATCTTGACCAAAGTCTCAGTTCAAAAGTTCACATCCGTTCTAAATTAAATATTTGAATCTTTGATTGATAGCTGCAATCGGTCAATTTCATCCATCAAAATAATTTACTTTTTACAATCATCACAGAAATTGAAATAAATCAAAACGCAAAAACGTTTATCAAGAAACTCGACAAACACGTAGTTATAATGTTTAAGCTCATTTTTAAAAGTCCAAAACTCAAAAATATAGGAAAAAGAAAACAATATCATAAACGAACTCATGTTAAATATTTGGGGAAAAAATCTATAGTCTTTTTATTGACAAATTTAGTAGAATACAGGTTATTTACCTTTTCCTGTTTTTTTTTTTTTTTGGGGTGGGGGTGGGGGGGGGGTGAAATTTTAGACTGATCCACTTTGAAAGAGGTGACAGACGACAATGAAAATCGGATGCAATTTGAATTGAAACCACCCCATGTGGTAGAAAATAGTGTGGCAAAAGGAGAAATTGTTTTCTCAAGTATAAAAGACAGTGAGTAAAATCCCGGGTTTGTACATGAAAGGGTTAAAGGTTATTCCGTCCTTTTTATGTAATGTTTTGTAATTCATTAACCATTTCAGTTTTGAAAAGATATCATCTAATTATAATTCTATCATTTCTTTAAGGAAGTATGTATTATCATTCATGTTATTTTCACCGCATCAACATGGTAGAAATCTATGTAAACGTTTACCAAAACCAAAACAAATAAATACTAAGGAAGGCAAGAACTCCGTTAAATTATCTTTTAAAAGTCAAGTCATTGTTACATCATGCAAAAAATACTTTTCAAACAACCCAAATGAACAGTAAATTACTAGAGCTGCATCCAATATAAGAAATATCGGTCGGGTCTCGTCGTGACATTTATTAACAGAATTGGTAAGATAAACCCAGACGAGAGCAGACAATCTGATATTCAATAATTGGTTACTTTGCCTTATGGGGACGTTTGTTCGGTAAATTTACGACCGTTCCTTATTGCGTGAAACAGTTACGTGAATGGTTAATAACGTTTTTACGACAATTTCCACTCGATTACCGACATTGACTTCGGGTGTTTTCACGAATTATTTCTATTGGGTGAAAATCATTATCTGTAATTGACCCTCTAAAAGTTAGTAAAATAAGAGTAAATAGCTCTAGACGGAACAACAAAAATGTCCAACCGAATGGTTTAGCGCCTATGTTCATAGCGCTATGTCAACTGTACATCGGTTTGTACATTTAAACGTTGACATTAAAAAAGTGCTCCCTTTCAAATACTGGACAGGTTAAAACCAAACTTTAAAAGTGCATTTTTGATCATTTGTACTCAGATTCCATCCAGACGTTTGATGTTATAGAAAGTCAGCAATATTTCTTCAACCCATTCCCACATAGCAATATTTTAGACTGATCCAAATTGACAGAAGCTGCAGACAACAATTTCAAGTTGGTAGAATTCTAAATTCTTTCATGTTTAGGGGGTAGAAAACATTGTCGACAATGAAGAAATTACTTGTTACAAGCAATTTCTTCATTTCGACAATGTTTCCAAAGCCTTTTTTCTCGAGGGGCGTAAAAAGGAGGGAGTGTGTGGGAATGGGTTAAAGATTTGCATTATCAAGTCTAAGACTGTATTTTGTCAATAATAATTATTGAAGGGAGGTTGTCTCATAATGTAGATTGGATCTTGACACACTTTCTAAAATTTGAATAATCAATTCTATAACTGTCTTATCTCAAAGAAATATGCAAAAATCAGATTACTTATTCATTTATCATTGTGTTAAACCTTTGATTCTGACCTTGACCTTTGATCCTCTGAAATAAAACCTGGAATTATTTTTAAATGTCAAAACAAATGTTCTTGACGAATTTATGCTTAATTTGTCATCATTTGAACAATTAAGACTGTATCATGTCAATATTACTTTAAAAGAAATTGTCTTTGATTTGGCTTCATGCTGAATCATCGACCTTGGCCTTTGACCTACGTCTTTATTCTTATTTTAAGAAAGAAAGAAAAACTTTTTTCTTGTTATAACTCAATAATTTTCAAACAATGTAATGTTTACAGTCTTTTAAATTGCTGAATCGAGCGTGGCTGTGAAACGATATATGCCCTCCCCCCTTCGGAACCATTTTAGCCAAGTACCTTTGTCGAACAACAATGTCAAATCTGATTATGTTGCTACTGTCATAAATAATTACACCAATCTTATTCATCTTCCGATGGATAGACAGAACGATAGAGACGATGATAGACAGATAGTAAAGCGGTCAAATTTAACCAGGGGGCAATATCTTGGACAAATATGGTGAAATATTTCAATGGGATCCAAAATTGACCTATCGCAGCCATCAATAAAATAATCAGTCGACCAATGAAATCACTCCTTTAGATTGGAAGTTCAGTTTGAACTCCGACATTGGTCTCTATTTTGATGAATTATTTTTGTTGGTTTGGCGACTTAAACGTCGTAACTACAGCTTGTACAAGCAGTAGTTACGACGTTTAGGTCGCCAACCACGGAATTCTACTAATTTGTGGCATGCTGCTGGCAATACATTTTGTAAAATAACGCGGTAAAAATCGAAGCGGAAGGTCCTGTTAGAGTCAATGGGCGGGGCCAAAGGAGTCAGTGGATGGGGCCAGCGATTGGTCAATTTATTCACGCATCTCTATGTCTATTCATGACACCAGACGTGACGTACGGGTTGTCCTAGGTAATCTATGTTATAATTGAAATTTAGTCAATATGAACTGTTTGACTAGGTGTCTGGTAATTTGTTCACAAATTCTACCGAAATTAGGTACTAGGATTGGCTATTTGCATTTTATGTTTCACAACCTCAAGCTATTGCAGATATACAGCTTTTATTTACATAACACGTTAATACAATGGATTGGGTTTGTTAATAACTCCGTCCAAAATTAGCCTTCTGTCCACTATTGTTGAATAATCGTTGTTTTGGGTCTGTTTTCTATGGCGATGTTGTATAATATTTCCATTAGATGGCCAAGAAGAGCTTATTTAATGTAAATACACCTAACGATCTATTTGAACTTTGTTGTTTACATGTTAACCTATTACCAAACGACATAATTTATGACTCGTCCATATTCAAAGAAGTTGCAGACGAAAATCAATTTGAATTTAATGAAATTTCGAAAATCTTTGTCTTTTTTGGCAGAAATCATTATGAATAATGAAAAAAGCAAGATTTTCATCTTCAACAATGTTTTCCAAAGTCTTTGGGGGGGAGGGATAGGATTGTGTTGGAAAGGGTTAATCAGATGGTTTTATATGGTTATGGTTTATATCCCCACTCTGAACAATATTTCTTTTTTTGTGCTTTATTAGCACTTTATTCTGTCAGATTTGAAAGGCCTGTCTAAATCTGTCAAAATCTGAAAGTATTTTTCTTCTTTCTATAGATTTTCACATGGGACAGAGAGCCTATGGCCTAAGATTTGTTAAACCAACTCCGCTGGAGTACAATGAATAAGGAATAATATGTTAGAGATACAACTTCTTGTTTTTGCTTTGAGCTGTGTATGTTGTATCACAATCGTAACATAATATTCCATTTTTCATACATATTATATTCCCTTTTTTTCTTACATAAATTCGATGATATAATAGGCAAATCTGTATTTCTATGGGCATTACTTTCTCCTTTACCACCATAAACATTATGTCGTCATCTAAAGAATGGAAATGATGTCATCTTAGACTGCCTTATATGGAACCGTATTTGTCACTATCAGATAAGGATTTTTTCTAGCATGGCCGATTTAGTCCTTGCGGAATGTATATACTTTACAAGAAATATTTATAGGTATATAATAAAAGTTTTATCGCAGATATCAAACGTCATTAGTATGAAATCCTATGAGCTATGACATTTCATAACGAGCAAATCGTTGTAACTAATGTTTTGTTAAGCTTCAACAACGACGTTTAGTTCTCCTCCAACAAAACTGTATGACATAAATATGTGTGTATTGACATTTATCTTTCTTCGCTATAGTAGCACATGCCTTTATGAGCGACGCCTCCAGATTGTTTGATTGAATGGGGTTATCGCCACTTGTAACAGTATTTCAGTGATATCGCGGCGACTTGAGCACCTAACAATGGATTCCTGGTCCTTCTCACACCAGTACTACCACTACATCCTTTCCTAGCCTTCAGCTGCTATCCCAAATAGGTTTACGATTATTCACCCACTAGTATGAGACAAATGTCGGAAAGGGTATGAGCTGCCACCAGGGATCGAACCCATGACATCCCATGATTCAAGACTGGGAGTCTGATGCGCCACCGACTGCGCTATCACGGCGGCTCGCGATGCCTCTGGAAGACGGTTAGTTGTTACTGGAGTAAGTGCAGGGATACAGGGCGAAACTGCTGAGAGCCCAAGCGCCGTCTCATCCGAAAGACAATGAGTATATTAGATTAGTTAACCCAGGACTCGAACTTGAGTTTTGAAATCAAGTGTTCTACCAACTGAACTCATCGGACTGACAGACTTAAAGGGTGAACCTATGATAAATTAGTTGATTTGTCAACCGATTTTTATTGGTCGCGAAGATTAATTAATTCCAATGTGACGTTTTCCACAGATTTAATTATTTTTATTGATTAGACAATATTATCGATCTAGTGATAATCGATTAATAGTTCGCCCACAGTTTGATCTTAATTGCAGAGTCAGTCAATGGATACTAAATAATTCTAGTTTGATGTATAACCGGGAGACCACACGCTAGGCTGGTCTCTGTGACTCCATAATTTACGAGGTATGAGCACGCCTGTTATTGAAAGACTTGCACATAGACGGGTCGCCGTGCAGAATAATTAACGAGTGAAATGTCTTGTAAATCACTATGACATTCTTGTTATTACTCGAATGCGATACCATTAAAATTGAGTTAACCTTTTACTAGATGGTACTATTTCAGACTGGTTTAAATTTAAAGATGTTGCAGACGACAATTATTCATGAAAAATTATGTATTTAATTTGTCTTTTGAAATAGAAAACATTGTGGATAATGAAGAAATTGCTTGTGACAACATTATTATCACCAATAGTTTGAATATTATCATTATTATATTGTTTACTATTACTATCTTAATTCTGGTTGTTATTATTCTTATCACAATAATCATCATTATTATATACATGTACCTATTAATATTTCTTATAAAATATATACAATCCATCACGACACAATCGGAGAGATCCGTATCTGGCAGCGTAATATGCGGTTCCATGTAATGTAGTCTAAGATGATGTCATTTTCATTCTATATATATGACGTCATAATGCCAATAAAAGTATTCTTAATGGTATAAGAGAAAAATACTTGGAATACAGATTTTCTTTTTTATTTTTTCATCGAAAACAATAGGTATACATGTATATCATAAAAAGAATATCATATAACGATAGCGATACAGCATGAGCTGCGGAGGAAAAAATTTGATATTTCACGAGACTGAAGTTAGAGTAGAATATCAAATTCCCTCCGCATCAACATAATATTCTCTATCTATGCTGGTACTAGGGGCATTGATAGAGACAAAGACGAACAACTTTTCATTGCCAAGAAACATTTATTTTACTTAACTTATGATATCAACTAATATTGCCCATGATAAGTAAGTTCTAATACAAACATATTCAAATGTAAGAGTTTGTGCCTGTGTATAGTACTTCCAATAATTCTAATTTGGTTCAAACATATCTTATTTGCATATAGCAGACTTGTTGATAAAAATTTTCAATAGAAATCATGCAGAAAGGTTTAGACCGGAAGCATAGCTAATAAAGTTCTTCTCTTTGTAGTGTATTCAAGACCTGTACAAATGTATTCAATTTTATTAACCAATTAAAAGGTGATAAGTAGGAATGGTGTTCAAAAAAGGGGTGCTTACTTCTATAAATCATTGTCTTTATCAGATGTTATAAAATATTGTTCAATGATGGTATTATTTTTGGTATGAAAGGTACACATCTACGTGTTAACGAAAAGTAAATATTTCTTAAAATCTCTAAGTTAATACCATTAAAAACACATGTCTTAGAATACACGGGCAATTGAGTCCTATTTGGGTCAAACGTCTTATTGACGAATTGACACTGTCATGTGATAGTTCGCATCTGTCAATCAAAGATCGATCGACCAATCAAATCAGTTGTTCAGAACAGAACTGAATTGAACGTCAATAAATAGTTTTATTGCGAATTTTTGTTGGTTTGGTTTCTCGGGTTGACAACCAATTCTATTACGTTTTCTTATATGTGACTGACCATTGATTTTGAAAAATAACGCCGAAATATCTTAAGTCGAACTTCCTGTTGGAGTAAGTGGGCGGAGCCAACGATCCGTTTAATTAAAAGATTGATTGATCAACCAATTTAGTCATTTAGACCGGTGGTGGTGTAATGCTTTTAACTATTTTGGAAGCGGTCAATATACTTATATTTCATGCATAATTTCAAGGCTCTAGACTAGTGGGTCAGTAGAAGAAAAATTTAAAGATTTTTTTAAAGATCACTTTTATTGTCATGGAAACCGGAGTATTGAATGAATTTTAATTCTTTTGGTTATTTTTAAGGGGAGCTCCTAAGGAACATTTCTGTCAAATTTGGTTGAAATTGGACCAGTGGTTTTGGGAGGAGATGTTGATTTTAGAAATTGTTAACGTAGAATGGACGACGGACGAACAACGGACGGATGCCTGAGGAACAGTGATCAAAATAGCTCACATAAATACTATTTTCTTTGTTTCTTGTAGAACACCCCCTGACACCGCCCCTGGGGTCCCGAGGGTAGCTATTTTGAAAGAGCTCAACATACTGATGCTTCATGCAAAATATCTTTGCCCTAGGCCTTTTGATTCAAGACAAGATAATGTTAGAGTCAGTAGGCGTGGTCAACGGAGGAAGTGGGCGGGGCTAACAATTTGTCGATTGGCGTGGCCAGCGATGCGTCGATAATTAGAAATAATTTGAAAATAGAAAAGAACCTCTTATTAATAAGAAGGGTTATATATTTGATACAAGTCACGCACAAAGGGACCTTACGGGATTTACATAATATAAGTATAAGAGAAACAGCGATTGATTAAAGCAGGGAATAAATTAAATAATGTTTCGAAGAAGTACGTACTTGTAATGTAAGTAGAATCACCAATCTATCTTTAGATCTGTTTGTTTGTTTGAATGGGTTTTTCATGCCCTTTTTAACAGTATTTCAGCCATTTCGCGGCGGCTTGAGCACCTACCGATGGATTCCTGATATATCTCACAACATATGTTTTTCCCATTTCCAAGATGATTACATTGAAATTTATCATGTTGTCAAATTGATATTTCTGTCACTTCTTTTACTATAACGGTTTAAAATAAATCTTTTTAACGGCGTTATTTTACAAAATTCATGGCCAGCAGCATGTTACCAATTAGCAGAATGGTTGGTTTGCGATCCAAACGTCGTAACTTTCAAGTCGCCAAACCAACAAAAAAGATTCACCAAAATGACGGAAAATGTCGGATTTCAAACTTAACTTCCGATTTAAATGGATGATTTCATTGGTCGACAGGCTATTTGATTGACAGCTGCGATTGGTCAAAAAGTTCTCCACTTTGCGCATCTGTATGATCAATGGCGATTAGCATTGCTCGTTGAAACTAAAGTGTACATTTTTATAAATGTTTAAGTGTGAAAGTTACATATTCTTTACGAGTTTTCTTTGTATTAATTACATGAAGTTGACGGAACTCTGACCCCGCCTACTTACCTACGATAGAAATTTCGACTTGAATATAAAACGCCGTTACATGTATATAGCAAAAAATACGGTTAGTAACATCAAGATTAGAATTGCCAGTATGCTACCTAAACGTCATAACTACGGCTTAAATAATCTGTAGTTCCGACGTTTCAGTCGGAAAATCAACAAAATGCTTGACATTAATGTCGACTAAAGCTGAAGTTCATAATTCACTTCCGGTGAAAATATTTTATTTGGTTGGTGTAATTTTCTCTGTTTTTTTTTTTTTTTTTTTTTTTTTTCTTCTTCTATTTTTATTTATTTATTTGTTCATTTATTTATTTATTTGATTGACAGGTTTGGATCCCTTATTTCAAATAGACCTACAATGTTTTGGATACTACTTGCGTTTAGAAAGGTGATCTCTTTGATAAGCTGTAGTAACGCCGTATTGGTCGATAACAGACGAACTAGTCATAAGTTCCTGCATATGTCTGAGATGAATAAGGACGAAAGTAACGATTTTATTGATCAATCGATTTTCTGGCTGCAAGCGCGATTCAGTCTGTTGTGCCATATAAGGTTTATATACCGGGTTTTCAGTATAAACATGTGATAAATACGGCTCTTGATCGTCAAAGGAAGTTCTAAAATAATCAACCATCGTTAGTCTGCATTTTTTATATAAATGATATTTTGATACGCAAACAGTGTACAAAAATATAAAACCTGTTGCTATATCCATATAAGTATGCGAGAAGAACATCATCCAATATTCACGGCAAATTTCAAAATGACTTAACCAATGTAGTAACAATCGGTTGCCATTAGAGCGTTAACAAGATTGACTGCGTGTTCATCAATACAACTGGAGCCCCAACTGTCGACTCGAACCTGTCAAGCGAAGAACAAATCTATTAATCATATTCGCTCACGTAGATCGGAAGAGTGCTTTGAACTCCGACATTGACTGACAATTATATGATATTTTCTTGATGGGTTGGCGACTTAAGCGTAGTAACTTTAGCTTATTCAAGCTGTAGTTCGACTTTCAGGTCGCCAACCAATCATCTTACTTGTTTCTATTACATCTTACTTGTTTCTATTACATCTTACTTGTTTCTATTACATCTTACTTGTTTCTATTACATCTTACTTCCCATAATATTGGTAAAATAACGCATATGTAGAGGAGCTTCCTGTAGGAGCCATTGGACAGGGTCAGCGGAGTAAGTTGCAGGGGTCAGCGGAGTAAGATGGAGGGGTCAGTGGAGTAAGTTGGAGGGGTCAGTGGAGTAAGTTGGGGGGTCAGCGGAGTAAGTTGGAGGGGTCAGCGGAGTAAGTTGGAGGGGTCAGCGGAGTAAGTTGGAGGGGTCAGCGGAGTAAGTTGGAGGGGTCAGCGGAGTAAGTTGGAGGGGTCAGCGGAGTAAGTTGGAGGGGTCAGTGGAGTAAGTTGGAGGGGTCAGCGGAGTAAGTTGGGGGGTCAGCGGAGTAAGTTGGAGGGGTCAGCGGAGTAAGTTGGAGGGGTCAGTGGAGTAAGTTGGAGGGGTCAGCGGAGTAAGTTGGGGGGTCAGCGGAGTAAGTTGGAGGGGTCAGCGGAGTAAGTTGGAGGGGTCAGCGGAGTAAGTTGGAGGGGTCAGCGGAGTAAGTTGGGGGGTCAGTGGAGTAAGTTGGAGGGGTCAGCGGAGTAAGTTGGAGGGGTCAGCGGAGTAAGTTGGAGGGGTCAGCGGAGTAAGTTGGAGGGGTCAGCGGAGTAAGTTGGAGGGGTCAGCGGAGTAAGTTGGAGGGGTCAGCGGAGTAAGTTGGAGGGGTCAGCGGAGTAAGTTGGAGGGGTCAGCGGAGTAAGTTGGAGGGGCCAGCGGAGTAAGTTGGAGGGGTCAGCGGAGTAAGTTGGAGGGGTCAGCGGAGTAAGTTGGAGGGGTCAGCGGAGTAAGTTGGAGGGGTCAGCGGAGTAAGTTGGAGGGGTCAGCGGAGTAAGTTGGAGGGGTCAGCGGAGTAAGTTGGAGGGGTCAGCGGAGTAAGTTGGAGGGGTCAGCGGAGTAAGTTGGAGGGGCCAGCGGAGTAAGTTGGAGGGGTCAGCGGAGTAAGTTGGAGGGGTCAGCGGAGTAAGTTGGAGGGGTCAGCGGAGTAAGTTGGAGGGGTCAGCGGAGTAAGTTGGAGGGGTCAGCGGAGTAAGTTGGAGGGGTCAGCGGAGTAAGTTGGAGGGGCCAGCGGAGTAAGTTGGAGGGGTCAGTGGAGTAAGTGAGTGAGGTCAGCGATCAGTCTATTGGAATAAAGAGTGCGTCAAGAGTTCGTGGATTTCAATGGTTTGCACCAATACGCTACAAATATTCGTATAAAAATGGTATTATAAAGACCAAATGCATGTGGTTTTGTGAATATTTGATGTAAAAGGATAAAAAAGTTTCCACAGCTACATATTTTGTTCTTTGACACCAATAAAAGTCGGTATGATTAAATTCCCACACAATAATGCTTTTTAACGCCCCATAAGAAAAACAATTGGGAAAACAATTGTCTAAAATGAAGAAATTGCTTGTAACATACCATTTCTTCTTTTTCCACAATGCTTTCTATCCAGAAAGATGAAAAATCTAAAATTCCATAAGTTGTAAGTTGTCGTCTGTAACTTCTTTCAATTTGGACCTTATCTAAAATGTAGCCATTTGTTAATGGGTTAACACTGCAAGCAGTATAGGCGGCTGATATAATCAGAAAATCCGTAAATCTGTAAATTTTTGTAATGCTAAGTGAATATTCTTCTAAGAATTTCATTTGAACTAACGGACAGGAAGTACCATTTGGCTTCATGCATTCCTTTAAAGATTAATTTTTATAAACAACTTTGGCTAAAAGGTGACAAACAGGTGATATATGTGCAGGCAGATCTTTGTCTATACCTCCTGCCAAAACAAGAATGTTCGAGCTCAGAGTGTTTCTTAAAGCACCGCAGACAACTTTCACTTGTGATTTTTAAAAGGTGAAAGGAGGAACAAGAAAAATAAGAGTCAAATCTTCAAATCTTAATTTTATATAAGAATTGGCTGACAATTTCACGAATTCATTTGATAGACTACATAGATTTGATATGTACAGTTATTTGCAAAAAGAAATATTGTTTTTCTTTAAGTAAAAACAAACAAAAAAAACCCAAGAGTTCTGTTTTGTTTATCTCAACAAATCGTATATAAATATGCAAAACAACAACATCAACAGAAACATAGTCTGTCGTTGTGGACATTGCTTATAAAGCACATTTCATATAGGGGAAAGAAACATTTAAAATAGTGCCATTTAGCGTAATGTATTGAGCAAAACACATCATAAACTATCAAAGATTCTTCTAAAGATCATTGTAATTACAGCCTAATTCAAGCTGTAGATTTCTGTCTTATAGAAACTTTGACTTTCGTTAATATCAATAAAACCAAACAGATAGTATACCCTAAATATAACCATACTGTTTGTGAATGAATATTTGAATTTTGATAGAAAAGGCTTCAAAGATTGGCTGTTAAAAGACGAATGTCAATTTCCTGTACAAAATGTCACTGTTCTCGTGGTTTATGCCGTCTTAATTAACGCCGAAGAGATTTCCAAGAAACAATATTGAATTAACACAATGGCCCTTGACATTCTTTCTATTTACAACTCTTGTTAGAACTAATTGCCGTAGAAGAAGTCTCACAATGAGATATTCCACTCTTTCCTGAACGCGAGATTGTCCTATTTAAAACTGACCTAAATTTACTTCCAAAAATGTAGTACACGAAAACATTTAAGGCCAAGGATAAGTAATATATTTGTAACGAAATCGTTTGTAATATGACGTCATTTTTCCCGATGTTGTCGTCATAATTTATCATTGTCTTTATGAGCAGGCGAATTCGAACGACGTGAGATGGTAAATTTAGAATGAAATACGTCAACGTAACAGCCAACAAAAGTTTTGTTACTTTGGTAATCGGATGTCTTGCACGTGGAACTAACGTAAATGACGTCGTTGAGAGTCTTTGACGTCTTCCACGTGACTGTATCACCTGTAGCACAATAAACACCATCAAAACTGTCATTATAGCGCTGGGAATAATAAGCGTTAGAAATGTGTCCATATACGCCATGAATCTAACTATGCTTACGTTACTATTTGAGTCGGTATATTGGCAATGATTATCCATCGTCCAAAATGGAAAACTATAAAAACAAACTACGGTGACGATCAAAACGAGCACCACCATTCTGGCTGTTTCTATTTTACAGAGAACTCTGACCAAATGCGGTTTGGCGATCCGTATATAATTCTCCATTGTTACAAACACAACCAACCAGACGGACGTACACCCGCACACGTAGGTTAAAAATATTATACTATGACAAACAACAAACACCGCACTCAGTTGAAGGTCAAAGGTCATGGACGTCCAAACTAACACTAAAGAGATAAGAAATCCATTATCGGAGATGCAACGGACAGCGAGAAAAACGCTACAGGACGAATTTCTGTAAGAATCTTGCACAAAGACATAAAAGGATAATGTGTTTCCTATTAGTCCAATCAAGCATATTATCGGGAGAGTAAAATGTTCCAGAACGGCGTGTATTTGTGGATCTCCGTCGTGTGCTTGCGTCACATTATGTCCGATCAGTTCCGTTTTAAGGTCGTTCACAGCGGTCGTGTGGGAGAGGCTGTGGTTCATCTTTCTTTGATGTCTGCTGTAAAAATACAAACACGCACTTTAGATTTTAACATTTCAAACAAAAAAGACGAATAAGCACATTGCCAAGATTTATTTACTGATAGTGTAGACAGAGAGAAATTGACAGGCATATCTGCTAAAAAAGACCAACGCTTTAATATTGACTTCAAGTATACCGGGATACTGTGTAACGAAAATGTTAGAACAGTTCGATCTGACCAAGGCTCGTACTCGAATCCAAACAGCAATAGATAGATAGATAGATAGATAGATAGATAGATAGATAGATAGATAGATAGATAGATAGATAGATAGATAGATAGATAGATAGATAGATAGATAGATAGATAGATAGATAGATAGATAGATAGATAGATAGATAGATAGATAGATAGATAGATAGATAGATAGATAGATAGATAGATAGATAGATAGATAGATAGATAGATAGATAGATAGATAGATAGATAGATAGATAGATAGATAGATAGATAGATAGATAGATAGATAGATAGATAGATAGATAGAAAGAAAGATAGATAGATAGATAGAAAGATAGATAGATAGATAGATAGATAGATAGATAGATAGATAGATAGATAGATAGATAGATAGATAGATAGATAGATAGATAGATAGATAGATAGATAGATAGATAGATAGATAGATAGAAAGATAGATAGATAGATAGAAAGATAGATAGATAGAAAGATAGATAGATAGATAGATAGATAGATAGATAGATAGATAGATAGATAGATAGATAGATAGATAGATAGATAGATAGATAGATAGATAGATAGATAGATAGATAGATAGATAGATAGATAGATAGATAGATAGATAGATAGATAGATAGATAGATAGATAGATAGATAGATAGATAGATAGATAGATAGATAGATAGATAGATAGATAGATAGATTAATAGGAGAAACCTCTCACATAATGATAAAAAAGCGTTCAATAAAGTAAATGGTGTCCTTGGTCCGAGTGTCGTACTCAGTTGAGAATTTACTCAAACTTGAGTTTAGATTAAAGATGTATCTGTGCTTAGATCCTGTTGTTATAGAATGAAAATAACGAACAATATTTGTCGTTTGTTGATTTATACCCTGCATACACATTTATAATCTCGGGCCCAAATAAGCATGCAAATGAGCGAACTTTCGTGTTCAAAATATGCATTCTATTGAAAGCGTTATTAACTAAATTTAAAAGATTAATTGAAACAATGACTTCTAATTATACATTTTATACAGACCGCACTAGGTACTCCTGCACGTGACTGGCGACTCTCGTGTCCACAGAGAATATCGTGACCAAAGATTTAAAAGTTCAAAAGTTCACTTCCTTAATAATGAAAGTCGGATTATAAATCATTTACTTCAATAATGATAATTCTAGACCTAAGGCATATGTACTAATGATCCCCTACTGATTTGTTCTATCAACTGCTATGAGTTTCTATGAAGTCACGCGAGTGGGTGTAGTCTGCTATACCATCGTAAAGTCAGATCTAAGCGGAAAATGCGCTTTTTTCTGATTTCACTCATATTTTTGATTAACTATTATAAACATTTATAATTCTTAAGCAAAGAATCTGTTTGGAATGATTTCATTTTTTTTTTTTTTTTTGACTATTCGTTACAAAGGCATACCATGTCTTAGGAAGAAACGATCAATATTAGTTCACGGGAGAAGACTATTTTCATTCCTCTTTAGCAAGAACAGAATCCAAAAACGTGCTATAAGAAAAGGAATGGACGAAGCCCAAACCGTTCGCTCTCTATTATTGTTGTAAATCACGTTCTTTTTTTCGTTAATGTAGAGACCCAACTAGAAGTAAATTACAGATCGCTCACTTTGCCCTCTGAGCTCAAACAGGAAGTTCAATTTCGGTATATAACGGCGTCATTTTGAACAAAAATATAGCCGGTAACTTGTAACAAGAAAGTGATATGGTTGGTTGGTGATTTAAACATCGTAGATGTGTCTACAGCTTGAATAAATGCCTGCAATTGTCTAGTTCTAAGTTTTCTTACGGTCTAAATGGTTGATTTGATGGATAAATTGATTCTTAGATTGTCAGTCACGATCCATCAATTAAGAGCGATTGTGTCAACCCTTTCCTATTTTACAAAAATTTTAAACCTGTCCGAATTCAAAGGTTTTTTTGCATACGAAAATTTAATGTGGATTTGATTTAAAATGTAACCTTTCACTAAGGTAGAAAACATTGTTGAAAAAGAAGAAATTGCTTGTCACAAGCAATTTCTTCTTTTTCAAAAATGTTTTCACAATTATAAAATTTTTGGGACGTTAAAACAAGGAATTGAACAGGAAAGGGTTAAAACGTGACTCAATCTAGAGTGCTATAGAGTGCTAACAATTACACGCTGCCATCGTTTTGAAATTCTGTCTTTGTCAATAATTGAGATTTCTGTCTTCTTCATCAACATAAGTGTTACAATTAATTAATGGTTGTGGTGACATGTATGAGATAACCGGTATGATTTATTTTCTTCGAGATCAACAAATTAGTTGGTGCATTTGATCATTATAATGATGTGAAAAAATATATCGCCATGCACCACAATAGGGTATTCAAAGATTTTGGTTAGCGCACCCAGAATGATATCTTTTAAGCAACTTTAGATCATATCTAAAAGCTTATACTAAACGTTGAACAGCTTATTTTACACAATTTTCGTCAGAAATAATACATTTTTCTTTCAACATCCTCGCCTAACGTACAATATTTATATAACACGATATTTCCCTTGGAATAACAGAACAAAAAATAATGATAATAATGGTGATAATGATGGTAAAAGTAATGATAAAAAATGATGAACTGATAATGATAATAATAATAATAATAACGCTTTTGATCAGGTTTCAAGTTTGTCGCGGATTGTCACAGATGATTTGTGCATTTGTGCATTTTTTAAGGAATGTCTTGTGAAACTTCAAACTAGATAAGCCAAATTGTTTCTTCAATATAATTCTATCTTTGATAGAAAGCACAAAATATGTATGTTTACCTTAAGGTTTCCAGGTATGAACTTTTAAGGATTCGTGATACGAACAGTTTTCATTTATTGCATTACCTATTCTTTGAGAGATCCATATGAAAAGAAGTTTAATGGAAACAATTTTAATCTTAGGAAAGTCCCTCGTCCTGTCTAAACGGCTAAATGCGACGTATCACCAAATTTCGTCAGTTGTGCACGTTTACGGATATTTATCCGGGTTGCACTAGCCGTCAAAAGATTGTTGTAAACTTAGGACTTTTCATGTATATCGTTAATCGGAGTCCATAAAACTCGTTAAAACTAGTCAGGCTGAATATGTGTGCAATCTGACCCTCATAAATATTTCTTAACCCATTCTAACTCAACAAAATTTCAGACTGATCCAAATTGAAAGAAGCTGCAGACGATATTTTCAAGTTGGTGGAATTTAAATTTTCTTTGTCTTTTTGGATAGAAAACATTGTGGATAATGAAGAAATTGCTTGATACAAGCAATTTCTTCATTATCCACAATGTTTTCCACAACTTTTTTCTTGAGGGGCGTAAAAAGGAGGGCTTGTGTGGGAATGGGTTAAACCGGTCCGGGCCAAGGTATGTGCTCAAGGACCTTAAAAACAGAATCTGGTGCACTAACGCAACAGGAATAAATTGCATAATGGTTTTATCAATGGCAGTATTCTAGATGATAAAATGTGTTCGAGTGTTTATCTCTTAAGGTCCGCTTTCCACAAAAGAGCATATGCAAAGCAGATACCATTTTCAACCTTTGAGAGAATTTTATCATCCTGATTATAAAGAGTTATCTTGCAACGAAAATTGACAAAATAAGACTGTCTTGATAAATGAACATTTCGAGGTAAATATACTAATGGACAATTTACGATAATCTATCGCTAGGAAAACTTCAGTGAAGCGAAACCTGCATTCGCTTCATTAACCCATTCCCACACAACCCCTCCTTTTTACGCCCCTCAAGAAAAAAAGCTTTGTATTAAGCAATTTCTTCGTTTTCCACAATGTTTTCTATCTAAAAAGAGACAAAGTTAAAATTCCATCATCTTGAAATTTTCGTCTGAAGCTTCTTTCAATTTGGACCAGTTTAAAAATTTTATTATGTGGGAATGGGTTAAAACATCATAAACTGTGATAAAAACAAGAGTAACCTGATTGGTTTTATGTAAATTCTTCAACAAATTGACTGGGGTTTTGATAAGAAATGAAGGGGAAAATTTGAGTTTTATTATTTTTCTAAATTCTTGTGATCTGTTTCATTTCCAAAATCATTATTTTTAAATTGTTCTCAATTTTTCGTTTCCTCTTTCTGAAATTTACGCATTCAATTTTTAAAGAAATAAAGCAATTTTCTTTTTTACTAATTTCATTTTATTCATCTATTAACTTTTTTACAATGTGAATGATTTGTTCAATAGTATATGTTAACAATGCGCATTCGAAACCATTAAATGATAAAACATACACGAAATAAATTACTAATAACTAGTAAAAAAGGGCAAACTAATATCTTCAGAAACTGATATTTCACTCACGAACATCTCAAATAAACGAATAAAATGTGAATAAATATTGATACCTGTAAAGTTAATTCATAAAACCTTAACTCTGCAATGCTATCACTCTAACCATCACAATAGTTAAGGCGCAACAAGTTTTCGATCTCCTCTTTACAAGGTCTTCTCTAGATTTCCGATATTGCGTTCTCCCTCTTGCGATTGTCATTTGTCAGGAGAAACGGATTTCCAGAACTCGTTTAACGCAAACCTTCCTTTCCCATTCCTTAATTAGAATAAAAACAAACAAAAATAACATAAAAAGCAATTGATAACAACAGAAATGAAAAATAACTAAACAAATGAATGAATAAACAGAAGCAAGAACTTTAAAATGAAATGAAGATAAATGAGTGCAAACCTGACAAAAGGTATATAGTTTTAAAAATAGAAACACTTCTCTTTTTAACTGTAAACAAATTCATTGGCGAGTTCCTTGCGAAAAAAATGTTTAAAATCAAATATTATGATGAATTTGTGCAGAGTTAGATCAATTGTCATCAATTAGTTAACAGTTACCTATTGACGTTGGTTTGTGTAACATGAGGTATAAACATGGATTTGTTGGCAATGAAAATTGCCACTAACTTGTTTACACTTACAAACTGACGTGAGTAACATGAGGTATAAAATAGATTTGGTGACCATAGTAATTTGCCATGAATTTGGTTATCGTTGGACATTGCCATAGTTTTGTATATAATAAGAAAGAAATGACGCCTTTGATGAATATAAATACGTATAGATAAAGGAATTGTACGCAAATCAAGCCTCTTTGTCTGTCACATTAAGTTGTTTTATCGATGTCAGTCTGTCTGCCCGTCTTAACTAAACACAAAAACCTAACATTTTGTTGTTTTCAAAAATGTTGATTTTAGCAACTGCCTTGCGTCTCTATACGTTTACACTGAATGACGGGGGGAAAAAGAAATGTCAGCTAAGTTGTTCTTGGTGGTTTTCGAACTTTTTTCTTACATGCTTCTGGTCATATATTTTGCAAAATAACGCCGTAAAAATCGAAGCGGAGCTTCCTGTTGGAGTTAATGGGCGGATCCTAGGGTGTCAGTGGGCGGGGTCAGCGATTGGTCAATTATATTTGCTGTCGATACGTTTGACGACTAATTGTTGGGTAAGTGGTTGATGAATTGACCAATCGCTGGCCCCGCCCACTTTCTCCCTTGGACACGTCTATAGACTCCGCCAGGAAGTTCCGCTTCGATTATTAAGGGTCTATTTAAAAAAAAAAATGTGGCCAGTAGCATGTTGAATAAGCTGTAGTTACGACGTTCAAGTTGCGAAACCAACAAAAAAAAAGGTTAAAAATAATGAGGGCTATTGTTGGAGATGAAACCTCAGGTCTTGGCTGAATAAATGATTTGATTGGTCGGTTGATTCCTTGATTGATCAATTGACAAACAACTCTCTGGTAAGCTTACCTATTAAAAAGATATCTTATACCATCACAAACACCAAACTAGAGTACCCATGGCTCTCCTTCCCACAATTTATAATATTTGATAATCCAAATTCTGACTTCAAGCAAAGTAAGGAAAAGGGCGTGTTTTTTGAAAAACCCTGTCCCCATATAAGCTCATATGACCTTAACCTTACAACCTATCAATGCAAGAAATCTATATTCCAAATATAAGCCATGTATTTGGTATGTTGTTTGAATAGCAAGCTCTTGGGGTTAAACATGTCCAAAACATCAAAGGGAAAAACACAAAAATAAGAATGTGCGTCCGTCTGTCAACCTATAATCTTTATGAATCCTCTCCTCAAAACCAATCAGCAATTCAAATTCAAACAGGGATGAACCTTGAAGCTCTGCAAAAGTTAGAAAAATATGTTTCACTCACTAGAAATTCTGGTTGTCGTGGCAACGAATATGTTGACACTATTGTTTATAAAACAAAGTAATCATTAGAAGTATTCACCTTACAAATCAGTAGACCTAGAGATTATATAGTCTGCATGTGTAATCAATTGGTGGCACTCTAAACCTTTTTTATAATTTAGGCTCTGTCGGAAAGCAGCCTTTTTTCAACTTAAAAAGGGCGGCTGGCATTTAAAACTAAATCTCCCGTTAGAAAGGTTAAGGCCCTTTACAAAGGTCGTTAAAATAATTCATCTTGGGGTCTTCTTTTGTTTCAATCCAGGTACACTTAATTTTTACATAGAATCTAAGAAATAATTCTTTGAAAATTCTCTCCTGATAAACCATGATGTTGTGAGAGGTTTGATATTTTGCGTCAACTGACGGTCCCCGACTGAAGTTATTCAAATGATGCCCCATTGGTTTCATTTCGGCTCTGCGAAGGCACAATCTATTTTACAAAGAAACAAAGACGGAACTATTTAAAGAAGGAACTATTTAAAGATTTTTTCCTGATAAACAACAACATTTAGAGGTTTGATTGTTTACATGCGGCATCCCCTTGTGGCCGTCTACAAAGTGTGATCAAATGATTAGCATTGAATGACATTGGGTTGTTCTTGGCTGCACACTTTTATCCATATATACAGATAGTAAGTCTTTAAAAAATCTTCTGTTAACCATGAAGCCTAAGGGTTTGATACTATTAAGGTGGAACCATCTGTTTGCCTTTTTTTATAATTTTGTAACAATGAAGATGAGGATTCATTTGTGCTCTACTGCTTGCACCGTATTTATTCTATATAAAAACAATAACAACAAAAATAGAAAAATAAATCTTCAAAATTCTCCTAGCAAACAAGGAGGCCTAGAGGTTTCATATTATGTGTGTTATATAACCTATTTAATCTCTTTTTAAGATGTTAAGAATAAAGGCTTACCATATTTTGTTATCATGGAGGTATGAACCAAAAAACTAATCACACAGTATGATTACACGAATCTGGTCCATACATAAGTGTGATAAGGTTTTGCGGCTCATACCTCCATGAAAACAAAAAAACATTTTCTTATAATTTAATAGCGTCGAGCGAAAAAAGCAAAAACTTTACAAATTTTGATACTTTTTCTAAGGGACCATTTTGCGCGGATGAATACAAAATGGCTGCGTACTGAAATTTTTCTACATGAAGGCATGAATAATTGTTTCCGACCAATCAGAACGCCCGTTTTTGATATTTTAGTGGTAAAAGAAGAAATTGCTTGTTACAAGTGATTTCTTTTTTTCCTACAATGTTTTCTCTAGTATAAAATCACAGGGACGTGAAGCCCAGGGGTTATACCGGAAAGTGTAGTTATGAAACAAGCTGAAAGGTTTCACATTAAGCTTGTTGTTTGAGTAATTTTCCTAAAGTTCTATTTTAGTTCTGTCAAGCCTCATCCCATATCATTTCGCGCATTATATCACCATTTTTGTTTGTTATGCAGGTAAGCGATTCAGGACCATCATGGTCCTCTTGGTTCGAGTAAAATTTTCTATGATTGGAATTATCATCCTCTTCTCAGAAATATCGGGAAAGCATTTATACGCCAGAAATTCTAAATGTAACGACCCAATGATGGTTAAAAGATAACTAGCAAGTAATGACCTTGTTCCTGCTTGATTAAAGCCCTTCCTAACTTGCAGTAGAAACTTCTAAGGGCGTGCATCCTGTGTTAACGACTGATTAAATTTATACTGTAATTTGTAATTTCATCTTGAAATAGACTGTTGTTAAGATATTTGCCATACTAGCCTCGAGAGTATTTAGTCGAAAGCTTCGGAGATTATTGTTTCCTGATACGACCCAATCCTCTTAACCTCGGTCAATTCCAAATGGACACTTCTATAGTAATAGGGATTTTCACGACACAATAATTAAATGGGGACTTCTCGCCATTTATATGCATAAAATATTATTGTGTTGAATTTAAATCGCAGTTGCAAAAATTAATTTAAAACTAGACTTCATCATTTCAATATAAGAAAACATCGTGGTAATAGGACTTAAAAACAAGTTCTCTTTTTTACACGATGATTTCTGAGAGAGAATGGCAAACGAAATTGCAATCTCGTCGGAGTTAAACATTCACTTCCGCTTTACATGAACGACTGGATGGTCAACGGATTTTTGATTAACCAATCCGAAGACATCAAGGAGGTATATAAGTTCTGCAGAGCTCACAGTGAGGACTAGGATCAGACTGGGTGGTTGTGCAGGCTAGTCTGGGTCTTAATTTTGCGCACGTTTGTTATCGATGGATCGTAGCTGTCATCAAAAGAACGATTGGTTGCCGCCGTCATAGCGTAGTTGGTAGCACGTCGGACTGTCAATCTAGAGGGCCCGGGTTCGATCCCCGACGGCGGCACTCATCCTTGCCGACTATTTGTCTCCCACCAATGGGTCGATAATCGTAGGCCTATGTGGGATAGCAGCTGGAGGCTAGGAAAGGATGTAATGGTAGTACTGGTGTGAGAAATACCAGGATTCCATTGTAAGGTGCTCTAGCCGCCGCGATATTACTGAAAGATTGTTGAAAGCGGCGTAAAACCCCATTCAAACAAACAAACAAATAAAAGAAAGATTGACCAATCCAAACATTCATTAACTCCTGTGAAGCTTGTTGTTTTTATTGAATTTTTACTGACTTGTTAAAATTTGTTGTTTTTGTTGATTTTTACTGACTTGTTAATCTTGTTGTTTTTATTGATTTTTACTGACTTGTTAGATTTGTATTTTTATTGACTTCTTACTGAATTGTTAAATTTGTTCTTTTTATTGGCTTTTTACTGACTTGTTAAATTTGTAGTTTTTATTGACTTTTTACTTACTTGTTAAATTTGTTGTTTTTATCGACTTTTTACTGACTTGTTAAGCTTGTTGTTTTTATTGGCTTTTTACTGACTTGTTAAATTTATAGTTACGATGAGATTTAGTTTTTACGTTATGTTCCTGACCCCATTTTTATACAAAATGTCGATTATAATCTCAGTCGAATTTTCTTGTCGGAGGTCAGGGTCATGGCCAGCGATCCGTCAAATACCAGTAGATTGAATAACCTGGACAGACCTATTTGTCGGTTTTCCATTTTCTGTTCATGTGGGAAAACATTTTCAAGGAGCGGCTTAAATGCCAGATATAAGGTTACAGTCCTAGTTTGAAAGGTTTAGTAGGTTTCGTGCTGAGTTTTTGTTCTCATCTTCGGTCAGTGGTTTGGATCTCTCTCGGTCATTTCATGTATCTAATCGTTTTAATGTAAAATGTTACTAATTTTACCAACATTGATAATTAACAATTATTAAAGATACGGATTTAATTATTTGGTGCGTGTTACATAATAGGCGTAACAACGTCATAGTCTTAAATAGCAATATTAATATATTTCTTTTATTTTTGTTCTATAAACTCTTCCAAGAAATACGTCATTATAAGAATTAATTTAAACCCTTTTTCTATCTTTATAGATTTTTCACGCAGAATCTATAATTTAATTCTAATCCAACGGACGCATTTTATCACTGAACAAGTAACTTGCAGACGCATTTTATCGCATAATAAGTAGCGTGTAGATGAATTTTATCGCTAAACAGGAAGCTAGCAGCCGCGTTTTCGCTTTAAAGATAGATGGCAGCCGCATTTTATTGTTGAACAGGTAGCTTCCAAACGCACTTTATCGCTAAACAGGTAGCTTTTAGACGCATTTTATCGCCAAAAATTAAGCTTGCAGACGCTTTTATCGCTAAAATGTAGCTTATAGACACACTTTATCACTGAACAGGTATCTTGCAGAGGTATTTTAATGCTAAAAGGTAGCTTGCAGACGCATTTTATTGCTGAGCAGGTAGCTTGTAGTCGCACTTTATCGCTCAACAGGAAACTAGCAGCCGCGTTTTCGCTTTAAAGATAGATGGCAGCCGCATTTTATTGCTGAACAGGTAGCTTCCAAACGAACTTTATCGCTAAACAGGTAGCTTGCAGACGCACTTTATCGCTAAACAAGTAGCTAGCAGCCGCATTTTCGCTTAAAAGATAGATGGCAGCCGCACTTTATCGCTGAATATGTAGCTTACAGACGCACTATTTTCGCTGAACAGGTAGCTTGAAGACGCATTTTATTGCTGAACAAGCAGCTTGCATACGTTTTTATCGCTAAAAGAATAGCTTGCAGAGGCACTCTATCGCTGAAAATATAGCTTGCAGTCGCACTTTATAGCTGAAAAAAATAGCTTGCAGATGTACTTTATCCCTAAAAAAATAGCTTGCAGACGCACTTTATATCTGAAAAAATAGCTTGCAGACGCACTTAATGGCTGGAAAAAGCTTGCAGAGGCACTTTATCGCTGACCAAGTAGCTTAAAAACGCTTTTTATCGCTGAACAGGTAGCTTGCAGACGCACTTTATCTTTGAACAGGTATCTTACACACGAACTTTATCGCTGTAAAAGTAGCTTGCAGTCACACTCTATCGCTGAACAGGCAGCTTGCAGACGCATTTTATTGCTGAACAAGTAGCTCGCAGACGCATTTTATCGCCAAAGAAATAGCTTGCAGAGGAACTTTACTGCTGAACAAGTAGCTTGCAAACGCAATTCATTGTGACATTTATTTTGTAACATGTAGAAGGATGGACATTTTAAACCGATAATCATTAACCCTTTCCTTTTTTTTCTTTTTAATTTCAGACTGGTCCAAATTCGAACGTTTTATAGACGATAATTTAAGGTTGAATGTATTAAAAAAATCCTTCAGTATGGCAGAAAATATTGTTACAAGCAATATCTTCTTTTTCCAGTTTTTTTTCCGAGAATGAAAATACAGGGACTTAAATACCATGAGTGTTAATTGTACTTTATGGTAGTGCATTACCCTTGTCAAGAGTTGTCAATTGTCCGCAACCAAGTCCGCAAAATCGAGGTCGTTAAATGGTCCCTTGACAGAACTGGCCCTTTAATCAAGCTTGGCTATGATAACAAATTTTCCACGTGTGTTTTCAATAAATCGTTAAAACCACCAAATGTATATACACATAAATCTATTTAGGGTTTATAGTCAGTTACGACGGTGTTGTGATTAACCTTCAATGTTTTGGTTAACCTTTCCCTGTTCAATCCCTGGTTTTTACCCTCCCTTAACTTCATGAGTGAGAAAATTTTGTAGAAAAAGAAGAAATTGCTTGTACAAGCAATTTCTCCTTTTTATACAATATTTTCTAGCTTACAGAATAGTTATTTTACTAGTTAAATCCACTGCAAAACCTTTGAATTTGGACAATTCTAAAATTTTACAAACAGGAAAGAGTTAAGATAAATGCAAATTAAACACACAATACGAAACAAAACAACATTAGTACAAAAATCATTTTAGATAACACAAAGAAACGCACTGTCTAAACCTTGAAAGTTAATATCAAGAACTGTCAAGGCAAAGTTGTTTGCTTGATTTTTTATGAATATCGCCGTCTTCCTCTTTCGATATTCGAAAGGAAATTGAATAGCACGAAATGAATTGTAGAGAGATACACTTGCGTAATAGGAACTAAACTTCCAGAAAAAAGGGTTTCAATCTTTGTTGTCACCACAATTGACCATTCGCTGGCCCCGCCCACTTACTATGCTTGCGAAGCCCTTTGAATCCGACAGGAAGTGCCGCTTCAATTTTGACGGCGTTATTTTGCTAAATCTATGGCAAAATACATAATTGGTTGGCGACCTAAACGTCGTAACTACAGCTTGCAAAAGTTGTAGTTACGACGTTTAAGTCGCCAAACCAACCAAAAGGCTAACAAAATTTGCCGCTAATGTTTGAGTTCAAAACTCATTCCTTATCTGAATGAATGATTCCATTGGTCAACCCTTTTTTTATTGACAGCCGCGATTGGTCCATTAGATGACGTGACAAATGTTTGTAGACGCACACAATGAAGAATGAATCTTTTATTGAGGCAAAACGCACGTGTGTTGATTAAAGATACTTTAGCATTGATCGAGGAATACCATGTGCCTTGTGTACCCGTCAAGGAAATAGGGTCCTCCTGACTCCGTGCAGAAAATATTAATAAAGAGATCTGATCAACCAGAGGTCAATTAGGTTAAGTACTTCGAGGTTAAAGTAAGGTAAAAATTCTGAATAAAGAATATTAAACAAGAGCATACACTATATCGTTCGATAAAGTCGGCGCAGTCCTCACATTCTGACCAGAGTCGATACTCTTACATTTACCAGAGGGTCCCTTTTCGCTTGGCGGGTTTTATATGAAACTTTTCATGACGGTCCTATTAGCTGTAAGCATGAAGTGAAATTATATACATGTACATATACAATGTATACTACTAAGAGATTGCTAAGCACCAAACTTTTTCGATGTCCTAAAGGATGCAATCCTTAACAAAGATTATGTATAAATGTTGAAAATAGTAAAGTAATGTTTTGACAAGATGTTTAATATATACATTACCAAATCTGAAACGTGATAGTCGTACAAACGGAGGAACCCCATTTTTTCTCTCTTGCTCATTTTCTACAAGTACGAGTTTTGTGAACAGGCTAAATTTCTCATCTTTTGGGATTGCAATTGTAACTATCAGAATACATTTATTGGCAGAAGAGATGTGGCGAATTGTTTGTATGGTTGAGCAAGGGGCCTCTCACCGTGGGGTCGGTTAAAAACTTTCTTAAATATTCTAGTTAATACATGATGTCTCTGGATCTTATCGGATTCACTTCAAAATATTATTGATAGACTGATTGTACAATTACACGGATGGTTCTTTTCAGAATTGGGTAAAATTCGCCAAGTATCATGTAAAAAGGGGCCACATGATTTTTTTTAAATATTCTAGTTAACATAATGAAGTTCCCATATTTCATCGGATTCACTTTAAACTTTCATAGAATGATTAAACAAACAATAAAGTATCGGGGGGAAAGGGGCTGTATGAGAACTTGATTTGGATATCTTCGTTAACACAATACAGTCCACAGTTCTAATCGGATTCTTTTCAAAGATGCAAGGAATAATGTTGGCATTGGAAATACAGGAAAAGGGGCCTTACAGATTATTTATTTATAACATTCTTGTTTATGTGATGACGTTCACAATCATTATCAGATTGTCTTTAAAATTTCACAGAGGACCATTGTATAGTCGTAAGGAAAGTTCCTTTCAGAAATTAAATGGACCCATAAGAAAACAAAGGAAAAGGGGCCTTATGGAATTTTACTAAAACATTCCTGTTTACGTGATAAAGTCCACAATTACTATCGGATTCTGATGAAAATTTCACAGTATGATTGTATGGTCATAAGGGGCCTTAAGGATTGTTTGCTCAAAACAATAAAGAGGATAAAGTCCAATGCGTTATTTGTTATGCATTCTTCTTTTAGCAATTAACATCCTTAAATATTAGATTTCTTGAACAGAAAAATTGATAACCAGTAGAGCGTCTCAGGCCCTCATGGGCCTTTTGTTTTTGTTTTGTTTTTGTTTTGCGAAACATCCCAGAAGTCCCTTTTGGATTGACTCGTGTCATGTAGCAATTACATTATCCTCTAATTCAAAATCAAATTTCAAAGTCATATTCAAGAAAGTACTTCGTTCTTTTAGATATAAATAGTTCGCTTCATGTTACCGTAAAACGCACACGTTAGTATAAGGTCACATTTCTACCACACCGGAAAGCTTGAGGTATAATAAATGTCATTGTGCACGTGATATTTGCACGTTTAGGAACTTTAATACCCCGCAGTATCTAATAATGTGTTCTTTAAACGAGACCATAGACATATTTAATTATTTCTTTCACCTTTGGTATTTACAAATTAAATTAGTATTTCTAAATAGAAAAAGAAAGAGATAGAAACAAGAAAAGAACTGATTCAGGAGCCACGACCTTCGATCTTTCTGCGACTACGAGTTTGCCGTTTCAACCACTGAGCCAGGAAGGATCAAATCAAGACAAATTCATGTAGCGGCCTGGAATTGTGAGAATATATATCATTTCGAATCATTGCAACCTGTTGTCCTAAATAAGGAGTAAAAGATGTTGCGGACGACAAATTTTAGGTGATGGATTTTTCTTTCTTTTTTTTTTTTTTTTTTTAGCTCTACTGGCCGAAGGCCGATAGAGCTATAGTGATGGCTTTTTCCCGTCCGGCGTCCGTGCGTCCGTCCGTCCTTCGTCCGTCCGTCCGTTAAACTTTTCCTTGTTTACGCGATAGCGTCCACAGTTTTCATCGCATTCCCTTCAAACTTTCACAGAAAGATTGTACCATCATAAGGATCGTTCCTTTCGAAAATGGGTCAGATCCGTCAAGAAACACGAGAAAAGGGGCCTAATTAAAACTTAATTAAAAAATCCTCGTTTACGCGATAAAGTCCACAGTTTTCATTGGATTCTCTCCAAACTTTCACAGAATGATTGTACCATCATTAGGATCGTTCCTTTCGAAAATGGGTATGATCCGTCGAGAAACACGGGAAAAGGGGCCTTATGAAAATTTAATTAAAAATTCAATTAAAAATCCTCGATTACGCAATAGAGTCCACAGTTTTCATCGGATTCTCTTCAAACTTTCTCAGAATGATTGTACCATCATAAGGATCGTTCCTTTCGAAAATAGGTATGATCCATCTAGAAACAAGGGAAAAGGGGCCTTATGAAAATTGGTTTAAAAAATCCTCGTTAACACTCTAGAGTCCACAGTTTACATCAGATTGTATTCAAACCTTCACAGAATGATTGAACCAACATAAGGATCGTTCCTTTCGAAATTGGGCCTCATTAAAACATAATTAAAAATACTTGTTTACGCTATAGAGTCCACAGTTTTCATCGGATTCTCTTTAAATTTTCACAGAATGATTGTACCATCATAAGAACCGCTCCTTTCGAAATTGGGTATGATCCGTCAAGAAACGTGGGAAAAAGGACCTTATGAAAATTCAATTAAAAATTCCATTAAAAATCCTCGTTTACACGATAGAGTCCACAGTTTTCATCGGATTCTCTTCAAACTTTCTCAGAAGGATTGTACCATCATAAGAATCGCTCCTTTCGAAAATGGGTATGATCTGTCAAGAAACACGGGAAAAGGGGCCTCATGAAAGTTTAATTAAAATATCCTCGTTAACACTCTTGAGTCCACAGTTTTCATCAGATTGTATTTTAACTTTCACAGAATGATTATACCATCATAAGGATTGGTCAGATCCATCAGGAAACACGGGAAAAGGGGCTTTATGAAAATTTAATCGAAAAATCTTTTAAGAAATCCTCTTAAACACTCTGGAGTCAACAGTTTTCATCGGATTCCCTTCAAACTTTCACAGAATGATTGTACTATCATAAGGATTGTGCCTTTCGAAATTTGGTATGATCCGTCAAGAAACAAAGGAAAAAGGGGCCTTATGAAAATTTAATAAAAAATTCTCATTAATAATGTAGAGCCTACAATTTTTACGAATTCTCTTCAAACTTTCAAACAATGATTGTACCATCATAAGGATTGTTTCTTTCGGAATCGGATAAGATTCCCCAAGAAACATAGGAAAAGGGGCCTTATTAAAATCTAATTCAAAGATCTTTGTTAACACTCTAGTGTCCACAGTTTTCATATGATTGACTCCAAACTTTCACAGAATGATTGTACCATCATAAGAATTGTTCCTTTCAAAATTTGGTATGATCAGTCAAGGACCACGGAAAAAGGGGGCTCGATAAAAACTGGATTGAAAAAGTCCTCGTAAACACAATAGAGTCCATAGTTTTCAACAAATTCTCTTCAAACATTCCCAGAATGATTATTACATTAAATGGATTGTTCCTTTCGGAAGTAGGTTTGATCCATCAAGTTTCATGGGAAAAGGGGCCCTATGAAAACTTAATTAAAAAATCTTAGTTAACACATAATGGCCCTAGATTTCACCTGATTGACTTAAAACTTTCACATAATGATTGTACCATCATAAGGATTGTTACTTTCAAATTGGGTCTGATCCATTGAGAAACAGGAAAAGGGGCCTTAGGAAAATTCAATTCAAGAAATCTTAATTACAGATGAGATGGGGTTGTCTTTATACTCAAACAGAATAATTATACTTTTGTAAGAAGAGTTCCCTTTGGAATTGGTTCAGATCCATCAAGTAACATGGGAAAAGGGGCTATATGAAAATTCAATTAATAAAACCCTGTTGACACAATGAAGCCCACAGCTTTGATCAAATTTTGTTGAAACTTTCACAGAATGATTGGAAGGTCATAACTATCATTCTTTTCATAACATGGTTTGAACTGTCAAGAAACACAGGAAAAGGGGCCTTATGAAAATTTCATTTATAAATCCTTGTTACCAACTCCAGAACTTTCATCAGATTTTCTTCAAACATTCACAGAATAATTGTACAATAATAATGATTGTTGATGTTTGCATTAGACCTGATCCGTTAAGTATCACAGGAAAAGGAGCATTATGAAAATAATTCTAAAATTTTTGTACCACAATAAAGTCAATAGTTTTCATCAGATTCTGTTAAAACTTTCACAGAATGATTATTCCATCATGAGGATTCTTTCTTTTCAAATTAGACGTGATCTGTCTAGTATCATGGGAAAAGGGGCCTTTTGAGAATTTTATCTATAATCCTTGTAACCAAGTCCAGAGCTTTCAGTGGTTTTTATTCAAACCTTCACAGAATCATTGTACAATAATCATGATTGTTGATGCTGACATGAGACCTGATCCTTCAAGTATCACAAGAAAAGGAGCCTTATGAAAATTTCATTTTAAAAATTTTACACCAAGATAAAGTCTGCAGTTTTCATCAGATTCTGTTCAAACTTTCACAGAATGTTTGTACCATCATTAGGATTGTTTCTTTCCAAATTGGGCTTGATCTGTCTAGTATCATAGGACAAGGGGCTGTATGAAAAATTATTACCAAATCCTCATAAACACAATAATGCCCTCAGTCTTTATCAGAATCTCTTCAAACTTTAATAGAATGATTGTACCATCATTTGGATTGTTCCTTCGTAAATTAAGTCTGATTGGTTAAGTGACACAAGAAAAGGGACCTTATAAAAATTTTATTACAAAACATCATTATTACAATAAAGTCCTCAGTCTCTATCAGTTTCTTCAAACTATCATTAGGATTGTTCCTTTGTACATTGGGTTCGATTTGTTAAGTTTCACGGAAAAAGGGGCCTTATGAAAATTTTGTTACAAAAATTATTGACACAATTCAGTCCACTGTTTTCATTGATTCTCTTTTAAAGAATGATTGTACCTTCATTAGAATTGTTCCTTTTGAAATTTGGTTTGTTCTGTAGAGTATCATGAGAAAAGGGGCCCTCTAAAGATTTCACTATAAACTCATTAACACAATAGATTCTACAGATTACACAGATTGATTGTACCATCATTCCAATTGTTGATTTAGACAGTGGATCTGACTATGGCAAGTGTCACATAAAAAGGGGCATTATGAAAAACTTTCTTAAATATTCTGGTTAACGCAATGATTTCCCTTGATTTCACCAAATTCACTTCAAAATTTCACAGAATGATTGTACAAATACTTAAATGGTTCTTTTCAGAACTGGGTACAATCCATCAAGTATTATGTAAAAAGGGGCCATGTGATTTTTTTTTAATATTCTAGTAAACATACTGAATTCCCAATATTCCATCGGACTCACTTTTAACTTTCACAGAAAGATAAAACCCAAAGTAAAATATCACGGGAAAAGGGGCATTATGAGAACTTGAATTTAATATCTTTGTTAACACAATAAAGTCAACAGTTTTATTGGATTCTATTCAAAGATGCATGGAATAATTGTGGCACTCGAAACACAGGAAAAGGGGCCTTACAGATCATCATTCAAAACATTGATGAAGATCACAATCATTATCAAATTGTCACTTAAATTTCACAGGACAATTGTAGGGTTGATTTTCATTCAAAACAATCCTGTTTATTTGATAAAGTCCACAATTATTGTCAGATTCTGATGAAATATTCACAGAATGATTGTAGGGTCATAAGGTAACTTTCTTTTGGAAATCGAGTGGATCCGTCATGAAACATGGGAATAGGGGCCTTGAGGATTGTTGCTTAAAATTATAAAGGGGATAAAGCCCTTTTTTTTTATACATTCTTCTTTGAGCAATTAACTTCCTTAAATATCAGATTTCTTTAACGGAAAACTTGATAATCAGTAGAGCGTCTCAGGCACTCATTGGCCTCTTTTTTCTACATTTGGGGTTGGGAAAAAAATGTGGATAATGAAGAAATTGCTTGTAACAAGCAATTTCTCCATTTTCAACAATATTTTCAATTTTTTTCAATAATGAGAAGTAAAAACTAACACTTAAAGTCCGTTATCTATGAAAGCCTGCCAAAATGAAGAAACTTTAGAGCGACGGAAATTCAAATACTTGATGACGTCACAATTGTCTGATTGTAAGTACGTCCCAAATAACAGAAAAAAGAACTTTGGATAATTAAGACGGTGCTTGATAATCAATACAACAGTTCTTGCAAAAAGTACATTTTCTTAAAATATTAATTAACTAAAACTTGTCGTCTGCCACTTGTTTACCTAAATCATGTCCTCCGGTTAAGGTACAGATGCAGTTGTTACTTTGTTAGTTTTTTAGATATTGACATTTCCTTGTCATTTTTGTAAATCAGAAAGATCGTTTATTCTAAAATATGAAAACAATAAAAACACATATATCTAATTGGGGACTTGCCCATGGAAGGCTACTAGTCTGGGGAGTTTGACGTCAATATATGAAAATAAGTAACTTGAGTTGTGTTAAACTACAATTCTTTTTAATTTAGTCTATGTAAATATATCAAATTTTACGAAGCAACAACTGGTGAGGTGGAAAGCTCAAGCAATTCTCTCTTAGGTATATGTGCGTGCTGGTTTATATTGTTATGACTCTAATCTAAGACTCGATGGCCATGTTCAAACAGCAGTACCGATAAATTCGATAATGCTCACCTGATTGTTTGTGACCTAGAACAATGTATGGCATGACTCTATTATTTATAATGAGTTCATATTTATTGACCCAAATCAACCAACTATCCTCATTGTTACGGGAGATCCGGTGTACCTTCATGCTCTCTCTGGATTATTTCATTTACTCTAAAATTATTCATAACAATCATTTCATTCTTTTTTTTCCCATTGATCCAATTATATGACCATGTCGAAATATCAATTAACATCATTTTACAGTTTCCTTTTATCTTCGACACAAAATTATCAGTCAATCTATTTTTATCACTTCGAATTTTACATAAGCTAGAATTTACTCTTTTCGTTTGGAGCGTGCCAAATGACCCCAGCTATCGATGCACCATAAAACCCCATTCATTCATTCATTCATTCATTCATTCATTCATTCATTCATTCAATCATATATAGGTGCCGAATATCAAATTTGAATTCACGTCGCTACATTAAATTCTGATGTGAATTAGATATGCTTATTTCAACAGTCTTAAACTATGTCAAGGGCACACATTCTCGATCCTTGTTATCTTTCGTGCAGTTTTATCAGGAAAGGTTCTTTTCGCATTTTTGTGATTTATCCTTCACGGCTTAAAGTCTCTTCTGTTAAGGCTTTACACCGGTTTGAAGAAAACACATCTTTTGAGCATTAACACATTTCTTATCACAGTTCGAGAGCATTCTATTTAAACAATTTTCATATTTCAAATATTGCTTATTTTATTGATTACTCCCTTTGCATCGTTTATTGTTCAAATCATGCATACACATATCATATACGAATATAATAAAATAAAACTGTTTGTTTTGATGAAAATAGACTAAAAGGCAAACGATTACACACATTACTCAATGGTATATTTGTTAAGTTTGTTCACGACAATTACACACGATGACGTAATTTCATTGTTCGGTAAATAAGCAAGGGAATGTGAATGTGGATACACTCGATACATTTCGTCACCTTACGCCTATATATTATTTACCAACAATGAAATGGCGCATGTCGTGATGGATTTTGTCAAAAGTCACAAAGTATGTTAGCTAACCTGGGGTTCGAACTCATGACAGTAGGTTGAATTGGTTCATTCCTTTACTTACAGGTCTAACTGGGTCAGACTTTTAACGAAATGACAATATAGAAAACTTGAATATACATGTAACCCTTGTTTTTATATCATACAGTTTCTTTTCATCTTTACACCAGCCCGATACCGACATTTAATAATTCCATCATCTCTAAGATATATTTACAAAGATGTTTCAACAAACCTGCCCTCTCTCTCGTGCTACAATATGGACTTTTCACTTTGAAGCAAAACAAGAATTGAATTTCATCCAAGATATGCCGACTTCTATCAATCGACTGAAAAGTATAATTTGAAACCACACAATAGCGTCATTACATCGTATTTCTGCCACAAATCTTATTTGTGTCTAAATAAGTTTCCTGTTTTAAACCCTCCACATTTCATACCAATTTATGCGCTTGTAAGAAACATGAAACGTGATCGAAAATTGACATGCCGTTACTGAACACCGTCGGCCTGTTACAATTCATGTCGGACAAACACAATACAGAGCCGTGAGAATACCGAGAGATATACGCCATTAACAAGTGTAAAAATGCAGGAGGGTATAATGAGGAGTAGAAGCCCTCCCTCTCATATTGTCTTGGCATGATTGATAAATAATGTTGAAAATCAAATTTCTGAAAACCCCACCCAATCCCCCTGTCGGGTACCAGACAGGCCTTTGTAGAGAAGAAATTTCGGGTGACCATTAGGAATTGTTTACGTCGTGGAAGAGCGATCAAAATATCGTAACGGCAGCTTGAAGAGGTTATTTCATGTTGGTGTGTTATACGACCCTTAGCTGTCTTTTTTACATTACCAGATGGAAAACTTTTAGACTGGTCCAAATTGAAAGGCGTTGCAGACAACAATGAAAAGTTTAGATTTTTCAACTTTCTGGATTGAAAAAATGTGTAAAATGAAAAAAAAGATAAATAAAATAAACTTGTTACAAGCAATTCCTTCATTTTTCACTATGTTTTCCAAATCATTTTCTTAAGGGGCTTCCAAGAGCGTCAATGTGTAGGAAGATGTTAATAACGTTTTGGTGCGGCGTAAAAATGATTTATTTTACAATAAAGCAACCTTTTCAAACGTATGTAGTTTAATCTAGGCCGTGTCTTTCTATAACCCCTTGTTTTTCTGACTGAGGTTTCTTACACTAATTAAAAATGATACAGAAACTATTTTTTAAGGTTGCGCGCAAAGTAGTTCGTTGAAAAACTATTTTAAAGTGGTATATATTTACTTGTCTGACATTCCTTTACGATCGATCGGGACTTCTCGTTCAATTCTAGGAATCAACTCTCGTATGTACATCATAGGGTTAATTTCAAAATTCACATGACAAACTTCCAAAATGGCGCTTTCCGATATTGAAAGCAACTGTGGTAATATGCACATCACAAAGGTCCTGTAAGAACTCTATTTCAAAACTCTATTCAAAAGAAACTTGATATTAGAGCAAAACATAAAACAACAAAAAGGAATTTTAGAGAGTTCCGAACCATCAAGGTTAAACGGAATTGCGTTCTACGTTTTCCTACACTGTGTCCGGCTATGCTCGACCTGTAACACGTCCGAGTTCTGTTCTAAAGTTTACGGGAAATGTCCGAGTGTGTTCCTAGTGCTTTATGACATGAATCTTGATAATTACAGGATAAAGGTAATGAGAATGTTTTTTTTTTTTTTTTAGGTACGAAAGTAAAAATATGATCAAATGTTCAGTTTCCTACCTAAATGAAGCAAAAAAGATACTTGCATAGGTTTGAATAAGT